>JALAZF010000497.1:3108333-3816666 GCA_022829125.1 Lathyrus tuberosus
CCTATCCCTTGGCCTATATTTATACTCTTGGAACCTAAGAGTGTTATCCCCAAAATCCTAATCCCATGGCCTATATTTATACTCTTGGAACCTAAGAGTTTTATCCCAAGACTTTACCCTAATTAAATATCCATTGATTTATCCTATTTTATCCCAAAGAATCATCCCATATTTCTTAATTTAATATCCCATATTATATCCCTCAATTATCCTTTAGATTGTCCCCAATATTTATCCCTTATAATTATTCCTTGATTATCCCTAATATTTATCCCCTGCTATCCTTTATCCCAAAAATTTATCTCATGAATTATCCCTTGACTATCCCTAATATTTATCCCTTACTGTAGAATTATCTCCAAATTATCCTTTATAAACCAATATATTTTATCCCTTAATATTTCAAATCTTATCCATAATTATTCCATACTTCTCAACTTAATTAATATCCCCTAAATATGCCTCTATATTTTACTCTTTATATATTAACCCAATTAGTAATTAATCCCTAGTTATAATACCTATTCATTCAAAAATAGTCCCTAATCCTAGTTGTAATTTAATTCCATATTAATCACAAACCCATATAATGGTCTTAAATTTTTTATGTTAATTAATCCCTAAATATTATAATCAAACAAACTAAATTATCCTAATTAATTAATATTAACTTATTAATATATTTTTTTTTACTATTTTTAATAACCCATTAAAAATTAATCCCTAATTTCAACACCTAATTAATCTCTCACTAATTTAAATCTCTAAACTTCATTCCGCTATTTATCCAATTATTCGATTATCCTCCTATTATTAACCCATTTTAAAAATTAATCAATGATTTCAATATGCTTGATGATTCTACAATTATTCCCTAACATTAATTATATTGTAGTATTTTAATTCCATGCTAATTATAATTGTCCATATAATTATTTAATTATTTTTTTTATATTTTTATGTTAATCCCTAAATTAATTTAATTAATTTTAAGTTACAATCTTAATTAATTATTATAAAAAATATAGATCAATCCTAATCCTAATTAATCCTAACTATTCTAATTAATCCTACTAAATATATTTTTTTGTATTTTTGTTAATTTTACAAACTAAGTTGAATAACTCAACAAAAGAGGGTATGCATTGATGGGCTTAAGGTCAATGTACTGTGATGGTCTTATACTATAATCCTAATCTCTAGATAAATAAATAAAGATTATATAAAAAAAAAACAACAAATTTGTTTACACTTCTAGTGATAAGAGTCACTAAATCGTGACAAATCACATATACTCCCATTAATTATATTTCATTTAAAACATGTATATTGTCAAATGCTTCAGACTTGCAATATCATGGGAATAATTTAAAGAACATTTATAAAACTAATCCAATCTAATTGACAATAAGATAAACAACCCAATGGATTCAAAAGCACGTCAAAAAATAAAGCTGGTACGGAAAAGAAACAAAAATATGAAAAAACAGAGTACCCGTCCTCCAAAAACGTAGTAGCATCGGAAACACCAGGGAAGGAAGTCAGGTACAGATCTACGGCGGTCGGCATGAGAGTGTGAGCTTCATGCGTCTCAGGTGGTGTGCTTGCGACAGTGGCCGGATCCGGTAGATATCCGTCAGAGCTCTATTTCAATCTTCTTCTTTGTTACTTCCTGATTATGTCTTGTTGATTTGCTATTGTGGATATATTTGTATTTTGGTGAGTATTTAGGGATGTATATGGTTTATGTGTAGGTTAATGAAGGTATGGTTTTTACACATGTTCAAGGCCTCCCTCTTCTGATGAATTTCGGCTAGATTTTTGAATCTTGGTCAGAATTGGATTGTGTTAGAAAATTGATATTAGCATATGGGAATTGATAAAGTATGGATTCCTAGTCCGTGGGTGTACGTGAGAAGTCGGAAACTTGTAGTAATTTGTTCTGTACAAATTTGAGAATTTTTTTAAGGTATATACATTGGTTTGTGTAATACTCTATAAAATATAGTTTTTTTTGTGAAGGTTAGTAAGGGTGGAAGTTTGTACGTGGCCTCCCTCTTCTGAATAATTGGACTTTCTTTTATATTGAAAAATTAGGTCAAGAGTTTTAATTAGCAAATTAAAAATTAAATCAACAAAATAAAGTAAAACTTTAATGTAAATGAATTTTTACTTAAAATAAATATATATATTTTAATTTTGTACAAAGGATCAAATATTTTTTCCTCCACAAGCACTTCCTACCATATGTGAATTGCTTTCATTCAATAGAAAAAGTATCCTTACAAATTCCTATTGATATTTTAAATTAATTTATAATCATAAAAAATAATGTTTTATTAATAAAAGTAAGAAAAGTAGGCAGTAATTAGGTGTAAAATAATTAAAGCAGCCTGATAACAAATTTAAACACTAAACCGTAGCATTAGCCGAAGGAGTAACGAGCAAAATACGGTGTTGGTATTCAATCCCCACCAATTGATTATAAAATACAATTGCAGTATTGTTCATAAAAGCTAAATTCTAAAATTACCTAACTAAAAATATGAAAACCAATCTAGTTAAGACTTTTTTTGTGATTTTTTTTTACTAGAAATGCATTAAAATAAATGATATAGTAATTATTAAAAATTAAATCAAATATAATTTGGTTTTGATTTCTTGCCATACTCTATTAATTCAATTTTCCTAAAATTGTTTTCTTGTTCTCCAAGGTTTTAATGAAAATAGAAATAAAATATTTTCCTCTAATATTCTTAAAATCAACTTTTCTATAATAATAACATACTAATTTTAAAATATCTTAATCCTAATAAAATTAATTATAGTTTTCCTAAAAACCAATACTCTTATTAAATCTAATAATGAGGAAAATACTTATTAAATATTATAATAAAAATTCTAAACCTATAACTAAAAAAAATCCCTGACTAAATTAATTCTAATTCTATTCTAAAAGTGATGATTTTATTCTAGAGTTAAATTCCCATAAACTAATCTAAAGAGAAAAGTAATAACTAGATTAAACAATAAAAGTTAAACGGTAAAATTGTTAGAAATTGAAATTGAGAAGAATAAAAAAGGAACAAGAGTGAGAAAGATGAAGACTTGAACTCATGCCCTTATATGCTTATACATCCTTACCGTCGAATCCCTACCAAATGGGCTATTGTATTTCATTGAAATGAAATGCCACTAACAGTATAATTTAATTACTTAATGAATTATATAACTTTGCTGATTAATTTCTAACTAATAATAATAGCCACTAAAAATAATAGACTTATTCTAAATATCTTTCTAGTGGGTTAGTCCCAATTTCTTTTCTAAAGTAAGGATTATACGCTATCTTAATCGAACTATATATTTTACAAAAAATTAAAAATATTCCTTGAAAGGTTCAAAAATAGCAACTAAACTATGATGAGGTCAAAACTCTTAAAGAGTCAAAATGGTATCTCTTTGACTTTTTAGGTCGTTGTATTTGACCAAAGGACTTGTAAGGATGCTGGCTACGTTAATGATCTAAGTTTTAAGAGTGGTCAAAATTTGGGGTACGACAGCTGCCCCTATTTAATTAGCTTCAAATTGAGATGATGATGACGGTGAGTCATTATCTTATCGAGAAGGAGATGATTAAATATTAAGAGGAACCCTAATTTTGACCGCGGAGTTGATAGGTTTAAAATCCGTGTGGACCAATCCCTGATGCTCCGTTAATATTCCAATATTCCTGTGTAATATCCCTGGTTGCAGAAGTCGGGTAGGATTTTGACGATCCTCCCATTCCGTTTTGGTAAACCTTGGTAGAACCCCTGATAAAAAAATCTTTGGTAAAATCTTGATAAAACCTTGTGACATCTTTTGGTGGAACCCCTGATAATAAAAATCCTAACAAAAACGTCTGACAAACTCCTGATGAAACCCCTGGATGAAACCCCCTTATTTGGATAAAAATCCCTTGATAGGACCCCTTTGATAAAAAACTGTTAGAACCCCTTGACTGAATTTTTGTTGAACCCCTTAATAAAATTCCAGTAGAACACCGTGATAAATTTTTTTGTAGAACCCCTTGGATAAAAATTTGATAGATCCCCTTGATAAAATTATGGCGAAACCCTTTGATAAATCCCTAATGAAACCCTATGGTAAGACCACTTTACTGAAACTTCTTGGTAAAACCCTAGTGAACCCTTGGTGGATAACGCTCCGATGAAAATCCCCTTGATTGAACCCAATTGAAACTCCCTTGACAAAATTACTTGATAAAATCCTTAAAAAAAACCCTTGATAAATCCCTTATGAAACCCCTGATGAAATCCTTGGAGAAAACCTTGATGAAATCCCTTTGGTAAATCCCTTGGTAAAACCCCTTTGATAAAATTCTCTTGATAAAACTCCATTGATAAAATTCCTTGGTAAAATCCATTGGCAAAACCCTCGATAAACCCATGATGAAACCTTTGATAAAACCTTTAGATGAAACTTTAGATGAACCCTTGGTGGACTCCCTCTGATAAAAGTCTGATGAAAACCCCTAATGGAACCATTGATTAAAACCCTTAATAGACCCCTTGATAAAAACCTCTAGATATTGACGAAATTTATCCCATACGAGGGATATGTTGTTAAGTTGGGGGTGTGATAGGTGAAGACCTGTTCAGTGGTTGATAACGATTATTCAGGATGACCGACTGCTGGATAAATTCCTTTGAAGACTCACGGTGAGTGAGATTGTTGGGGAAGTCCTTTATTGAAAGGTGTTTATGGGAGGTTACTTATTGGGGAAGGCAAATAAGCATTCATACCTAGGAGTTGTACTGGTATAGCTGGGGATTGGACCTCTAAGAGTGGTCATAAATAATATGTTATGTATGTATGATTAGATACTAGAGCGTAGCGACATGATTAATGCATGATAATGATTTGAATGTTTCTATGAATGCCCCTGTGATGAGTAATGGAATGGTTAAGACCTAGAGAGGTTGCTTGTGTAACAAGGATATTTGTCATAGAAAAGGTAGTGAGGTATTGAGCTAGCATGACTTCCCGATATCCGCTGCGAACTTGATGACTGTTAATGTATGAAAGTGCTTGTCTGTGCAACCTTAGATGTATGGACATGGTTTCCCCTGCAGTATCATGTCTTTGCCCCAGTTTGTTGGGTCTTTGAAGTGATTTGCCTCAATATGTGTTTTGAAGCAGCTTGACTATACCATGCACTTAAGACAGCTTGCAATTATATTAGCCTTGGAGAGATTCGTCCTCCACTAACCAACCCTTGGAATGATATGCCCCAAATGAACTGTTTTCTTGAAGAGGTTTCGTTTGATCAAGTCTTGCAGTAGTCTGCCCCAGATTGATTGAGCTTCGGAGGGTATGCCTGAAAAGGAACTTAGATCCCTCCACGCTTTAATATGACCTTAAGATGAACTACCCCAATATTGGGATCTTGAACATATGCCCCAGTGTTTGAATCTTCGAAAGGTATGCCCCTAATTAGATGACTTTCGGAGTGATTGGTTTTTATTGTGCTCTTGAGATGGTCTGCCCCAGTATGATCCTCTTGAAAGGTCTACCCCTTATCATTAGAGCCACAGAGGTATTTTGACATAGGTGTGTCAAATTTTGAAATGTGTTACCTTTAATCACTAAGATCTTCTGATGATGTGCCCCTATGATCATTAGGATTTTCCCCTTGATTGGAAGGATTCCTTAGTAATTTTCCCCCTAATTAGAAATGTCTTGAATTGGTGTGCCCCTGATCAGACCTTTGTTGATATTTCCCTGGTGCTAAGTATTTGTGAGAAAAATGTTCCCTTTGAAAAGTAATTATAACGCCATGTTCATGTAAATTTTGAAATAAAAAATTTAGACAAGGTGTATGACAGATGATATTCGGCCATGAGGTTGGCACAAATGAAGATGTGAAAAATATGGTTAGCGATGTTTCAACAAACATTCGGATTCGGAGTCAGCTTAACAACGACTTTGCCGAGTATGCTTTTATAGTTCCCCTAGCTTCAATTAGGACTTTTAAATGTTATAACGTGGCCTGGTTCACGGTTTAAGAAACAAAGGATACAAGGCTCAAAATTTGAAATTTAACCCACCCCATTCTCCTTGATGTTCTCCATTCCTAAATCCAATTAACCAAACAAATGTGTTCATCCTGCAAGAGATACTTTTCAGTCATTGTGATTAAAAGGTATACTAGTTTAAGCACTTTATGAGATTTTTTTTGAGGTGCAGTCATCCACTCTCGTTTATAAGATTGTTCCATTTTTCCTTTTTCTTTTATTTTAATCCCTTAATTTTTCATGGACCAATTCTTTTGAATTTAGTGGCCCATCGGGATACCCTTATTTTTCCTAAGTCAATTTTCATCTTTTTTCTGATTTTTTCTTTTTGACTTAGCGGGTTTTTTCCTTCTTTTTTTTGGAAACAAGTCTTGAGTATTTGCTTTTGGTTTAGAACGGGTGTGACTCCCATTCTTGATATTATGAGTTTTTATCTCTCTGGCTTCCTCGATGTTGAATGGTGCGAGGAAGAATATGTGCTTAAACTTTTATCCTTGTGATTAGGTGTACTGATTCCCTTGCATTAGGATGCATTGTTGAATTAATTGAAATCTACCCTGCCCCTGGTTAAGATTAAGGTTTTTTTAATATAAAAAAACACCGACTTCTGGCTCGAGGGGGTTGACTACGGATTATCTCCTTATTTCTCTAGTGTTTAGGAAGTGAAACAATGCCTTACATCGTCAGCCGGGCCTTACTATTAAAGCATACATCAGCAAATTCGTTTATTTATTACATCCTTCTCCTCCTAAGTTTGTTAATGGTGAAGAAGTGAAATGGAAAAGCTTTGATTTTTATTTTGCAAGTGATGGCATAGAAAGATAGTGTAAACGAATGGAGTGATTCCAAAAATATGCATGCTCGTTTTATTAAAATTACTTCTCAAAGAGTACAACTTTTAAATACAAGCAACATTTAGCAAAAAGGAAATTACAATTGGAAACGATAGAGTTTATTGATCCTAGGGGTGAGCTTCCTTGTTGATCCAACCAATTTTGGGAGGCTTTTTGGTGTCCTTGCACTTTGTCAAAGTAAGGGTCACCTCTCACCAATGGGGACTCCTCCTTCAAAAGTCAACTGCATGTCTTGTACTTTGTGCTCATAATTTGTAGGGTCTAAAAGGGTCAAGTAATTGCAACTTCACTAAGGTACCTCCAAGTAAGTCATAAGATATTAGTGTAGGATCCAGTTCTTTTCCAAGCTTCCTTTGTTGAAGCGCATGTGGCTGCTACTGAAATATATACTATTGCAGACTCTGTTGGGGAGGCATCATCCAAGGTTGTTGTATTTAAGGCTCTAGATAGGCTTCTGGTTGGTATAGTGAAGGGTTACCTTCCCTCTTCAATAGTATTTTCCCCCTTTGAATTGCTCTATAGCTTCTTAATATATCCTTTAAGTTCGTTTGTGAGTATCGGGAAACCTCTTAGCTCTTGGTAGTTGGATAAGGACGAAAGCGGAAAGGATATACAAATGTACGTGTATGTATGCAAATGCATGAAAATGCATGGGGTATGTCAAAATGTTTTTTAAGGTATGCTAAAAAAGTTTTTGATGTAATGCAAGTGTCACATTAGGATAGTGACAGATAAAAGGAAACCCTTACGGGTTTAGAGGTAGTTATGTACATAGGGAACCTTTATCTAGGAAGGTTCCCTAGGGATAAGGATTGGTAGGGGAAACCCAAACTGATTTGAGATGCGTAAGGTAAAATGCAAGCATGACCTAGCTTAGGTAGGTTCCCTATAATTTGGTTAGATCTAAGTTTAGACTACCCAAACCCCTCACATGTGGGTCAAAAAATTGGACAGCATAACGACCCTATACTGTACAGACTATACCTTGTTTTACCATGAGAAGGAGCAAGCCTTCCTACGGTAATCCTTCGGGATAAGTCTTATTTGGGGTAGGAGCCTAGTAACAGCTCTTGAGGGTTGAATACATAAGGTCCATGATTGGTGTGGGGTAGGTTAAGGTTCTCAGAGTCACGGACCACATCCAAATCATTCCACTATGAGAGGGGCAGCCCTTTCGTGAGGACGACTTTGGAAGGATCTACTCTGAGTGTGGCATCAATGCATTTTAGGGGACGTTGCGTCCCTCGCAAAAACATTTCCGTTCCACTTTAGGTTCTAGGGTTATCCTCCAAGCTTTGGGTTTTAGCTTCACTCCTTTTTTTTTTATGTCCCAATCCCTTGCATGATAATACAAAAAACAAAATGTTAAATAAATAAATATATGAAATAAAAATAAATAAATAACAATAAAAAAATAAAAAAACCAAAATAACATCTAAGACAAACAAATCCCAAAATCCTAAGGCTAGGATTGACTCTCGCTAGGAAGGAGTCCCCAGCAGAGTCGCCAGCTGTCGTGGCCGGCTAAAAATTTTTGAGTCGCCGCCATATTTTTTTAAGAAAAATAATGATAAACCTAAATATCCTATCCTAAGGTAGATATTCATACGGTTCGGGAGTCGGTTAAGTAAAGGGAAGGTGTTAGGCACCCCTTACTTCCATTGTACTCAATGGGATCCACCTTTGAGTTTAGGGCATGTTTGTTTGTCTAAATGAAAAGAAAACCTAAGTTTTTTCCTAATTATACTCGCTAGGGTTGGTTTACAACCCTATGCCTACGTACCCTCAAAATGAAGGATCAGAGTAACCGTAGTTCACCTCCCCTATTCCTACCCCCTAATCCTATTCCTAAATCCCAAATCCTATCCCTAAATCCCATCCACTATTTATACTCTTGGATAAAGAGTTCTATCCCTTAAATCTAGAGTTTATACTCCTAGATGACCAGCTATATCCCTTAAATCCCGATCCGTTTATTTATACTCTCGGAGGAAGAGTTTTATCCCTTAATCCTATCCTTTATTTATACTCTCGGAAAAAGAGTTTTATCCCTTAAGTCCTATCCATTATTTATACTCTCGGAAGAAGAGTTCTATCCCTTGGCCTATATTTATACTCTTGGAACCTAAGAGTTTTATCCCAATATCCCCTATCCCTTGGCCTATATTTATACTCTTGGAACCTAAGAGTGTTATCCCCAAAATCCTAATCCCATGGCCTATATTTATACTCTTGGAACCTAAGAGTTTTATCCCAAGACTTTACCCTAATTAAATATCCATTGATTTATCCTATTTTATCCCAAAGAATCATCCCATATTTCTTAATTTAATATCCCATATTATATCCCTCAATTATCCTTTAGATTGTCCCCAATATTTATCCCTTATAATTATTCCTTGATTATCCCTAATATTTATCCCCTGCTATCCTTTATCCCAAAAATTTATCTCATGAATTATCCCTTGACTATCCCTAATATTTATCCCTTACTGTAGAATTATCTCCAAATTATCCTTTATAAACCAATATATTTTATCCCTTAATATTTCAAATCTTATCCATAATTATTCCATACTTCTCAACTTAATTAATATCCCCTAAATATGCCTCTATATTTTACTCTTTATATATTAACCCAATTAGTAATTAATCCCTAGTTATAATACCTATTCATTCAAAAATAGTCCCTAATCCTAGTTGTAATTTAATTCCATATTAATCACAAACCCATATAATGGTCTTAAATTTTTTATGTTAATTAATCCCTAAATATTATAATCAAACAAACTAAATTATCCTAATTAATTAATATTAACTTATTAATATATTTTTTTTTACTATTTTTAATAACCCATTAAAAATTAATCCCTAATTTCAACACCTAATTAATCTCTCACTAATTTAAATCTCTAAACTTCATTCCGCTATTTATCCAATTATTCGATTATCCTCCTATTATTAACCCATTTTAAAAATTAATCAATGATTTCAATATGCTTGATGATTCTACAATTATTCCCTAACATTAATTATATTGTAGTATTTTAATTCCATGCTAATTATAATTGTCCATATAATTATTTAATTATTTTTTTTATATTTTTATGTTAATCCCTAAATTAATTTAATTAATTTTAAGTTACAATCTTAATTAATTATTATAAAAAATATAGATCAATCCTAATCCTAATTAATCCTAACTATTCTAATTAATCCTACTAAATATATTTTTTTGTATTTTTGTTAATTTTACAAACTAAGTTGAATAACTCAACAAAAGAGGGTATGCATTGATGGGCTTAAGGTCAATGTACTGTGATGGACTTATACTATAATCCTAATCTCTAGATAAATAAATAAAGATTATATAAAAAAAAAAAAAACAACAAATTTGTTTACACTTCTAGTGATAAGAGTCACTAAATCGTGACAAATCACATATACTCCCATTAATTATATTTCATTTAAAACATGTATATTGTCAAATGCTTCAGACTTGCAATATCATGGGAATAATTTAAAGAACATTTATAAAACTAATCCAATCTAATTGACAATAAGATAAACAACCCAATGGATTCAAAAGCACGTCAAAAAATAAAGCTGGTACGGAAAAGAAACAAAAATATGAAAAAACAGAGTACCCGTCCTCCAAAAACGCAGTAGCATCGGAAACACCAGGGAAGGAAGTCAGGTACAGATCTACGGCGGTCGGCATGAGAGTGTGAGCTTCATGCGTCTCAGGTGGTGTGCTTGCGACAGTGGCCGGATCCGGTAGATATCCGTCAGAGCTCTATTTCAATCTTCTTCTTTGTTACTTCCTGATTATGTCTTGTTGATTTGCTATTGTGGATATATTTGTATTTTGGTGAGTATTTAGGGATGTATATGGTTTATGTGTAGGTTAATGAAGATATGGTTTTTACACATGTTCAAGGCTTCCCTCTTCTGATGAATTTCGGTTAGATTTTTGAATCTTGGTCTGAACTGGATTGTGTTAGAAAATTGATATTAGCATATGGGAATTGATAAAGTATGGATTCCTAGTCCGTGGGTGTACGTGAGAAGCCGGAAACTTGTAGTAATTTGTTCTGTACAAATTTGAGAATTTTTTTAAGGTATATACATTGGTTTGTGTAATACTCTATAAAATAGAGTTTTTTTTGTGAAGGTTAGTAAGGGTGGAAGTTTGTACGTGGCCTCCCTCTTCTGAATAATTGGACTTTCTTTTATATTGAAAAATTAGGTCAAGAGTTTTAATTAGCAAATTAAAAATTAAATCAACAAAATAAAGTAAAACTTTAATGTAAATGAATTTTTACTTAAAATAAATATATATATTTTAATTTTGTACAAAGGATCAAATATTTTTTCCTCCACAAGTACTTCCTACCATATGTGAATTGCTTTCATTCAATAGAAAAAATATCCTTACAAATTCCTATTGATATTTTAAATTAATTTATAATCATAAAAAATAATGTTTTATTAATAAAAGTAAGGAAAGTAGGCAGTAATTAGGTGTAAAATAATTAAAGTAGCCTGATAACAAATTTAAACACTAAACCGTAGCATTAGCCGAAGGAGTAACGAGCAAAATACGGTGTTGGTATTCAATCCCCACCAATTGATTATAAAATACAATTGCAGTATTGTTCATAAAAGCTAAATTCTAAAATGACCTAACTAAAAATATGAAAACCAATCTAGTTAAGACTTTTTTTTGTGATTTTTTTACTAGAAATGCATTAAAATAAATGATATAGTAATTATTAAAAATTAAATCAAATATAATTTGGTTTTGATTTCTTGCCATACTCTATTAATTCCATTTTCCTAAAATTGTTTTCTTGTTCTCCAAGGTCTTAATGAAAATAGAAATAAAATATTTTCCTCTAATATTCTTAAAATCAACTTTTCTATAATAATAACATCCTAATTTTAAAATATCTTAATCCTAATAAAATTAATTATAATTTTCCTAAAAACCAATACTCTTATTAAATCTAATAATGAGGAAAATACTTATTAAATATTATAATAAAAATTCTAAACCTATAACTAAAAAAATTCCTGACTAAATTAATTCTAATTCTATTCTAAAAGTGATGATTTTATTCTAGAGTTAAATTCCCATAAACTAATCTAAAGAGAAAAGTAATAACTAGATTAAACAATAAAAGTTAAACGGTAAAATTGTTAGAAATTGAAATTGAGAAGAATAAAAAAGGGACGAGTGAGAAAGATGAAGACTTGAACTCATGCCCTTATGCATCCTTACCGTCGAATCCCTACCAAATGGGCTATTGTATTTCATTGAAATGAAATGCCACTAACAGTATAATTTAATTACTTAATGAATTATTTAACTTTGCTGATTAATTTCTAACTAATAATAATAGCCACTAAAAATAATAGACTTATTCTAAATATCTTTCTAGTGGGTTAGTCCCAATTTCTTTTCTAAAGTAAGGATTATACGCTATCTTAATCGAACTATATATTTTACAAAAAATTAAAATTATACCTTGAAAGGTTCAAAAATAGCAACTAAACTATGATGAGGTCAAAACTACTAAAGAGTCAAAATGGTATCTCTTTGACTTTTTAGGTCGTTGTATTTGACCAAAGGACTTGTAAGGATGCTGGCTACGTTAATGATCAAAGTTTTAAGAGTGGTCAAAATTTGGGGTACGACACAATGCACTGAGGCCCAAAAAATTTTATTTACAAGGGATGAGTCTTACACTCTATTAGAGGCCCAAAAGTGTTTGAAAAAGATTTGATGAGGGTTGAATTGATCAAAACCCTAATTTATTTTCAAAATATATTTTAATTGAATAAAAATTCAATTAAAATGATCAAAATTGTTAAACATGTGTGAAAAACAAATTGTGGTATTGAATTAATGTTTGAAAAATCATGTTTATACCCAGAAAATAATTGGAAATCAATTAAGTTTGGAAAATCAAGGGAGAAAAAAATTTCAAATGTTAAAAACAAATAAAACATTAATTTTTTGCAAAAATATAAAATATATGAAATAAGTAATATTTTTGGGTTTTTTGGTAAAATAAAATATTTTAAGATTTTTGTGAATTATTAAAAAAAGAATCAACTCAAAATCATTAAAACTCAGAGAGAAATTAATTTTTGAATCAATTAAATAAAATCACAAAAATTCAAATATTCAAATATTTGAAAAAGGGCGCCAAGAACATCTTGGCCTTGCCCGCGTGCTCTGTTTTGCCCAGATTTGCGTTTTCTCATCAATCTCACTAAATACTTGATGAAATCACACAATCCACATATCAATCTACTTGTTTTCACCTCACGATAATGTCTATGGTCTTTAATTTCATTTATTTTAAGCATGGAATAAGAAATCAAAGAGAAACCTCAAGAACCCTAAAATTTGCATGAAGGCTCAGAAATTCCATACACGATTCAAATAAAACAATTGGATGAGGGAAAATACTCCATGCATGATTATGAACATATGGCCAAATTATTGTGCAACAAAAAATGCATGGATCATAGAGTTAGAAGAGTTCATGTTTACCTCTTGCAGCTGGTGATCGTGTTTTGTGTTAAAGGTGTTACAGCTAGGTTCCAATAATGTGGATAGCTTCCCTAAGTGCCAAGTGATGTGCCTGAGTGCTTGGAATGGTTTGAAACAAGTTGGAACTGAAGATGATATCTCAACTGCAACTTGGTTAAAACCTTGAGCAGTTGGCTGGTGATTTTGAGAAATCAGTGTTCCAGATGTTGTTTAAGTGTTTGGATCACTTCTATATGATGTTTATGAGGTGTGTGTGTGATTGGTTTGGTTGGAATTGCTCTCAAACTCAAAACCCGATAATGACTTGCTTTGGAAGGCAATTTTGGAGTGAAGGAAGAGATTTTGAGGAAAACATCTGTTTTATGGCTTTGGTGTACTCAAACTGATCACAAATGAACTCTATTTATAGTGGAGCAAGTTTGTTTTGCAAGCAATAATGAATGGCAACTGCTGCAGAGGTTTGGCCAATGTTGATCAATGGGAATCTAAGTCTCATCTAGCCATTGACTAAAGGTCAGGGCACAGGCTGCTGGTTCCCTTGGTCTTTGACATGTTTTGACTGAATTCAGTTGGAAATGGCTCAGTCTATGCCACCTTGGTGCATCCATTAAATTCTCCAAAACAAAATTGGAGTCTTGTCCCTCTTTTAGGCATTTCTAGGTTTGGCATGCTACTTTTGGTTCCAAAGACTTAGGAGGCGTATGGATCAGTGTTTGTCCCTCCTTGGTCTCCCTCTAAGGTGTTCAGATGGATAAGTGTGTTTGTCATTTGCACAAATTTGGAAAATCGAGCAAAATGCACAAATATGCCTTGCTTTGACAGTTTTCAGCAAGGCATATTGCCATTGTCATATCTCATGGCTCAAGTGGAATTTGATGGAGTTCTTAGCCATTTTGGAAAGCCCTCATATGATACAACAACTGTTTGATCATAGTTGGTTTTGATACTTTTTCGATCCAAGTGAAAAGTGCCCCTACATTTGGAAAAAAGTGAAGGCAGATTCTGACTTAGTGAAAATTTCACTAAGTGTTGGAAAAAAGTGACATTTTCACTTTTTGTGATTTTGATCATTCCATAACTTAAAATCCATGAGGAATTGGAATGAGTTGTGTTTGAAGCTTTTGTAGAGTGCCATGAGAGCTACAAATCCAGCTTTGGATGGGGAAAATGGCCTTGTGGTTTAGGAGTTATGATCCTCCAAAGTTGGTACCCTAGCCACTTTGTTCCTTAACTTAGAAAATTTCTAAGTTTTTTATGGTTACCCCTTTTACAAGTTATCCCACTTTTCTTAGTTTTTCTTGATGAATGATGATTTCAATCACACATTAACATCATTTTAGGGTTAGGGGACCATAATTGTGAAAAATCTGAAAAAGTCAAAGTTGATTTTTGTGCACAGTTGACTTTTTATCAAATGAATTCCAAACTGTGCGATCCTCTATGAAATCAAGTCCTTGACCTAAATCAAACTTTATGGATTGATTTCATAGGTGTTATAAGGTGTATTGAATCATTTCCCAAAGTTTGGGAGCATGCCTGGGTCAAAAGTCAAAGATACAGTTGACTTTTTTCTGCGAAACCCTAATTGTGGTTCTGATGAGCTTGAAACTTGTTGATCAAGCTTCTTGGACCAATCCATTACTGCAAATGGATCAATGTGGTGTATTAGAGACCCTTAAATCATGTCTTGAGGTCTTGGCTCATGATTTGTCCCAAAAGTCAACTTAGGGGTGAATTAGGTCAAGAAACCCTAATTCCTGATTTTTGATGAATGCATCCCCTGAGGTTAAATTGACTTGATGATTGGGTTTATGATGTCTCTTGGAGAATCTTAGATTATGCTTTGAAGCATTGGCCCATGCCCAGATGAAAATTTCCATCTGGACGCCCTGGTCGACCAAAACCCTAATTTGGTGACACTGGCGATCTTGAGGCTTAATCCACACAAAATGTTGCAGCCTTGTGCTTGATTCTTGCTGTGGGAGTCCTCTTGATCCATTGGGGATGTTTGAGAGGATATACAAGTTGAAGATCATGTCATTCCTTGATTGATCCTTTGTCTAAAGCTCAGAGAGGGCTTGGAACCCTATATTTGATTGTAGTGGATGCTCACCCATCTTTGGGGAGACTAATGAGGCATAATGATACATCGATATTGTGATGATGGTTTGCACAATGATGGGGAATCTTAGTGGTCAAAATTCGGGGTATGACAGATGCCCCTATTTAATCTTCTTGGACCCGAAGGTGTGAATGGCGAAGATATTCGGGCATTCAGGGTGCAAGAGGATTAAATATCAGAATACCCGAAATTTTGATGGTGGTTAAGAATGGTCGTTCACGCATCCTTCTTCTTTTGCTAAGAAATGATGCTTAGAAAAGGTAAAACTTCCCCTCGATCCCGGTTTCCTACCGAGGAACTGGTCTAAGTTTTAGATACAAACTTCCCCTCGATCCTGCTTTCCTACCAAGGAACTGGTCTTAGTTTCTGATATAAACTTCCCCTCGATCCTTGTTTCCTACCAAGGAACTGGTCTTAGTTTCTGAAGTAAACTTCCCCTCGATCTTGGTTTCCTACCAAGGAACTGGTCTTAGTTTTTGATATAAACTTCCCCTCGATTCTGGTTTCCTACCAAGGAACTGGTCTTAGTTTCTGAAATAAACTTCCCCTCGATCCTGGTTTCCTACCAAGGAACTGGTCTTAGTTTCTGAAATAAACTTCCCCTCGATCCTGGTTTCTTACCAAGGAACTGGTCTAAGTTTCTGAAATAAACTTCCCCTCGATCCTGGTTTCCTACCAAGGAACTGGTCTTAGTTTCTTTTGTTAACAAAATTTCTTGACAAGGGACGCTATTTGTAGCAGTGTTCCTCAAACTTCTCACCGAATTTTACAGGGGAGATGCCATTTGATGGAATAAGATCTGATGTCAGAGTTGTTGGGGAACCCAGTCGTCTGAGTTGTAGAGGTGCACAAACTTCTCTGTTGGAGACGCCATTTGTCGACTCTAACAGGGAAAATGAGTCTCTTGAGAGACTGTTTCCGCTTGGGGATATTACATCATACTTTTTTCGGGATCTTCTTGAAGAAATGCCATATGATGTGATCCAATTTTGAGGTGCTGATGACCTTTTCGTCAGCGGATTTTTTGGAAAACAACTGCTGTATTGCCGAATCTTTGATTAAGAGGCTTTCTCTGGGGATTTTCCTTCATCCGGGAAAGCGAGAATATCATCTTCAATGGCGAATAGTGACATTTGTCGAAAGTTTCTCTGGTCTTTCAGAGGTTCAAGTTATCAAAGTGATCGAGGACCGACTTCATCCCAGAAATAAACTGGAGGAGAGAGATTGTTTAGACGCAACATTTCCTGACGAGGAAAGAACTGACAACTCGATTGACAAGAGGATTTTTATCACTAGGGGATAAGACCGACTAGAGTGATAGTGATGCAATATGAATGTGAATGTAAATCAATAATGCATGATGTATGTATGTTTATGTTGACAAAACTGATGCGACATACAGACTAACAGATGAACATGACTGGATACTCGGCCACTGCAGGGGATGAAAAGTATCACTGGTTCAAGATAGCAATTCTGCCTTGCTTAGGAGAGATAGTGCCTACAGGGAACACCGTTGGTCGGGCTTAGGAGATAAGAACTCTGCCGGGGATATCGGATGGAGTATTCACATCTGATATAACTGATCCTTCATTTAGGTGCACTGGTTTAGAAAGAGTACTTCGATTCTGCACTTTGAAGTTCGATTACTTCTGGAGAAGCGATCGATGTTCAACAGTCAAAAGAAATTGCCATCTTTATTTTAAAAGCAGAAAATGTTGACAAGTAAATTCATTTTTGTTTTATTCCAAGAATTGTTGATCATGTTAAAAAACATCATTCTGTAAAGCTAAAACAAATAAGAATTGCAAACAAAAGCACAAGGGCTCAAATTTTATTGATAGGATGGAAATCAGCCAAACGCGTGATTTCATAGAGTATTTACAAAGTTTAGAAAATGGTAATTTAAGGGAAAAAGGGCTACATTGAAACATGACGACCGCTATCCTTCTACCAACTTTGAATTCTGGACATCCTGAGCTTCCGTCGAAGATGACCTTGACTGGAGTTTTCCTGACGGATGGCATGACTGCCGCTGAGGGATTTGCCCCTTTGTTGGACGTAGTTACTTGCCATTATCCCTAACTTTTGCCTGGATTGTACTTTGAGATTTCCAATCCACCGGATGATTTTTTATTGTGTCTCTAATTTTTGCCTGGACCGCTCTTTCGGGTTTTCAATCCACCGAGACGTTTTTTTTAGTTTAGGCGAAGTATTTCTTGACTACATCAACATTTGTGGGGTAGGCAAACTCCTCTCCATCCATGGTTGCGAGTCTCAAGGCGCCGCCTGAGAAAGCTTTCTTGACCACATATGGGCCGTCATAATTTAGAGTCTATTTGCCCCGAGAGTCAGTGAGAAATAATTGTATCTTCTTGAGCACAAGGTCTCCTTTCCTGAAGACACGAGGTCGGACCTTTTTGTCAAACGCCTTCTTCATTCTTTGTTGATACAACTGACCATGGTATAGTGCCGTTATTCGCTTTTCTTCGATCAGATTTAGTTCGTTGTGTCTGCTTTGACACCATTCAGCTTCTGTAAGCTTAGCTTCCATCAATACCTGGATTGATGGGATCTCTACTTCTATGGGGAGCACTGCTTCCATGCCATATACTAGAGAGAAAGGGGTTGCCCCTGTTGAAGTGCGGACAGATGTGCGATAACCGTGAAGAGCAAAGGGTAGCATCTCATGCCAATCTTTGTAGGTTACAACCATCTTTTGAACAATCTTCTTGATGTTCTTGTTAGCCGCTTCTACCGCTCCGTTCATCTTAGGCCGGTAGGGAGATGAGTTATGGTGTTCGATCTTGAACTCAGCGTACAACTCTTTCATCATCTTATTGTTCAAGTTGGATCCATTATCAGTAATGATCTGGCTTGGAACACCATAACGACAAATGATATTGTTTTTGATAAATCGGACCACCACTTGTCGGGTAACATTAGCATAGGACGCTGCTTCGACCCACTTGGTGAAGTAATCAATGGCTACCAGGATAAACCGATGTCTGTTTGAAGCCTTGGGCTCAATCATGCCAATCATGTCGATTCCCCATATGGAAAAAGGCCACGGGGAAGAGAGAACTTTGAGATACATTGGCGGTACATGGATTTTTTCGGAGTATATCTGACACTTGTGACACCTCCTCATGTACTTGTAGCAATCAGATTCCATGGTCAACCAGTAGTACCCTGCTCCCAGAATTTTTCTCGCCATTGTGTGTCCGTTGGCATGAGTGCCAAAGGATCCTTCGTGAATTTCTTTTATCAACATGTCTGCTTCTGGTCTGTCTACACATCGGAGCAAGACCATGTCGAAGTTTCTCTTATACAGCGTATCACCACTCAGAAAGAAGCTGTCTGCTAACCTTCTGAGGGTCTTTCTGTCTTTTCTGGATGCCCCAGGTGGGTACTCCTGTCTTTGAAGGAAACACTTGATATCGTGGTACCAAGGTTTGTCGTCAATGACTGCTTCGATCGTGAAGATGTAAGCGGGCCATTCTAGGCGCATTATGTCGATCTTAGGTATGTCATTCCATTGATCTACACTAATCATGGAAGAGAGGGTGGCTAATGCATTAGCCATGTGATTCTCCTCACGAGGGATATGATGAAACTCGATTCTGTTGAAGAAGGGTAACAACCTTCTCGCGTAATCTTTGTAAGGAATCAATCCTGATTGGTATGTGTTCCAATCTCCTTTGATATGATTGATAACCAGGGCTGAGTCGCCATATACGTCCAAGTTCTTGATCCTTAAGTCGACCGCTTCCTCGAGACCCATGATACAAGCTTCGTATTCAGCCTCGTTTGTGCACTTGAATGTCAGTCGGGCAGTGAAAGGAATGTGGGTACCCTGAGGTGTTATGATAATTACCCAAATTCTGTTTTCGTAATGATTGACAGCTCCGTCAAAGATAAGTCCCCATTGGAAACCTGGTTCTGGCCCTTCACTGGGTAGCGGTTAATCGCAGTCTTTCATTTTTAGATACATGACATCTTCGTCTGGGAAGTCAAACTTGATTGATTCCTGATCGTCAATCAGTTGATGAGCCAAATGATTGACTAAAATACTTCCCTCAACGGCTTTCTGAGCGTGGTATTCTATGTCATATTCTGATAACAACATCTGCCAACGGGCAATCCTTCCCGTAAGAGCAGGTTTCTCAAAGACGTACTTGATCGGATCCATTTTGAAGATTACCCAAGTAGTGTGACGAATCATATACTGGCGAAGACGTTTGGCTGCCCAAGCCAAAGCACGGCAAGTTTTCTCAAGCATAGTGTACCGAGTCTCGCTGTCGGTGAATTTCTTGCTCAAATAGTAGATGGAAGACTCTTTTCTTTTGGTTTTGTCTTGTTGGCCAAGCACACAACCCATCGAGTCCTCTAGGACTGTTAAGTAGATGATCAGTGGTCTTCCTTCCACTGGAGGTGATAGAATCGGCGGATTCAACAGGTATTCCTTGATACTGTCGAAGGCAGTTTGGCAATCTTCTGTCCAAATGCAGTCCTGATTCTTTTTGAGTAATTTGAAGATTGGCACGCATGTCGCGGTCATGAGGAATATGAATCTGGAAATATAGTTCAGATGTCCAGGAATCCCCTGACTTGTTTTTCAGTCCTCGAAGAAGGCATTTCTTGAATGGCCTTGACCTTGTCAGGATCAACCTTAATTCCTTTTTGTCTGATGATGAACCCTAAGAGTTTCCCTGAACAGACACCGAATGTGCACTTATTAGGATTCAACCGGAGTTTATACTTTCTCAACCGCTCAAATAGTTTTGACAGGTGGGTCACATGCTCCTCTTCTGTTTTAGATTTGGAAATCATATCATCGACATATACCTCGTTTTCCGTGTGTATCATGTCATGAAAAAGAGTAGTCATGGCTCGTTGATAGGTTGCCCCGGTATTCTTCAACCCGAACGGCATTACCTTGTAACAAAAGGTACCCCATGGGGTGATGAACGAAGTTTTCTCCATGTCTTTTGGCGCCATTTTGATTTGATTATAGCCTGAGAATCCATCCATGAAGGAGAAGACTTTGAACTTTGCTGTACTGTCTACCAGCATGTCAACGTGTGGTAAGGGAAAGTCATCCTTTGGACTTGCTTTGTTCAGATCCCTGTAGTCGACACACATTCTGACCTTTCCGTCCTTTTTCGGAACGGGTACGATGTTGGCTAACCATTGAGGATACTCTGATATGGCGAGGAAACCCGCGTCAATCTATTTCTGTACTTCCTCTTTGATTTTAATGGCCATGTCTAGATGAGCTCGTCTCAACCTCTGATTTACTGGCGGACATTCTGATCTTAACGGTATATGATGTTCCATGATGCTGGTATCCAACCCTGGCATGTTCTTATAGGACCAAGCGAATACATCAGGAAACTCTTTGAGAAGCTTTATCAAACTTTCTTTGACATTCAGACTGAGTAGTGCCCCAATCTTGATCTCTTTTCTTTCTTCTTTTGAACCTAAGTTGATCGTTTCCAATGCCTCTTTGTGAGGTTCAATGGACCTTTCCTCTTGTCTGAGTAAACGGGAGATCTCTTCTGGAATTTTGTCGTCATCTTCTTCTTCAGCCTCAAATACCGAGAATTCAAAGTTGGGAGAAGGCATCGGATCGTATGTTTCAACGAGGTTTAAAGCAAGCAATCTGAATGACGTGATGATTTGTATTTAGAAGAGATAGAGAGAATGTAAGAGTGTGTGCAGTGTTTTTCTTTGGAAAACTGCTTGTTTATTTTGAATTGTTTTTTAGGATTACCATTTTCTAAGAAAAGCAAAAAGAGAAAACAAAAATTAATGCAGAGATTACAGAACGATGTTATTTTATTTATGATTTGTCGATTCTTGAAACTACAGCCCTATAAAACAAAACTCTGTCGCTTTGGGCAAAGCGAAGAGAGATATCTACAGAAAGTGAGCCCTATCAAAAATATCCGTTTCACCTGGGCAGGGTGAAAGGTTGAAGTAAAGATGAAAATTAATTTGACTTACGAACGATCTTTGGAACATCAACAACAACCCATTAGCTGCGAACTCCTCGGTGAATCACAAAGTCTGGCACCTTCCTTGATTTGTCTTCAGAAATAACACTGATTTCTGGTGGAGCAGGATCATTGGAATCTGTCTCCCAGGCAGAGTTGTCGTAGGAGGATTCTTCTGTTGTATTTTGCATATTATTTGTGCTCTCAGGTAAACCTCCTCATCCAGTAGGCTGGACGTCTTCGAGCCTGATACGAGAGCTCTCAGGAGCAGTGTGCTTGACCAAGTAATCATACTTTCCACTCGGTTGTCCCAAGGTGTCCCACACTTCTGTGGAACTGGAGGAGTCATATCTTTCGATGACGTTGACCTCAGGAAAAGCATAGTTAATGAATTCTAGTCCTACAAACTGTGCAAATTCATCGTCGTGCTGGATATTTTCTGAATGACCTGAGTGTTGATCTCATGACATGGTGGAAACGTAGGTATTCCTTTCAATGATGCTTAGCTGATTTTCATTGTTTGGCTAATTTTCTTGCCCCAAGTCTCCTGGGTACGGCTGCCAGATAGGCAGGCCTTCCATCGGACCATAATAGTCGTGGTCAAAGTTGTCTTTCATCAGAGTGTCTTCCTCTAATGAGTTTGGCGGAGCACGACATCCTTCCAGATCACAATCTCCGTGCATCATTTCAACGTCTGACCTTGGTATATATCTCGGACTCTGTGCGAGATAGCAAAGTGACGTAGGAACCTCTTCCTGAGACATATAGCCGTCCTTGTTAAGATAGGACTTTTATTCCTCATCTGTGTCGGAGGAACCTTCCTCGTTGATAGTGTGTACTTCTTGGGACACTGGGTGAAGGAAACCTCCACTATGGAAGACATTTTGAATGGGATGAGGACTTTCATCGTTAGCAGCTGTCTAGGAGCTGGTCGCAGAAAAACCAAGACCCTTCTTTGTTTTATTATTAGTAGGAATGACAAGTTGTCCCCATCCTTTTGTATTGTTACTTTCAATTGCCTCGAGAGCATCTTTGTACGAAGAGATAGAGGTTCCTTTCTTTAATTGATTCCCATTGCTCACCGAAAGGGCTTGGAACTGAGTCCCAACAACCTCCTTGGGTTCTACACAAGTGGATAATGAAAGGTTACTCACGATCAAGGCTTATTCTCCACAGACCGTGACGAGTTGATCGTTCTTGACGAACTTCAATTTTTGGTGAAGTGTCGAAGTGACTGCCCCGACCTGGTGTATCCAAGGTTTTCCTAATAAGCAACTGTATGTTTCCTGGATGTCCATGACCTGAAAAGTTACTTGGAGCGTGTGAGGACCGATAGTTATGGGAAGGCCGACTTCGCCAATAACTGCTTTCTGAGATCCGTCAAAGGCTTTGACGATGACCTCACTGCCCCTCATCAGGGATCCTTTGAATGATAGTCACGTCAAAGTGGACTTCAGCATGACATTGATGGCCGATCCTGTGTCTACCAGTACGCTGGCTAAAGCATCATCCTGGCAGTTGACTGTGATATTGAGCGCCATGTTGTGGCTTTTGCCCTCCTCTGGCAAATCCTCATCACTGAATCCTAAGTTGTTGCAGGAAGTGATGTTAGAGATAATGCTATCGAACTATCGTATTGAATCATCCTGTTCCACAAATGCCTGCTCTAAGACTTTCTGTAAAGCCTCTTTGTGGGCTTCGAAACTGAGTAAAAGTGATAGCATAGAGATCTTTGAAGGAGTTTGTAACAGTTGAGCAACAATGTTGTATTCACTCCTTTGAATGAGCTTCAGCATCTCATCATTGTTTTTTGAAAGGTCGGGATTACTGGATTGACCGGCTGATGGATTGGGAGCTTATGTCTGAAGTTTCTTTTCTTTGTTATGTTCTCCAACCCCTCGGTTGAAGATTTGACCGCTCCGTGTTACTCGACTGATGTCTGCAATATTCACGACGGAGGGTAATGGAATTTCCTTTCCATTCTCAATTATTGTTGCACCGTATTTGTAAGGGATCGCCTTAGTTGATTCATATGGTAATGGTCCTGGCAAATAGATAACTACAGGAGCCTTCTGATTTTTTTGACTGTCGTAAGTAACTTCAATCAGTTCCTGGCTAGGAACTTTTGACTCTTCAAGTAGAGGGATAATGGTACAAACATCCTTGTTCCTCTCATGATCAGAGATCACAACAACATCCTTAATCTGATCAGCGAAATAGTCGGGAGTCCAGTTGATAGACCCCTAAACTGAATATTGGATTTCTTTGCGGTCCAACTGACCTTGAAGGGCTGCTCGCACGAGGTAACATCCTTGATTATTTTTCGAGCAGACTCTACAGCGCTCGTAATTGTGTGGCGGCACATGGCCACGCCCGCTTTAAATGCAGTGTAACCTCACTAGATCTGTTTCCGTAGATCGGACATCCTGACTTTGATGCTGAGTAGGGTTCCCATTGAGCATACTGATTTGTTGTGTGTCTTCATCCAGATAGATCGGAAGCCACCAATGGTTTAACAAGTGTTGTAAAGTTCTTTGAACGAGAGCGCACCCTTGGTTACTCTCACAACATACTTTACAGCTCTGATAATTATGCGAAGTGAGAAAACCAAGTTGGATTTTCTTGGCGTGTAATTCCACCAAGATGGTATTCATCAGACGAATATCAAAGATTTGAATCATGTTGATCTGATAGGGATTTCTATCACGGTAGTCCTGGATCCACCCAAGATCCATTTGACGCTGGAGGGCCTCTTGTACAAAAGAGCATCCCTGTTTGTTTACCGAGCAAATCAGACAGGAATTGTAATTGTGCTGCGGCAGATTATGATATCGGCTTTGCCTTGAGTGCATCGCCACCAAGTTGGCATTCATTGCACGGATGTCGCAGTTCTGAATGATGTTGGAATTTGTGTAGGTCATGTTGACTCCACGAACTCGATGCTCTTGGATCCATCTGAGATCCAACTGTTCCTGTAGAGCTGATTGCACCACAGAACATCCCTGACTGTTTTTAGAGCAGATATCACACTGGTGATAATTATGAGGTGGCACATGGCCATACCCGCTCTGTCTACAATGCATCTTAACCAGATTGGCCCTTAATAAGAGTAGATCATGAATTTGATAGATGTTGTTAGACTCTCCCTCTATCAAATTTACTGTAGCTTTCTCATGTTGAGGCAGCGGGTTCGTGAGAACATTCAGATTCGTATCTTTGAAAGATAAGACCCCGCTCCTAACAAGCTTTTTCACATCGGATTTGAAACTGAGACAGCTCTCTATGTTATGCCCTGGTCTTCCTTGATGGTAAGGACAAGTCCGATCCGTTTTAAACCAAAAAGGCAGATTTTCTGGTACTGTAAGAGGAGACTTAGTTTGGACGTGCCCTTTGACCAATAACAATGGAAATAGTTCTGCGTACAACATGGGTATAGGATCAAACCCTGGTGTCCGCGTTGTACGGTTGTTGTTGTATGAGGGACAGGCCTACTGAAGAGGCTGTTGTGTCCTTTGCTGATATTGTTGTTGAATCGGTTGGCTTTGAGCAGCCTGAGGTTGATACGTAGGAACAGGCGCAGGGTTGATAGCAGGAGTTACAGTTTCTACTGGTTGGTAACGTCGTCTTTGCTTTCAGAGAGAGATATTCCCAATATCCTGCTCTTTTTTCTTAGGGAGAGTACTACCGTATCATTTTGTACAACTCGATGATCCAGCGTCTATAACTAAACGTCCTTCCCAGACCGCTTCCTCAAGACGAACTCCCATGCCTACCATTTCGGTGAAGTCACTGGGCGCACTGGCAACCATTTTGTCGTAGTAAAATGAGCTCAAGGTTTTCAATAAGATCTTTGTCATCTCTTTTTCCTCAAGAGGTGGACAAATCTGAGCGGCAATTTCACGCCATCTCTGAGCGTACTCCTTAAAGGTTTCCTTGTCCTTTTGTGACATCGATCTGAGTTGATCTCTGTCCGGTGCCATGTCCAAATTGTATTTATATTGTTGGACGAAAGCAGTGCCAAGATCTCTGAACGTGCCGATTGTAGCGCAATTTAAACCCATGTACCATTTTAATGCGGCACCGGTTAAACTATCCTGAAAGTAGTGAATTAGTAGCTCCTGGTTCTTTGTCTGAGCTGACATTCGCCGAGCATACATCACCAGATGGCTTTGAGGGCAAGAGTTACCCTTGTACTTTTCAAAATCGGGTACCTGGAATTTGTTTGGAACTTTCACATTGGGGACTAAACAAAGGTCTGCGGCGTCCTTTCCAAATAAGTCCTAACCGCGAAGGGCTTGCAGTTCTTTCTGCATTTCCAGGAACTGTTCCTGGAATTCATTCATTATGTCGAACATACTTTCGTTTCCACCAGAAGGTATATGTGGAATCTGTCCTTCCGGGACAGTGTGTACCACGGGCGGTGGTATAGTCATTATGGCCGAGACTCTCAGTGTCTCCCGAAGTTTGTAACCTTCAAGAGTTGTTGTCATGCCCCTGGCATCTTCGCTTTCCCGAAGTTTGTAACCTTCAGGCCCAACGGTTCCTACTGCGGTTCACTGATCCTCAGTGATCGGCGGAACATATCCTTCTGGAATATAGTTAATAGGCATGCCCTAGGGACGATCTTTCGGCATTTTGTACCTAGGATCATACTTCTCCACTATGGGCGTCGATGTGATCTCTGAGATCACAGTCCTTTGTTGCTGCATCTGAGCTTCTGTTAGAGCTTGCATGTCGTTATGAAGCTTTCTCAGATCCTCTTTCAGAGTGTCGATCTCTTCTCTCAACTCTTTGTTCTCTTCCTCGAGATCATCCATCTTTTTCTGACGATTGGCCCGAGTATTGTACGAATGAGACACTTTGACTCTAGAATCGAGACGCAAACATAAGATTCGTAGGGAAGAAGAATACGTTTATGATGAATGATATGCAATGATTATATTTATTATATGTTTTTGTTTATTCAAAGTAAACTTCGACACTTAGATTGCAAATATCAAACAGTGGGGAAGATCCCGTTTTATTAAATTCAAAGATTGCGGAAACGAAAATACAGTAAATTACAAAGTGCTATAAAAGGAAATCTAAACTAATGGATCTTGAGTCCTCTCTGGGGAGAGCTCAAGTGCTGGTTCTGGTACTTTCCTTTTCTTTGACTGGGGCTCTTCAGCCGTTGTCGGGTTGTCATTCCTTTGCCATGTGAAAGGAGCGAGCAAATTCCTTTGGTCATCCTGATTTTCTACAGCATGTTGCTCTAAAATCTCAATCAGAGCATCTTTTTCTTTTAATAGCTGCTGTATTTTCTTGCACTCCACATTGAGAATACGGTACTTGTTCTTCCAAGACCTCATCTCCTGTTGAACTTTGGTGAGAGTCACCTTAAGTTTTTCTGTGTTCGACATGAAATAAAGGACAGAGTCCCTTAACGGAAGAATTTCCTGACGAGGGTAAGGCATCCTCAGTTTGAGAGTTCTAGTTTATACCCGGTGGAGATAAGGCTCCACCGAGACACAGTCTGGTTTTTCGAGAGACTCTCGTCCTTTCCTGTGAACGTGTTTCCAAGCATACACTATTTCCATCTTTAGTGCCCTGTCATTTTCTTCTTCCTTGAAGAAAAGACCTTCCAGATGAGCATTACGCGGGATATGCCTCATCGGGTATCCAAATTGACGACGAACTAACACTGGATGATAGTTGATTCCTCCCTTAGTTCCTATAAGGGGTACATTTGGGAAATTTCCACAACGGTCAATGATCCTGATCCCGTCATAGATTCGATTGTACCAATCGATGTCAGAGTTGGTAAGAGACATAATTCTCTGCGACCAACGTAAAGTATTCTTTTGATCCCAAAATGCAGCAGACTTGGGCAAATGGGAAGTGAACCATTTGTAAAGCAAGGGTACACAACACGTGATTATTCCTCCACTGTATAAATTCCTTAAGTGTACCGAATGATACGCATCTGTGAGTAAGGTCGGTACGGGGTTTCCAATCAGAAAAATCTTAATGGCGTTGACATCTACGAAGTTATCAATGTTGGGAAACAAAAATAACCCGTAAGTGAGCAAAACAAATATGCTCTCGAAAGCGGCCACGTTCCCTATACTAGAAAAGTACAAGGCTTTCTTTATCAAGAATTGGGCTGGCAAACCTTGGATGCCACCCTTAGTGGTCATGTGAGTCCTAACTTCTGACTCGTCCAGATAAATTGCTCTTGCAATGGTTTGATCCTTTGGAATTTCTTCCAGTCCAGAAAAGGGAGCTTGATCAGTGATATGTAGACCAGTCAGGTGAGAATACTCCTCCAGTGTTGGTGCTAGTTGATAATCCGGGAATGTGAAATAGTGATAGACCGGATCGTAGAACTAGATTAGTGTGAACATGATTCCTTCAATTACATGGACCCTTAATAGAGACAGTAGTCCCCCATACTTGGCTCTGAAAGCCTCGTGGTTGGTGATCATTCTCGCCAGACCTCTTAAATCCTCTAACTTTGGAACCTTAAAGGTGTACTTATGAGTCTTCCTTCTACCAAAATCCATTGGCGCAATCTCCTTTCTCTGACATTTGTAATCATTGTCTTAGTTTAATTTGAAAAAGAGATACTAGAAGAGAATATTTTTCTTTGTTTTAATGTTTTTTAGATGAATGTATGAATGCAGCACACAAAAACATAGAAAAAACATGGGGTCAAAGGGTCGGTGTCATGAAGTCAAGGCTCTACCCCCCCCCCCCCAATGGTTTATACTGGTGATTTTTTATACCTGTCCGCAAAATCATTTATCCCTCTTGGGATAACAACAACAAGCAGATCGCCAGTGAGCTGATGTATCTTAGAGTGATCTTAGATGAGGGTAGTATCGCGTGACAACTATTTCTGATAGCTTCCGCACTACAAAATAGTTTCAGTCTACTAGAAACCTCAGCTTCTCAGATAACCCAGTCGACCACACTATTTTCAACAACCGAAGTCGTATAGGGAATGTATCTGTAAAGGGAGTCTCCACTGAGTTTGATGGTCGATTGGGGGCTCTTAACTGGGATTCACTCCCCGCAAGATTACCCGCATTGCCATCACCTATCTTAGGTGTATACTCAATCTTTCCACATGCGGCATCACACGTATTCCCATTAGCAGAAAAATAAACATAGATATCAATTAGGAAAAGCAGTATATATATTTGTCTTAATCATCTTAGACCTCTAGTCTTATGATCCTATACAGACAATGACTCCCCAGCAGAGTTGCCATTTCTGTGATATTTTGTGAACTCGGGGTTTTCTACCTAAGATTGTAAGAGAAAGGAAAGGGCCCCACGATGGGCGCCATTTTTTCTGTAGCGCGGTTTTTGTGGTCCTGAGTCACAATAGCTTGGGTACTACAGTTCGATTCATTTTTTATCCTATTGAGCTGATTCAAGAAGGGAAATAGATGTCTCTAATTAACCCTGCTTGCATACTGAGTTTGAACAGCGGTCTGTTAGGTTACAGATGCTATGTGGATGTGGGGGCAAATCTTTGGTTATTTTGCTAAGAACACAGTGTCTGGATTATTTGTGAGGTTTTCGATGATGTGTTTAAATTTGATGCTTTTGGGTTGATTCGGTGGAGATACTGGATTTTTGGGTTTTTGATTAGAATGCTCGCTAAGATTTTTTCAATGTTATACCTACGTATTCCCATTTAACGAAACAGGGAAATCAGAGCGATCGTAGTTCCTCCTATTCTATGGGAGGAAAGAGGTTGTTTTGGTGTCTTGTTCAAAGCCCAAGACATGAAGCTGAAGATGGTTTGTATCTTGTTCAAAGCCCAAGATGTGAAGCTAAAGGGTTTTGGATGAGAGAGAATTTGTCATCTCTAAAGAGGAGTTGTTAATGTTTGTATGCTGTGAGCAAGGCACAACTTTGATGTTAAAAGGTTGATTGACCCAATCGGGGTTTCCTTATACAAAGCCTAAGAGGAGGAGATTGACCCAACAAGAGGGTGCTAACAAGTGACTGACTCAACAAGAGAGTGCTTTTATGTGTCTTGTATGAAGCCCAAGACGGAGGCTAAAAGGTTTGACTTAACAAGAGAATCTTTTATCTGTCTTATATGAAGCCTAAGACGGAGGCAAAAAGGTTTGACTCAACAAGAGAGTCTTTTATACTCAACAAGAGAGTGATTTAGTGTCTCGTACGAAGCCCGAGATGGAGGCTAAAAGGGAAGTGACTCAACAAGAGAGTCTTTTATACTCAATAAGAGAGTGTTTTAGCTGTCTCGTATGAAGCCCGAGATAGAGGCTAAAAGGAGATCGACTCAACAAGAGAGTCTTTTATACTCAACAAGAGAGTGTTTTATATGTGTCTTGTATGAAGCATAAGACAGAGGCTAAAAGTGATTGACTCAACAAGAGAGTCGTTTATACTCAACAAGAGAGTGTTTTTCTATCTCGTACGAAGCCCGAGATGGAGGCTAAAGGGGTTTAACTCAACAAGAGAGTCTTTTATACTGAACAAGAGAGCGTTTTTCTATCTCGTAAGAAAGCCCGAGATGGAGGCTAAAGGGAGGTGACTCAACAAGAGAGTCTATTTGACAAGTGATTGACTCAACAAGAGAGTCTTTTATACTCAACAAGAGAGTGATTGGTATCTCGTAAGAAGTCCGAGATAGAGGCTAAAAGTTTGACTCAACAAGAGAGTCTGAAAAGGTTAGCTCCACTGGGGAGAATCATTGTACAAAGCCCAAGAGAAGGTTAACTGTGCTGGTGACTGTTTCTGTTTAGTGACAGGTCCAATATGTTGGATAAAAGAGAAAATTAGTTCTTATAAAGATTAAAGGTAAGGTTGTGCTTTGGGATTGATCAGAGGATCAGGGTTATTTCCTCTTCTTTAAGGAAATGAAAAGTCCAAAGGGTATTGAGACTGCCCAAGTCTACCGGTGTTCTGAGAAATCGATTCTCAGATAATGAATGATCTTTGTATGATGCCCAAGAGAAGGCTGGTACGTTAAGGGATGAAGGTCAACCCATTAACTGGTCTGACACTCGACTCAGAAAGACAGCTCTAGCAAATTGATGACTAGGTTCTTTTCCTATACCTGTAGAGGTCTCTAGGTCCTTGTACTAAGCCCAAGAGAAGGCATGGGGGCTTTTAAGAAGCCGAAGGGTCCTTGTACAATGCCCAAGAGGAGGCGGGGATGCTTTTAGGAAGCCCGTGGGTCCCTAAACCAAGAGAAGTTCAAGAAATGCAATTCACCGAGAAGAGATCATTTCATGAAAGTTCGAGGTTTGAAGAAACTCAAGAGATGCCATTCACCGAGAAAAGATCATCTCTGGGGATAGAGTTTCTTTGACAATTTCTAAGAGTGACAGTCTGAGAAAGGGTTCACTGAGAATGCTGCCTTTCACGTTTCCATATTGTTTAACCCCAAGAGGAGGGAAGACTGTATCTGGTAATCCTATGGGGGGTCTAGTTTTGACTGTATTTAAGAGTGACCAACAGGGCTTTACCTAGTGCTAGACGTAGTTGCCGGGGAAAACTCTAAATAACTATACTAGTGTTACATAGTGGATATATAGCAAGTATATAAAAGTTTGTGAAAGAAGACTTACAGTGAGCAGCCCCACAATACAGTTATATATATATATATGAAAGCGGATAAAGAAAGCGGGTAAACACTTACTCGGTTGTAGAGCTTCCATGTTGTTTTGTTAGTTATTCAACAAAGAAAGCTTTGATAACAATATTATATTCAAAATCAAAGGAGAAAGTGATTTGAAAAGATTGTTGGGGCTTACAGCTAAAGGGGAGGCCCAAGGTTTTATCAGTGATTACACTGCTGTTTTGAAATTGTACAGGGACTTATACAAATGACTGAGGTCCAAAAAGGTTTTCTGTACAAAGGGATGGGTCTTAAACTCTCTCAAGAGGCTCAAAGGTGTTTAAAGAAAAGGAATGGGGCTTATAACACGAGGGTAGGCCCAGATGGTTTGATTTTTGAACTGGCGATTGTGCCGAGATTTCTTTAGCGTATCGGGACTTATACAATGCATTGAGGCCCAAAAAGTTTTGGCTAAAAGGGGGTTGGGTCTTACACTCTATTAGAGGCCCAAAAATGATTTTAAAAGAAAAGATGAGGCTTACAACTCAAGGAGAGGCCCAAGGGTTTTGTTTGAAAAATGACGATCGCGCCGAGATTTCATTAGCGTATTGGGACTTATACAATGCAATGAGGCCCAAAAAGTTTTATTTACAAGGGATGGGTCTTAAACTCTATTAGAGGCCTAAAAGTGTTTGAAAAAGATTTGATGAGGGTTGAATTGATCAAAACCCTAATTTGTTATCAAAATATATTTTAATTGAATAAAAATTCAATTAAAATGATCAAAATTGTTAAACATGTATGAAAAACAAATTGTGGTATTGGATTAATGTTTGAAAAATCATGTTTATACCCACAAAATAATTGGAAATCAATTAAGTTTGGAAAACCAAGGGAGAAAAAATATTTCAAATGTTAAAAACAAATAAAACATTAATTCTTTGCAAAAATATCAAATATATGAAATAATTAATATTTTTGGGATTTTTTGGTAAAATAAAATATTTTAACATTTTTGTGAATTATTAAAAAAAGAATAAACTCAAAATCATTAAAAATCAGAGAGAAATAAATTTTTGAATCAATTAAATAAAATCACAAAAATTCAAAAATTCAAATATTTGAAAAAGGGCGCCAAGAACATCTTGGCCTTGCCCGCGTGCTCTGTTTTGCCCAGATTTGCATTTTCTCATCAATCTCACTGAATACTTGATGAAATCACACAATCCACATATCAATCTACTCGTTTTCACCTCACGATCATGTCTATGGTCTTTAATTTCATTTATTTTAAGCATGGAATAAGAAATCAAAAAGAAACCTCAAGAACCCTAAAATTTACATGAAGGCTCGGAAATTCCATACACGATTCAAACAAAACAATTGATTGAGGGAAAACACTCCATGCATGATTATGAACATATGGCCAAATTATTGTGCAGCAAAAAATACATGGATCATAGAGTTGGAAGAGCTCATGCTTACCTCTTGCAGGTGGTGATCGTGTTTTATGTTAGAGGTGTTACTGCTAGGTTCCAATTTTGTGGATAGCTTCCCTAAGTGTCAAGTGATGTGCCTGAGTGCTTGGAATGGTTTGAAACAAGTTAGAACTGAAGATGGTATCTTAACTACAAATTGGGTAAAACCTTGAGCAGTTGGCTGGTGATTTTGAGAAATCAGTGTTCCAGATGTTGTTTAAGTGTTTGGATCTCTTCTATATGATGTTTATGAGGTGTGTGTGTGTGATTGGTTTGGTTGGAATTGCTCTCAAACTCAAAACCCGATAGTGACTTGCTTTGGAAGGCAATTTTGGAGTGAAGGAAGAGATTTCAAGGAAAGCATCTATTTGATGGCTTTGGTGTACTCAAACTGATCACAAATAAACTCTATTTATAGTGGAGAAAGTTTGTTTTTCAAGCAATAGTGAATGGCAACTGCTGCAGAGGTTTGGCCAATGTTGATCAATGGGAATCCAAGTCTCCTCTAGACATTGACTAGAGGTTAGGGTACAGGCTGCTGGTTCCCTTGGTCTTGGATATGTTTTGACTGAATTCAGTTGGAAATGGCTCAGTCCATGCCACCTTGGTGCATCCATTAAATGCTCCAAAACAAAATTGGAGTCTTGTCCCTCTTTTAGGCATTTCTAGGTTTGGCATGCTACTTTTCGTTCCAAAGACTTGGGAGGCTTATGGATCAGCGTTTGTCCCTCCTTGGTCTCCCCCTGAGGTGTTCAGATGGATAAGTGTGTTTGTCATTTACACAATTTTGGCAAATCGAGCAAAATGTACAAATCTGCCTTGCTTTGACAGTTTTTAGCAAGGCATATTGCCATTGTCATATCTCATGGCTCAAGTGGAATTTGATGGAGTTCTTGGCCATTTTGGAAAGCCCTCGTATGATATAACAATTGTTTGATCATAGTTGGTTTTGATACTTTTTGGATCCAAGTGAAAAGTGCCCCTACATTTGGAAAAAAGTGAAGGCAGATTCTGACTTAGTGAAAATTTCACTAAGTGTTGGAACAAATGACATTTTCACTTTTTGTGATTTTGATCATTCCATAACTTAAAATCCATGAGGAATTGGAATGAGTTGTGTTTGAAGCTTTTGTAGAGTTCCATGAGAGCTACAAATCCAGCTTTGGATGGGGGAAAATGGCCTTGTGGTTTAGGAGTTATGATCCTCCAAAGTTGGTACCCTAGCCACTTTGTTCCTTAACTTAGAAATTTTCTAAGTTTTTTATGGTTACCCCTTTTACAAGTTTTCCCACTTTTCTTGGGTTTCTCGATGAATGATGATTCCAATCACACATTAACATCATTTTAGGGTTAGGGGACCATAATTGTGAAAAATCTCAAAAAGTCAAAGTTGACTTTTGTGCACAGTTGACTTTTTATCAGATGAATTCCAAACTATGCGATCCTCTATGAAATCAACTCCTTGACCTAAATCAAACTTGATGGATTGATTTCATAGGTGTTATTGGCTGTATTAAATCATGTTCCAAAGTTTGGGAGCATGCCTGGGTCAAAAGTTAAAGATACAGTTGACTTTTTTCCACGAAACCCTAGTTGTGGTTCTGATGATCTTGAAACTTGTTGATCAAGCTTCTTGGACCAATACATTGTTGCAAATGGATCAATGTGGTGTATTAGAGACCCTCAAATCATGTCTTGAGGTCTTGGCTCATGATTTGTGCCAAAAGTCAACTTAGGGGTGAATTAGGTCAAGAAACCCTAATTCCTGATTTCTGATTAATGCATCCCCTGAGGTTAAATTGACTTGATGATTGGGTTTATGATGTCTCTTGGAGCATCTTAGGTTATGCTTTGAAGCATTGGCTCATGCCCAAAGGAAAATTTCCATCTGGAGGCCCTGGTCGACCAAAACCTTAATTTGGTGACACTGGCGATCTTGAGGCTTAATCCACTCAGAATGTTGCTGCCTTGTGCTTGATTCTTGCTGTGGGAGTCCTCTTGATCCATTGGGGATGTTTGAGAGGCTAGAAAAGTTGAAGATCATTTCATTCCTTGATTGATCCTTTGTCTAAAGCTCGGAGAGGGCTTGGAACCCTAAATTTGATTGTAGTGGATGCTCACCCATCTTTGGGGAGACTAATGAGGCATAATGATACACCCATATTGTGATAATGGTTTGCACAATGATGGGGAATCTTAGTGGTCAAAATTTGGAGTATGACAGGATCAAGAGGCCCCCCACATCAAGAATTTAACACAAGAATGCAACATTTCAAGTTGATCAAGCCTCAAGATCACCAGTGTCGCCAAATTAGGGTTTTGGTCGACCAAGGCCTCCAGAGAGAAATTTTCATCTGGACATGAGCCAATACATCAAGGTGTGATTAAAGAATTTTAAAAGAACCCCATGATTCCATTCATAAATTCAAAATAGCCTTAGGGGATGCACCTATAAAAAATTAGAAATTAGGGTTTTGACCTAATTCAATCCCTAAATTGACTTTTTGATCAAGACATGGGCCAAGACATCAATATATGTTTCAAGGACCTCAAATACATAATATTTATCCATTCACAAGATTGGATTGATTCAAAGAACTTGGTTCATAAGCAATGCAAGGATTCAAATTCATATGGGCCACAAACTAGGGTTTTTGAGAAAAAGTCAACCATACCTTTGACTTTTGACCAAAACATGATCTCAAACCTTGGGAAATGATTCAAGACACTCTAAAACACCTATGGAATCCATCCATTAGGTTCAATTCAGCCCAAGGACTTGATTTCATAAAGGATCACAAAGCTCAAAATTCATCTGATACAAAAGTCAACTGTGATCAAAACCAAGTTTGACTATTGGAATTTTTGGACAAACATGGCTTCTTTATGCCAAAAACAATGTTAACTTGTGATTTGGATCATGATTGATCAAGAAAAATCAAGAAAAGCGGGATAGCTTATAAAGAGGGCAACCTTAGAAAACTTAGAATTTTCACTAAGTTATGGAAAAACATGATTTTTACCCAACTTTGCAAGACCATAACTTGTGATCCAAGCAACCATTTTCTTTGATAGCTCATCTTACATACTACAAAAGTGTCCTACTGATCCATGGTAAAAAAAATGGATGGATTTTGAGTTATAAGGCCATAAAGTTAGGATTTCATAAGATTTGAACTTTGTCACTTAGAAAAATTTTAGGCAGAAGCTGTCTCATGTTTTGTCCAACTTTGGAGGCATTTTTCATTATGATCCAAAAGGAATCAAGACTAAATGTAAACATCAAAGTTGAAGTATGATATACAAGCTTTCGAAAGAGTACAAGAACATCCATTGATTCAACTTGAGCAAGGAGTTATGAACCTCACAACATGCCTTGATGCTAACTGGTTTTTTGACAGCATTGGCACATAACTTGTATCCCACGATTTCTTGGGCCAATTTTGGACACTTGCATCATTGGATTTCTGTCCAATATCAACCTAAATGATGAAGAATCTGAACCATAAGGTCAATAAGTCAAAAATCATATCCCTTTGGCATGTGATCATTAATGTTGTAAATCTAAAATTCAATTTTGTCTTATGGCATTGAAAGGATACATTGAGGTGTCATGAACCAAGCCATATCAGTCCAAATGAGTCTAGCCTTAGCCAAGAATCAGAAGACCTAAACCTGCAAAGTATAACTCAAGTAAATGGCTAGAGGAGACTTTGAACACATAGCCATATCCATTGGACAATAGGGTGATCCAGCCCCCATTCACTATTCCTTGCAAAACAAACTTCCTCTACTATAAATAGAGGTCATTTCTAGTTGATCAAACCATCCCAAAACATCACAGCATATGTTTTCCACCATTTCCCTATTGTGCATTAAAAATCCATTTCCAAAGAAGTGAGAATCGTGTTTTGAAATAGAGAGAAATTCAACTCAAACCAATGTTCCTAGCATCTCACATACATCATATATGAGTGATCTAAACACTTGAACAACATCTGTAACACCAGATTCATCAAGTTCATACCTCATCCCAAAGCCATCTGCAGTTGAAGTCGTACCCACCAATCCAGAGGTTTTCAATCCATTCCAAGCATCTTAACACACTACTTGAGGTCCAAGGAAGCTATCCAGATCATCAGAACACTTCTCTAACACCTACAACTGAGGATTCGATTTCCTATTGCACAGGTAAGCCTGAACTTCTCAAACTCTATGATCCATGCATCATAAATGTATTTTCAAGTAATCAATATGTTTCTGCACTTATGTATGTTGTGAATTGGATACCTTAGAAACAAAGTATAATTGGTTCCTTGATCAGTCAAGAAACCCACAAGGGTTAGGGTTAACAAAGAAAACAAGAGTAAAAAACAACAAGGATTGGTTATAAAACTGTTATTCTTTCCTTTCTCCTTAAAACAAGGATTACAAGTATACAAGAATAACAAACTAACCACTCTCACTCTTTCTAGGTTTTTTGTCACACTTAGAATGAGAGACTAGTATGCTATTTATAATAAAACCTAGCACACTAAACTAATGGGCCTTTAACAAATTACCCATTACAAGCTAACTTAGGGTACAAGCTAACTTAAACAATTGGATCCTTAACACAAGGCCCAATTCAATATGCTAACAACCCTAGCAATATTAACTAATACATGTTAGAACAACCTTCGACTACAAACATGCATTATTTTTCGACAGCAGCATGTGATCCAACTTAAACGGCATGCTTCTTCTAGAGTTCGATCCAAAATTCCACAAATCTCCACCTTGGATCTAACTCTAACAACAAGAAAACAAACTAGCTTTCTTCATGCAGCTTTATCAACTGCCTACAGTGGAAAAACTTGCAACTTGGCAATGTCTTGGTGATCATATCAGCAACATTATGATCTGTCGAAACCTTCAGCACTTGGACTTCTCCACGCTCGATTACCCCTCTGACGAAATGCAGCCTCACATCAATGTGCTTGGTTCGCTCATGATAGGCTGAGTTCTTCGACAGGTGTATTGCACTTTGACTATCACATTTAACAGTGATACTTCGACCTTGAAGTTTCAGCTCCTTTGCAAAACCTTCAAGCCACAACGCTTCCTTCACAGCTTCAGTGAGGGCAATATATTCAGCTTCAGTGGTTGATAATGCAACAACTTTCTGGAGCGTCGCTTTCCAACTGATTGCTGTGCCAAACATTGTGAAAACATATCCAGAAATAGACTTTCTGGAATCCATACAACCTGCATAATCAGAGTCAACAAATCCTTCGACTACTGCTTTACTATCTTCACCCAAGGCTCCACCATAAATTAGGACTCTATTCAGAGACCCATTTATGTACCTTAAAATCCACTTCAATGCTTGCCAGTGAGCCTTTCCAGGATTCGACATGTACCTGCTCACAAGACTCACTGCATATGCTATGTCAGGTCTTGTACAGACCATAACATACATCAAAGAACCAACTATATTAGCATATGGAATGCTATTCATATAAGTTCTTTCGACATTAGTACTGGGACACTGATCTATACTCAGCTTGAATTGAGGGTTTGTCGGAGTTACAACAGGCTTTGAATTCGACATACCATACTTTTCGAGAATCTTCCGTAGGTATGCCTCTTGAGATAAGTATAATTTCGACTGCTTTCTATCTCTTCGGATGTCAATCCCAAGAATCCTCGACGCAGCTCCCAGATCCTTCATTTCGAACTCCTTACTGAGTTCAGCCTTCACTCTCATTACCTCTTCGACATTGTTGCTTGCTATTAGAATATCATCCACATAAAGCAACAAAATAACAAATGAATTACCCAGTCGAAATCTGAAGTAAACACAGTGGTCGAACTGACTTCTGGTGAAACTTATGCGTGCCATGAACTTGTCGAATCTCCTATTCCACTGTCGAGGAGATTATTTCAGTCCATATAAAAATCTCTTCAGCTTGCACACATAATCTTCCTTCCCCTTTTCGACATACCCTTCAGGTTGTCTCATCAGGATTATTTCATCTAGATCACCATACAAGAACGCAGTCTTCACATCCATCTGTTCCAGTTCAAGATCGAACTGTGCCACCATGGCTAACAACATTCGAATGGATCTATGCTTTACAACAGGCGAGAACACATCATTGAAATCGACACCTTCTTTCTGAGTGAACCCCCTAGCAACCAACCTTGCCTTGTATCTTTTCGACGCCACTCCTTCGATTCCTTCCTTGACTTTGAAAATCCATTTACAGCTGACTAACCTGGCTCCAGCAGGTTTCTTTATCAGTTCCCATGTATCGTTATCATGAAGAGATTTCATCCCGTCATCCATGGCTTTCAGCCATTCAGTCTTCTTTCGACTCCTCATAACTTCCTTATAGTCTCTAGGTTCTTCGTCAAGAACCTCACTTGCAGAGCTTAAGGCATAAGCTATAAGATCTACATACCCAAGTCTCTGAGGTCGCTTGATGACTCTTCTCGACCTGTCTCTTGCTAACAAGTAGTCATTATCAGTTTCCTCATCTTCGACAACATCTTCTATTTCGTCTTCGACTTCATCTGGGGTACGCACTTCATCATCAACATGCTCCACCTCAACAGAAATCTTTCCCTGTTCCTGCTCTTCGTCAGCAACATCAGTTTTCTTGAAAGCCATCTCAGCTTCATTGAAAACTACATCTCGACTGGTGATACACCTCCTGTGACCTGGCTCTAGGCACCATAGCCTATAAGTTTTGACTCCTTCAGGGTATCCCATGAACATGCACTTCAGAGCTCTAGGTTCGACCTTGTCTTGCCTAATGTGAGCATAGGCCACACAACCAAATACTCTCAGTCTGTCAAGACTAGGTGGATTTCCCGACCAAACTTCTTCAGGTGTCTTCATATCTAATGCAGTCGAAGGACATCTATTTATCAGATATGCAGCTGTCGAAACAGCTTCAGCCCAAAACACCTTCTTCAATCCAGCACTAACCAACATGCATCTAACCCTTTCAAGGATTGTTCGATTGAATCTCTCAGCTAAGCCATTTTGTTGAGGAGTGCCTGCTACAGTCTTATGCCTTGCAATCCCAGACTCAACACAGTAACCGTCGAATGCTTTGTTGCAGAACTCAAGGCCATTGTTAGTTCTCAACCTCTTAACCTTTCTGCCAGTTTGAGTTTCGACCAGAATCTTCCAACTTTTGAAATTATCAAAAGTTTCATCCTTCGTCTTCTGAATGAATACCCATAGCTTTCTGGAATAGTCATCAACAATGGATAGAAAATACCTTGCACCTGAGTGTGAAGGATTCCTTGCAGGCCCCCAAAGATCAGCATGAATGTAATCAAGGGATCCATGTGTTCTTTTCTTGCCTTTGTTGAACTTCACCCTACAGGATTTACCAAATACACAAGATTCACAAAACTCCAACTTTTCGACTTTGTCACCACCTAGCAGGTTCTGCTTCCCCAATTCGACCAGGCCTCTTTCGCTGACATGGCCCAATCTCATGTGCCATAACTCTGTCTTCGACATAGGTTTCGTGGATACAACATTTGTTGAACCACTTACAACCTCAGCCTCCAGGGTATACAAGCCTTGGTTTTTCACGCCTCTCAAGACTTCCTTCGACCCTTTCATGACTCTCAGGGTACCTTGCTCTCCTTTGAAAACATATCCCTTTCTGTCGAATTCACCAAGAGAAATTAAATTTCTCTTCAAGTAAGGTACATACCTAACTTCAGTCAATAATCTTATTGACTCATCATGGAGCTTGAATCTCACGGATCCAATACCTGCAATTTTGCAAGCTTTGTTGTTTCCCAGCAGCACTGATCCTCCATCTTGATCACATAATTCTTCAAACACATTCTTGTTTGGAGTCATGTGCCAAGTACATCCAGAATCCATAATCCACTCCTTTCTTGAGTCGCCGCTTGAAACTACAAGAGCATCAGATGAGTCGAAGTCATCTTGAACAATGGCTGCGTTTCCATTATCCTTACCTCCATGATCTTTCAGGCGTTCAGGGCACACTTTTCTTGTGTGAACCTCCTTCTTATAGTGATAACATCGAAAAACAGATGTTTCGCCACTAGAAGACTTCTGCTGACTTTTACCTTTCTTCTTGTCGAACCTACCATCCTTTCGCAAGAATTTTCCCTTAACTACCAAACCTTCACCAACCGTCGAAGGTTTATGCTCCTTTCGTTCGTTCAGGTCCTTAGAGTACAAGGCAGCTTGAACTTCTTCAAAGGTCAGGGACTCTTTTCCATACAAGAGAGTTTCTTTGAAGTGAGCATGCGATTTGGGCAAAGCACACAACAATAACAATGCTTGATCTTCATCATCAATCTTCACATCAATGTTTTCAAGATCAAGAATCAGTTTGTTGAAAGAATCCAACTGCTCAGCCAAAGCCTTTTCTTCATTCATCTTGAACGAATACAAGGCTTGCTTCAGGTAAAGACGATTCACCAAGGATTTGGTCATATACAAACTTTCCAGCTTCGTCCATAATCCCGCCGCCGTCGTCTCTTTTGATACCTGTCGAAGAACTTTATCACCAAGGCTCAACAATATTGTGTTGTGTGCTTTCTCGATCATGGTAGTCTTTTCTTTTTCCGTTAATGCAACATCCATGGCTGCCATTCCCTTCAGCGCTTCCAAACAACCCTGCTGTACCAGTAGGGCTTTCATCTTCAAGCGCCACAGACCGAAGTCATTCACTCCGGTGAACTTCTCGATCTCATACTTTGTTGAAGGCATCTTCTCCACGCTCACCGCACCAATTTGTTGTGAATCGGATACCTTAGAAACAAAGTATAATTGGTTCCTTGATCAGTCAAGAAACCCACAAGGGTTAGGGTTAACAAAGAAAACAAGAGTAAAAAACAACAAGGATTGGTTATAAAACTGTTATTCTTTCCTTTCTCCTTAAAACAAGGATTACAAGTATACAAGAATAACAAACTAACCACTCTCACTCTTTCTAGGTTTTTTGTCACACTTAGAATGAGAGACTAGTATGCTATTTATAATAAAACCTAGCACACTAAACTAATGGGCCTTTAACAAATTACCCATTACAAGCTAACTTAGGGTACAAGCTAACTTAAACAATTGGATCCTTAACACAAGGCCCAATTCAATATGCTAACAACCCTAGCAATATTAACTAATACATGTTAGAACAACCTTCGACTACAAACATGCATTATTTTTCGACAGCAGCATGTGATCCAACTTAAACGGCATGCTTCTTCTAGAGTTCGATCCAAAATTCCACAATGTAGAATATTTTTCCTCAATCAATTGCTATGTATCAATCGTGTATAGGATTTCATAGTGTTCTTGAAAAACTTAGGGTTCATCTATTCTTCACATGATATCTCAGTCTACACTTAAAAGAAATGCAATTAATTGATATCATTGAAATCCTTGTTCAAAAACAAACAACTTTCATGTTTACATCGTGCAAAATTATTACGTATTGAGGGAGGTATGAGAGGTTTTGCAAAACGGCCATGCAGGACACGCGCGAGGTAGAAGATGACCGTTGGCGCCTTTTTTCAAATTTAATTCAAATTTTTGAATTTTTAATTATTTTCTTAATTATTTTCAAAAATTAATTTCTCTCTCAATTTTAATCCTTTTCAAATGATTTTTTAAACATAAATCCTTCACATGGTTAAATATTTTATTCCACAAAAAAGACAATTTTTTTTTTATTTGATATATTTTTAAATATTTTAAATAATTTTATTTTAATTTGTTTTAAACATTTTAAATAATTTCTTTTTCTTGATTTTTCAAAACCAATTGGATTTTAAATCATCATGTGAATAAAACCTCATTTTCTAAACCTTAATCATAATTCATAACATGTTTATTGAATTTTTTGGTATTTTTTTTATCATTTTTAATTGATTTTTCTTTGAAAAATATCTTAAAATATAGAAATTAGGGTTTTCTCTGATTCAATATTTCAAAACTTCATTTCAAACACACTTTGGCCTCTATTAGTGTGTAAGACCCAACCCCCTATGTACATAAATAATTTTTTGGGCCTATGCTATAGTATAAGTCCCACAAACATTTTTTGGTATCGCGGTGCGATCACTATTTTCAAATAAATCATTTGGACCTCTCCTGAGTATAAGCCTCTCTCCTAAGTATAAGCCTCAACCATTTGTACATAAACTTTATTTTAAACAATAAACAACCTCCATGGGCCTCTCTCTGAGCTGTAAGCCCCATACCTCTTTTAGGTTTCCCCTTAGCAGTTAGGTCATCCTCAGTTCACATTTAGGTCAAACAGTAGGCTACTTATAATTCAGTTCAATCAACTAGTTTATTCCTATACAAAGAAATTCATGTCCCCAGAGAGGATTAATTCCCGGTGAAACCTCTTTTGAATTTCTTCAAACCTTAGAACTGTTCAACAAAGAAAGGATTATTTCTTGGTGAAACCTTTCTTGAACTTTTCTTAGGCTTGGACCCACAGGCTTCCTAGAAGCATCCCAACCTCCTCTTGGGCTTAGTAGAAGGACCCACAGGCTTCCTAGAAGCATCCCAACCTCCTCTTGGGATTAGTACAAGGACCCACAGGTTTCCTATAAACATAGGATAAAATTTAGTCATCTCTACTAGTTCAATCCTCAGGAAAGTCAAAATCCCTAGAACATCCAATCATTCAAGGGCTTATCTTCATCTCTAGAACCATCAACCTCCTCTTGGGCTTCATACAAGTAGACTTGGAAAGTCTCACCCCCATAGTCTCCTCTTGGACTTCATATAAGGACCCTCAGGCTTCCTAAAAGCATAGGATAAATCCTAATCATATTTACCAATACATCAATTCCCAGGAGAGTTAAAACCTCTAAGGCATTCAAACCCATCTTTAAATCCCTCCTGGCCCCCAATAAGGCTTGACTTTCACCTTAAAAATCCCCAGCCAGAACCATGATACCATCAACAAATCCCCAAAAGTATCAGAACTTCAGGGCATCTGGTAAATTCAACTCTTTTCCAATCCCCAGCAAGAGTAGTTTCCCTTTTGATTCCTCAAAATAGTTTAGACTTTCTCCTGGATTTAAATAATCCTCAGTAAGACTCAGCCTCCTCTTAGGCTTCATATAATGATTTTCCCAGTCAGCCTCAATCTCGGGCTTTGTACAAGACAGATATAATACTTCCCCAGTTGAGTCAGTTTTCAACTTTTTCAGCTTCAACCTTGGGCTTTGATCAAGGCACACAATTAAACATCCCCTCAGGTGAGACCATGAGTCCTCTCTGTAGGAGGACATTTCCTCTATTCATCACATATCAAAAAATATAATTAAAACTTTTTTCTAGATAATTGATGTAAGTGGCACACTTGTTGATTCAAAATCCAAGCTGGAGTCCCTCCTTTATCATGGCTAAAATTTATTTTTCATCTAACTGATGTAAGTGGCAAGCCTCTGGATTCCACACATCCAAGCCAATGTCCCTCTCTTAGTATACAAAGATTTATAAAGGAAGATATGTCATTACTGGATTCCACACATCCCAGTTAAAGTAACTTCCCTTATAACCAATTACTCAACATTTGTGATGAATAGGTGAGATATCTCCCTTTTGAGATGACAAATTCTCTCCCAGTCAAACCACTCCTTTAGCTTTAATCTTGGGCTTTGAACAAGACATAAACAACTCTTTTAGCTTCAATCTTGGGCTTTGAACAAGACACAAATACCTTTTTTAGCTTCAATCTTAGGCTTTGAACAAGACACCAATGTTTTTTTCCTCGCATAGAATAGGACGAACTACAATTGCTCTGATTTCCCAGATCTCTTTACAAGAATACGTAGGCATAAGATTGCGAAATCTTAGCGAGCACACAAATCAAAAATCTTAGGTCAAGTACCTTCCCCAAAATAATAGAAAACCCAAATACAACAAAAATATTCTCTCAGCTCTCTTAAAGGAGAAACTTTCCCCAATTAACCGCAGATATACTTAAGAAAGCATTTGAAATAGTAAGAAAATGTATGTAAATGAAGGTTCCTATAGATTACTATAGACACTCCGGGTGTTAATAGCTTCCCTTTGTATAGCCAAACCCCGATCCCCAATCTCTTTGCATTTGTTAAATATAACACTTGCACGCGAGGTTATTTTAAGATATCTTCCACTTCCTTTTAAGCTTCATAGGATAAATACAGAAATCAGAAAGTAGCGTTAAAAGCGGTAATGGTCGTGTCACAAAACCGGAGCTGCAGAAAAATGACGACTCTGCTGGGGACTCTTATATTCCCTAAGAGGTTTAAGCCTTGCATTTCTTTTATTTTTTTGCTGTTTTAATTGCTTTCTCATTCTATATCATTTGTTGTCATACTATCTGTTTATCTTCTATACTTGTTTAAATTACTGTTATCTGGGAATGTGATTAATACACATGTGGTGAGTCCAAGAGCACATTTTAAGATAAGTGGTGGCAGACTCAAGAAGGCTTATAGGGAGTGAGTCCTGACCAAGCTAACTTGAAAGTCCATCGAATCAGTGGAGGTACCCTTTTGGAATTACTGATGTTGAACGATCAAGTCGTGAAAACATTACTTTTTCCACTAGGCACCCTTGAAACTGAGGATTAGTAGACGTTTAACCACCTGACCATTGTTAGGATGTAGTGCGGTGAATATCGGGAATAGTTGATACGCGATACTACACTCAAAAGAGATTCATCTTGGGGATCTTACAGCTCTTATGAGTCAGTCGGTTTGCTGTTGATATTCTTAAGAGGGGTCAATGATTTTGGGAACCTTTGTTAGAACCCGTTCTACAGGTACAAAAATTAGACCCTAGTACACACCTTAGGGATGGGTAGATCCATGGCTCCATGCTCGTGACGATGAACCCCTAAACCCATGTTTTCAAATGTTTTTGTTTGCTGCATTCATGCATCTATGCATTTCATTCATTAAAGAAAAATTTTATTGAATTAAAAAAAAATATTTTTCTAAAAGAACTAAAACAATCGTTGTAAATATCAGAAGTCGTGCTATGAATTTCGGTAGAAGAAAAACGCACAAGTACACCTTCAAAATTCCAAAACTGGAAAACCTAAGAAAATTGGGAAAGATGATTACTAATCCCGAAGATTTCAGAGCTAAGCACAGAGGACTGTTGTCTCTTTTGAAGGTCAACATGGTGGAAGGAGTCTTATCTACATTGGTTCAGTTCTATGATCCAGTATACCACTGCTTCACATTTCCAGATTATCATCCCTCACCGACACTAGAAGAATACTCTTATCTGATTGATTTACCTATCACTGATCAAGATCCATTTTTTGGACTGGAAGAAATTCCCAAAGATCAGGTCATTGCCAGAGCTACCTCTTTGGAAGAGTTAGATATCAAAAATCACATGACCACCAAGGAAGAAATCCAGGGTTTACCAGCTAAATTCCTGATGGAAAAGACCTATACTTTGCCAGCATAGGAAACATAACTGCTTTCGAGGATGTCTTTGTTCTGCTCATAAATGGGTTATTCCTCTTTCCCAACATTGGCAACTTCGTCGATATTAACACTTTCAAGATATTCGCAATTAAGAATCCAGTCCCAACTTTGCTCGCGAATGCTTATCATTCAGTGCATTTAAGAAATTTGTACAGTGGAGGGATGAACATATGTTGTGTACCATTACTCTACAAATGGTTTATTTCCCACTTACCCAAATCTGAGGCTTTTTGGGATCTCAAAAGTGGTATGCGATGGTCGCAGAAGATTATGTCTCTCACTCATTCTGACATAGATTGGTACAATCAAATCTATGATAGAATAAAAATCATTGACAAATGTGGAAGTTTCCCCAATGTACCCCTCATTGGTACTAAAGGAGGGATCAACTATCATCCAATTTTAGCTCGTCGTCAACTTGGATACCCAATGAAGAATGTACCACATAACATTCATCTAGAAGGTATTATCTTCAAGGAAGGAGAAAATGACAGAGCACTAAAGAAAGAAATTTTGCATGCCTAGCAACATGTTCATAGGAAAGGAAGAGAGTCTTTAGGAAGGCCAAACGGTATCTCTGCAGAGCCTTACCTCTGATGGGTGCAAACTAGAGCCATCAAATTAAAATTTCCTTACCCTTGTCAGGAAGTTTTTCCCCTGAAAGATTCTATTCCTTACTTCATGAATGACACGGAAAAACTTTAGGTCGCTTTCAACAAAGTCCAACGTGAGAAGAACTCTTGGAAGAACAAGTACCAGATTGTCTGCTTAGAATGCACAAAGATCCAAGAGCTATTAATAGAAAATGATGCTCTGATTGAGATATTGGAACAATATGCTATAGAAAGTCAAGAGGAACGAAGAAGTTTACTCTCTCCTTTCACATGGCAAAGGATCATCGACCCGAAAACGGTTGAAGGGGCCCGATCGAAGAAGAGAAAAATTCAGCAACCAGCTTCTGGACTTTCTTCAGGAATACCTTAGGATCCATAGGCCTAGTTTTCCTTCTCGTACTTTGTAAAATAATGTACTTTTCCCTGTAAGATACTGCAATCCTTTGAATTTAATAAAAAGGTTTCCACCACTATATGATATTTGCAACATAAATGTTAAAAGTTCTTTTGAAAACAAAAAAAATCTCATTCTTTGCATATCATTCATCATCTTTGCATTACACATCTTTGTCATCGAGTCTCACACATGTGTCGCACTTTAGAGTCAAACTGTCTTATTCTTACAATACTTGGGCCAATCGGCAAAAGAAAATGGACGATCTTGAGGAGGAGAACAGAGATCTAATAGAAGAAATCAACGCTCTGAAGGAGAGTTTGGAGAAACTCCACAACACGATTGAATCCCTGGTAGTAGCTCAGGATCAACCACCTCAAAGGACTACGATCTCAGAGATTATGTCTACACTAGCATTTGAGATGCCCGACGGTTATCCTCAGTACAACATGCCTAAAGGTTTTCCCTGGGGCATGCCTTTCAATTTTGTGCCTGAAGGATATATACCACCTATCACTGAAGACCTAGAACCCATATCAGGAACCTCCAGACCTGAAGGTTACAAACTTCAGGTCACTGAAGCACCAAAAGTTACTGCAGTAATGTCTATACCGTAACCTGTAATACATACTATCCCAGAGGAACATATTCTGTAGGCCACTTTTGGCAGAAATGAAAAAGTATATGAAAGGATGAATGAATTCCAAGAACAGTTCTTGGAAATGCAGAAAGACTTGCTTGTTATTCGCGAACAAGACTTGTTTGGCAAGGACGCCGCTGATCTTTGTTTAGTCCCTAAAGTAAAGATACTGCACAAATTCAAGGTGTCTGACTTTGAAAAATACAAAGGTAACTCTTGCCCTCAAAGTCACTTGGTAATGTATGCCTGGAAAATGTCTACCCAGACAGAAAACCAACAGCTACTAATCCACTACTTCCAAGACAGTTTAACCGGTGCCGCACTCAAATGACACATGGGTTTAAACTGTACAAAGATCACCACTTTCAGAGATCTTAGGGCAGCTTTTGTTCAGCAGTATAAATACAATTTGGACATGGCGCCAGATAGGGACCAGCTCATAGCAATGTCCCAGAAAGATAAAGAGACCTTCAAGGAGTATGCTCAAAGATGGCGTAAAATCCCCGCCAAGATCTGTCCACCTCTCAAAGAGAAAGAAATGACAAAGATCTTCTTGAAAACCTTAAGCTCATTTTATTATGACCGAATGGTTGCCAGTGCACCTAGTGACTTCACTGAAATGGTGAACATGTGGGTACGCCTTGAGGAAGCAGTCCGAGAAGGCCGGTTAGTCAAAGATGCAGAGCCATCCAGCAGTACTAAAAGATACAAGAGTGCTTTCCAAAAGAAGAAAGAGCAAGATATCAGTAATATCTCTCAGAGTAAGCAAAGACTAAGGTATCAACCTCGGAGGTAGCAGCAGTAGCTCCCGCTATCAACCCAGCGCCAGCTCTGACATATCAACCACAGATTGCTGAGAGCCAGCCAAATCAACAACAATATCAGTAAAGGCAGCAACAACCTCTTCAGTAGGCTCTCCCGCAATACCATAACATCAATCGTATCACACGATTGCCAGAGTTTGACCCAATACCAATGTTATATGCAGAATTATTTCCACTTTAGCTAGCCAAGGGGCACGTTTAAACCAGGACTCCTCTTACAGTACCGGACAATTCTCCTTTTTGGTTCAAAGCTGATCAATCTTGCCCTTACCATCAAGGAGGACCGGGGCATAACATTGAAAATTGCCTCAGCTTCAAATCTGACATACAAAAGCTCGTCAGAAACGAAATTTTGTCTTTCAAAGATACGAATCCGAATGTTCAAACAAATCCGTTGCCGCAACATGAAAAAACTTCAGTAAACTTGATAGAAGGAGAACCCGACAACAGTTATCAAATTCACGATATACGTCTTCTAGGAACAAATCTGGTAAAAATGCATTGCAGGCAAAGCGGGTATGGCCATGTACCATCTCACACCTATCATCAATGTGATATATATTCCAAGAACAATCAAGGGTGTGTCATTGTATAAGCAACTCTTCAAGAGCAGATAGATCTAGGCTGGATTCAGGATCACAGGATTCGTGAAGCAAATATGGCCTATGAACATCCAAACATTGTTCAAAATCATGACATCCGCGCAATGAATGTCAATCTAGTGGCAATGCATTCAAGACAAAGTCAATATTACAATTTGCCACTGCACGACTACAACGCTTGTCCGATTTGCTCAAAAGACAATCAGAGATGCTCTTTTGTGCAAGAGGCCCTCTAGCATCAAATGGATCTTGGATGGATCCAAGACTACCATGAAAGGAATGATCACCAGGTATACATGATTCAGATCTTCGACATTCGTTTAATGAATACTAGTCTAGTAGAATTGCATGCCAAGCAAGTTAGACTCGATTTTCTGTCCTCATATAATTATCAGGACTGCAAAGATTGCTCTGAAAATGATCAAGGTTGCACACTTGTACAAAGAACTCTTCAACATCTGTTGGACCACTGGTGGCTCCCAGTCTACCAGGATGAAGACACACAAAAAGTTAGCATAACCAACGAAAATCCAGGCAGACACCAAAGCTGTAACCTCTTCTTGTTGAAACAAATTTGGTAAAGATGCACTGCATACAGAGTGGGTACGGCCGGGTGTCACCTCACAATTATGAACGCTGTGGAATATATTCAGAAAATAACCAAGGATGCTACCTCGTTCGAGCAGCTTTCCAGCATCAGTAGACCAAGGTGAAACCCTACTACGCCTGAATTCTCAGTCAACCAACATGGTGCAAGGTTGCCTCCTTGACCAAAACGAGATTCAAGGACTACTGAACAAAAGAACTATCACAGTTTCCAATGAAAGAGAGCCTGTTAATTATGGAATTAACAAGGATGTTTTCACCATAATTACTTTGCTCAAGGAACCAAAGCGCGTGGAAATCCTTCTCGATAGTAGAAAAGTTTCCAACATTCCCAATCTGGAACCAATTGAGGTTACTTATGATGGTCGAAAGACCCAAATAACCTCTGTGGTCATCTACTTGCCGGGACCAATGACATACAAGTTAGAGAAAGCTATTCCGTACAAGTACGGTGCAACTATAATAGAAGATGGAAAAGAAATTCCACTGCCATCTAGTGTCAACTTTGCTGATATCAGTCGAGTCACCCGAAGCGGCCGAATCTTCAACATAGGAGTTGGAGAACTTGCAAAAGAAAAGGAACCTCAAGCTGAAGTTCCTGATCAACAAATTGGTCAATCCAACAGCACGGAGCATGTGAAAAATAATGATGAAATATTAAAACTCATCCAGAGAAGTGAGTACAACATTGTGGATCAATTATTACAAACTCCCTCTCAGATATCCATTTTATCTCTCTTTCTAAGTTCAGAAGCTCACAGAGAAGCTCTACAGAAAGTCTTGGAGCAGGCCTTTGTAGAACAAGATGTGACAGTGGGTCAGTTTGACAACCTTATTTCCAACATCATTTCCTACAACAATTTGGGTTTCAGTGATGAAGAACTTCTTGAGGAAGGCAAGAATCATAACATGGCACTCAATATTGCACTCAGTTGCCAAGACGATGCTTTAGCCAGTGTACTGGTAGACACAGGTTCATCCTTGAACGTCATGCCAAGGTCAACTCTGGTACGATTATCTTTTCAAGGTACGCCGATGATAGGCAGTGAGATCATAGTCAAAGCTTTTGACGGATCCAGGAAAACAGTTATCGGCGAAGTCGACCTTCCCATAACCATTGGTTCTCACACTTTCCAAGTCATGGACATCCGAGCAGTATACAACTATTTTAGGAAGACCTTGGATACATGAAGCAGAGGCAGTCACTTCGACACTTCACCAGAAGCTGAAGTTTGTCAAGAACGACAAGTTGGTCACAGTATGCAGATAACAGACTTTAATTGTGAGTAACTGATAAGTGAAAATTGTAGCTATTTTTGTATATAAGTTTTGTTGCACTTATCGATACTTTTTGTTGATAACGTTCGAATAAACCCCGCTTCGTTTGTAAATACGTTTACTTTACGTTTTAGTGTATATATTACGTATCGTGTAAATATTATTGAGTTTAATTGATTCACATTTATTTTTTCAGGTATTAAATCAAGGATATCTTGCCATTGTTGTATAGAGCATTGAATAATCTTTCCAGCGCTTCAAACCAGGCGAAAAATGGAGTTACGGTTCAAAAGTTACGAATAAAACAATATTAGATTTTTGCTGTCTACTGTTAGCTGCGCCTTAGCAGGGCCGGGCGGTACAGTTTGAGCGTCGGGCGGTGCTGCGGCAGAAGAGAATTGATATAAGGAAGTTTCAATAGCGTTCCATGTTTTTGGCTAGCACCGAACGGTACTTCTAGCGTCGGGCGGTACTAGATATTTGTTTCCAGGCTGGTCTTTTGTACAGCTGGTGTGAGTGTAATTAAAGCCAGTGTCGGGCGGTGCCATTCTAGCGCCGGGCGGTGGCGTCGTGACAGTTTTTTGTATATAACTTATTTTTAGTTCATTTGTTAGGTTATGATCTTTGGGAGTGATTTTTGGTCTCCCAATTTCATCAACCCATTCTTTGGTAGAGGTAGCTTAAAAACAACATGGAAGCTTGCACACGAATGAACCAGGGTGGATTGATCATCGATCAGCTCTGACAATCCACGAGATGTTTAGTTCATTTCTCTTCTTTGTGTTTTTCTTCTTTGATGGGTTTTGTATATGTATTGACTATGATCTCATGTATATTTGTCGCCCATGGCGTTGTATAAAACTTGCTTTACAAATCGTTATTGGTGATTGTCTCTGATTTTTTCTTTATTCGTGGGTTTTGAGTTGTGTTAGAGATAAACATCGCAAACTTCGATTAGGGATGATTTTCTGTTAGTTTCTGGATGCTAGAGATAGATTTAGAGCTAACAATATTCAATTGGCGTCGAAGCTTAATGCCTCCTCCGTGTCTTGAGTCGAGTGCGAGAGTGTCGACGATGGTAGCACGGTTGTTCTCTCACGTCAGTGTGTCAGAGATGGACACTGTAGTGAGCGATGCTGGTTGATATTGAGGAGTATTGTAGGTTGAGTATAATTGGTCGATAAATTTATGTTTGTGACGAGTGGATTATATGTATGCCTAATAAGTTTATTTTCTCTAAAGAATGAATTCTTTTTATGTTGATATTTACTTTTCTATTTTCTTGTTTGAAACCCATTTAAACCCAAACTCATTGACGCAAAAGACTGTCGAACGACATTCTTTCCCTCGAAACGATCTCTGTGGACACAACATAAATCCCGGAGGTAATTCTTCCAAAAATAAATATTTTTGCTGCTTGCCCTATTATGCAACCAACATTAACCTATCATCATTTTCATATTTAGAACCAGAGGAGGTTATTGGAACTCAATTTCAAGCACTCTCGGTGAGCAATGAGAATCACCAAGAAAAAGGAACGTCAATTTCCCCGTACAAAGACACTCTCAAAGTAATGGGGAAGCGGTGACATAAAAGGATGGGGGAAAGTTTTGATTCCTGCTGATAACAAGACAAGAAAAGGTCTTGGTTTTTCTCCAGCACTTACCAAGGCTACATAAAAGGATGAGAGCATTCGTGCCATTCAAGATTTCTTCCACACCGGAGGCTTCCTACACCCAATATCTCAAGAAGTCCACACCATCGAGGAGAAGAGCAAAGCCCCAGATATATACCAAGATCAGATGTCAGAATGATCTACGGAGATTGCGATCTCGAAGGATGTCGTGCTCCACCCAACTCATTGGAAGAAGATACTCTGATGAAGGACAATTTTGATTACAACTCATATGATCCCATGGATGATTTTCCCATCTGGAAACCTTACATGGAAGATTCATGGCAAAAGAGTCAGCCAGAGAATCCGTATCTGCTGACTGACCTTGAGAAAAATCCACTTGTTCTCACCAAATCATAGAATCCTTACCCAGAACATTCCAAAGATGTCAAATGCCATGTTGATGAGGTTGCAAGGATTGCAGGACAAGAATTTATTAACTTTACATTTCCTGAGGTCAATGTCATTGAAGAAGATGACCCATCTATCCCCTCAGAAACTTGGGATACTTTGGGGCAGCCAAGCGGCAAGAACGACTTTCTAGTAAAGTACACTGCTCCCGAAATCCCTCACATCAGATGTGAGGACATCTAGCCAACTGGATGGGGAGATCCTCTTGAGAATGAAAGTACCGTTGAAGATGCAACAAAAGAGTCCTGTTATGATAACGCTGCCTGGGAAGAAGACTCTAGTGATCCAACTCCGCCAGGGATCAATGTCATTACTGAAGGCGATCCTGTAAGAAAAATACCGGACTTCGTGATCCATATAGGAGTTCGTCGCCATTGGGTCGCGGTCGATGTCCCGAATATCGTTCATAAATCAAAGTAATTGTCTCGTCTTTGTTTTAACCTTTCACTTCGCCCGGGTGAAAAGGATGTTTTATAGGGTTTGTTTTTCTGTAAATGTCCCTCTTCGCTTCACCCAGAGTGAAAGAGTTTTGTTTTATAGGGTTGTGTTACAAGAATCGACAAATCATAAATAAAGAATGTCATTTTGAATTCCTGCATTTTATTGTTATTTTCACTTTTCGTTTTTCAGAAAATGGTAATCCTAAAAAAAACAAGCGTTTTAAAAAAATACACTGCACACACTTTTGCATTCTCTCTGTCTTTTCTGAAAAGAATCATCATGTTATGCAGATTATTTATTTTAAATCCCATTGAAACACATGATCCAATGCCTTCTCCCAACTTTGAGTTCTCGGTATTTGGAGCCGAAGAAAAAGAGGACGAAGAAATTCCAGATGAGACCTCTCGACTACTCAGACATGAGAAACAGTCCATTCAACCTTACAAAGAACCATTGGAAACTGTCAATTTGGGTTCAGAAGAAGATAGAAAAGAAGTTAAAATCGGAGCACTACTCAGTCCAATTGTCAAAAAAAGCTTGATAGAACTGCTCAAAGAGTTTCCATATGTGTTTGCTTGGTCCTACCTAGACATGCCAGGGTTGGATACTGACATCGTGGAGCATCATTTGCCACTGAAGCCAGAATGTCCTCCGGTTAAACAAAATTTGAAAAAGAGTCACCCTGATATGGCCATAAAAATTATGGAAGAGGTGCAGAAATAGATACGCAGGTTTCCTTGCCACTTCATAATATCCTCAATGGCTAGCCAACATAGTGCCAGTTCCCAAGAAAGACGGAAAAGTCGGAATGTGTGTAGACTATAGGGATTTAAACAAAGTAAGTCCAAAGGATGATTTTCCCCTACCACACATTGACATGCTAATTGACAGCACAACAAAATTCAAAGTATTCTCCTTCATGGATGGGTTCTCGGGCTATAATCAAATCAGAATGGCGTTTGGAGACATGAAAAAAACTTCATTCATCACCCCATGGGGCACCTTTAGTTACAAAGTAATATCGTTCGGTCTAAAGAACGCAGGAGCGGCTTATCAAAGGGCTATGACAACTCTGTTTCACGACATGATGCACAAAGAAATCGAAGTGTACGTCGATGACATGATTGCAAAGTCTAAAACAGAAGAAGAACATGTGGAAAATTTGTCAAAACTATTCGAGCGTCTGAAAAAATACAAACTCCGCTTGAATCCCAATAAGTGTGCAATCGGTGTTCGTTCAGGAAAGCTCTTGGGATTTATCGTCAGGCAAAAAGGAATTGAGATTGATCCCGACAAAGTCAAGGCCATTGAAGAAATGCCTACTCTAAAGACTGAAAAACAAATAAGAGGATTTTTGGGATGTCTGAATTACATCTCAAGATTCATATCCCTCATGGCCGCGACATGCACGCCAATCTTCAAACTACTCAGAAAGAGTCAAAGTTGTATATGGACAGAAGAGTGCCAAATGGCTTTCGACAACACCAAAGGATATCTGCTGAATCCACCTATTCTGTCTCTTCCAATGGAAGAAATACCACTGATCATCTACTTAATAGTCTTGGAAGACTCCATGGGCTGTGTACTTGGCCAGCAAGACGAAACATAAAGAAAAGAGTCTGTCATTTGTTACATAAGCAATAAATTCATGGACTGTGAAACTCGACACACCATGCTCGAGAAAACTTGCTACGCTCTAGCTTGGGCAACTAAACGTCTTCGCCAGTACATGATTTGTCACACTACTTAGTTAATTCTGAAATGGATCCGATCAAGTAAGTCTTTGAAAAGCCTGCTTTAACAGGGAGGATTGCCCGTTGGCAGATGTTGTTATCAGAATACGACATCGAATACCATGCTCAGAAAGCCGTCAAAGGAAGTGTTTAAGTCGATCACTTGGCTCACCAACTAATTGACGATCAGGAATCAATCAAATTTGACTTCCTAGACGAAGATGTGATGTACCTGAAAATGAAAGATTGTGATGAACCGCTACCAAACGAATGGCCAGAGCCAGGGTGCCAATGGGGACTAATATTCGACAGAGCTGTCAACGCTTATGGAAATGGAATTGGGGAAATCATTGTTACACCTCAGGGTACCCATATTCCTTTCACCGCCATATTGACATTCAAATGTACAAACAATGAGGCCGAATATGAAGCTTGCATCATGGGCCTCGAAGAAGCTATCGACTTAAGGATAAAGAACTTGGATGTGTATGGAGACTCAGCCCTGGTTATAAATTAGATTAAAGGAGAGTGGAACTGTTGTACCCCAAAATTTACCCTCACACATTCAAGACAATATGCCTCAATAGGTCTCCTAGTGATTCATAAGATCTTCAGTGGCTCAAGAGTACTCAAAAGTTTCATCAGACAAAGCTTCCTCCTAAGCAATAAATCCAACCAGGGTTGTGTACTTCTCAAAGTAAATTGGACTTCTAAAGCTTCAAAATGACTTCATGGTGTCCCATACACTTCAAAGAATCCTCATAACAAGTTTCAAGACTTTCCTTACAAGTTTGGTCAGTCAGATGCTCAGACAGTCAAAGTCAGTTAACTTGGTCAAAAGGTCAACTGTGGTCAACACAAAGTCAAACCTCAAGATTTTTGGTCAACATCAAGATTATGGGGTGAAATTCATTATTTGATCAAGGGTTGATCATGATTCATCAAGGAAACCTCAGAATCATCAAGAATCGGGAGTTACTAAATTAGGGTTTTTATAGGAAAAGTCAACTGTACTTTGACCAGGCATAACTTCCACATACTTTATAAAAAATTCCTCAACCAAAGCCCATCTTGAAAGAAATTTAATTCCCTACAACTTTGTGTCTCACAAGCCAAGTCCAGAAATGCTTCATTCGGGAGATATAAGCCAAGACATTATAGGTCATTTTGAAAGTCAACAAAAGTCAACCTTTTTCAAAAGCTCATAACTTGAACATGGGAGATCAAATTGACATGGGACCAAAAGGAGCGATTAGAGGACATCTTGAGGTTTCTAAAAAAGTCCAAGAATACATCCAAATGATAAAAATTGAGGAAGTTATGCATTGTCAAAGTTGGACAATTTTGAGGAGGTGCACAAAGCAAATAATGGCCAAACTCCACTTTTTGCCAAAAGGGCCCATTTTGTGACAACCTAAACTTCATTTTAAGATGGCCCACGACCATTTGATCACATTTTCTGATTTTTATTATTTATTCCATATTTTATTGGATTTAAATCCTTTAAATTCAATTTAAATCACAATAAATATAAGAAAATCAAGAGATTTGATTTGTGGTTGATTATGGAATCAAATATTGAGGTTTATGAACATATGATCTGGTTTAAATTCGTGCAAAATTGTTAAGGGAAGATTGGATGGCCAAATATGAGAAAATGGTAAGTTTTGAACACCATTCAATATCATTCAAGTTTTGATCCAAGCCCATGGAACTTTTCAACCTAATTCCTCTCCTATAAATACATGATCATATCCAAACCTAAAGCAACGAAAAAAGCACCTGAAGCAATCCAAAAATATTTTCAAAAAAAAGGCAAAACTAGAAAAATTATAAAAACACTTCATAGCAAGTTCTCACGACTTTTTCACGTCCAATTCATCTCAAAACAATCCCAGGAGCTCATTCCACCCCTTTTGAAGGTTGATAACGTGCGGAGCATGGACCATCAACCATGGCCGCCTCCCACACTTTAAAAATTTTGTTTTTCGCATTTCATGATGCATTAAGCTATTTCTCATATATAATCATGTTCATAAATATCATTTAGTTTGTTTTAATGTCTTTTTGTTAAGCTTGGCCGCAGGTTGCGTGAGTTGCCATGGTTAGGGCAAGAAACGGATCTTCTTCGAAGCTCCTTCCACAAGCACTTTCAGACCCTAAAATTTATCCCATTGAACTCCTAGGGCCTTAATTAGTAGGAATATGTATGATTTATTCATTTAATTTGCATTTTTTTGAAGTTGAAATTTCTGCAAATTTTAGCTACAAATGAAGATCGTAGCAAAATTGTAGCCAATCCGCAGCTATTTCGTAGCAAATTTGCAGCCAGGACAACGAAGAAGATGATGAGGTGGCGCGATCTGGTTCCCTGATTGGAGTTGACGTGTTTTTAACATTTATTCTATTTGTTTCGTCCATATAACGCAAGCGCGCGCTTGTCCCAGTGGTGGAGGCTTCAGCGAATTGCCTTGAGGACCTGAGTTCGAATTTCAGCGTCCTCCTTTCCCTTTTCCTCTTTTTTCTTCATAATTTTCTCCTCTTTCTATTATTTCTTTTTTTTATTGTTAATCTTTAATAATTATTTTAATTAACTTTAATTAGCTAACCTTTTTTTATAAGACTTTAATAAAATTATTTTTTTATTAAATCACAAAAAGATTAGAATTGAGTTTTTTTTTAATTAGTTAATCAACTTTTTTTTGATTCTTTTTATTAATTAACTTAATTAATTTGTCAATAATTAAAGTTGTGACTTTTAATTATTTTTATTATTCAAAATCATTGCAAAAAATATAAAAAGAAATTAATTTAGAATTAGGATTTTTTTTTATTTATTAAAATTAATTAGACTTTAGGATTAATTTGTACATAATTAATTAATTTTTATTTTTTTTCTTACCATCAACCTTAGTAATTTTTTTTTTACTAACCCTAAAATCCTTCTCTTTTCTAAAACAAAAAAAAACATTAATGTTATTTCTTGGTTGTAATAATTTAGAATTTTAATTCCTCGCATTTTCCTAAATATTGTAACTGTTCATAGGATGTAATAGCGTAGATTTACATTTCCTCGCATTTTTTTAAATATTGTAACTGCTCATGGGATGTAATAGCTTAGGTTTAAATTCCCGCACTTTAATTTTTTGTACATATTCAACTACTAGTAACTAAGGTTTGCATGGCAAGACTTAAAACCTGACATAGAATAATCCTAATTCAAGATAAATAACTGAATCAACACACTCTTCACACTTACACCTCTAGGGTAATCTCTCTTCGCTGCCTTTCGATTAAATTGGTCAAGTCCCTCGAACGTGGGGGTATCTTAGTAAGGTTGCCTACGAATAAAAATCATCAAGTCCCTTCGAATAAAAGATCATAGCCCCTTCGAATAAAAGATCATAGTCCCTTCGAGTTGCCTACGAATAAACGATCTTGTCCCTCGATGACCCTACGGAAAAATGATGATTGTCCCTTTAAATTACAAAGATACCCCTACAAGTTGCCTTCTATGACCATACGATGACCCTACACTCGTCCCTTTAACATCCAAGGTAAAGACTATTTACTCACTAATAGTAAGGACAGTCTTACCCCTAAAGAAAAGAAATAACAAGAAGACCTTACAACTTAGGGTAGTAACTCTTAAATGCTTGCTCACCCTTTTCAAAAAAACACTCTTTACACCTCACATCTTTGCAAACATTTTTTTCAAAGCTAAACACTTTGTATAAATCCATACGAGGATCATTACAAAGTTAAAGTCTTTATGAAAATATTTTCTAATCACACACTATATTATTTTTCAAACAAAATAAAGTGAGCTAAGCAATTAAGAGCCCATGGATAACCATGGATACAAAAGGTGCTCGTACCTTCCTTTTGTATAACTTACCCCCCGAACTCAAAATATTTTAAAAGGTCTTTCCTGTTCTTTTATTCCTTTCTTTATTGGATAAAATAAAAGTCGATGGCGACTCTTGCTTACCGCAACATTTTAAAAGTCAGTTCAAACCACCGTGTTACAGAACTGGCGACTCTGCTGGGGACCAAACTAAAGAGGGGTTACCTTAGAGTTAGATCACTTTACCACTTGCTTAAAATTGTTTGACTTATGTACTTTATTTTTAATGGGCTTTGTTTTGGGGTTACTTGTGTGAAAGGTCCTACACCCGGACCTAGTGATTCCTTAGGTAAGTGACAATAGATCATGGAGACTGTACGGCATGTACCGATATGGTTGATATGATGGTCACAGTCTTTAGAACCCTAGTTAACTCATCTTTGGCCATTAGAAGGTAGTGAGATGGTCGGCTTTGGATTTAGACCGAAGTTGGTTGATACTCGAGACTACGCTCATTGAGATCAGACTTTCGGGATGTTTTGGTCGGCCACTCGAGTGTCGCACTAAAATAAAGCCTTTGAGAAAGATATGTGATATGAGTCCTTTAGAACCCGGTTGCTATTCTAGGACAGGTTGAGCCAACTAAACCTCAGTGGGGAAGGGTACTTACCTTTGGACTTCATACAAGCCTTTAAACCTAAGGCTCTTGTATAACTTGTTTGTGGGTGCTACTTGTTTATTATTAACATGTACATGACATCATGACATCATAACATCATAACATATCATTTTCACTAACCATTTCAAGGACCAAGGAATTTATCTTTATTCATGATTGCAGGTCATGGCTTCCGTTCCTAGAAATTTCATCTGAATCAACTTTGTAAGGGTTCCTTCCCAGCTTAAAGAATTGGTCTCAAAAGTTCCCGAGGGTTCTCGATTCACCAAAAGGCATGGTTTTCTACTCGACTTAGTTACCTCAGGTTTTGAAGAAGACATGATGAGAGTCCTATTCCAATTCTTCGATCCTAAACACCACTATTTCACCTTCCTGGATTACCAATTGGTGCCCACGATGGAGGAGTTCTCCAAGTTACTTGGAATACCTATCCTCGATCAGATGCCTTTTACCGGTCTAGAAAATGTTCCAAAGCCTGAAGTCATTGCAGCCGCTTTACATCTGAAGAGGTCAGACATTGTATCTAATTGGGAAACAAAGAGTGGAGTCAAGGGGTTTCTTGCTAAGTTCTTGATTGAGAAGACTCAATTGTTCCTAAGAGCTATGAGTTACCACGCTTTTGAAGAGGTATTGGCTTTGTTGATCTATGGGTTGGTGTTGTTCCCTAATCCAGACCAATTCATAGACGTGCACGCTATCAAAATATTTCTGACTCATAATTCGGTACCTACCTTGCTCGGAGATATTCTGTATTCGCTTCACACTCGTACTATCAAGGAGCGAGGGACTCTCATGTGCTGCGTACCCTTACTATCCAGGTGGTTTATTTCACACCTTCCCCGGTCAGTATTGAAGAATGAACAAGGTTGCAGTGGTCTCAAAGGATAATGTCACTCTCCCATTCAGATATCTATTGGTGTGCCCGATCTCTTGAAGACTTCACTCTTATTGATCATTGTGGGGAATTCCCTAATGTACCACTCCTTGGCATAGGGGAGGCATCACCTATAATCCTTCACTAGCCTTGCGCCAGTTTGGTTATGCTCGAAGAAATGGTCCTCATGACATGCTTATTCAGGGTATTGTGTTCGATTATGAAGATGATCCTCAAGGTTACCGTCAAAGGTTTATACGCGCATGGAATAATGTGTATAAGATTGAAAGCAGGACCTTGGGACAGAAGAACTCTATTCCTTTGGAGCCTTACCTCAGATGGGTGCGCACTCGTGCTCGAAATCTTATTATGCCATATCCAGTTGTCAGACCAGTGATTGTTGACCCTGAGGTTGAGGGAGATGTTCCTCAAGTCATTCTCCATCCAGACATGCCTACCGATCTTGAAGAGCTGCAGAAATCCTGGGTTCAGATGAAAGAAGAAAGAGACACCTTTGAGACTCAGTTCTATGCTAGTGAGAAGAAGGTGTTGGAGTTGACGAAATTACTTCATGAGGAGCAGAGCATCAATGCTTACATCGGCACAAAGAGGAAGCGCCCGTGGGAGACTTGAATCTTGAGTCCTAGACCTTAGGCGTTTTTAAATTTTCTTTTTGAAATTTCCTTTCATTGTAGCCCAAGAGGCATAAAAAATTTTTTTGAATTTCGAGTTTACTAATAAAAGTTTTCCTTTTGTTTCTGTTTGCAAAGATAAACTCTAAAGTCCTTGAAATCATTGCATATGCATCTACATCTCATAATCATTGCATAGCAGGTTTCTAAGACAGGTCTCTCATCTTCTCGTTGTTTATTTCAGAAGAAATGGCTCTCGAGCAAACCATCAAAGATCTCCAGGCCCAGAACGCCCAGTTCCAAGAGCTGATCCTGAACTTGTCCAAGGGGCAAGAAGAACTGAAAGCACTTCTGACCAAGAAGAAGAAGAAAGCAAGAAAATCAACTGGCATCATCAACCTAAGGAGGAGATTCAGAGGTCCGGCTAAACAGGTCAAGGAAATTGGGATTCCAGTAGATCAAGACGATGAACAGGATGAAGATGGTAAAAGTGTTAAAACTAAGGAAGAAAGCAACTATGGTTCTGACAAATATTCTGATGAAGAGGAAGAAGATTATTTGGCTGAACAATACCCTCATGCTGATGAGAAATATAAGCTATTAGAAGAACGTCTGAAAGCTATGGAAATCAATAAAGTGCCTGGCTTGAATTTTGAGGATCTGGGTCTAGTCTCAGAGGTTGTCATTCCCCATAAGTTCACAATTCCCACTTTTGCTAAGTATGATGGTGTTTCTTGTCCGAAGCTGCATTTGAGATTATATGTCCGAAAGATTCAACCACACACTGCTGACAAGAAATTGTGGGTACATTTCTTTCAAGAGAGTTTGTCTGGAGCACAGTTGGAATGGTACTATCAACTCGAAAGTACCAACATTCGTACATGGGAAGATTTGGCTGCAGCTTTTTACAAACAATACCAGTACAATTCTGATCTGGCGCCAACCCGAATGCAACTACAGAGTATGTCAATGGGTTCTGAGGAAAGCTTTAAAGAGTATGCACAGAAGTGGAGAGATCTCGCAAGCAGAGTTCAACCCCCTTTGGCTGACAGAGAGTTGATTGACATGTTCATGAGCACATTAACCGGTCCTTTCTATAGTCATCTACTTGGAAGCTCGTCATCCGGTTTCACCGAGCTGATATTGACAGGAGAACATGTGGAAAATGGAATTCGAAGTGGTAAAATACAAATGGCTACATCTGCAAACACTACAAAGAAGCCACATAATGGGAAGAAGGAATCTAATGCTGTACACGGCCAAAAAAGTCGCAACCAATCTGTTGGGGCAGTTCTGATCTCTGCACCGGTGCCACAACAACAACAAGTTAGTCAGCGTAAGCAGGATACACCCAGGAGACAGTTTACAAAGATCAACATGTCATTGGCTCAGGCGCTGCAGCTTATGTTGAAGGCAGAGTTGGTTACTTTGAGGGATCCTCCTAGGAATCCTAATACTTCCGCTCCTAGCTATAATCCCGATGCAAGGTGTGCATACCATTCTAATAGTCCTGGACATGATACGAACAGTTGTTGGGCGCTGAAGAATAAGATTCAAGACATGATTGACGCTAAGGAGATTGAGTTTGATCCCCCTGAGACTCCTAATGTGATTACCGCTCCTATGCCAAATCATGACACCACCGTTAGTGCTATTGATGATGGTTCTTATGCTGCTACTGTGGTTGACTTGACTACTCCTCTATCAATTGTTAAGAAGAAGTTGCTGCAAGCCGGTTTATTTCCAGGCTGCGTTGAAAACTGTCATTATTGTGCATCTCAATCCAATGGTTGTGTGAAGCTGAAAGAGGGCATTCAGCGATTGATGGACGACCGTACTATACTGTTTGAGAAGATTCCTTCTACAGAAAGCTTATGTAAAAATTTGTCCCGAGGTCTAAAGTTTGAGGACGTATCTGTGGTTACTAATTCCAAAAATCCTGTGAGGATCACCTTTAAAGTTCCCGTGAAGATTATTGCCGAGCCTAGAATGGCTCCCCTGATTATTACTACGCCCGACCCGTTTCCATATTCCTCTAGCAAGGCTATCCCTTGGAAGTATGGTGCGGATGTTTACATTCATGGTGTCAAGCAAGAGCCTTTGACTAATGAAACTACTGAAGTTACTAATCCCGATGTCGACAATATCGTCGGGACTAGTAAGGTTACCCAAAGTGGAAGAGTTTTCTCCCCAGAAATCTCTCCGAAGATTGTTACTACTCCAGTTCGTATCTCTGCCTCCAAATCAATTACTGAGACTCGAGGCAAAGAACCGGTGGTTGAGCCTGCCCAAATGAAGACCCCGGGAGAAACTACTATCGAAGATCCATCCAAAGAAATGGAGGAAGTGCTAAAAATTATCCGCAAGAGTGATTACAATGTTGTTGAACAGTTGGGGCACACCCCCTCCAAGATCTCTATGCTATCTCTGTTGTTGTGCTCTGAGGCCCATGCTAAGGCTTTGTTGAAGTTTTTGAAATCTGCGCATGTGCCGCAGGAAATCTCTGTTGACCAGTTTGAAAATTGTGTCGCTAGCCTGACAACTGATAATGGTCTAGGATTTTCTGACGCTGATCTGACTCCTGCCGGAAGAAACCACAATAAGGCCCTGCATGTCTCCATTTAGTGTAGGGGCACTACTCTATCTCATGTACTGGTGGACACGGGTTCCTCATTGAATGTATTGCCGAAGATTGCTCTAGACAAGCTTGACTGTGAAGGGGTTGTGCTAAGACCCAGCGATGTTGTGGTGAGAGCTTTTGATGGTTCAAAGAGATTAGTGCATGGGGAGGTTGATCTTCTAATCAGAGTGGGTTCTCAAGTCTTTGTTTTTACTTTCTATGTAATGGACATTCGTCCTGCCTACTCCTGTCTGCTTGGGCGCCCTTGGATACATGGGGCAGGCGCTGTGACTTCTACCTTACATCAGAAGCTGAAATATCCCGTGAAAGACAAGATTGTCACCGTCTATGGTGAAGAAGAGTACATGGTTAGTCATTTGAATACTTTCAAGTATGTTGAGATGGATGGCGAATTCCTCGAGACTCCTTGTCAAACATTTGAATTGGCTCCTCAGACTGCTCCTATTGCTAAACCAGTTCCTACTGTTCCCAAGGTTACTAGAGTGCCTCCTACAATGGTTTCCCTAAAGGATGCTAGAGCTGTGGTTGAAGAAGGTGGTTGTACCATTTGGGGTCAGATTCCTGACATCCCTTACAAGTCTGACAAATTTGGTTTGGGCTTCACTTCAAAGGCTCAGAGGGCTGTACGTCGCGCTCGTGCTATTCGCATTACCAGCAAAGGAGTTCATAAAGATCAGGTCAATGCTGTGGAGGATGCTGATAGTGACTGTGATTTAGACAGTTGGATCTTTCCTACCATTGGCAGTGGGCTCAACAATTGGAAGACTGAAGACATTATTCCTATCTCCTTTAGTCAGGAGTAAATGCTATTTTCTGTTTTTCTTATTTTAGAAGTTTGGTTTTGTTAATTTGAACAATAAAACTTTTAAGCCTTATGCCTTGCCCGGGGCACAATGGCCCATTTGTTAGGGTTGTCATTTCATCGCATATTTTCATTCAATAAATCAATGGACGTTTTGCATTCAAATTTTTACGCTCTTTGTCTTTTCTTTTACTTTATATTCATCAAAATAGCTATGTGTTCTTACACACACCCACGCGATAAATTGCAGATCCACATCCACTCTAGTTCCCATTGATAACGATTCTGCTATTGTCAATTATGACTTCGAAAATCCGATCTACCAAGCCGAGGACGAAGGTGAGGAAGATTGTGAAGTGCCTGGAGAGCTTGCTAGACTATTAGAGCAAGAGGAAAAGACCATACAACCGCACGAAGAGCCAGTCGAGGTCATAAATCTAGGTACTGAGGAGGATAAGAAAGAAATCAAGATAGGTGCCGGATTAGAAGACCATGTCAAGAAAAGACTGATTCAGATGTTACGTGATTATGCTGAGATTTTTGCTTGGTCTTACGAAGATATGCCAGGACTTGATACTGATATCGTGGTTCACCATTTACCGATGAAGGAAGGTTGTCCTCCGATAAAGCAGAAGGTTCGTCGTATGCGCCCTGAGATGTCTGAAAAGATCAAAGCCGAGGTTATGAAGCAATTCAATGCAGGTTTTCTAGCTGTCATATCATATCCTCAGTGGGTTACAAATGTGGTACCAGTGCCTAAGAAGGATGGTAAAGTTCGTATGTGTGTGGATTACAGGGATCTGAACAGGGCAAGCCCCAAAGATGACTTTCCTCTCCCACATATTGATGTTCTGGTAGACAACACTGCTCAGCATAAGGTATTCTCATTCATGGATGGTTTCTCAGGTTATAATCAAATCAAGATGGCACCTGAAGACATGGAGAAGACTACATTTGTTACATAGTGGGGCACCTTTTGTTACAAGGTAATGCCATTTGGTTTGAAGAACGCAGGGGCAACATACCAGCGCGCTATGGTTGCTTTATTCCATGATATGATCCATCACGAGATAGAGGTATACGTTGATGATATGATAGCCAAATCTCATAATGAAGAAGAGCACCTTGACCACCTACACAAGCTGTTTGAGAGGTTGAAGAAGTACAAGTTGAGATTGAATCCAAACAAATGCACCTTTGGGGTTAGATATGGTAAATTTTTGGGTTTCGTCGTCAGTGGTAAAGGTATTGAAGTTGACCCTGCAAAGGTAAAAGCTATACAAGATATGCCCGCTCCCCGTACTGAGAAAGAAGTCAGAGGTTTCTTGGGACGTTTGAACTATATTTCCAGATTTATCTCCCATTTGACCGCTACTTGTGAGCCAATCTTCAAATTACTGAGAAAAGATCAAGTAGTGAAGTGGAATGACGAATGTCAGATAGCTTTTGATAAGATCAAGGAGTATCTCCAAGAGACTCCGGTTCTGATGCCACCAGTTGAAGGAATACCTCTAATCATGTACTTAACAGTGCTAGAGAATTCAATAGGGTGTGTGTTGGGGCAACATGACGAGTCTGGTCGAAAAGAGCATGCAATATACTACCTTAGCAAAAAGTTTACCGACTGTGAAACAAGATATTCACTGCTTGAGAAAACTTGCTGCGCTTTGGCATGGGCTGCTCGCCGACTAAGACAGTATATGTTGGCCCATACCACTTTATTGATCTCTAAGATGGATCCTATCAAATACATATTTGAGAAACCTGCTCTCTCCGGACGAATAGCAAGATGGAAGATGGTCTTGACAGAATACGACATCCAGTACACTACGCAGAAAGCAATCAAAGGAAGTGTACTAGCTGATCATTTGGCTTATCAAGCAGTGGATGACTATCAGTCTATGAATTTTGAGTTCCCAGATGAGAATATTATGCTTGTTACTGATTATGAAGAACCTGGACCATATGAAGGACCTGAGCTAGGATCCCGATGGACTATGGTTTTTGATGGAGCTTCTAACGCACTCGGCAATGGTATTGGTGCTGTAATTATCTCTCCTAAAGGTTGCTATACGCCGTTTACTGCTAGACTTTGCTTTCACTGTACCAACAATATGGCTGAATATGAAGCATGCATCATGGGTATCAAAGCTGCCATTGATATGAGGATCAAATTCTTGAATGTATATGGGGACTCAGCCCTAGTGATCCGTCAAATTAAAGGAGAATGGGACACGAAGCATCCAAATCTCATTCCTTACCGAGAACATGTGTTGACTTTGATTCCATACTTTGAAGAAATCACTTTTGAGTATATTCCACGAGAAGAGAATCAGTTGGCGGACACGTTAGCCACCATGTCATCTATGTTAAAAGTCAGATGGGACAACGAGGCTCCTAAGATTACTATTGATAGACTAGATGAGCCGACATACTGTTATGAAGTTGATACTGATGGGGTAGAAGAGAAGCCTTGGTTCCACGAAGTGAAAAGATATCTTGAAACTCAGGAATATCCTGAAGGAGCATCTACCAATGACAGGAAGTTTCTAAGGAGGTTCTCTGCTAAGTTCTTTCTGAGTAACGGAATTTTATACAAACGCAACCACGATTCAACCTTGCTTCGCTGTGTAGACAAGAAGGAAGCAGAAAAGATTATGGAAGAGATGCATGACAGAATTTTTGGCACTCACTCCAGTGGGCATACAATGGCTAAGAAGATTTTGAGAGCAGGTTACTACTGGTCTACCATGGAAACTGATTGCCATCATCACTCTAAAACTTGTCATAAGTGCCAGATCTATGCTGACAAAGTACATGTACCACCGGTTCCGTTGAATGTTCTAACTGCTCCTTGGCCTTTTGCAATGTGGGGCATTGATATGATTGGAGAGATTAAACCTACCGCTTCCAATGGACATCATTTCATCCTTGTTGCTATCGATTACTTTACGAAGTGGGTGGAAGCAGCCTCGTTCGCATCTGTTACCAAGAATGTTGTAGCTCGGTTCATCAAACATAACCTTATTTGTCGGTATGGCATCCCTGAAAGGATTATCACAGACAATGGTACTAATCTGAACAATACTATGATCACTGAACTCTGCACGCAGTTCAAGATTAAGCATCACAATTCTTCTCCATATCGACCAAAGATGAATGGCGCATGTAATACCCCAAAATTTGCTCTTCCCTTTTGGCATCATAGCATGGCATTATCATTTATCATATCATATCCATCTCATTAGCATTGCATTGCATTTAACATAGAAAAATGAAGCATGGCATCCTTCTTACCATCAGGGCATGTGATCAGGTGGAAGGTGGACAATCAAGGGATCATTCAAAGCACAAAAAGGTCAATCAAGTTGGCTCTAGGCAAGCCAAGAGGTCTCTCATGTCTCATACTATCTCAATTGATCTTCCAAAACCTCAAGGAAGTGAGATTCAATGGGAGATTGAAGCACTACATCTTTCACTATGCAAGAAGTTCAAAAATTGAAGGAAAACCCTCAAAAGAGATAGCTCATTGATCCAAAATCATCCTAAAGTGGCATTTCTCATCATCCTTTAAGAGGATACACAACATACTCTGAAGAATTTGAAATTGGAGACTGCACATTTTTCTCTTAGGAGATGGGCACCAAAACTAGGGTTTCCCATTAAATCAGGGAATCCTTGATTTTTTGGGCAAGACTTGATGTCATGGTTCCCTATATGTCCCTAGGTATAGGGATGTGGAAGATTGCATCTCAATTGGTTTTAGAAGTGATTCAATTGGAAGAAAGATAAAAAATCAGGGGATTTGGGGCCAAGTCAAATAATCAGAGGAAAAAGTCAACTCTTGACTTTTTAAAGCCAAATTCATGAAATTCATGTTATATGTGACCAATGTACAAAATTTGATCAAGAAACTCCAAAGGAATCATGAAAAAATCAAGATTTGGAAAGTTGCCACTTTTGGATGAAGTAGGGTTACTAAAAATAGCAAGTTTTGGCCATTTTGCATCAGAATTGGAACCAAGGCCATTCAAAATTGAAGCACCAAATGAAAATTCCACTCTGCCTCAATGAAAGGCCTTGCTTTGAGCTTCAAATCCATGGGTAGAACATCTCCATTGGATAAAAATTGAGTGAGATATGATTGATCAAAGTTTGAGCAAAGTAGGTTCAAAACTAGGTCATGACCAAGGATTTTCAAGTCACGCGCATGTCATTTTCACAAACACATGGTGGGCCAGATGTTTTGACTTATTACTCATGGTTAGAGGCCTCAAGTGAAAAATCTTTCAACATGGAATTTGTTCATCTATGTGAGATCTTCAAGATTGATGTTCATGGTTTTTTTATTTGATCAAAGGATGAGAAGTTGTAATGGCTCAAAGTATGGTCTATGCAACTGAAATTTGACTAGGTCACAACCAAGTCATGCCACACATGCGCGCATTCTGCAGCATTTTAAGCCTGTCTTGAGTTCCTATGTTTGAAGCTCGTTTTCAATATGTTGCAAGTCTCATTTTCACTTCTTTTCAACATCAAAGTTGTTGTACCATGTACACACTTTGAAATGGTACCAAGATCACTCATGTCCATGGCTCGAAGAGAGAGATATCCATGCGCAAACTTCACCATTTCCAACTGAGGAATCACATCAGAGTTAGCAGTTTGGTTCAGACATTCATCAAACAATCCATGAACTTTATTTCCACATTTGGTCAAGCACATATCACCTACACAATGTTTAACACCACGTGCCTTGCATGAAAATAGAGAGAACAACTTGTTGAGCAAGTTTCTGCCACAACAACCTTACCATTCCAAGCTTCACTCTTCATTCCACCATAACTGTCGTGAACATTCCCACACCACACCACAACCATCAATGACTCGCCCCTAACTAACTTAACTCAGTTAGTTAGGGTGCACTCAGTTAACCAAGCATTGACTCACTCAACTGACTCACTAAACCATGGTTAACTCACATTATAAATAGAAATCTCACCTCTAATTTCAGTCGGAGCTTCATTTTTTACTCTCCCTCTCAAACACTTCAAACTCTCCCTCTCTTTCTCTCCATTTTCTCTCTGAGTTTCGCGAATTCATCATCATCTTCCTCTAATTCCACCTTCAAGCTTCATCTTCAATCATCACTGAACATTGAAGCAGCATTGGATCTTTGAAGTAAGCACTCTACAAATCCATATCCATCATCATTCTTCATAAGTTGAAAGCCTTTATTTGGCCAAGAGTAGCTCAAAGAGGAAGCAAAATCTCTGGTTTTCTGAAGAGTATCTCAAGGTCACAAATCTTCAGGTACGAATTTCCACCATTATAGACATGATTTGAAGATGTTTTCAGGTTCTTGAGGCTTCTTATAAGCTCAAGAACTTGTCTGGCTAGTTGATAGGCCTTTAGAGGCATAGTTGAAAAGTTAGGGCAAACTTTCCTCTGTTCGATTCTCTCATTTCATGAACTTTTTGTGTGTTTTATCACTGGATCCATGTTCTCCTTTACTTCCTCTTCATTTTGGTATATCATTTGTGGAATTCTGGAAGATTGGAGGTTGCAGACGGTGGAGGTGTGACCGGAGAAGGTGACCGGAGGTCATCTCCGGCCGGTGATCTTGGATGCTAGGGTTTTGGTGTGTTTTAATCGTGTCCGTTGATTTTTCGTCATCGTGTGGCCACAGTGGTGCCAGCGCATTAAAATGAGCATGCCTTGCACGTGTTTTTTTTTTTAATCAGAGTGACATGCGTGTGGTGTAGTGCATGGTATGGAGTGTGGTCCTTCACGTGTGTGCCTTGGATTTAATTACTTTGACCACGCATTGACCTTGACTTGATCCATTGGCTGAGAATGAGTCAATTTCTGTTGACTGAAGTGCATGCTTGCTATTGTGTTATGCGCTGAAATGGACCCAAATCAGAATACTATCCACACCCCCCAATTTTGAGGCCCATGTGATTTGAACATGCTGATCTGCTATATTCATACCCCCCTCTCATATTGCATTTTATTTTTATTTTCATTTTCATACACGTTTGATTTCTAATTTTTAAAAATACCAAAACATATTGGAAAATTTTACAAAATTCATGTGTATTCTTAAAACATTTAGGAAATTTTTCATGATTTTATTTTCTGATTTTATGACCATTTTGCCCCTGTTCCATTATTTCTTTTGAATTTCCATTTGCATGCATACTTAATGTGACATATAATTTTGTGCATTTTTGTTCTTGATCATAAAAAATGATTTTGATGCCTTTCTTTTTGCATTGTGGTCACAATATGTTGAGGTATGTTTGAGATTTATGAGATGATTTTTAAGTCTTTTTTGGATGACTTTTGATGTGTTGCTTTGAGCATGAATGCATGAAACTTCCATGAGACTTTGACCTAATTGTTGAGTGACTTTGGTTCTGATTCATTGCTTGTGGACTTGATATGTTAATGGCATGTGTTTAAGGTGTTTGATTGGTGAAAGTCATAATTTTTGAAGCATGTTTGCTATTTGTTTGAAGCATGAAGTTTAACTTGTTCATTTTGTGAATGCATGCCTCATGTTTGGTTTGCTTGATCATGAAGGCACTTGTGCCATGAGTTGTGGTTTTGTTTGAGGATGTATAGCATGTTAATTGACTTCTGATTGTGACATTTGGGTTTCATCTTTGCATGTTTGATGTTTATCTTGCACCTTAAGTCACTTGTTTCACAAGTATGAACCACATTCACATCACTTCACCTTTTCTTCTTTGCTTCTTGTTGGATTAAGATTTTGTTTGCATGATTTAGTATGCCCATTTAGGATAACATTAGGTTGTGTAAATATGAGTTACATTCTGACTTGGAAGCATGTATAGCATTCAATCTCATTTCACTTTGTTTGTCAACTTGTTTGAATTTGATTTGTTCATTATATTTTCTTACTTTACTTGTAAGTGATTGTGCTAACCATGTAGGGGCTTTGGTAAGTTTCAATTGAGTGTGGATAAGGAATCCACATTCAACTTCTATCCTTTCTCTTTTACAATTCCATGTTTTGTTAAGCACTTATGTGCTTTCTTTTAATAACTCATCACTTTCCCTTTGTGAATTACAATTCATCTTCTACTTTAGAAGTGAATTGTTTAATTCATTCTTTCTTTAGACGTTAGGTTGAAACCTCACAAACCTTAGGATCACTCCCTTAACTAATCAATTAGGATGGAGTCTTAGTCCATATAGATTTTTACCTTTATCCTCTCTTGAGTCTTTCATCTTCTCATCTCAAAGAAAATTCAAAATATATAATAAAGGTGGGCATTTATTGCATTTAGGCCTTTCATATAAAGAAAAGGTTATAAGGGGTCTTCTCTTATAATCTTAGAATGTATAGCATATAGCCCATCTTGGGTCAATGTGTTAAACATTTGATCTTGTATGAGGGACTTAAATGCAATACTTGTTGAAGGTGCAAATAATAAAAAACACTTCTTCATTTCTTAATCAACAAAAACACTTAATAAACACAAGTATGCTAGTGTGTTTGAACCTTGACAATTGGAGCTAAGTGTGGAGGTCTTCTTCACTCTTAGTGTGCTTTCTTACCCATTCCATCTTGGAATGTGAGAATGTACACATTCCGATGACTAAGATTTGGATACACTGTCGTATGCAAACAAATCCAAAACACTTCCTTCTAAAAGACAAGAAACAAACAATAACGTCTTTCCTTCGGGAATTCTTTTCTCACCTCATTCACTCTTAGCGTACGAACGCGCTTCTACTCGTTCTCTTGCAAGATGGTAACGCACTCGGACCAGCGAGCCTGCAACACCTGAGCTAGAACGTCAGCCGTTCTCTAAAAAACACAAACAATTCATCCCTAGTGAGGGGAACTACGTCGCTCTGATTCTCATGCTCCTGATGAGATACGTAGGCAGTGGGGTAGGGCCCATGCGAGCACTTCTTTTATTTTCCCTACATTTGTTTCTCTTTCTCCTTTCCTTTTTCAGTTCTTTCTCAGTATTCCTTTCTTTACACCCTTTGATCGAGACAAGCAAGCGTGGATCCCATCGGGTACGATGGACGTGAGGGGGTGCTAATACCTTCCTCTCGCGTAACCGACTCCCTTACCCACTTCTCTTGGTCGTAAGACCATGCTTTTCCTTTCCCTCAGGTTTACGCGGTGTTTCCTTTCCCTCTCTTGGGATAAATACACATTGCTGGCGACTCTGTTCGGTGCCACTTTCGCGTTTGTACTTGGATGAAAATCCCGGGAGCGACAGCTGGCGACTCTGCTGGGGAAATGAGGTTGACCTATTGCTGGTCCATCCCTAAGCGAGTCAATCCTAGCGCTTGTCTGTTTTTCTTTCATTGGGTGTTTACTGTTGTGTTGTATTTACTGTTTTATTGTATGGTTATTTACTGCTTTACTGTACATTACTGTATTTACCGTATTTTAGCATTTTCATTTCATATGATATATTATGCTATACTGGACTGTGTTGTTTTCTGTTTGGCGGGCGGGATTTCTGAGAGATAAGCCCATTACACAGGCTTGAGTATACACTTAGAATTAGAGTGGAGAGTAGTGGGACCTACGTGCCGTTTGGAGTGCGTTGGGTGTTCACGAAATTCACAGCTAGACGAGGCTATCTTGGGACACGTCGTGGCATACGCATCTTGCGTATTCCAGGATGTAGATCTAGAGAGCTGTCGACTCTAGTGACCGATCATGAGGACCTTAGTGGAAATATCCCTCTTTAGTGGTGACAATGGCAGACCACATTCTGTGGCAAACCCATTCGCACCCGAGGGCCCACTTTGGAACTTGCATAGGATGACCTTTATTTTCTAAGGGGAGTCAGTGGACGACCTCTTTGATTGGCATAGCATTGTATCCTACGGGCTGAATGTGCTATTGCTTCTCAAACCTCCGAAGCTGACAAGCCTTATTTTCTAAGAACCACATGTGAGTATGGGCGGGATGTTTACAGGTTTGCAGGAAACCCAGCCTCCTACCTACCTTACTTGTGATTCTATGATGATTTCAGACATTGTATCCTATGACAGTGATTTAAGTGTTCATCTCAGATATTGCCAGACTCAGTACAGAGACACAGTGCACACAGTTCAATACAGACACCGACACTTGATTACCTGATCACATGCCCTTTTGCATTGCATTATCATATCATAACAGTTATGTTTGTCATTTTCAGGTGCATAATACATTTCTGATTCCAATCCATGGGTTCAACAGAGATCGTCGCCGAGAGAAAGAACAATGTGTCTTACAAGTTTCCAGATCCTGTCTTGGATTCATTGCTCAAAGTTATAGATATGGCTGGTCCGGGTATTCTTGATAGGTTTCAGAAGAGCTACGGGAATTTGGTTGGGATGGTCCGTACAATCACCAAGTATGAGCATGATGCTTTACACACTCTGCTGCAGTTCTACGAGCCTTCGTTGAGGTGCTTTCTTTTTTCAGATTACATTTTGATGCCAACACTGGAAGAATTCTCATTTATTTTGGGAATTCCGATCACGTCGGCAATACCATTCTTCTCTGGTAGTTCTCCCAGCGTAAAAGAAATTGCTGCTGCTTTACAAATGGATCAGACATTGATAAAGAGCGGTGTGAGCAGTAAAAATGGAGTTAGCGGATTTCATTTAGAATTTCTGGCTGGACAGGCCCAAGAGGCTGCAAGTGCTAAAAATTGGACGGTTTACAATTCCATTCTGGCTCTCTGCATATATGGCCTAGTTTTCTTTCCCAATCAGCAAGACTTTGTGGATATGCAAGCAACGAGAGTTTTTGTCCTTAAAAATCCAGTCCCTACTTTGTTAGGAGATTTTTATCATTCCGTGCATTACAAGAATGAGAAAAGGAGGGGAGGATCTGTTAGTTGTTGCACTCCACTGCTGAGTCATTGGTTTTTCAAACATTTGCCTCAGACAGGTGCCTTTGTGGAAACCAAAGATGTGGCGAAATGGTCTAAACGATTGATGAGTTTAACTGCTGATAACATGGTATGGTTTGATCACCGGTTGTTGAGAATAGAGCTTGTCACAAGATGCGGAAATTTTCCAAATGTGCCTTTGATTGGCAGAAAAGGAGGGATCAATTATAATCCAGTTTTGGCCATCCGACAGTTTGGGTATGCTTCCAGATATCCTCCTACAGAGCAAGATGTGGAAGAATCTTTATTCTTTACAGGAACTAAAGATGCAAAGGTGGTAGAAGTAGTGAATGCTTGGAAAGATAAGCACAAAATTGGAAAAGCAGTTTTTGGAAAAGGAGATTGTAGATCTTATCCTGAATATGACAGGTGGATTGAGACGAAAGTAAAGGAATTGCTTTTACCCTTTTCAAGGGGACCTCTTTTATGTTCAGTACAGCCAGAACAACCCACTATGGTGGCTATTGAAGAATGTGAGAAGTGGAAGAAAATGGTCAGAGAGTTGCAGATAGAGAATTCTGGAATGAGCAGATGCCTTCAGAAAGCTCTAGCTGACAACAAAGAGTTGGAAAAGAGAGCCTTGAAAGCGGAAAAAACCTTGGCTGACAAAGAGGAAGATTTTGATGACCGAGCTCGGTACTTTCGGAAACTTACTTTGGGAGCAGATGACACTAGTCAGGCTCACAAGATTACAAAACAGGCTTTAGCCCGAAGCAAGGATTCATTAGCTCAACTTCGTCAAGCTTGGGATGAAGTCAGAATTGAAAATGCCGAGTTAAAGGATCAGTCGAAGACTAAAGACGAGGAGCTTAAAAAGGCACATGAGCAGAGGAGAAAGTATCGGGAAAGTCTCGATAAAAGTCAAGAGCAGTTAGAAGAAGTTAGAAGCCAGTTGAAGAATACCAAGAAAGAGCTTGAAGAAGCCATGGTAGAAAGAGAGATACTCAAGACGCAAGCTGGCATAAAGAGACACAAAGGAGTGTGTGATGACGAGGCTCTGATGCTGCATATGGGTTCTTTAACTGAAGCTCTTGAGAAAAGGGATGTCTTGATCAAAGAAATGATTGAAAAGCCGAATCACCAGCGTACCCGTATACTTTTTGAGGAGATCAAATACTCAAGTGATAAGCTGAAGGGTGTGGAATTGTCAGACTGATGTTCTTTTCCTTATATTTTGTTGTTAATGGTTACCATCAGGCTTGTTGATGGATCCATTTTTCCTTGTATTGCATTTGCGGTTGAACCTTCCTTAAATGTACTTGAATATTTTGTTGAATGAGTATGAGCAGTTTTATTCAGGATTATTTCTTATCAGATAGCCGCACACAAGCACATGACCACGACACGTCTCCATATATCACAATTTCTGGTCTTCAGATTTCTGTGGTTGGATTGGAATCAGGGTATAAAGCACCTCGGAAATGACAAACATGGCATTGCATGGCATTGCATATCATTTTGCATTTTTGTTACTTGCTTTTCAGGTACTCGTTGCGGGGTCTCTAACCTTTATTTGGTTTCAGGCAGTATAGCGGAGAGTCATATTCACCGATATTCGACGCGAAGAAATCAAGTAAGAATCATGGATCAAGTGCAAAGTGATTTGGCCGAAATGAGGGCGCGTATGGACCAGTTCATGACCCTCATGACTGGCATGGCGCAAAATCAGGAGAGGTTGAGGCTTCTGGTCGAGCGTCCAGACAATGGGCCCGAAGGTGACCAACATGACAATTCACAGGGACACGGCATCCCTCCTCCCGGTGGTAACCCTCCTCCTGGTGGTAACAATCGGGGTAATGGAAATGGTAGGCATGCTGGTGTTACTCTTGAAGATACTCTGGAAGACCAATTTACTCTGCTGGATGCTGATGTGGGTAATCAAGGGGATCGAAGGTATGATGAGTTAGCAGAGAAGATCAGGGCCATAGAATGCAAGAACTCTATGGGTATTGATGTTACCAGCTTGGGGCTGGTCTCAGGAGTCAGAATTCCCCCTAAATTCAAACCTCCTACTTTTGATAAGTATCACGGCAATGCGTGTCCCCAAACGCATCTTCAAGCTTACTTTGGGGAGATTTCAGCCCATACTGATGACGAGAAGCTATGGATGCACTATTTTCAGGACAGTCTGGCGGGGGCGTCTTTGACCTGGTACATGAAGTTGAGTAGAGCTGCTGTGAAGAATTGGAAAGATCTGGCAGAAGCGTTCCTGAAGCAATACCAGTATAATATTGACATGGCGCCCAACCGCACTCAATTGCAGGGGTTGTCACAGAATGCCAAGGAGAGTTTCAAAGAATATGCACAGAGGTGGAGGGAAATGGCTGCCCAGGTCCAACCTCCCTTGTCAGACAGAGAAATGGCAGATATGTTCATGGGCACCTTGCAAGGGGCCTATCTGGATAGATTAGCTGCTTGTCCGTCGACTGGATTTGCTGATATTGTAATTGCGGGAGAAAGAATAGAAAGTCTGTTAAAGCTTGGAAAAATCCAGGATGTGAGTGGGGCCGGCTCTTCGGGGACGAAGAAACCGTTTGCTAGTAACCAGAAAAGACGAGAAGGTGATACGAATGCTGTGTTTAGAGGACGAGGCAGAGGGCGTTCTCGAGCTTATTATCAGGTAGATGCTGTAACAATCCCCACACCGTCTGTTCAGAAACAACAACCCCAACAACAAGTTCAACAGCAACAACCTTTTTTCCAGCAAAGGTCTAGACAGAGGGATCGTAAGATGGATCCTCTCCCTATGACTTATGCCGCGCTGTTGCCCCGGCTACTCGAGTTAAAGTTGGTAGAACTCCGTACTATGAAAGCTCCGGTTGCTGGAAACCTGCCACCTAACTTCGATGCTAATGCTCGTTGTGAGTTCCACTCAGGTGCTCAGGGGCACTCCATTGAAAAATGCTGGGCTTTCCATCATAAAGTACAAGATTTGATTGATGCTAAAGCCATCAATTTCTCTCCCGCTCCTAATATTACTCAGCATCCCATGCCTGATCATAGCGCAGCAAATGTGTACGCTATTGAAGATGGGAGGAGATTGAATCTGGTGACAGATATCCATCAAGTGAAAACTTCTTTGTTGGTGGTAAAAGATCGTTTATTGAAGGGACAGGTGTTCCCGGGCTGTAATCGAGATTGCTCTGAGTGCATGAATCAGGAGAACGGCTGTGATAAGTTGAAGATGGGTTTACAGAATCTGATCGATGAAGGATGTCTACAGTTCGACAGAGTCGTGAAAGACAATGATGAGATATCAACCGTGACCATCTATTACACTCCCGCTGAGATTCAAATGCCGGTCAATGCAGTTCCCGTGGCGAGTGTTGCGCCAGAAGGGCCCAGTCCTGTCACTATCACGGTGCCAGGACCAATTCCGTTCACATCCACGAAAGCTATCCCATGGCACTATGGGGCAGATGTATATTACGAAGGTAAAAAACAGGAAGTTGAGTCATCAGTCAGCCCAAATGTTGATAACGTAGGGGGTGTAGGGGGCTTTACAAGGAGTGGAAGGTTGTTCGCTCCCCAAACCTTGAGAAGTGATAAGGAGGTAGAAGCTGCAGCAAAGGATAAGGGTAAACAGGTGGTTGAAAGTGCACCTACACCTGAAGCAGAGACAAAGATTACTTTTGATAAGGAAATGGAAGAATTTATGAAGATAATCAAGAAAAGCGATTATAAGATTGTGGACCAACTGAATCAGACCCCTTCAAAGATTTCAATCCTGTCACTATTGTTGTGCTCTGATGCGCACCGGCAGGCGTTGTTGAAAGTGTTGAAGAGTGCGTACGTGCCGCAAGAAATTACTGTTAATCAGCTCGAGGGCGTAATCTCCAATGTTAATGTCAGCCATGGCTTGGGCTTTACAAGTAGAGATTTGACTGTTGAAGGAAGAAACCATAATAAGGCTTTGCATATCACGATGGAGTGTAAGGGCGCAGTGTTATCTCATGTACTGGTAGACACTGGTTCGTCACTCAATGTCTTGCCCAAGAAGGCATTAATGAAGCTGGAAGTTGATGGTTTGATCTTAAGGCCTAGTGAATTGGTGGTCAGAGCATTCGATGGGACCAGACGATCTGTGTTTGGTGAGGTGGAATTGCCCGTACAAATTGGACCACAGGTATTCAAATCCACGTTCCATGTAATGGACATACAACCTGCATATAGCTGCCTATTGGGACGCCCTTGGATTCACGGAGCCGGGGCTGTTACTTCTACTCTACATCAAAAGCTGAAGTATGAGTTTGAAGGGCAGGTTGTGACAGTGTGTGGGGAGGAAGACATCTTTGTGAGTCACTTGTCCACATTCAAGTACATTGAAATGGATGGGGAAATTCATGAGATGCTGTGCCAATCATTTGAAGCAGTCAACATTGACGATGCACCTGAGTCTTCTTCTGTACCAGTTGGGGCTGGTACCTCCATTTCATCTTACAAACAAGCTGTCGAAGTCGTCAGGGCAGGCAACGCCCAAGGTTGGGGCCGGTTGATAGAGACCCCAATGAAGGAAGACAAATTTGGTATTGGTTATCATCCCTCTACAACTTCAGATGCGGGGAGCAGGGGACCCATTACTTTCAATAGTGGGGGAATTATCTACATGGACCAGTCTTGTGCAGCCACGGAGGATAGTGTTGACAGTGATTGTGACTTGGACAACTGGGTACGCCCTCATGTTCCGGGACAACAAGTGCAAAACTGGTTCGTTGAAGAAGTCATCCGGGTTACTCTTCAGACAGAGTAATTTTTCTTTGTTTTTTTCTAACCATAATGCATGACAAAATCTTGCGCTCTGCCCAAGGCGTATAGATTCATTTGTAGGGCCACCATGGTTGCATTTGCAATGTTTAATCATTAATAAAGGACGTTTTGCAATCAAATTTTGTTCTCTGTCTTTCAGTTTTTATTTTTGCACAAAAAATATAAAATGGCAATGTTTCATTTTCTTTTGTTTTGCTTAAAAATAAATTCTAAAATAAGGCATGAACCCGTTCATGCAGACTTGATCCTCCGGATACCACTGATAACGATTTTGATATGGCCATGTATGACTTTGACAATCCGATTTATCAAGCCGAAGAAGGGGATGAGAAAGATTGTGAACTCCCTGAAGAACTGGCCAGATTGTTGAAACAGGAGGAAAGGGTCATCCAGCCTCATCAGGAGACTGTAGAAATCATCAATATTGGTACCAAGGACGCCAAGAAAGAGATCAGGATTGGTGCCAGCTTGCAAGCAGATGTGAAGCAAACTTTGACGGAAATGTTGCGCGAGTATGTTGACGTCTTCGCCTGGTCGTATCAAGACATGCCGGGGTTGGATACGGATATTGTCGTGCACAGGCTACCATTGAGAGAAGAATATCCGCCAGTCAAGCAGAAACTTCGTCGGACTCACCCCGACATGGCTTTAAAGATTAAGGAGGAAGTCCAGAAGCAGTGGGATGCTGGTTTTCTTGCTGTGACAAAGTATCCTCCATGGGTAGCCAACATCGTGCCAGTACCGAAGAAAGATGGAAAAGTGAGAATGTGTGTGGATTATCGAGATCTCAATAAAGCTAGCCCGAAAGATGATTTTCCACTACCTCATATTGATGTGCTGGTCGATAATACAGCTCAATTTTCAGTGTTCTCATTTATGGACGGGTTCTCCGGGTACAACCAGATCAAGATGGCACCTGAAGACATGGAGAAGACCACGTTCATTACTCCGTGGGGTACATATTGTTATAAGGTAATGCCTTTTGGGTTGAAAAACGCAGGGGCAACGTACCAACGGGCGATGGTGACATTGTTTCACGACTTGATTCATAAGGAGATCGAGTGTTATGTAGATGATATGATTGCCAAGTCGAGAACAGAAGAGGAACATCTGGTTAATCTGAAAAAGCTGTTTGAAAGGTTGAGAAAGTTCCGTCTGAGATTAAACCCAAACAAGTGCACGTTTGGGGTGCGTTCTGGAAAGTTGCTGGGTTTCATTGTGAGCGAAAGAGGAATTGAGGTTGATCCTGCTAAGGTGAAAGCAATACAAGAAATGCCTGAACCGAGAACAGAAAAAGAGGTTCGTGGTTTCTTGGGTAGATTGAACTACATTGCGAGGTTCATATCTCACCTAACAGCCACGTGTGAACCAATATTTAAATTGTTAAGGAAAGATCAAACGGTCAGGTGGAATGACGATTGCCAATTGGCATTCGATAAGATAAAAGAATACTTGCAGGAACCTCCGATTCTAATGCCTCCAGTTGAAGGGAGACCGCTGATAATGTATCTGACAGTGCTTGAAGGTTCCATGGGTTGTGTTCTCGGTCAACATGACGAGACAGGTAGGAAGGAGCATGCTATTTACTACCTGAGCAAAAAGTTCAATGATTGTGAGTCCCGATACTCAATGCTTGAAAAGACATGCTGTGCGCTTGCATGGGCCGCTAAGCGATTGAGGCAATATATGGTTAGGCACACGACCTTGTTGATTTCAAAAATGGATCCTATCAAGTATATTTTTGAGAAACCAGCATTGACAGGCAGAGTTGCACGGTGGCAAATGGTCTTGACAGAGTATGACATTCAGTACACTTCACAAAAGGCCATCAAAGGAAGTATCTTGTCCGACTATCTTGCGCAACAGCCGATTGATGATTACCAACCCATGAAGTTTGACTTCCCTGATGAAGACATCATGTTTCTCAAAGCTAAAGACTGCGAGGAACCACTTCCGGAGGAGGGGCCAGACCCTGAATCCAAATGGAGTCTAATGTTTGATGGGGCTGTCAATATGAATGGGTGCGGAGTTGGAGCAGTTCTTATCACGCCGGAAGGTGTTCATATGCCGTTCACTGCCCGAATAACTTTCGGATGCACCAACAATGAAGCAGAGTACGAAGCTTGTATAATGGGGATCGAGGAGGCGATTAATCTACGGATTAAGACCCTTGATATATTTGGTGATTCAGCCTTGGTAATCAATCAAGTGAAAGGGAGTTGGTACACGCACCAAGCAAATCTAGTGCCGTATAGAGATTATACGAGGAGATTGCTGACATTTTTCACAACAGTGAAACTGTACCACATTCCTCGAGATGAGAATAGGTTCGCTGATGCCTTGGCCACTTTGTCTTCCATGATCAAAGTGCAAGGATGGAACCATGTACCTAAGATTGAGGTATCCCGCCTTGACAGACCAGCATTTGTGTTTGCGGTCGATGCAACGTCTGATGACAAGCCATGGTTTCATGACATTAAGTGTTTCTTGAAAAGTCAAGAGTACCCGTCAGGGGCATCGTCCAAAGACAGGAAGACGTTGAGAAGGTTAGCTGGTAGTTTCTTCTTGAACAAAGATGGCGTGCTGTATAAAAGAAATTTTGACACGGTCCTGCTTAGATGTGTGGATAGACATGAAGCAGACCTGTTGATGATTGAAGTGCACGAAGGCTCTTTCGGTACTCATGCCGGAGGGCAGGCAATGGCTAAAAAGTTGTTAAGGTCGGGATATTATTGGTTGACTATGGAGTCAGATTGTTGCAAATATGCCCGCAAATGCCATAAATGCCAGATCTATGCAGACAAGGTGCATGTGCCTCCAAATCCGTTGAGTATCATGTCGTCGCCTTGGCCGTTTGCCATGTGGGGCATTGATATGATCGGAAAGATTGAGCCTACAGCTTCCAATGGTCATCGTTTCATCTTGGTGGCAATTGATTACTTCACCAAATGGGTTGAAGCCGCATCCTATGCCAATGTTACAAAACAAGTGGTCGCTCGTTTCTTAAAACGGGATATCATTTGCCGATATGGAGTTCCCGAAAGAATCATTACTGATAATGGTTCTAATTTGAACAATAAGATGATGGCTGAGTTATGCCGGGACTTCAAAATCGAGCATCACAATTCTTCTCCGTACCGCCCAAAGATGAATGGCGCGGTCGAAGCGGCCAACAAAAATATCAAGAAGATTGTACAGAAGATGGTTGTCACGTACAAAGATTGGCATGAGATGTTACCATTTGCTTTGCATGGGTATCGAACGTCGGTACGCACGTCCACTGGGGCAACCCCATTCTCGCTTGTATATGGTATGGAGGCAGTGCTACCGGTTGAAGTAGAGATTCCGTCCCTCAGAGTTATGATGGATGTTAAGCTAGATGAAGCTGAATGGGTACGAGCCAGATTTGATCAGTTGAGCCTTATTGAGGAAAAGCGATTGGCGGCTGTATGTCATGGGCAACTATATCAGCGCAGAATGAAACAGGCATTTGACCAAAAGGTGCGTCCTCGGGTTTATAAAGTCGGAGATGTGGTACTCAAAAGGATCCTTCCTCCCAATACAGATCACAGGGGCAAATGGACTCCTAATTATGAAGGTCCATTCGTGGTTAAAAAGGTCTTTTCGGGCGGAGCTTTATTGCTTACAACCATGGATGGCGAAGACTTTTCATCCCCTGTCAACTCGGACGTAGTCAAAAAATACTTCGCATGAATAGACCCGCTGGATAATAAAAATAAAAAAATCCAGGCAAAAAAGGGCATCCCGGCGAACCAAAAACAGAATAAGGTTCGGGCAAAAATTAGGGATATAATTGAAAAAAATTGTACACCCGGTAAGTTGAAAACCCGAAAGGGCAACTTAGGCAAAAAAGGGTATCCTGGTGGATCGAAAACCTGAAAGGGCGGTCCACACAAAAGAGGGATTTAAGCGAATGACTACGGTTTGAGTTATCTGTACCCTATCACCGTTTGAACAACTGACGTTCTGAAGGATAGGAATCGGTCTGATCATTCCTCAGAAGGCAAGGTCGGGGAGTTTTGAAGACATACTGGTCATAACCGAATGGAAACTCAGTGGAATTCCGTTTTCACATTGCCATTAGGATAGTTTCTTTTCTCAATTTTTCAGCGATCACCTCTTTCCAGGGATTGCTTCCAGATGTAATTGCCTATTCTGGGCTCTCAGTCAATAAATTGAATTTCAGTAAAAAGCCTCCTGTTTTTGTTTTATTGCTTTGTTTGCAAAAACGTCCTAATTGTTGATAAAACATTGCATTTGAAAACATGGCAGCCTTGCAATAACATGCGCAGAAAAAATATTTGAAATTACTTCGAATGTTGAATACTCCCGGATGGTGGATTCTAGCCACGCAATATTCGGGGCATGTGGGCATATTCTTTTGTTGCAGGTAGCAGGTGCAGATGATTTTAAGCACAAGACCAGCAATAAATCACCCCACGCAAAAGACTGGGGCAATTATGGGTAAGGAGATCGGCGTTCATCGTTCGGTCGACGATTGTTCATAACGGGTCGATATCAGTGAATTAAGTTCAACTGGGTACCGTTGCATCTTATTAAGTCGATTCTCTCATTCAGTACTTCCAACAGCTACAAGCTTTTCTATGTCGATAACGGTCACAGGTTCCCCAAAAGAGTGGTCTCGTCGACACCGAAACTGATGGTCATTATCCCCAGCGAAGTCACAAGAGTTTGAAGAGGCTAGATCTTCTGTAAAATCCTCTTATGACATCCTTTGCGGGGACGAATTGTTGTGTTGTCCAAGCATGGGGCAGGATTGTTTCCCCAGCATGAAGTGTTGGTCACCCCCAGTAGAGTTTGAGGACAGTTGGTCTTCTGTAAAATCCTCTCGGAAGGCATTCCCCAACATGAGACGCTTTAAAGCAGTTTTCTCCAGCAGAGTTTGTTATAAACTCGTCATCCCCAACGGAATTGTCCAAAGGGAAAGCTCGCCTAACACGGGGCATTGTGGTACTCATCCTAAGCTTGACAGTCATATTCTTCAGCAGACTACTGTGGATTTGCTTTGGGTTTCCCCAACAGATCTCTAAGGACTCTTTCTAGCAAGTTGCAGTAGAATGTTCTAACCAGGATTTGCATATCCCTGGCAGAGTAGCCCTGATACCCAGCAAGATCGTATCTCTGGTCATGGTATCCCCACAGAGGTCAGCATCGAATCTTGTCAGCAACTTCCAGCTGAGTTGTTGTTCTCTCCGCAGAGGTTTATCAGATCGACAGAATCTATTCCTCAACAAGGATGGTACAGCCTTTCCCCAGCCGGGTCAGAAGGTTGATAATCCCTATAAAGGATCTTGGGTTGAATAAATCCCCAAGCAGAGTTTTAAGGGCTCATTTCCCCAGCAGGAAGTCATTTAAAAATTCTCATCCCCGGCGGAATCGCTGTGACCAGAATTTGTTCCCCCAAACAGATGGAATAATTCCTGGCAGAGTCGTCATTCCCTCATATCTTAAAGTCCAATTTATTTTTGGCAAGCTTGACAATTCGAAGCAGACGGATTGTTCATCCATTCGCCAGCAGAGATATTATCCTCTCAGGAACCTCTAAAGTCAAGTCATTTCATTGGTCTTTGCTCCTCAGCAGAGTCAGCATAGATGTCTGACACAGATGCAGAGAGTAATGCAATGTTGCATATTCCAAAAGTCCAACAGTGGATTGGCAAAAGTCCGTCTTCGGGTGGCAAAAGTCCAACAGTGGATTGGCAAAAGTCCGTCTTCGGGTGGCAAAAGTCCAACAGTGGATTGGCAAAAGTCCGTCTTCGGGTGGCAAAAGTCCAACAGTGGATTGGCGAAAGGTCCATCTAAGGGTGGCATATTCCAAAAGTCCAACAGTGGATTGGCAAAAGTCCGTCTTCGGGTGGCAAAAGTCCAACAGTGGATTGGCAAAAGTCCGTCTTCGGGTGGCAAAAGTCCAACAGTGGATTGGCAAAAGTCCGTCTTCGGGTGGCAAAAGTCCAACAGTGGATTGGCGAAAGGTCCATCTAAGGGTGGCATATTCTAAAAGTCCAACAGTGGATTGGCAAAAGTCCGTCTTCGGGTGGCAAAAGTCCAACAGTGGATTGGCAAAAGTCCGTCTTCGGGTGGCAAAAGTCCAACAGTGGATTGGCAAAAGTCCGTCTTCGGGTGGCAAAAGTCCAACAGTGGATTGGCAAAAGTCCGTCTTCGGGTGGCAAAAGTCCAACAGTGGATTGGCAAAAGTCCGTCTTCGGGTGGCAAAAGTCCAACAGTGGATTGGCAAAAGTCCGTCTTCGGGTGGCAAAAGTCCAACAGTGGATTGGCAAAAGTCCATCTTCGGGTGGCAAAGCAGCTAAAAGTCCAACAGTGGATTGGCAAAAGACCGTCTTCGGGTGGCAAAAGTCCAACAGTGGATTGGCAAAGGTCCATCTTCGGGTGGCAAAAGTCCAACAGTGGATTGGCAAAAGTCCATCTTCGGGTGGCAAAGCAGCTAAAAGTCCAACAGTGGATTGGCAAAAGTCCGTCTTCGGGTGGCAAAAGTCCAACAGTGGATTGGCAAAGGTCCATCTTCGGGTGGCAAAGCAGCTAAAAGTCCAACAGTGGATTGGCAAAAGTCCGTCTTCGGGTGGCAAAAGTCCAACAGTGGATTGGCAAAAGTCCGTCTTCGGGTGGCAAAAATCCAACAGTGGATTGGCAAAAGTCCATCTTCGGGTGGCACGAAGCTGCAAAGTCCACCAGTAGTGTGGCAAGCCAGTAGTCGTCTGGCGTCGTTCAAAAAGACATTTCCAAAGTCCACCAGTAGTGTGGCAGGCCAGTAGTCGTCTGGAATTGCATAAAAGACAGTATTAAAGTCCACCAGCAGTGTGGCAAGCCAGTAGTCGTCTGGCGTCGTTCAAAAGACAGATCTCTCCGACGTTTCATCGAAGATTCAATCCAGCAGTCTCGTTGGGTTTATATCCCTTTTCTTCTTCATCATCCAGAGCAAATTTTTGGTTATATTTGGTATTCAATCACTATATACCTTGAAAGTCCGAAAGCAATTGCTTTCAGGCATTCAGGTCTACAGCGCTTGAATAGGGGCAGCTGTAATACCCCAAAATTTGCTCTTCCCTTTTGGCATCATAGCATGGCATTATCATTTATCATATCATATCCATCTCATTAGCATTGCATTGCATTTAACATAGAAAAATGAAGCATGGCATCCTTCTTACCATCAGGGCATGTGATCAGGTGGAAGGTGGACAATCAAGGGATCATTCAAAGCACAAAAAGGTCAATCAAGTTGGCTCTAGGCAAGCCAAGAGGTCTCTCATGTCTCATACTATCTCAATTGATCTTCCAAAACCTCAAGGAAGTGAGATTCAATGGGAGATTGAAGCACTACATCTTTCACTATGCAAGAGGTTCAAAAATTGAAGGAAAACCCTCAAAAGAGATAGCTCATTGATCCAAAATCATCCTAAAGTGGCATTTCTCATCATCCTTTAAGAGGATACACAACATACTCTGAAGAATTTGAAATTGGAGACTGCACATTTTTCTCTTAGGAGATGGGCACCAAAACTAGGGTTTCCCATTAAATCAGGGAATCCTTGATTTTTTGGGCAAGACTTGATGTCATGGTTCCCTATATGTCCCTAGGTATAGGGATGTGGAAGATTGCATCTCAATTGGTTTTAGAAGTGATTCAATTGGAAGAAAGATCAAAAATCAGGGGATTTGGGGCCAAGTCAAATAATCAGAGGAAAAAGTCAACTCTTGACTTTTTAAAGCCAAATTCATGAAATTCATGTTATATGTGACCAATGTACAAAATTTGATCAAGAAACTCCAAAGGAATCATGAAAAAATCAAGATTTGGAAAGTTGCCACTTTTGGATGAAGTAGGGTTACTAAAAATAGCAAGTTTTGGCCATTTTGCATCAGAATTGGAACCAAGGCCATTCAAAATTGAAGCACCAAATGAAAATTCCACTCTGCCTCAATGAAAGGCCTTGCTTTGAGCTTCAAATCCATGGGTAGAACATCTCCATTGGATAAAAATTGAGTGAGATATGATTGATCAAAGTTTGAGCAAAGTAGGTTCAAAACTAGGTCATGACCAAGGATTTTCAAGTCACGCGCATGTCATTTTCACAAACACATGGTGGGCCAGATGTTTTGACTTATTACTCATGGTTAGAGGCCTCAAGTGAAAAATCTTTCAACATGGAATTTGTTCATCTATGTGAGATCTTCAAGATTGATGTTCATGGTTTTTTTATTTGATCAAAGGATGAGAAGTTGTAATGGCTCAAAGTATGGTCTATGCAACTGAAATTTGACTAGGTCACAACCAAGTCATGCCACACATGCGCGCATTCTGCAGCATTTTAAGCCTGTCTTGAGTTCCTATGTTTGAAGCTCGTTTTCAATATGTTGCAAGTCTCATTTTCACTTCTTTTCAACATCAAAGTTGTTGTACCATGTACACACTTTGAAATGGTACCAAGATCACTCATGTCCATGGCTCGAAGAGAGAGATATCCATGCGCAAACTTCACCATTTCCAACTGAGGAATCACATCAGAGTTAGCAGTTTGGTTCAGACATTCATCAAACAATCCATGAACTTTATTTCCACATTTGGTCAAGCACATATCACCTACACAATGTTTAACACCACGTGCCTTGCATGAAAATAGAGAGAACAACTTGTTGAGCAAGTTTCTGCCACAACAACCTTACCATTCCAAGCTTCACTCTTCATTCCACCATAACTGTCGTGAACATTCCCACACCACACCACAACCATCAATGACTCGCCCCTAACTAACTTAACTCAGTTAGTTAGGGTGCACTCAGTTAACCAAGCATTGACTCACTCAACTGACTCACTAAACCATGGTTAACTCACATTATAAATAGAAATCTCACCTCTAATTTCAGTCGGAGCTTCATTTTTTACTCTCCCTCTCAAACACTTCAAACTCTCCCTCTCTTTCTCTCCATTTTCTCTCTGAGTTTCGCGAATTCATCATCATCTTCCTCTAATTCCACCTTCAAGCTTCATCTTCAATCATCACTGAACATTGAAGCAGCATTGGATCTTTGAAGTAAGCACTCTACAAATCCATATCCATCATCATTCTTCATAAGTTGAAAGCCTTTATTTGGCCAAGAGTAGCTCAAAGAGGAAGCAAAATCTCTGGTTTTCTGAAGAGTATCTCAAGGTCACAAATCTTCAGGTACGAATTTCCACCATTATAGACATGATTTGAAGATGTTTTCAGGTTCTTGAGGCTTCTTATAAGCTCAAGAACTTGTCTGGCTAGTTGATAGGCCTTTAGAGGCATAGTTGAAAAGTTAGGGCAAACTTTCCTCTGTTCGATTCTCTCATTTCATGAACTTTTTGTGTGTTTTATCACTGGATCCATGTTCTCCTTTACTTCCTCTTCATTTTGGTATATCATTTGTGGAATTCTGGAAGATTGGAGGTTGCAGACGGTGGAGGTGTGACCGGAGAAGGTGACCGGAGGTCATCTCCGGCCGGTGATCTTGGATGCTAGGGTTTTGGTGTGTTTTAATCGTGTCCGTTGATTTTTCATCATCGTGTGGCCACAGTGGTGCCAGCGCATTAAAATGAGCATGCCTTGCACGTGTTTTTTTTTTTAATCAGAGTGACATGCGTGTGGTGTAGTGCATGGTATGGAGTGTGGTCCTTCACGTGTGTGCCTTGGATTTAATTACTTTGACCACGCATTGACCTTGACTTGATCCATTGGCTGAGAATGAGTCAATTTCTGTTGACTGAAGTGCATGCTTGCTATTGTGTTATGCGCTGAAATGGACCCAAATCAGAATACTATCCACACCCCCCAATTTTGAGGCCCATGTGATTTGAACATGCTGATCTGCTATATTCATACCCCCCTCTCATATTGCATTTTATTTTTATTTTCATTTTCATACACGTTTGATTTCTAATTTTTAAAAATACCAAAACATATTGGAAAATTTTACAAAATTCATGTGTATTCTTAAAACATTTAGGAAATTTTTCATGATTTTATTTTCTGATTTTATGACCATTTTGCCCCTGTTCCATTATTTCTTTTGAATTTCCATTTGCATGCATACTTAATGTGACATATAATTTTGTGCATTTTTGTTCTTGATCATAAAAAATGATTTTGATGCCTTTCTTTTTGCATTGTGGTCACAATATGTTGAGGTATGTTTGAGATTTATGAGATGATTTTTAAGTCTTTTTTGGATGACTTTTGATGTGTTGCTTTGAGCATGAATGCATGAAACTTCCATGAGACTTTGACCTAATTGTTGAGTGACTTTGGTTCTGATTCATTGCTTGTGGACTTGATATGTTAATGGCATGTGTTTAAGGTGTTTGATTGGTGAAAGTCATAATTTTTGAAGCATGTTTGCTATTTGTTTGAAGCATGAAGTTTAACTTGTTCATTTTGTGAATGCATGCCTCATGTTTGGTTTGCTTGATCATGAAGGCACTTGTGCCATGAGTTGTGGTTTTGTTTGAGGATGTATAGCATGTTAATTGACTTCTGATTGTGACATTTGGGTTTCATCTTTGCATGTTTGATGTTTATCTTGCACCTTAAGTCACTTGTTTCACAAGTATGAACCACATTCACATCACTTCACCTTTTCTTCTTTGCTTCTTGTTGGATTAAGATTTTGTTTGCATGATTTAGTATGCCCATTTAGGATAACATTAGGTTGTGTAAATATGAGTTACATTCTGACTTGGAAGCATGTATAGCATTCAATCTCATTTCACTTTGTTTGTCAACTTGTTTGAATTTGATTTGTTCATTATATTTTCTTACTTTACTTGTAAGTGATTGTGCTAACCATGTAGGGGCTTTGGTAAGTTTCAATTGAGTGTGGATAAGGAATCCACATTCAACTTCTATCCTTTCTCTTTTACAATTCCATGTTTTGTTAAGCACTTATGTGCTTTCTTTTAATAACTCATCACTTTCCCTTTGTGAATTACAATTCATCTTCTACTTTAGAAGTGAATTGTTTAATTCATTCTTTCTTTAGACGTTAGGTTGAAACCTCACAAACCTTAGGATCACTCCCTTAACTAATCAATTAGGATGGAGTCTTAGTCCATATAGATTTTTACCTTTATCCTCTCTTGAGTCTTTCATCTTCTCATCTCAAAGAAAATTCAAAATATATAATAAAGGTGGGCATTTATTGCATTTAGGCCTTTCATATAAAGAAAAGGTTATAAGGGGTCTTCTCTTATAATCTTAGAATGTATAGCATATAGCCCATCTTGGGTCAATGTGTTAAACATTTGATCTTGTATGAGGGACTTAAATGCAATACTTGTTGAAGGTGCAAATAATAAAAAACACTTCTTCATTTCTTAATCAACAAAAACACTTAATAAACACAAGTATGCTAGTGTGTTTGAACCTTGACAATTGGAGCTAAGTGTGGAGGTCTTCTTCACTCTTAGTGTGCTTTCTTACCCATTCCATCTTGGAATGTGAGAATGTACACATTCCGATGACTAAGATTTGGATACACTGTCGTATGCAAACAAATCCAAAACACTTCCTTCTAAAAGACAAGAAACAAACAATAACGTCTTTCCTTCGGGAATTCTTTTCTCACCTCATTCACTCTTAGCGTACGAACGCGCTTCTACTCGTTCTCTTGCAAGATGGTAACGCACTCGGACCAGCGAGCCTGCAACACCTGAGCTAGAACGTCAGCCGTTCTCTAAAAAACACAAACAATTCATCCCTAGTGAGGGGAACTACGTCGCTCTGATTCTCATGCTCCTGATGAGATACGTAGGCAGTGGGGTAGGGCCCATGCGAGCACTTCTTTTATTTTCCCTACATTTGTTTCTCTTTCTCCTTTCCTTTTTCAGTTCTTTCTCAGTATTCCTTTCTTTACACCCTTTGATCGAGACAAGCAAGCGTGGATCCCATCGGGTACGATGGACGTGAGGGGGTGCTAATACCTTCCTCTCGCGTAACCGACTCCCTTACCCACTTCTCTTGGTCGTAAGACCATGCTTTTCCTTTCCCTCAGGTTTACGCGGTGTTTCCTTTCCCTCTCTTGGGATAAATACACATTGCTGGCGACTCTGTTCGGTGCCACTTTCGCGTTTGTACTTGGATGAAAATCCCGGGAGCGACAGCGCAGTGGAAGCTGCCAACAAGAATATTAAGAAGATCTTGCAAAAGATGACGGTGACATACAAAGATTGGCATGAGATGTTACCATTTGCTCTTCATGGTTATCGCACCTCAGTACGTACCTCAACAGGGGCAACCCCTTTCTCTTTAGTCTATGGTATGGAGGCTGTTTTACCTGTTGAAGTTCAGATCCCTTCCCTAAGGATTATGCAAGATGCAGGCTTAGACGAAGATGAATGGGTCCAGACTCGACTTGATCAGATAAATTTGATTGATGAGAAGAGGCTTGCGGCTGTCTGTCATGGCCAGATGTATCAGAAGCGTATGATCAAGGCCTTTAACAAGAAAGTCAAGCACCAATCGTACCAGGCCGGTGATTTGGTAATAAAGCGTATCATACTACCACAGGGTGATCCCAGGGGCAAATGGACCCCCACATATGAAGGTCCATTCGTAATCAAGAAAATATTTTCTGGCGGTGCTATGATGCTTACTACTATGGACGGTGAAGATTTCACGCACCCGGTGAACGCGGACATAGTCAAAAGATACCACGCATAAAGAGACCCGCTAGCTTGACTGGCCTAGGCAAAAATAAGGGCATCCCGACGAACCAAAAGGGTTCGGGTAAAAATTAGGGATCTATATACAAAAGAACTGTACACCCGGCAAGTCGAAAACCTGAAAAGGCGGCTTGGGAAAAAAAGGGTATCCCGATGGACTGAAAACCTGAAAAGGCGGTCCAGGTAAAAGTTAGGGATTAAAGCGTACGACTATGTCCCGTTGGATCACTTATCTGCTTCCAGCCTAGTTTTATCAAGTTCAAACGGTGCAGATCAATCCATTCATTTTCCTTCCGACAGCAAGGGATGAGATGCTTGAAGATATAGTGGCAATAGCAGAATTGAAACTCAACGAGATCATTTCCACATAGCTGTTTTTCTTTGTTTATCACTCTGTACCTTTTCAATTTTTACGACAATTTCCTCTTACTAGGATTTCTGTCTCCTTGTACAAAACTGCCTGTTTATAGGCCAATTTCAAAATCAATACAAGTCTATTTTCAAATACAAAAATTGCTTTTATTTTCCCTATTTGGTTTGCGTAAACGTCCAATTGTTGCTTTGAATGAACATATGCACTTGAATATGATTGATGTTTACAAAAAAATATATATACATGAAAACAGGAATAACATTTACTAAGGATTCTAGGAGTTGGGATAGTGTTCAAGATATCCAAGAACCCCCACAGAGCCAGTTCATGGAAATGTCCCCACAGAGCAATCTCTGTGGAATTATCACTATTGAGCCATCTTCACAAGCTCATCCCCAACAGAGATATATTCCCCTACATAATTAATATGCCCTCAGACAGAAATCGGGGCATCTTCCAGCGATTCACTTCCATATCTTTGATAGACAGCTTGGCATGATCATAAATACCCTAGCAGATAAAGAAGTTGATCATTTCCCCAGCATACAGCAGAAATTTCCTCAACACAACCTATGAAATTCTAATCCCCATCGGAGGTTATTCCCTCTATGTAGTATACAGAATTCAATTCCCCAGCAGAATTTATTCAAGGATGCTATCCCCAGAAGAGTTGACACTCGTGTTTGAAACCTGGTCAGATAGTGCATCAGAGAGTTATCCATCTCTTTTATTCCCAGTCAGAATGCATACAATCAATTTCCACAGTAAAAGAACCGCGGACTACCAACTCTCCTGATAGAATACTTCTATCCACAAACGGAAGTCAAAGATCCCCAGCGGAATATCCCAAAAGGAAAGTATGAATCCCCGGTAGAGTCATTCCAAACAGGATCTGAAGATTTATTTTCTCCATCCCCAACAACAGTCAGGGATTTATTTTCCCCAAGCAGACTTTACTATTCAAAGCCACCGCTACCTTCAGCGACATTTCATACCCATACATCATAGCATACGCATACAAAACGCATATAACATTTTCATTTAGTTTAAGAGCATCATTACGCAATGCATTACATATATCATGACATTGCATAAAACTAACTTTGCCTTTTTCAGGTGAGTTCACAATTAGACAAACATTATCATCTTCTAGATACGGTGCAGAGATAATCGAGACAACGATTTAATTCTGATACTAAGTCAAGGACAACTTTAATTCTGATACTTCAACAATTCAGAAATGATCAACCCAGAGATTTAATTCTGATACTTCAACAGCTCAGAGATAATCAACAGAGATTTAATTCTGACACTTATCCCAGAAGATTTTCAAGAAAAAATGGTTCAGAGATGATCGAGACGAAGATCTAATTCTGATACTTATTCCAGTATATTTTCCAGATACGGTTCAGATACGATCTAGAGATAGATTTCATTCTGATACTAATTCCAATACATCTTCAGATACAATCAAGGCGTAGATTCATTCTGACATTCCCCAGTACATCTTCTAGACACAATTCAGATACAATCAAGACACAGATTCATTCTGATACTTATTCCAGCTCATCTTTTAGTCAGGTGTAGACTCATTCTAATACGACTCCCAGATACAGTCAGGCAAAGACTCATTCTGATCTCCTTATAGATACAGTCAAGATGTAGACTCATTCTAGAACATCATACAGATACATTCAAGGCATAAGAATCATTCTGGCATTTCCCAGCACGTCTGCTAGATACAGTTGGACACAGACTCATTCTAGTATATTCCTCAGATACAGTCAAACCTGAACTCATTCTGATACTCCTATCAACAGTTACTTTGGATGGCATCTATAAGCCCATCTCCATCCTGTCATACACCTCGAATGGCATCTTTTAAGCCCATTCAAGCAATACGATCAACCAACAGAGCGCACCGGCGAGTGCAAATTTTTGGGTTCTTATTGTTCAATCCTCTTCCACCTTCAGATCCCGATCGGCACGAATACCAATCTTACTCCTCAGGTTTAAGAAGATTGAAAAGGGGCAGCTGTTGTACCCCAAAATTTGCCCTCACACATTCAAGACAATATGCCTCAAGAGGTCTCCTAGTGATTCATAAGATCTTCAGTGGCTCAAGAGTACTCAAAAGTTTCATCAGACAAAGCTTCCTCCTAAGCAATAAATCCAACTAGGGTTGTGTACTTCTCAAAGTAGATTGGACTTATAAAGCTTCAAAAGGACTTCATGGTGTCCCATACACTTCAAAGAATCCTCATAACAAGTTTCAAGACTTTCCTTACAAGTTTGGTCAGTCTGATGCTCAGACAGTCAAAGTCAGTTAACTTGGTCAAAAGGTCAACTGTGGTCAACACAAAGTCAAACCTCAAGATTTTTGGTCAACATCAAGATTATGGGGTGAAATTCATTATTTGATCAAGGGTTGATCATGATTCATCAAGGAAACCTCAGAATCATCAAGAATCGGGAGTTACTAAATTAGGGCTTTTATAGGAAAAGTCAACTGTACTTTGACCAAGCATAACTTCCACATACTTCATCAAAAATTCCTCAACCAAATCCCATCTTGAAGGAAATTTAATTCCATACAACTTTGTGTCTCACAAGCAAAGTCCAGAAATGCTTCATTCCGGAGATATGAGCCAAGACATTATAGGTCATTTTGAAAGTCAACAAAAGTCAACCTTTTTCAAAAGCTCATAACTTGAACATGGGAAATCAAATTGACATGGGACCAAAAGGAGCGATTAGAGGACATCTTGAGGTTTCTAAAAAAGTCCAAGAACACATCCAAATGATAAAAATTGAGGAAGTTATGCATTGTCAAAGTTGGACAATTTTGAGGAGGTGCACAAAGCAAATAATGGCCAAACTCCACTTTTTGCCAAAAGGGCCCATTTTGTGACAACCTAAACTTCATTTTAAGATGGCCCACGACCATTTGATCACATTTTCTGATTTTTATTATTTATTCCATATTTTATTGGATTTAAATCCTTTAAATTTAATTTAAATCACAATAAATATAAGAAAATCAAGAGATTTGATTTGTGGTTGATTATGGAATCAAATATTGAGGTTTATGAACATATGATCTGGTTTAAATTCGTGCAAAATTGTTAAGGGAAGATTGGATGGCCAAATATGAGACAATGGTAAGTTTTGAACACCATTCAATATCATTCAAGTTTTGATCCAAGCCCATGGAACTTTTCAACCTAATTCCTCTCCTATAAATACATGATCATATCCAAACCTAAAGCAACGAAAAAAGCACCTGAAGCAATCCAAAAATATTTTCAAAAAAAAGGCAAAACTAGAAAAATTATAAAAACACTTCATAGCAAGTTCTCACGACTTTTTCACGTCCAATTCATCTCAAAACAATCCCAGGAGCTCATTCCACCCCTTTTGAAGGTTGATAACGTGCGGAGCATGGACCCTCAACCATGGCCGCCTCCCACACTTTAAAAATTTTGTTTTTCGCATTTCATGATGCAGTGAGCTATTTCTCATATATAATCATGTTCATAAATATCATTTAGTTTGTTTTAATGTCTTTTTGTTAAGCTTGGCCGCAGGTTGCGTGAGTTGCCATGGTTAGGGCAAGAAACGGATCTTCTTCGAAGCTCCTTCCACAAGCACTTTCAGACCCTAAAAATTATCCCATTGAACTCCTAGGGCCTTAATTAGTAGGAATATGTATGATTTATTCATTTAATTTGCGTTTTTTTGAAGTTGAAATTTGTGCAGATTTTAGCTACAAATGAAGATCGTAGCAAAATTGTAGCCAATCCGCAGCTATTTCGTAGCAAATTTGCAGCCAGGACAACGAAGAAGATGATGAGGTGGCGCGATCTGGTTCGCTGATTGGAGTTGACGTGTTTTAAACATTTATTCTATTTGTTTCGCCCATATAACGCAAGCGCGCGCTTGTCCCAGTGGTGGAGGCTTCAGCGAATTGCCTTGAGGACCTGAGTTCGAATCTCAGCGTCCTCCTTTCCCTTTTCCTCTTTTTTCTTCATAATTTTCTCCTCTTTCTATTATTTCTTTTTTTATTGTTAATCTTTAATAATTATTTTAATTAACTTTAATTAGCTAACCTTTTTTTATAAGACTTTAATAAAATTATTTTTTTATTAAATCACAAAAAGATTAGAATTGAGTTTTTTTTTAATTAGTTAATCAACTTTATTTTGATTCTTTTTATTAATTAACTTAATTAATTTGTCAATAATTAAAGTTGTGACTTTTAATTATTTTTATTATTCAAAATCATTGCAAAAAATATAAAAAGAAATTAATTTAGAATTAGGCTTTTTTTTTTATTTATTAAAATTAATTAGACTTTAGGATTAATTTGTACATAATTAATTAATTTTTATTTTTTTCTTACCATCAACCTTAGTAATTTTTTTTTACTAACCCTAAAACCTCTCTTTTCTAAAACAAAAAAAAAACATTAATGTTATTTCTTGGTTGTAATAATTTAGAATTTTAATTCCTCGCATTTTCCTAAATATTGTAACTGTTCATAGGATGTAATAGCGTAGATTTACATTTCCTCGCATTTTTTTTAAATATTGTAACTGCTCATGGGATGTAATAACTTAGGTTTAAATTCCCGCACTTTAATTTTTTGTACATATTCAACTACTAGTAACTAAGGTTTGCTTGGCAAGACTTAAAACCTGACATAGAATAATCCTAATTCAAGATAAATAACTGAATCAACACACTCTTCACACTTACACCTCTAGGGTAATCTCTCTTCGCTGCCTTTCGATTAAATTGGTCAAGTCCCTCGAACGTGGGGGTATCTTAGTAAGGTTGCCTACGAATAAAAATCATCAAGTCCCTTCGAATAAAAGATCATAGCCCCTTCGAATGAAAGATCATAGTCCCTTCGAGTTGCCTACGAATAAACGATCTTGTCCCTCGATGACCCTACGGAAAAATGATGATTGTCCCTTCAAATTACGAAGATACCCCTACAAGTTGCCTTCTATGACCATACGATGACCCTACACCCGTCCCTTTAACATCCAAGGTAAAGACTATTTACTCACTAATAGTAAGGACAGTCTCACCCCTAAAGAAAAGAAATAACAAGAAGTCCTTACAACTTAGGGTAGTAACTCTTAAATGCTTGCTCACCCTTTTCAAAAAAACACTCTTTACACCTCACATCTTTGCAAACATTTTTTTCAAAGCTAAACACTTTGTATAAATCCATACGAGGATCATTACAAAGTTAAAGTCTTTATGAAAATATTTTCTAATCACACACTATATTATTTTTCAAACAAAATAAAGTGAGCTAAACAATTAAGAGCCCATGGATAACCATGGATACAAAAGGTGCTCGTACCTTCCTTTTGTATAACTTACCCCCCGAACTCAAAATCTTTTAAAAGGTCTTTCCTGTTCTTTTATTCCTTTCTTTATTGGATAAAATAAAAGTCGGTGGCGACTCTTGCTTACCGCAACATTTTAAAAGTCAGTTCAAACCACCGTGTTACAGGAACATATGTCAATTGGGATTAATTCCTTACAAAGACTACACAAGAAGGTTATTACCCTTCTTCAACAAGATTGAGTTTCATCACATCCATTGTGAAGAAAACCACATGGCCGATGCACTAGCTACCTTATCCTCCATGATTAGTGTGAGTCGATGGAATGGCGTACCCAAGATTGATATAATGCACCTTGATAGTCCCGCTTACATATTAAGCAATCATTGACGATAATCCATGGTATCATGATATCAAGTGCTTCCTTTAAAGACAAGAATACTCGTCTGGGGCATCAAGAAAAGATAAGAAGACTCTCAGAAGACTAGCTGACAACTTCTTCCTGAACAATGATGTTCTCTACAAGAGAAACTTCGACATGGTTTTGCTCAGATGCATGGACGGACACGAAGCAAACATGCTAATGATAATGATTCATGAAGGCTCCTTTGGTACTCATGCCAATGGACACACAATGGTAAGAAAAATTCTGAGAGCAGGATATTATTTGTTGACAATGGAATCCGATTACTACAAGTACATGAGGAAGTGTCATAAGTGTCAGATATATGCCGACAAAATCCATGCACCGCCAACGCATCTCAAAATTCTTTCTTCTCCATGACCTTTTTCTATATGGGGAATCGACATGATTGGCATGATTGAACCCAAAGCTTCAAACAAACATCGGTTCATCTTGGTAACCATTGTTTACTTCACCAAATGGGTTGAAGCGGTATCATACACCAATGTGACCAGGAAAGTGGTGGTCCAGTTTATTAAGAACAATCTCATCTGCCGTTATGGTGTTCTGAGCCAGATCATTACTGATATTGAATCGAACCTAAATAACAAGATGATGAAAGAGTTGTGTGCTGAGTTAAAGATTGAACACCATAACTCATCTTCCTACCGACCTAAAATGAATGGAGCGGTAAAAGCAGCAAATAAAAACATTAAGAAAATCATTCAGAAGATGGTTGTGACCTACAAAGATTGACATGAGATGTTACCCTTTACTCTTCACGGTTATCACACATCCATCCGTACTTCAACAGGGGCAACCCCTTTATCTCTAGTATATGGCATGGAAGCAGTGCTCCCCATAGAAGTAGAAATCCCATCAATGAGAGTATTGATGGAAGCCAAGCTAACAGAAGGTGAATGATGTTAAAGTAGATACGATGAACTGGATCTAATCGAAGAAAAAAGAATGACGGCTTTATGCCATGGTCAGTTATATCAGCAAAGAATGAAGAAAACATTTGACAAAAAGGTCTGGCCTCGTGTCTTCAGAGAAGGAGACCTCGTGCTCAAGAAGATACAATTGTTTCTCACTGATTCGAGGGGCAATGGGTCCCCAAATTACGATGACCCCTATGTTGTTAAGAAAGCCTTCTCATGCGGTGCCTTAAAACTCACAACCATGGGTGGAGGGGAGTTTACTTAACTCACAAATATTGATGCAGTCAAGAAATACTTCGCCTAAATAAAAAATATAGCTCGCTAAGTTGAAAACCTGAAAGGGCGACTTAGGCAAAAAAGAGCATCTCGGTGGACTGAAAAACCCGAAAGGGCGGTCCAGGCAAAAATTAGAGACATAAACAATAATCATCCTGATAAATTAAAAACCTGAAAAAGTGATCTAGGCAAAAGTTAGGGATTTATGGCAAGTAACTGCATCCGACCAGATTGGCTCATCAGAAGTGACGTCATCTGTCGAGAAATCCTCAATCAGAGGCCACCTTCAACAGAAGCTCAAGAATATCCAGAATTCAAAGTTGGTGGAATGACAGTGGTCATTATGTTTCAATGTAGCCCATTGCCCTATAAAATTACCATTTTCTAAAACTTTGTAATGCTCCATGGAATCATGCATTAGGCTGATTATCATTCTATCAATAAAATTTGAGCCCTTGTGCCTTTTGTTTGCAATTCTCGTTTATTCTACTTTGCAAAATGACATGTTTATTTGATTAACATTCTTGAAACACAAAAATGAATTTACTTATGTTTTCAAAACATGAATTTTGATTTTTACTTCTGCTTTTAAAATAAAGACGACAATTTCCTTTTGATTAATGAACACAAAAAGAAACATCGACGGCTTCTGTGGAAGTAATCAAACTTCAAAATGCATAATCAAAATATTCCTTATGATCAGTATACCCCGAATGAAGGATCAATTACTTCAGATGGAGTGTCCCACCTGTCATCCCCAGTAGGGTTTCTATCCCCAAGAATAAAGATAGGAACAAGATTTCCTTCCTCCGACAAGCTGCTACCTTAAGAAAATACTGGTAAAAGTTTCTGCTCCTCAGGAGTCGTATCTTGTTAGTACCAAGAGTAGTTAAAGACCAGCTAAAGAACTTTGTGTCCCTAAATATTCGTCACCATTGATACTTTTTATCCCCCGCAGTGACCAAGTATCCAATTGTGATCACCACCATTCCATATGTCATGTCTGTCTTGTCAGCATATGCATTCATTCCTACATACAAGGGGTGGCAATTGGATCCATTAAGACAAAATCCATCCAATCCATCCACCACATAAAAAGTAAGTTAATGGATTGAATTAAATCCATCCATTTATATGCATAGATTAGTTCAATCCATCCAACATATTTTAAGGATCCAATGGATTATTTTTATTTCCGTTAGATTTATTTTTAAAAAAATAATTAAAAAATGGATTTTTAAGAAAAAAAGAATTTATTTTTTTCCAAAAAAAACCGAATTTAAAAAAAAAAAACCGATTTTTAAAAAAAAAAAACGATTTTTTTTTTAAAAAACAATTTTTTTGGGAATAAAAAAACCATTTTTTTCCAAAAAAAAACCGATTTTTTTTCTGAAAAAAAAACATTTTTTTTTCCAAAAAAAACCGATTTTTCCCCCAAAAAAATCAATTTTTTTTTTAAAATTAAAATATCGATTTTTTGGAAAATACAAAAAGTCAAATTTTTCCAAAAAAAATGACTTTTTTTTTCAGTAAAAAAACCGATTTTTTTAAAAAATAAAAAAACTACGTTTGTTTTTTCAAAAATAAAATAAAATTGGATGGATGGATATCCATCCATTAAAAATATGTTAATTGATGGATAGGATGAATTTTATTCTTAACGGATGAATTAGATTGGATAATTTTAAGAAAATTTTAGTGGATTGTTAATGGACTAATGGATTGTTTTGATCCATCCATTAACAATCCAATCCATATCCATCCAATCCATCCATTTTGCCACCCCTAATACATACATCATGCATATTTGATTTATATTCATATTCATATTCATAATGCATAAGTTATGTCATTCACTTTGGTTGTGATAAACATCCTCTCTCAGTTAGGGTCGTCAACCTTAGGCAGAAGGGATGTACTTTTTTTTCCTAAATCCCCACTGAGTTTGATCTTTGTGGAAGACTTTTCTTAAGTTTCCTTTCCACATTTGGATATGACGACACCCCATTTTGAGTTCTTTCTTTATTAGGAAATGTCTTGTTTAGACGATCTCTCTCCAGTTCATTCTTGGATTGAAATCGATCATCGACCACTTTGATAACTTGAACCTCTGGAAGACGAAAAAACATTAGGTTATACACCTTTGAAAATTAACTCTTCATCAATGAAGATGATATTTTGCTTTCCCGGATTAAAGAAAATCCCCCCGCGGAAGCTTCTCAACAAAAGACTCTTGGTAATATGGACGTCATCTCCTCCAAGAAATTTCTACCAATTGGCAAACAAAGAAGTTTTTTTTGCCCCATAAATTCGAATAAGCCGACAAATGACAAACTCTCTCCAAGAAGTTTGCCCTGCTTTCAAGGAAGTCATCAGTGCCTCAAAATTGGATTACATCACATGGCATCTCTCCGAAGAAGTCTCGAAGGGAAGTATGATGTAACCTCTCCAGTAAATGGCATCTCTGACTGAGAAGTTTGCACACCTCTGTAGTTCAGACATATGGTTCTCCCCAGCAAGTCTAACATCAAATCTTTTTCCGTTAAATGGAATCTCCCCAATAAATCTCGGCGAGAAGTTTGATAAAAAACCTCCCAGATAGCATTCCTTGTCAAGAGAAGAACTCGACAAGAAGAGACTGAGACCAGTTTTGTGGCTGAAGACCAGGATCGAGGGGAAGTTTATTTAAAAAGAAACTGAGACCAGTTCCATGGTTGAAGACCAGGATCGAGGGGAGGTTTATTTCAAAAGAAACTGAGACCAGTTCCGTGGGTGAAGACCAGGATCAAGGGGAAGTTTATTTCAAAGAAAACTGAGACCAGTTCCATGGCTGAAGACCAGGGTCGAGGGGAAGTTTATTTCAAAGAAAACTAAAACCAGTTCCATGGCTGAAGACCAGGATCGAGGGGAAGTTTTACCCTTTTCTAGGTAAGATTACTTAGTAAAAGAAGATGGATCAGCAAAATTGGGAATTTGCTACCATTCGCAACCACAATCAAAACTTCGGGTATTCTAATATTTAATCCTCTTTTACCATGAACGTCTGAATATCTTCGCTATTCACACCTTCAGGTCCAAGAAGATAAAATAGGGGCATCTGTCATACCCTAAATTTTGACAACAAGATTTCACATCATTGTGCAAATCATCACCACAATATGGGTTATTTTCATACCTCACCAATTCCTTCAGAGATTGTTGAGTATCCGCCTCAACCAAGGATTAGGGTTTCTGAGCCCTCTCAGAGCATCCAAGCAAATGATCTATCAAGAATTAACACGATCTTCAACTTGGAAAACCTCTCAAACATCCATAAAGGATCAAGAGGCCCCCCACATCAAGAATCTAACAAAAGAATGCAACATTTCAAGTTAATCAAGCCTCAAGATCACCAGTGTCACCAAATTAGGGTTTTGGTCGACCAAGGCCTCCAGAGAGAAATTTTCATCTGGGCATGAGCCAATACCTCAATGTATGATTCAAGAAGCTCAAAAAAACCTCATGAGTCCACTCATAAGTTCAAAATAGCCTCAGGGTATGCACCTATCAAAAATTAGGAATTAGGGTTTTGACCTAATTCAATCCCTAAGTTGACTTTTTGAGCAAGGCATAAGCCAAGACATCAATATATGTTTCAAGGACCTCAAAACCATCATATTTATCCATTCACAAGATTGGACTGATTAAAAGAACTTGGTTCATAAGCAATGCAAGGATTCAAATTCATCTTGGCCACAAACTAGGGTTTTTGAGAAAAAGTCAACCATACCTTTGACTTTTAACCATAACATGATCTCAAACCTTGGGACTTGATTCAATACACTCAAAAACACCTATGGAATCCATCCATTAAGTTCAATTCATCCCAAGGACTTGATTTCATAAAGGATCACAAAGTTCAAAATTCATCTGATACAAAAGTCAACTGTGATCAAAACCAAGTTTGACTTTTGGAATTTTTTGACAAACATGGCTTCTTTAAGCCAAAAACAATGTTAACTTGTGATTTGGATCATGATTGATCAAGAAAATTCAAGAAAAGTGTGATAACTTGTAAATAGGGCACCTTAGAAAACTTAGAATTTTCACTAAGTTATGGAAAAACTTGATTTTTACCCAACTTTACAAGACCATAACTTGTGATCCAAGCAACCATTTTCTTCCATCCAAAGCTCAAATGATAGCTCATCTTACATACTACAAAAGTGTCCTATTGATCCATGGTAAAAAAATGCATGGATTTTGAGTTATAAGGCCATAAAGTTAGGATTTCATAAGAGGCATTTTAGGCATAATCTGTCTCATGTTTTGTCAAACTTTAGAGGCATTTTTCATTATGATCCAAGAGGGATCAAGACCAAATGTAAACATCAAAGTTGAAGTATGATATACAAGCTTTCCAAAGAGTACAAGAACATCCATTGATTCAAATTGAGCAAGGAGTTATGAACTTCACAACATGCCTTGATGCAAACCGGTTTTTTGACAGCATTGGCACATAACTTTTATCCCAAGATTTCTTGAGCCAATTTTGGACACTTGCATCATTGGATTTCTGTCCAATATCAACATAAATGATGAAGAATCTGAACCATAAGCTAATAAGTCAAAAATCCTATCCCTTTGGCATGTGATCATCAATGTTGTAAATCCAAAATTCAATTTTGTCATATGGCATTGAAAGGATGAATTAAGGTGTCATGAACCAAGCCATATCAGTCCAAATGAGTCAAGCCTTAGCCAAGAATCAGAAGACCTAAACCTGCAAAGTATAACTCAAGTCAATGGCTAGAGGAAACTTTGAACACATAGCCATATCCATTGGACAATAGGGTGATCCAGGCCACATTCACTATTCCTTGCAAAACAAACTTCCTCTACTATAAATAGAGGTCATTTCTGGTTGATCAAACCACCCCTAAACATCACAACAAATGTTTTCCACCATTTCCCTCTTGGGCGTCAAAAATCCATTTCCAAAGATGTGAGAATCGTGTTTTGAAATAGAGAGCAATTCAACTCAAACCAATGGTCCTAACACCTCACATACATCATATATGAGTGATCTAAACACTTGAGCAACATCTGTAACACCAGATTCATCAAGTTCATACCTCATCCCAAAGCCATCTGCAATTTGAGTCGTGCCCACCAATCTATAGGTTTTCAATCCATTCCAGGCATCTCAACACACTACTTGAGGTCCAAGGAAGCTGCCCAGATCATCAAAACACTTCTCTAACACCTACAACTGAGGATTCGATTTCCTCTTGCACAGGTAAGCCTGAACTTCTCAAACTCTATGATCCATGCATCATAAATGTATTTTCAAGTTACCAACATGTTTCTGCACTTATGTAGACAGTTTTCCCTCAATCAATTGCTATGTATCAATTGTGTATAGGATTTCATAGTGTTCTTGCAAAAATTAGGGTTCATTTGTTCTTCACATGATATCTCACTCTACACTTAAAAGAAACGCAATTAATTGATATCATTGAAATCCTTGTTAAAAAACAAACAACTTTCATGTTTACATAGTGCAAAATCATTACGTATTGAGGGAGGTATGAGAGGTTTTGCAAAACGGCCATGGAGGACACGTGCGAGGAAGAAGATGACCGTTGGTGCCTTTTTTCAAATTTAATTCAAAATTTTGAATTTTGAATTATTTTCTTAATTATTTTCAAAACTTAAATTCTCTCTCAATTTTAATCCTTTTCAAATGATTTTTTAAACATAAATCCTTCATATGTTTAAATATTTTATTCCACAAAAAAAATAAAATTTTTTTTATTTGATATATTTTTAAATATTTTAAAGAATTTTATTTTAATTTGTTTTAAACATTTTAAATAATTTATTTTTCTTGATTTTTCTAAACTAATTGGGTTTTAAATCATCATGTGAATAAAACCTCATTTTCTAAACCTTAATCATAATTCATAACATGTTTATTTAATTTTTTGGTATTTTTTTATCATTTTTAATTGATTTTTCTTAGAAAAATATCTTAAAAATAGAAATGAGGGTTTTCTTTGATTCAATCTTTCAAAACTTCATTTCAAACACACTTGGGCCTCTATTAGAGTGTAAGACACAATCCCCCTATGTACATAAATAACTTTTTGGGCATCTGCTATAGTATAAGTCCCACAAACGTCTTTCGGTATCGCGGTGCGATCACTATTTTCAAATAAATCATCTGGGCCTCTCCTTGAGTATAAGCCCCAAACTTTTGTACATAAACTTTATTTTAGACAATAAACAACCTCCATGGGCCTCTCCCTGAGCTGTAAGCCCCATACCTCTGTTTTCAAAATCATCTGTCTGTTTTAAACTGTTTGAAAACACCCGAGCCTCTCCCCGAGTACAAGATCCAATACTATTCTTTCATTCTTTCATTCAAAATACATTAACTTGGGCCTCTTAATAGAGTGTAAGTTACACTGGTACTAAGATGAGCATTATTCCCGGTGAAACTGCTCTTAGATCACTTGGGCCTCTCTTTGAGTTATAAGCCCCAAACTTTCATTCAATTCATTCAAATAAAAAACATTCTTTTAATTCAAATTCAAATCCAAAGTTTTCTCAAAACTTTCTTCAATTTCTCAAAACCCTAATCATACAATGATAATCAATACAGCCAATCACAATGCACTTGGGCATCTATCCAAAGAATAAGACCCACCACCTTTTCAATTCATTCTTGTTTATATGCTTGTTTATATACCTGTATATATACCTGTGCATATCTGTTTAGGGTTCCCCTTAGCAGTTAGGTCATCCTCAATTCACACTTAGGTCAAACAGTATAATACTTATAATTCAGTTTAATCAACTAGTTTATTCCTATACAAAGAAATTCATGTCCCTAGAGAGGATTAATTCCCGGTGAAACCTCTTTTGAATTTCTTCAAACCTTAGAACTGTTCAACAAAGAAAGGATTATTTCCCGGTGAACCCTTTCTTGAAGTTTTCTTAGGCTTGGACCCACAGGCTTCCTAGAAGCATCACATCCTCCTCTTGGGCTTAGTACAAGGACCCACAAGCTTCCTAGAAGCATCTCAGCTTCCTCTTAGGCTTAGTACAAGGACCCACAGGTTTCCTAAAAACATAGGATAGAATTTAGTCATCTCCACTAGTTCAATCCACATGAAAGTCTAAAACCCTAGAACATCCAATCATTCATTAGTTGATCTTCATCTCTAGAACCCTCATCCTCCTCTTGGGCTTCATACAAGTAGACTTGGAAAGTCTCACCCCCATAGTATCCTCTTGGACTTCATATAAGGACCTTCAGGCTTCCTAAAAGCATAGGATAAATCCTAATCATCTTTACCAATACATCAATTCCCAGGAGAGTTAAAACCTCTAAGGCACTCAAACCCATATTAAAATCCCTTCTGGCCGCCAACAAGGTTTGACTTTCACCTTAAAAATCCCCGGCCAGAACCATGATACCATCAACAAATCCCCAAAAGTATTAGAACTTCAGGGCATCTGGTAAATTCAACTCTTTTCCAATCCCCAGCAAGAGTAGTTTCCCTTTTGATTCCTCAAAATACTTTAGACTTTCTCCTGGATTTAAATAATCCTCAGTAAGACTCAGCCTCCTCTTAGGCATCATATAATAATTTTCCCCGTTAGCCTTAATCTTGGGCTTTATACAAGACATAATACTTCCCCAGTTGAGTCAGTTTTCAACTTTTTCAACTTCAACCTTGGGCTTTGATCAAGGCACACAATTAAACATCCCCTCAGGTGAGACCATGAGTCCTCTCTGTAGGAGGACATTTCCTCTATATATCACATATCAAAACAAATAATCAAAACTTTTTTCCAGATAATTGATATAAGTGGCACACTTGTTGATTCAAAATCCAAGCTGGAGTCCCTCATTTATCATGACTAAAATTTATCTTTCATCTAACTGATGTAAGTGGCAAGCCTCTAGATTCCATACATCCAAGCCAATGTCCATCTCTTAGTATGCAAAGATTTATAAAGGAAGATATGGCATTGCTGGATTCCACACATCCCAGTTAAAGTAACTTCCCTTATAACCAATTACTCAACATTTGTGATGAATAGGTGAGATATCTCCCTTTAGAGATGATAAATTCTCTCCCAGTCAGAACACTCCTTTAGCTTCAATCTTGGACTTTGAACAAGACATAAACAACTCCTTTAGCTTCAATCTTGGGCTTTGAGCAATACACAAATATCTTTTTTAGCTTCAATCTTCGGCTTTGAACAAGACACCAATGTTTTTTTTCCTCTCATAGAATAGGAGGAACTACAATTGCCCTGATTTCCCAGATCTCTTTACCGGAATACGTAGGCATAAGATTGCAAAGTCTTAGCGAGCACACAAATCAAAAATCTTAGATCAAGCACCTTCCCAAAAATAATAAAAAACCCAAAAACAACAAAATCATTCCCTCAGCTCTCACAAAGGAGAAACCTTCCCCAATTAACCGCAGGTAGATTTAAGAAAGCATTTCAAATAGTAAGAAAATGTATGTAAATGAAGGTTCCTATAGATTACTATAGATACTCCGAGTGTTAATAGCTTCCCTTTGTATAACCAAACCCCGATCCCCGATCTCTTCGCATTTGTGAAAGAAAACACTTGCACGCATGGTTAGTTTAAGATATCTTCCCATTCCTTTTAAGCTTCATAGGATAAATACAGAAATCAGAAAGTAGCGTTAAAAGCAGTAGTGATCGCGTCACAAAACCGGAGCCATAGTCTCATTGTAAGAAAGACCAATAGTAAGCTATGAATGTGTGCACCTGTGAATATAAGGTCAATGACGATGCACAAGGCAATCACTTACAAGGGTGAAAAAGGACTTGATTATTAAATCGAGAATAATTTTGAAAATAGTTTGAATGTGTAATTGAGATTAAGATCAAGATATATCATTAAGCATAAACGCATCATGAGAAAATAGCGAGTCAATAGAAATTAACAAGCACACCATCATCACCTAAAAATAAATAAATCCACTTAAATAGGAATAACTTAAAAATATAATTAATTAAGTTAAAAATAAAAATAAAAAAAATTAATAATAATTTTTTTTTGCATTTTTTAGAAATAATCCAAACAATAAATAAAATAAAAAAGAAACTAAGTGAAACAAATTAAAATTTTAAAAGAACAAAAAAATAAATAAGAAAAAAAAAGAATTTTAGACAAAGTGGCTTGGAAGATAATTGAAATAAGGGGGGGTAAGTAGCGAAACCACAAGGCCCACCAAGGAGAGGCCCAACGCGCTGCAGGGTTTCTAGTGTGGACAAAGTTCCCTTGGTCAACGATCATATGGGTGAGGAGCAAGGGTGCACAGTATACCTCAGGGAGGTATATGTAGAGGATCCAACAAGTGAAATCCTAAAGTAGTGATGTGTAAAAAACGGTGACACTTGTCACCGTTTATAGCCGCCACCAAACTAAATACCACACACGCAGGCAAAAAGGTAAAAGAAACGAGTAAAAAAATGACACAACAACAAGACATCAAAAAGTAATCTTCTTTTATCCTTTTCCTCCCTCGTTTCTAAACTCTCTCTCTCTCTCTCTCTCTCTCTCTCCCCTTTCAAACACTAAAATATCCAAATCTCCGGTGACACACATGGCGGCCGGTGGAGGCCAAATGGCGGCGACACCTAAGAGCATCCACATCCATGCCACCCAACTTGGTGGTATAAATGGACCCCACATAATATAATATATTATTTCACATTTTCCAATTAATTAAACCACTCAACTACATTTTTCAAATATCCATACCACTCATCTAAAATTCTAAAATGGGTCCCACTAAATTTATATTATATTCCAAATTTATATTTTATATTAATATATAAATATATAATTTAAACAAATTTATTCAATTATATCAAAACGTATTAAAAAGGAAACAATATATATTTAAAATAAATAAAAATATCCAAAAATAAATAAATAAAAGAAAAATAAAAATACATTGAAAAATATACTAAACATTTAAAATAATTTTTAGTTATGGTTATTCTCATGTCCAAAATGTTTCCATATATGTTCTATCAAGTCTTGTTGAAGGTGTCGATGAGTTTCCTTGTCGCGAACATGATGTCTTCTGCGTAGAAACTCCTGAAAATCATTATTAGAGTCATCTGGTGGTGCGGTCGGGTCATTGCCTAAATGCTCATAAGAATAATCAAAATTGCCACCATATGTGGCACGTTCATCTTCAACAATCATGTTGTGCAATATGATGCACGTATCCATTATACGCTTCAATGCATCCAAGTGCCAAGGTCGAGTTGGGTTACGTATGATCGCAAATCGAGATTGGAGAACTCCAAATGCTCGTTCGATATCCTTTCTTGCACCTTCTTGATGTTGGGCAAATGATTTTCTCTTATCCCCTTGTGGCATTGAGATGTTTTTCACAAATGTTGCCCATTCAGGATAAATTCCATCTGATAGATAATAACCTATGTTGTATTCAGTATCATTAACTGAATAATGGACCTCAGGAGCTCGCCATTGCATAACATCGTTGAACACATCAGACTGGTTCAACACATTGATATCGTTATTTGAACCAGCTACCCCAAAGAATGCATGCCAGATCCATAAGTCTTGTGAATCGATTGCTTCAAGCATAACTGTAGGCTTACCATGATCACCTCGAACATGTTGTCCTTTCCAAGCAACAGGGCAATTTTTCCATTCCCAATGCATACAATCAATGCTCCCCAACATACCTGGAAAGCCACGTGCCTCCCCCATTTACAGCAGATGTTCGATGTCTTCAACAGTTGGCTTTCGCATATATTGTGATCCAAATACACTAATAACACCTCTTGTAAACTTATCAACACATTTTAGTGTTGTTGTTTCACCAATTCTCAAATAGTCATCTACACTATCAGAGATGATCCATATGCCAGCATACGAATAACTGCAGTGCACTTTTGTAGTGGTGAAAGACTTGATCGACCAATTGCATCAACCTGAAGCCAAAAATACTCATCATGTTGACCAAGAGCTTCAACAATACGAAGGAATACATGTTTATGCATTCGATATCTTCGACGAAACTGCTCGTCTGTGTACACTGGTGCTTCTGAAAAATAGTCATTGAATAAACGCTCATGCCCTTCTTCACGTTTCCTCTCTATATTCCTTCTTCGGCGTCTAGGCCTACTAAAACTTGCAATTTCTTCTTGCGCTTCAATTTCAAAGTAAAGTCTCACAAGTTTTTCATCCATGCCATCATTCATATAATCCATAAACATTTTTGCAATGTGGGAAGGGTTGGATGGATCCATGTGAAGATAATTCTAATATTGGATTAAGAGGAAGACAAGTTAGAAAAGAGTGTGAAGCTTATTACTCATGTTAAGAGTATTTATAGAGCTATGTATAACAGCTAGTTTGAATAACGACTAGTTTGAATAACGACTAGTTTGAATAACTACTAGTTTGAATAACGGCTACAAATTAAATACTAAAAATACATAGGAAACTAAAAATAACTAGTGATATACTAAAAACTATTCAACATACATAATCATATTAATCAAGTCCATATTCTCTTCTAATCACGTCACACAATAACTCATGAGCTTGCAGTTGTCTTGAATCCATGTATGATGTATCTTTTGAAAGTATTTGCAAATCATTGATCTTCAATCTTACCATATCTCTCTCAGCCTTATGCTTTTCTACATCGACTCTTTTCTTCTCTATCTCAACTTTTTCACCCTCAATGCGTGCATAATCATGTGCAAATTGTGACATCAATTCATTTTTCTTTTGGAACTCGTCTTGCAAAGTATTAAATTTGACATTGGGTGTTGATATTTCCACTAGCTTTTCTTTCTCTTTTCTTTTTGCTGCCTTTTGACCAATTGGTCGACGTAAAGAAGAAGGTGATGGTGGATCGCATTCGTTGCTTGTTGGTGTTTGGGGGTTAGAAGATGATGAATATGCTCCAGACGCCGAATTCTTTGTTCTTTTTGTAGAAGGTTCTGATGAACCTGCAAGCCATTTGGATTCATCTTTCAATAATCTCCATGCACTCTCAAATGTAAATTTTTCACGCTCATCTTGGTAATAAATATCATATGTAGTTGAAATAATATTGCTCTCGGAGCTCCCACTTTTTTTTAAATTCATGGCTTGCTTGTAGCACCCAACAAATTTATTAACAGAGGGGTTAATCTTTTTATGCCAACGACCTTTTAATTTCATTGGTTTCCTCTCTTGAAAATTCTTGTCGCGATGCTTATTATAAGCTTCACCAATCCTCTTCCAAAAGCTGTCTCCTTTCTGATCAACCCCAACAATTGGATCCTTTGAAATATTGAGCCATGACTGAATGAGAAGCTCATCCTCCTTTGGTTGAAATCTTGTTTTTGGCATATTTACAACCGATGTGATTCCAACATCTTCATCAAGGTTGATAGTTTCCAAACCATCTTGAGTGCAAAATTGTGGTATTTCGGACTCTTGGTCATTTGATTTCACACCACTAGTACCTATATGAATTTCATGAGGCATAATAGGATTAGTTGATTGAGATGAAAGTTGTTGATATTGATTTGGAAAATGTGACATATGATGTGTGGAATTTCTAAAGTATGAGTTATTTTGTGGATTTGGAATAAAAATAGGATTTTGAAAATTTGGATGGTGTGAATTTGGATTATGAGATGCATTTTCAAAATATGTCGTGTTTTGTTGATTTGGGATAGAAGGAGGATTGCCACCATTTTGTATAAAATTGGACCAAGAATTATGAAGGTTGGGGTTCATTGAAAAAAAATAAGATGAAATTTTCTTGAATGAAATGAAATAAATTTTGAAGTTAACTATATAAGTTTTTTTAAAATTATACAAGTATATATAGAAAAAAATAACCTTTTGAAATTACGGTAGAAAAATAGAGCTGTTAGAAAAATAGAGCTGTTAGAAAAATTGAACCGTTAGAAAAATTGAGCTGTTTGAAAATAGAACCGTTTGAAAAATTCTACAAGTAAATATAATTGTCATATTTATTAGCATTATAGTTATTATTAATATTAATTTTTTATTATATATTTGGATTCAAAATTGCTTATGTGATATAATACAACGGTGCCCTGCAAAGCCACTTTTACAAAAATAATGCAACTTATTTTCTGAATTTACTGGCACATTTGTATTGATATTGGTGTAGTACCCACCGATGTGGGTGCTCTAAGAACAATAAATACCCAACATGAACCCGCCCTGGTTTTCTACGAGAAAACCAAATCCACAGCTATTTTTCAAAGATTCCTTCTCAAATGGCCAAATCTTCCTTATTCCCAAACTAACCATAAGCCAAAAACTCACACTATTCAAGCATGGATTCCACATGCACAAAGATTTAAAAATCTTCCTTATTCCCAAACTAACCATAAGCCAAAAACTCACACTATTCAAGCATGGATTCCACACACACAAAGATTTAAAGCAAAAGCAACAACAACAAAGCAAGAGCTACACAAGTATGAGTAAAGGTTTTGAAGAAAATAACCCTTGGACATCTCAAACTCAGGTAGAATTGCTTCTCCTCTCTTTTGAATTTAACATGCTCCTTCTTTTTTTGATTCCCGAGTGTCTCTGTGTTGCTGCTGTATTATTGTTCCTTTGTTTTAGATTAGGGTTAGAAAATTCTTTGCTTATGATATTGTAGTTTCTTTGTTGTTCTCTTTGTATTCCTCTCTTTTTTCGTGAGTGAATAATAACAATACATATAGGACTTAATTTAGGGTTTTTGTATGTGAGATGAGAAGGAATAATCCGTTGGAATGTGTCTGTACGAACCAAATCAGTGGTGAGGCACCATCCTGAGTGGAGATACGCGTAGGTATGGATACATAAATTGCTCTTTTGAAAATTTTTTCTGTAGTGATTGTGTGGTCCCTACTGGACTTTGCTCTAACTGCCTCTATCACATACTCCTTGCAATTGTATATTCTGCTGTGTGAATGGTAATGAATTGACATGTTTATGTATGCTTGAATAATTCTGGTATGAATGATTTGGATTGATGAATTTGAAATTTGCTATGAGTTTGGGATGATGAGATGTAATGCGCATGATATGATGAATTGAATGTTGGATTGAATTGAAATTGAAACTTGATTGTTTTGAATGTGATGAATGAATTTGAATTGACATGAATTTGAATGAGTTTGAATTTGTGAACTTGCTTGAATTATGTTTGGATGTGATGAATGTGATGGATTTTAATGGATTATAACATGATGAATAGGCTTGAACTTGCTTGTATGTTTTGAATGGATTGAACATGATATGTGTGTATGAATTTGATAACTTTGAATCTTGACAAATGAATGTAAATGAACTTATACGATGATGATATGCATTGATATGTGATATGTATGTTTGAATGAATTGAATTTGAAGCTTGAGTTATGTTGAATGTGGTGAATTGAATTGAATAGATATGTATTGTAATGGATTGAAATTGCGGTTGTTTTGATATGTGCTTATGAATCAACTTATACTCTTGATTTCATATTCTCTTAACTTAATGTATTTGCTTTGTAGATGAGCTGAAAGTTTGATGATTGACAAGGCTTGGAGTGGAAGAATAAGCATAAAGTTCTATCATGAAGATGAATTGGCAAAATGGAGTTGGATGCATTAGTTTAGGTCAAGAACATGTCTAGAATCTCTTGTAAAAAAATATAGTTTCAAGTTTTGTATTTGCCATTTATTTGAAACCTTGACTTGCCCTTGGACTTGTATTTTGGCATGAATTTGTAACTTTGATATTAAAATTGGGATGAAATTGAATTTTTGACATGAATTGATATTTGGAACGAGATTGAATTTGGATCTTGAATGAAATTTGAAATTTGAATCTTGAATGAAACTTGGAATTTTGACATTGAATTTGGAATGAATTTGGAATGAGTTCACAACCTTGGAACGAATTTGAAATTGGTAATCTTGTCATGAATTTGATTTAAATTTGGGAATTGATTGAAATTGTAATTTGATATGGCATTCATAGTTTTGGAATGAATTTGAAAAAGATATTTGGAATTTGAATGAAGTTGAATTTGATATGGAATTCAATATTTGAAATTGGAGTGTACCATGAATTTAGCAACTTGGAATAATTCTGATATTTAGAATTTGAATGACATTGAATTTGAATTAGGGATTTGAATTTTCCATTTGAAATTGTCTTTTGGAATGGAATGAAAGCAAGTATATTGGAATGACAAAATCCACAAAAGATTAAATTGCTGATCGGAAAATAGCAAGTGTACTATTTTAGTCGATGTAGTAATAATAGGGGTTTTATCCCCAGTATCGATCTCGAGGACTGTGTGGGAAATACAAGTTCTATAATAATTCAATTGAACAAAAAGTAATTAAGGGGTTTGGTAATTGTTTGGAAAATAGTAATTTTACCAAAGGAAAATAAAACAGAGTAAAAGAATTGAGTTTTGAACAAATATGAGAAGCATGCTAGGGTACAGTGTATGAATTGCCTTGTAACAATCTTAATCTTTATTTCAAAGACATGGCTTAGATATATCAATTTTTTGACTGTAATTGTTTACTCCTAAGTCCTTAGTAAGAAAACCTTTGATTCCATAACCTAATTACTATGTCCATAGACAATTAGGTTGAAAACAAGCATTATGAATAATAATGTCAACAATGTTCCAAGTGCTACAGGGTATCCCTAGTCCTAGGTGATATCTACTATAATATTATCGTACAAAAGCGTTAACAATGGTTTTGCCAACTAAAGGTTAACCATAAATCAAATCCTATTTGTCCGATAGAAAAAGCATTCAGAACGTTGTACGGTAAAAATGGTTATAAAATAAGCACTTATGTCATTGGATAAAGAAAACCAAGATCATTACAATAAGCAATTCAGGGACACCCCATAGCAATGAGAGGTTTAGCTACTCTTAATGTTAAGAGAAAATACAAAATAAAATTGAGACATTACAAGATAATCGAATTCCTTCGAGCTTCAATGGCTTCCGCACATAAAAACCTTCTGTTCCCCGATCGCCTTGATCTCTCCAATCTCGATCGTATATTCTTCTCTCTCTCAAAAGTTCAAAGGTCAAAAAGTCCCTTTCTTCTTCTCAAAACACGTCTAAATTAATCTTCAGTCAATTACAGTAATAAGGAAATACCCAAAGTACCCTCAAGGATCCCAAAAACACAAAATCAGCAGATGACACGCCTCAGCCAACACGGGCCGTGTCAGCTAACACGGACAACCGTGTTGGCCCTCTGTTTCTCTAATAACAACTTGACAATGCTCCAGGCTTGCTGACACTGGCCGTGTCACTCTGTCTCTTCTCAAATCTTTATGCTTTGGGTACCTTCCTGGCACAACCCGTGTCAGGTAACACGGGTGGCCTTGTCAGGCCACTGGAACTTTTCCAAAAACTCGTTTGAACTTCTGAAAATCCCATTTTCTTCGTACGCATCCTTTGGGCTTTTCCGTACAGACCTGAAAGCATACAAACTACCAAACAAACGCATAAAATGCAACAAAAGTGAAATAAAACAAAATGAGAGAATAAATAAGAAATGTAAAATTAACTTTAAAAAAACGAAAAGACTAAAGAAAAGATTACCGATTCATGGATAACGTACCGAATAAGTGACGGAAACGTAGTAGAAATGGTGAGCGATTACAACCCCAAAATTATCTCATTGCTTGTCCTCAAGCAATGCTCGAGACAACAGAAAGGTCACCCCCAAATTACCAACTATCAACTTACCACAATACCGCCGATATCTTTTGCAACTCTCTTTTCACTGTACCAACACAGTTTCCTTCTTCCCTGATCTGAACAGTCTGCTACACTTCCACATCACAACACCTTCTTTACCTGTCAGCTCATTCTCACTCTCACCAAAATCTCTCCAGGTTAAAGTGTTTACGCTCAACAATCAGAGTACGCAAAATCAACTCATAAACTTGAATAGCATCTATTTTCCTTTCACATACACACCACACATACGTTTTTAGGACAGGTTGTAACGAGGCTTAGGGTTAAAGGGGGGATACACAAGAAAATGGGCAAACAAGTGGTTTTGGCTCAGAGTCAGTGTCATTATTCTTTTCACTGTGTTGTTTGCACTACTCAACATCGGGGTATTAGATACTATTTTCATCAGGATTTTCTAGCTTCCACACAATTATTTCTTTTGAGCATGATTTCTTACTTTTTCAAGCTAAATTCCCCCTCTAGGTAAGTGCATTATTCTTTTCTCATATATATATATATATATATATTTTTTTTTTTTTTCCTTTTTCTATCACATTTTTTTCTCTTTTTTCCCTCTTCTTTTTTTTTTCTTGCACTTACCTAATTGTTATTGGTGTCTCAACCCCAAACTTAGAATTTTTACACAGATCCAAAAACTATCAACACCTATCTGAGCGGGTAGGGAAGTGTTTAGGCTTCGGTTTACACTATGTGGTTATAAACAAACAAAGGAAAAATGGCTCAAATTGGGTTAACAACGGATAACTTACAAAGGGTGGCTAGAAAGGCTCGGGGTTAAATAAAAACAAGTGCCTCAGTGTGTATAAGTGTGCAGTCAAAATCCAACAGACAATACGCAAGCTCAGAGTGATAGAGACATACCTGAACAACTCTCATGATGACTAATTATTTGGCTTTTATCCCTCACCATGGTTGGTCTAGCTTAACAGGTTTCGAAGTTCTCCTCGTGTGGTGCAGCTTCTATCCGCTCGGGTGCACAGTACTCCAATATCAGTCTAGTGTCAGAAAGTTGTGTCCAATCATCATCTTCAACGGTATCAACTTTTGGGGGCTTCCAGAATAGCAAGCAAGAGTTGAATCTTTCATCCACTGGTACCAGTCTCGTCACTCATTAGACACAAAAGTCCATACATCTGTAATACAGCAACACAAACCAAAACAACGAAATAAAAGAAAATTGAACATAAAGGACATAATAGAAATGCAAACAAAAAAAACAATACCCCCTCACACACTTGAACTAAACATTGACCTCAATGTTTAAATCCAAGATAGAGAGGGGACTCACAGAACACTACTGCGGAGGCGAAGGTGGAAATTTCAACATCAATCGCTGCATCATCAGGTTCATCTCATCAAGGACAGCCCCTCGACAAGCTTGTTCCTCCCCCTGCCTTGTCTGCTCCTAGCGGAGGTCTCCTAATTCGGACCGTATCCAAGACCATTGATCGGGAGTCATGGGTGATGAATCTGCGCCTTGTGGATATGACCTCGAGGGAGGAGGGACAAACTGCTCTTGCTCCTGTTCCTGTTCGTCTTCCTCCTACCTGCACCAACATCCTCAACATCATACTCATCCTTTAAATCGGGGATGGTACTCTCATATAACCAATTATTACAGTCATTGATACAGATTTTATCAGGATTGAGGAGGGCAATAACAAACCTGTTATGGTTTTCAACAGAATAAAAGTTAGCAGCAATAACAATCATGCCCTGCTGAATCAGAGCATCCATATTTATCTTAGTTTTACCCGCAACTGGGGTTTCACTCTCCAAAATGGGACCATAGCCAAAATGCTAGGCTATCTGGGTAATCATACCCCCGACAGAATCCCACATTGGATCGCTCGACCCACTATTCTCAAATAGTCGGCCGCAAACACGACAACACTCACAGACACCAAATTAGCCATCTCAAAAAGGAAAAAAAAATTCCCTCTGAGTAGCCACTCCTGTGCTATCTCCCCTATCAAAAAGTGTAAAAGCCAAGCCCTTTTAAGCATACCTGAAACACGGGTTCTGGATCCCCGAGGCCTTTGCTGTTTTTGCGACGTACTCGGTTTTACTAGTTATAGCATTCCAGAAGGTCCCCGCATCAAAATCATCCAAAATGACTCCGGGACCATACAATGGGAGGTTGAGGATACCTCATAAATCCTCTACGGACAGCTCGTGGTCAGTGTTAAACAGGCGAAATTGTAAGGTACCATAATAATATTTTGTCGTACCTGTCCACCACTTTTTAAGCTGAAATTCAACAGTACTACAAAATTCAAGGGTTATACGCTCATATGTTGGCGCTTCATATTGCATGAATTCTAGCATACCGACAACATGAAACATCCTATGAACTTCTACCATTAAACCAAGTTTAGTAAGAGTTTTATCACAAATATACCCCGTCGGGGTAATCTTACGCTTGACGTGGAAAGAGTATCTCCGTTCTTGTTCCGGCGTGGCAAAAATAATGTCGTGAGCATTTGGTATTCGACTGCTCCGTTTTCTCATTCGGGATGTCTCAGCGGCGGGTTGTTTGCCTTTTGAAACTCTTCTCGACGGCATTGTGTGTATCTATAAAACAGAGAAAAACGAAATACCGAATTACAAGAAAAAGCTACAGTAGAAAGTTAGAGGGCGAAAAATGAGACAAGTTTTGTGAATGTGGATGGTGGTTTGGGTAAGTGGAGAGGTCGAAAATTGAAGCTTTGTGTGGTGGTGGTTATGGAGGTTTTAGAGAAAGATGGAGAATGATGAAGGTAGAAGATGAAAAGTGAGAGAGAGAAAGTGAAAATATGAGTTTAAGGGGATTCAATGAGGTTTATTGGGTGTTGATCAGGGTTTAAGATCGTGTGGGGACCACCAACATCAAAGGAAATTAAAATTTTTTAAGGTATGTGCATGCCTGACACGGGTCGTGTCCGGTGACATGGGAGGCCGTGTCAGGCCCCTGTATTTCCACAAATTTGCCGTTTTTTCAACTTTTCTCCGCTTTTTCAAATGTACATTAGTCTTTGCTGATGCCTTCTCAAAAATTTCAATATTATTGTGATTCCTCCGCTCTCCGATGAAGGATTATGTGCCTACTAAAGAAAACAAAACAAAACAACTGAAACGATAAGAAATAAAACGCGTGGGTTGCCTCCCACAAAGCGCTTCGTTTAACGTGGCATGGCTCAACGGTCGTCCAACTTAGCCTGTAAGTCGAACATCATTAATCTGGTTACTTCCTTGTCCTTGGTGATCTTTTTTCTTTCTTTTCCCTGCTTCTTGATTGCACTTCGGAGTTTGGCTCAATGTCGTAGATGAATGGTACCCTGTACCCTTGAAGCTTATCCCTGAGACTTTTTCAAGAGGTGGTTTTGAACTCTTGCTTCCTTCCACGGTTTTAATCATTCTAACCGAAGGTTGGTTGTCTTCACCTTCACCTTGCTCCTTGTTATCCAACACCTTCAGAGTTACTTCCTCATCAAAATATTTTAACGTCAGAGTGCCTTTTTCAATATCAACATTGCACCAACTAGTAAGCAAAAACAGTCGACCAAGAATAATAGGTGTTTCTTCGTATTCGGGAGTATCCATTATTTCAAAATCCACGGGAAAAATAAATTTATCCACTGTCACCAACACATCTTCCGCTAACCCATATGATTACTTAGTTATGTGATCAACAAATTTCAACTTTGTTCCTGCATCACTCACCTTTCCAACACCCAACTTTTAATAAATGGATAGTGGCATGAGGCTCACAGTAGCACCCGAATCAATGAGGACCTTCTTGAATGATGTGCCTTTTATAGTGCACGGTATTGCTACCGGTCCAGGATCCTTCTGCTTGATTGGGATTCTCCTCTTTGGTGAGACAATGTTACACTTTTCCTTCAGGTGAACTTGCTCATCTCCGATAGGTCTTTTCTTGTTGAGAACATCTTTCATGAATTTCTGATACACTGAAATTTTCTCAAGTCCTTCAAAGAATAATAGATTGACCTACAACTTCTTGAACATTGTACTGAATCTCTCAAATTTCTTCTCTTTTCGATCCTTCTTATTCTCTCTCAAAGGAAAAGGCAACTTAATCACTAATTTTTCTTTCTTTTCAACTTTTTCTTCAGTGGTTTTTACCGGTGACCTGACTTCTTCCTATTTTTTCTGATGGTCCTTGATTTCCAATTCCACCTCCAACAAGCCTTCCTCTTCTTTTCCTTCTTCTTCAGAATTCCCAATTAACTTATCACTTCTGGTCATAATGGCATTCACATTCTGATGCTCTCTTGGATTTGTCACAGTTGCACTCGGTAAGGCACCTGGTGTTGGGACAGTGGTAAGTTGCTGGGCTATCTGACTCACCTGAACTTCAAGATTTTTTATAGATGTTGTAGTGTTTCTTTGATAGTTTCGGGCTACTTTCGGGAATTTCATATTGTGAGCAGCCATCTTTTCAACAGCTATCTCCCACTCTGCTTTCTGAGGTACTTGCTGCCGTGGTTGGTTCTGATACTGTGGGGGACCCTGTCTTTGAACATTCCCTTGTTGATCTTTCCAGGAGAAATTTGGATGATCTTTCCAACCTGGGTTATAAGTGTTAGAATAGGGATTATTCTGCTTCAGGAACTTAATCTCCTCAATTTGTTGCGCAATCGAAATGCAATGTGCCGTGAAATGGGGTCCATTACAAATCTCACAACTTACAGCTTGACCAGTTTGAACTTGAGCGATAGGCTGAGTATTCACATTCATCGCTTTCAATCTTCTTTCTACCTCAGCAGTAATCTGATCTTCCATTTTTACCACCTGATCCGCCAGCTTTAAATCAACGATCCCTTCTGGTTTACTTACACTATGGTCATACAACTCCAAATGCTCATTTGCTGCTATAGCTTATATAATCCTCTTTATACTAGTGGCTGTTGTAAAGTTTGATGAACCATCAGCAGCTGTGTCAATCAGTTGTTTGGTCTTCATCCTTAACCCATTCACGAGCATCTACATCTGTTCAGTAGGATCCATGTTGTGAGTTGGGAAAGCGACCAATAACCTTTTGAACCTTTTATATGCATCCCCAAGTGATTCTCCCTCCTTCTGTTTAAAATTAACACTGCCGTATCGCTTGCGAATGTAAACAGAAGCAGGAAAATACTCATTCAAGAATGTTGTCTCCATTTCTTCCCAAGTAGTTATACTTCCCGTAGGTAGGGAGTAGAACCACTCTTCAGCATCTTCCGCTAAGGTGAATGGAAACATCCTTAGCTTCTTCGCATCTTCTGAGTGCCCCTCGATCTTCAAGGTTGTGCTCATTGTAAGAAAGCGTTGTAAATGTTTGTTTGCATCTTCATTTATTTTTTCAGTGAACGGTCTCTTTTCAAGCTGCCTGATCGTAGTTGGGTGCAACTAAAAGTGTGCTACATTGAACGGTTGATTCACTATGGTCAACCGCCCAGTTGGGGCATTCTTTCCACCATAGTCACCCAGAAGTCTCTCTGCTGATTGATTTCTATCCATGATCACAATCTCTGGTTGTGTCTCTGTATCTGTGTCGGCTCCTGAGTCAGTATTCTCAGAATGGACAGAAACTTCTTCCTCTTTGTCCGATTCTGAACCTGACGCTGCCAGTCTTTCTCATTTAGCTTCTCGGAGTCTAGCGTGCAACGATCTTTCCGGTTCTGCGTCAAAAAGAAATTCAGCTGAGGGCTTTCCTCGCATACACAGATTAGACAAATATTAGTAATAATAAAAAATTATTAAAATAACAGAAAAAAAAATTTGGTCGCAAAGCAACAAAATTTCAATTGAATTAAAATTAAAAACTTATATTTTGGCAGTTCCTAACAACAGCGCCAAAAACTTGATCGAAAAATAGCAAGTGTACTATTTTAGCTGATGTAGTAATAATAGGGGTTTTATCCCCAGTATCGATCTCGAGGACTGCATGGGAAATACAATTTCTATAATAATTCAATTGAACAAAAAGTAATTGGGGGTTTGGTAATTGTTTGGAAAATAGTAATTTTGCCAAAGGAAAATAAAACAGAGTAAAAGAATTGAGTTCTGAACAAATATGAGAAGCATGCTAGGGTACAATGTATGAATTACCTTGTAACAACCTTAATCCTCAGTTAATCTAGTCGACTTTGACACCATTCAGCTTCTGTTAGCTTGGCTTCCATCAATACTTTCATTGATGGGATCTCTACTTCTATGGGGAACATTGCTTCCATGCTAAATACTAGAGAGAAAGGGGTTGCCCCTGTTGAAGTGCGGCCATATGTGCGATAACCGTGAAGAGCAAATGGTAGCATCTCATGCCAATCTTTGTAGGTCACAACCATCTTTTGAATGATCTTCTTGATATTCTTGTTAGCTACTTCTACCGCTCCATTCATTCTAGGTTGGTAGGGAGATGAGTTATGGTGTTCGATATTGAACTCAGCACACAACTCTTTCATCATCTTGTTGTTCAAGTTGGATCCATTATCCATAATGATTTGGCTTGGAACACCATCACGGAAGATGAGATTGTTCTTGATAAATTAGACCACCACTTGTCAAGTTACATTGGTGTATGACACTGCTTCGACCCACTTGGTGAAGTAGTCAATGGCTACCAGGATGAACCCATGTCCGTTTGAAGCTTTGGGTTTAATCATACCAATCATGTCGATTCACCATATAGAAAAAGGCAATGGAGAAGAAAGTACTTTGAGATGCGTTGGCGGTACATGAATTTTGTCAGCGTATATCTGACACTTGTGACACCTCCTCATGTACTTGTAGCAATCAGATTCCATTGTGAGCCAATAATATCCTGCTCTCAGAATTTTTATTGCCATTGTATGTCCATTGGCATGAGTGCCAAAGGATCCTTCGTGAATCTCTTTTATTAACATGTTTGTTTCTTGTCTATCTACACATCTGAGTAAAACCATGTCGAAGTTTCTCTTGTAGAGTATATCATTGTTCAGGAAGAAGTTACTAGCCAGTCTCCTGAGAATCTTCCTATCCTTTCTGGATGCCCCAGGCGGGTATTCTTGTCATTGAATGAAGCACTTGATATCATGATACTAGGGTTTGTCATCTATGACTGCTTCAATTGTGAAGATGTAAGCGGGCCTTTCAAGGTGCATTATGTCAATCTTAGGTACGTCATTCCATTTACTTACACTAATCATGGAGGATAGGGTGGCTAATGCATCAGCCATGTGATTTTCTTCACGAGGGATATGATGAAACTCGATTCTGTTGAAGAATGGTAACAACCTTCTTGCATAGTTTTTGTAAGGAATCAATCCTGATTGGTATGTGTTCCACTCTCCTTTGATCTAATTTATAACCAGGGCCGAGTCTCCATACACATCCAAGTTCTTCATCCTTAAGTCAATTGCTTCTTCGAAACCCATGATACAAGCTTCGTATTCAGCCTTATTGTTTGTGCATTTGAACACCAATCTTGCAGTGTAAGGAATATGGGTACCCTGAGGTGTTACGATGATTGCCCCAATTCCATTTCCATAAGTATTTACGACTCCGTTGAAAATTAGTCCCCATTGGGAACCTGGTTCTGGCCCTTCACTGGGTAGTGGTTCATCGTAATATTTCATTTTCAAGTACATGTCATCTTCGTCTGGGAAGTCAAATTTGACTGATTCCTGATCGTCAATCGGCTGATGAGCCAAATGATCGACTAAAATACTTCCTTTGATGGATTTCTGAGCATGGTACTCGATGTCGTATTCTGATAACAACATCTACCAACAGGCAATCCTTCCCGTGAAAGCAGGCTTTTCAAAGACGTACTTGATCGGATCCATTTCGGAGATTAACCAAGTAGTGTGACAAATCATGTATTGGCCAAGACGTTTGGCTGCCCAAGCCAGAGCGCATCAAGTTTTCTCGAGCATAGTTTACCGAGTTTCACAGCCCGTGAACTTCTTGCTTAAGTAATAAATGGCAGACTCTTTTCTTTTTGTCTCGTCTTGTTGGCCAAGCACACAACCCATGGAGTCTTCCTTCCACTAGAGGCGACAGAATCGGTGGATTCAGCATATATTCTTTGATGTTGTCGAATACTTTTTGGCAATCTTCTGTCCATACACAACTATGGTTCTTTCTGAGTAGTTTGAAGATTGGCGCGCATGTCGTGGTCATGAGGGATATGAATCTTGAGATGTAATTCAGACGTCCCAAAAATCCTCTGACCTGTTTTTCAGTCTTTGGTGAAGGCATTTCTTGAATGGCCTTAACCTTGTCAGGATCGACCTCAATTCCTTTCTAGAAGACGATGTATCCTAAGAGTTTTCCTGAGCGAACACCGAATGTGCACTTATTAGGATTCAAGCGGAGTTTTTATTTTCTCAGACACTTGAATAACTTTGGTAGGTGTTCCACATGCTCTTCTTCTGTTTTAAATTTGGCAATCATGTCATCGACGCACACTTCAATTTCTTTGTGCATTATGTCGTGAAACAGAGTTGTCATGGCCCTTTGATAGGTTTCCCCTGCGTTTTTTAGACCGAACGACATTACCTTGTAACAAAAGGTGCCCCATGGGGTGATGAATGAAGTTTTCTCCATATCTTCTGGCACCATTTTGATTTGATTATAGTCCGAGAATCCATCCATGAAGGAGAAGACTTTGAATTTTGTTGTGCTGTCTATCAGCATGTCAATGTGTGGCAGGGGGGATTCATCCTTTGGACTTGCTTTGTTCAGATCCCTGTAGTCTACACACATTCTGACTTTTTCGTCCTTTTTCGGAAATTGCACTATGTTGGCTAACCATTGAGGATATTCTGAGGTGGCGAGGAAACCTGGGTCGATCTACTTCTGCACTTCCTCCTTAATTTTGATGGCCATATCTGGATGAGTCATTCTAAGTCTTTATTTTACCGAAGAACATTCTGTTTTCAGTGGTAAGTGATGTTCCACGATGCTGGTATTCAACCCTGGCATGTCCTGATAGGACCAAGCAAATACATATGGAAACTCTTTGAGAAGTTTTATCAAGCCTTCTGTGACAGTTGGACTGAGTAGTTCCCCAATATTAACTTCTTTCTTTTCTTCTTCTGAATCCAAATTGACCGTTTCCAATGACTCTTTATGAGGCTCAATGGACCTTTCCTCTTGTCTAAGTAATCGGGAGATCTCTTCTGGAATTTCTTTGTCCTCTTCTTCTTCAGCTTTAAATACCGGGAATTCATAGTTGGGAGAAGGCATTGGATCATATGTTTCGATGGGGTTTAAAAGAAGCAATCTGCATGAAGTGATGATTCCTTTTTTAGAAAAGACAGAGAGAATACAAGAGTGTGTGCAGTGTATTTTCTAAAAACGCTTGTTTTTATTTTGGGTTGTTTTTTAGGATTACCATTTTCTGAAAAACGAAAAGTGAAAACAACACTAATATGTGGGATTTCAGAATGACATTATTTATTCATGATTTGTCGATTCTTGAACACAACCCATTAAAACAAAACTCTGTTGCTTTGGGCGAAGCGAAGAGGGACATGTTGTACCCCAAAATTTGCCCTCCTTACTTTAGTACTAACTGGCTTATGTTTCATTTCAGTTTTGCATTATCATGTATGCATATCATTAGCATGGGGTCAGGGTAAAGTCATATATGGTCCACTACCTCAAGCAAGAGTCCTGGTATTGTCCAAGAGAGCTCAGGTGGATCATCCTCTCCTAACCAGTGCATGAATTAGGGTTTTGAAATTCTTGGGTTTATTGCTCCAATGGGCAAGCTCCTTGGGTTTTTATCATCATTAGATGGCATATATTGTCTTTGTTGGAGAGGATACATATCATATTCAGAGGAATTTGGATTTGGAGACTGTGTTATTTCCTCCTAGACTGAGGGTACTAAAACTAGGGTTTGCTATAAAGTCAGTTTATTTCTGATTTTTTGGGAAAGACTTGATTCCATGGTATTCCTTGGGTCCCTAAGTACCTAGGGGTGGAAGATTGTCCATCAGCTTGGTTCAGGAGAAGTTCAATTAGTCAATGGATTGAAAATCAGTTGAATTTGGGGAAAAGTCAACAGTAAAAGGAGAAAAGTCAACTGTGAAATTTTGAGGTTCTCTTCAGGGATTTTAAGATCTCATATCCTCATATGGTCTCCAGGGGTCAAGTTTCATACATATTTGTCAGAAATCAGGAGTTGGTGCAAAGTTTCCAAATTTGGAAAGTGACCTATAATGAAAAGTTTCCATTTTTGGCAAGTTTCTACACTTCATTCAACTAAACTTTACACCATCAAGAAAGCTTCAAATGAATTTTTCTTCAACATGAAAGTCGAATATCTTTTTCTCCTCTTTCCAACAAGTACTAGTGGGTCTCCATATCATTTGTGAAACTCCAATTATGATCAAAAGAAGGCAAAGTAGTTTTTAGGGTTTCTCATAATGCCATTTTCACAACTTTGGGCATGATGACCTATAATCAATTCCATTGTTTCATGTCACTTTCTAATATCCAAAAACAATTCTTAAGGAGCATTTTTGGCTTTTTAATCAAGTGATTCCATGGTTTATTTTTCACCTATTTTCCATTATTCAAATTTCCCAAAATGTCTAAAACTCATGAATCATTTGTCCTCAAGGCCCAAGTTAAAAGTGGTGTGATTAGCAACTCAAATACAAGTGATCCATCATGAATTCAAGGGCATGGATGGAATGTATTTTTCACTTATTCACATAATGCAAAATTCCAAAATAATTCAAAAATCATTAAACATGGAATTACCCAGGCCCAATTCGTATTCAACTGAAAACCCTAGCTTATTTAAACCTAAAGATGCACTGGTTAGGGTTCATGCACGTGCAATTGGAGGAGTTCTCAAGAAAACCCTAAAAGAGGATTTTTCATCAAAACTCACGATCCACAAGGTTTTGGCCAAAAGTTCTTCCACAAATATCTTCCTGGGGATTTCTAGAGTGCAAATCGACCACCATTCGCAGCCAAAGGCAAGGATTGGAGCTGCTCCATCTCAGGTTAAGAGGTTTTTTCGCGTTCTTAAAACTCCAATTTTTTGCATGAATATTGACGTGTGATGAATGGTGATCACTCTGGTATAATTATTTTTAATTATGGATGTGTGAATTTCTTGTAATGTGGATTTAAAGTTTTGCGCCCTAATGGTTTTTCATTCGTTTTTTATTATACGCTAACAATTTGAAATCTTTAAGGCCATATTTGGATTCCTGGCATTTTTCTGGTCAAAATAGTGTACCTGTTTGTATTTTCTGGAAAAAAACTCATCGCAGCCCACCGGAGAGGGTGGCCGGAGCCCTAGCTACGGCGGCGGCCGGAATACCAGTCCGGCGAAGGTGATGATTGGAGAAGACGAGGGAGGACTGTCGATTTCCAGATCGAACGCGTCACATGCTGCCACATGTCTTTTATTTTTTGTTTTTATTTTATTAATCGTACGTAGGCCATTCCATGTTATTACCGTGTGTACATCAAATCATGGCTGTTGGTTGCATTTTATTTTTGATCGCACGGTTGGCTGTGAGACAGCACATTAATGAGGGGCGTGCGCCGCACATGGCACGTCCATGGTAAGTCCACCCTTATTTTTTTTGTTTTTTTTTATTAATTATTGGGACGGGCTGCTATTCGCACCCTCCCCCTCTGGCCCAACCATCATTTTAACATGTTTTTTTTACTTAACACACCCCAGGCTTTATTTTATTTTTTTATTATTAGTATTTTTCTGATGGACTATCCGCTAGTGACACCCCCCTCCAGGCCCATTTCAATTATCCCAACGCCTTTGGGCTCCTCGCTGCACCCCCCATATGCATTTTCTTTCTATTTATTTTATATTCATTATTATTTCATTTTTAATTATTAAAAATACATTATTGCATTAAAAAATCATCATAAAATTCATACATCATTTTTATCATCTTATAAAATTTTCACCAATTTTAGTTTTATTTTTTATCATTTAAATTAATTGTTTAATTCAACTTCTTTTTGCATTATACATGTCATGCATACTTAAATTTCTTTATTTTATTTCTCTGCAATCCTAAAACATTTTTCACTCGTTCTTTTTGTATTCATTCATTAACATTCTAAATTGCATAAAAATATTTTTCCTTCATTTTTAAATTTATTTCATATTGCATTTAGGTCCTTCCCTTTGGCACATTGAACCCTATCCCTTATTTGAATTTTGTGTGATTATTTGAATGGCTAACACTTTGAATTTTTGCAGGGATTTTTTATATGTTGTTTGCCTCTGGTTGAGGAACCTTAATGTTTAATTTGGGAATTTTAGGAGTTATTTTTCTAATTATCTGATTTGTTTTCACTTGAGATTTTCTTGCAGGCGCCTCTTTGACCTTGTGTGATTATCTGTTTGAAAGGGACTTGTGCCATTTGTTTTGGGGCTGCTTCTTTGTTTCTTTGATTCATGTTTGGATGATAATCATTGTTGTTTATCATTGTTTGATTTTCATTCACCTCATCTCTCTTACTTATGTCAATTCTGTACTAATCTTTTATGCAGGAATTAAGGTGAATTCTTTAAGGGTGGAAAAGTATTCCTCTTCACCTTTGTTCGTTCCTTCCCTCATCTTCTTCCTTTAGGATTTAGGTTGTCTTCAAACCTCACTAACCGTAGGTCACCCATGCATGAAGACTTTAGGATCTATAATCTCCCTTAGATTTACCCTTGTGTTTTATCTCTTCTCATCTCAAATTTCTCTAAAACACTTAATAATGATAAGGTGTATTGCGCACGAGCCTTAAGTATGGGGAATGAGAAATGAGGGGCTTCCTCTCATCTTTCTAGAGTGCTTAGCGAGCGTCCTGTCTTGGGACGATGCGTTAAGTATTCGCCCCTGTGCCCTAGACTTTGGTGCAATGCAACTTAGGAACTAACTTAAGCCACTTCTGTCCTAAAAAATACAAACCAACTTCAAACTTTTTTTGTCCTTCGGGACCTTCAACTTAAAGGCTATTTTCAAAGAGGGCACGTTACCTTCCGTCTGAGTCGCAAACAGGCATCGACCCTAACTGCCGGACGCGAACTTAACGTCGCTCATAAAAAAACACAAAAAGAACTTGGTCCGAACTACGTTGACTCTGAATTCCCCATTGCACAAAGGGGGTACGTAGGCCTAGGACGTCGACGTCCTACCGAGTCGGTCTTTGTCTTTCCCTCTCCGTCTTAGTACAGCCCTAGATGATAGTATAACTCACCCTTAGAATAGACAACAAGCGTGGATCCCATCGAGTACGATGGACGCGTGGGGTGCTAGCACCTTCCCCTCGCGTAACCGACTCCCGAACCCAGGTTATGGTTGCGATGACCATTCCTTTCCTCTTCCTCAGGTTTATACGGTGTTCCCTTTCCCTCTCTTGGGATAAATTTACACGGCTGGCGACTCTGTTTTTCCGCGCCACTCTCGCGTTTGTACCTGGATGAAAATCCCGGGAGCGACAGCTGGCGACTCTGCTGGGGACTCTGGTTGACCTATGCTGGTCCATCCCTAAGCGAGTCAATCCTAGCGCTTGCTTGTCTTTGTTTTCTTTGGGTGTTTTTGTTTTGCTTTATGTGTTGTATTTTATTTTTATTTTTTACCGCGTTATCTGCATTTCATTTTTTATTACTGTCATGCTGCTGTGCTGTGCTGGCTGTCTTTGTTTTGCAGGTTGGGTGGGTCTGAGAGATAAGCCCAATACCAAGGCTTGAGAATACCCTAGGACTAGAGTGGAAAGTAGTGGGACCTACGTGCCCGCTTGGTACGTTTGTGTGTTCACGAAATTCACAACCAGACGAGGCTATCTTGGGATACATTCTAACGTGTGTGTCTTGCGCATGTTAGGGTGTTGATCTAGAGAGCCGTCGACTCTGGTAACCGATCATTGAGGACCTTAGTGGAAACATCCCTCTTTAGTGGTGACAGTGGCATACCACATCCCGTGGCAAACCCATTCGCACCCGAGGGCCCGCTTTGGAACTCGCATAGGATGGCCCCTATGTTTTGAAGAGAATCAGTGGAGGCACTCCTCGATTGACTTTAGTACTGTACCCCGAGGGATGAATGTACTATTGTTTCTCGACCTCAGTGCCAAAGCTGAGGACCTTCCGCCTTGGAGAATCAGTTGAGGCCTCCTCGATTGATGATGATGCCAAACCAGAAATGGTGAACGTATCATCGTTTCTCGACCTGAGAGCCCGGGATACTGAACATCCTAATACCCACATGTGAGAGGGGATGGGCGTTTGCAGGTTTGCAGGTAACCAAGACTTTCAACCTACCCGGTTTTCTGGATTTCTCATCAATGTCTGATTATTTGGGTTCCTCAGTGGTTCAGAGTTCTGGTTTTCTGGTTTCTCGTTCAGCTAACAGCACAGCACATCCAGCAGTGTGCCTTGACCCCATGTTTGCATGAGCATATCATTTTTTTGCATTCTGACGTGTTTGACATTTTTCAGGGCTTGCATCTTACTCTTGATTCCGATTTTCTGAGGTTGCTTCAGTATGGATGTTCAGAGAAAGAAGACTGTCGCCTATTCATTCCCAGAGCCAACTTTGACACTGATTCACAAATTTATTAATATGGCTGGTTCCGGAGTTCGTACAGAGTTCAGTGGAAGGTATGGAAGACTTCTGAAATTTGTCTATAATATCTCCCAATATGAGAAGGATGCCATTCACACACTTCTTCAGTTTTACAACCCGCCTCCGTGTTGCTTCACTTTCCCGGACTACATCTTGGCTTCGACGTTGGAGGAGTTCTCATTTATTTTGGGAATTCCTATTAGTCATGATATAGTTTTCATTTCTGAAGAACACCCCGGTATAAAAGATATGGTTGTTGCTCTTCATATTAGTGAGCCTGTTCTGAACAGTAACATTGCAGAAAAACAAGGAGTTAAGGGTTTCCTATTGAAGTTCCTATTCAATCAAGCTTGTATACATGTCAAAGAGAAGAACTGGACTGTTTTCCAAGCGATTCTAGCTGTGTGTATCTATGGGATTGTTCTGTTTCTGAATATTCCTGATCTTGTGGATATGCACGCCGTCAGGATCTTTATTTCGAAAAATCCTATACCTACCTTGCTAGGTGATGTGTACCATTCAGTTCACTATAAGAATGAGAATAGGCGTGGGAAAACTGTGAGTTGCTGTGCGCCGCTCTTAGCTACTTGGTTTTTGAATCGTCTTCCTAAATCTGGCGCTTTCGTTGATACGAAAGATTCTCTGAAGTGGTCTAAGAGGGTTATGGGCTTGACTGCTGATAACATTGTTTGGATTAATCGTGACTTGCTAGGAATGGAGATCATTTGCAAATGCAGAGAATTCCCTAATATTCCCTTGATAGGGAGGAAAGGTGGAATTAACTATAATCCCTCCCTAGCTATCAGACAGTTTGGCTATCCTTTGAAGAATTCACCCGAAGAGCGAGATGTCCGAGAATCCTTATTCTTCAATGGTATTGAGGATCAAGGGTTGATAAGGAAAGTTGTGAATGCTTGGAAACAGGTGACTAAGAAGGGTAAGATTCCATTCGGGAAAAGTAACAATCGGGCTTTCCCTCCCTATAAAGAGTGGATTAAGAAGAGAGCAGAAGAGGAGCTCCTTCCGTTCCCAGTGGAACCACCTCTGTATCCTTTGGTGATCGAGCCTCCTACCACCGTTGAGTTGGAGAAGTATAACACATTATGGGCTGAAAAGGAAAGGTTACGGGAAGAGAATAGTGAGCTAAAGAGAGAGATTTATCAGTGGAAGCATGAGCGGGGTGAAGCTGTTCATACCGCCAAGTTAAAGACAGAGCTCCTTGCTAAAGTAGAAAAAGAGCTTGCTGACATGGTCGCATCTAGGGAAAGAATGAAACAAGCTTTGGATGGTATCAGTAGCGTTCTCAGGTCCAAGGATGAGGAATTATGCAAGGCTTTGTTGAAGATTCACAGGTTCAATGACCACCAAGAAACTGCCATGGCTGAGAATAAGAGAAAGGAAGATGACTACATAGCTAATATTGATCAGTTGAAGTCGACGCTCAAGAAGAAAGACGCCGAGATCTTATCATGGATATTCAAGAGACAAGTAGTCGAAGATCGACTCAAGGAAGCCATAGCCTCCGTGGAAGAACTGGAAGTCCAAGCTGAAGTGAAGAAACCTAGACATGAGGGTCCTAGCATGGATAGTGTTTCTGGAGAAGACGCTTGGGAGTTACATTGCCGATACTTGGATGGGATCATACACAGGAGAGACCTTCTCATTCAAGGGCTAATTCAAAGACCGAAGCATCCCGATACCAGAAAGCTGTTCAAGGAGATTCAAGACTGGTGCAGAAAGCATAATGGATGGGGGGTTGACACTTGTGGACTTTGATGATATGCCTTAGTTTTCTGTCTTCTTTCATTGTATGTGGATCACCACCAGGCTTGTTGGTTGGGACCTATGGTTTTTATATTCAGACTTGTTATCTCGGATTTGTGATTGTTAACATTTGGCTCTTCTCTGGTTCTTAATATTTGAGCAGAAGTTCCATTATATCTTGTTATTAAATCGAAATCAAGGGGTGGATTGCCCTGTGAATTTTCAAACACGTCTATTTGCATTTGCATATTCATAATCATTTTGCATAATCATTTTGCATGACAGGTGTTTATCTCCGGTATTCTTATCTTGTTTCCGTCTCAGAATTGCAGATCAGCGTATTCACCGGTATCCTACTAAGCAAAATCGGAAGAGACTCATGGATCAGCTACAGAATGAGATCATTGAGATGCGGACTCGCATGAACCAATTCATGGAATTGATGCAAGGGGTTACTCAGGGACAAGAACAGTTGAGAACTCTCATTCAGCCACTGATTGCGAGGGTTGATAATAATGGTGTCCTTCATGGAGGACTTCAGACTGGTGTTACTGATGATGGTCAGAATGGTCCTACTGGCGGAGGTGTTCCTGCTTCTGGTGTTGTGATTCCTCCGGGCGGAGTAGAAAGTGTTGTGGTTCCCACTGCAGTGGGAGGTGGTACTGGTACTGGCGCAGTTCAGGGACGTCGGTATGATGATGTATTTTCTTTGCTAGGTGGGGATGCTGGTCCCCAGACTGATCAAGATCAGAGGATCCGGTTGATTGAGGAACAACTAAGGGGTGTTATGAATCAGGATTCTGTGGGAATGGATCTAAAGGATTTGGGGCTGGTTCCAGGCGTTGTTATTCCACACAAGTTTCAGACTCCCACTTTCGAGAAGTATAATGGTATGACTTGTCCGAGGACCCACGTCAGGGCGTATGCAAGCAAGATGGCTGCATATGCGAAGAATGAAAAGCTGATGATGCATTGCTTCCAGGATAGCCTATATGGGGCATCCCTAGAGTGGTACATGCAACTGGAAAGGAAGGATGTGCGCAGTTGGAGAGATCTGGCAGGGGCATTTATCAGACATTACCAATATAACACTGATATGGCTCCTAACAGGACACAGCTGCAGAATCTATCACAAAAGAACAATGAGAGCTTCAAGGAGTACGCCCAGAGGTGCCGTGAACTGGCAGCGAGGGTTCAGCCTCCCATGTTAGAGCGTGAAATGATAACTATGTTTATGGCCACCTTGCAGGGTCATTACTTTGAAAAGTTGGTACCGTGTATGTCCGGAAAGTTTGCTGATTTGATCTTGGTAGGAGAGATGGTAGAAAGCGAAATTAAGGCGGGGAAAATATCAGGCGGTGATGGGTCCTCGTCTGGAGGAAGTAAGAAGCCTTATGCCAATGGTTATAAGAAGAAGGAGGGAGATACAAACTCTGTGTCATCATATCATGGTAGAGATGGACCTTGCCACAACTATAATCAGCAGGTGGCTTCTGTAACCATCCCAGCAGCACCCCAGCAGCCTGCAGTGACTCACAACAAAATCAGGCTCCTCGCCGGTCTCAGCCTCTGACTAGGCGGGATAGGCATTTTGACACTCCACCTCTTCCATACGCCCAATTATTTTAGTACTTGCTGCAGCTACAATTAATCCAGAAGAGAACATTGGCTCCACCTACTGGTAATCCACCTCCCGGCTATGACGCCAACGCCCACTGTGAGTTCCACTCTGGGGCACCCGGACATTATATTGAGAATTGTAAAGCTTTTAAGCATCAGGTTCAAGATCTGCTGGATTCCAAAGCAATCAATTTCTCCAATGACGTCCCGAATGTGAATCAGAATCTGATGCCGAATCACGGAGGGCCGAAGGTCAATGCTATTACTGAAGACTGTGAAGACTTGAGTTTGATTTCAAATATGAACGAAATCTAAACTCCCTTGGGTGTGGTGAAGAAAAGACTGTTGAAGGGAGGGGTATTTCTCGGTTGTGGTGAAGGTTGTGTAAAGTGTGTGTCGCAGCCAGGCGGTTGTGATTTATTGAAAGCAGGTATTCAGAAAATGATCAGCGAAGGGGTATTAGAGTTTGATAGGGGCTGTAAGCAGAGTATTATTACTGACAGAGAGATTGATGTTACCACGATAACAATTCCATTCAAGACGATAACTATATCAGCGCCGACGAGACCAGCGCCGGTCACTATCACTGTTCCTGGACCAGTTCCGTATGAGAGTACCAAGGCCATCCCATGGAATTATGGGGCCGAGGTATTTGTTAATGGTAAGAAGCTGGAATTGGAAAAGACATCAGCTGTGAACACAGGGGTGGAAAATCTTGTTGAAGCAGGGGCTATCACTAGGAGTGATAGAGTCTCTATTCCCTCCGAGAATCAAGCTAGCAGTTCAAGACAAGACAAAGGTAAGCAGATGATGAATGAGTCTGTACAGAGGCAGGAAGCTAATAATTCTATGACAAAGCCAGGTGGGGATACTTTCTCAGAAGATGTAGAAGAGTTTATGAGGTTGATCAGAAAAAGTGATTACAAGATTGTTGACCAACTCCACCAAACACCATTGAAGATTTCCATCCTATCCTTACTGTTGTGCTCCGAGGCACACCAAAATGCATTGCTGAAGATCCTGAATATGGCTTATGTACCGCAGGAGATATCTGTCAATCAGTTAGAAGGGGTTGTGGCTCATGTGAATGCTGGTAATGGTTTGGGTTTCACCGATTTAGATCTGACTCCGGCTGGGAGGAATCACAACAACGCTCTGCATATTTCAGTGGAATGTCGTGGTTCTTTAATGTCGCATGTGTTAGTTGATACTGGGTCATCTTTGAATGTGCTACCGAAGAAGGCTCTGATGAAGTTGGATACTCGTGGGTTGATTTGTACACCAAGTGACTTGGTGGTACGTGCTTTTGATGGCTCTAAGAGGTCAGTGTTTGGAGAGTTAGTTCTGCCGATCAAGGTGGGTCCTGAGGTTTTCAATACCACCTTTTACATAATGGATATTCAGCCTGCCTATAGTTGTTTGTTGGGACGCCCATGGATCCATGGTGCTGGGGCAGTAACTTCTACGCTGCACCAGAAGTTGAAGTATATGGTGGATGGCCACATTGTGACTGTTTGTGGTGAAGAAGACATCATGGTGAGTCACCTATCGACCTTCAAGTATGTAGAGGTAGATGGTGAGATACAAGAAACTTTATGCCAAGCCTTTGAAGCTGTAAAGATTCCCCAGGAACCCCCAAAGGCAGTCATTCAGCCTGAGGCGGTTGTCCAACCTGAAGTCGTCATACAACCAGAAGTTCCAATGTCCTCTTTCAAAGAGGCACGTGCTATAGTTGAAACTGGTAGTTCTCAGAAGTGGGGCAATGTTATTGATGTTCAAAGGAAGCAAGATACTCATGGACTGGGTTACAGGCCACCTAGACGTTCTGAAGAGCCTCCCAAGTTCTATGGTCCAGTCCGTTTCACCAGTGCCGGTGTTTTCTTCGACAGAGTCAATGCTATTGAGGATGAAGGAGATAGTGATTGTGACATGGATGAATGGATCCGTCCCTACATTCCTGGTCAGAACCTAGGCAACTGGTCCTCCGAGAAAGTTATCCAAGTGACGCGCCCGGAGTAATTTACTTTTGTTTTCTGTTATGTTGAGTCCTGCGCTCTGCCCAAGGCGTAGTGGTATTTATTTGTAGGGCTTGGATGTTTTATTTACTATCTTTATCATCAATAAAGGACGTTCTTTCATTCAAATATTTTGATCCCTGTCTTTCTATTTTTACTTTTTGCATATTAACCCACATCAAAATGGCAATGTGTTTCTTGTTTGTTGCACTCATAATAAACATAAAACATCCATCATACAGGTTCCTTTGCTCAGATTCCACCCATGACTTAGCTATGGCTCGATATGACTTCGACAATCCCATCTATTAGGCCGAAGAAGAGAGTGACGAAGACTGTGACTTACCAGAAGAATTAGCCAGGCTGTTGAAACAAGAGGAAAGGGTTATTCTACCTCATCAGGAGGAAGTTGAGACTGTTAATCTGGGAACCGAGGATGTTAAACGAGAAGTAAAGGTTGGGGCTGCCCTGGAAGACACTGTTAAGGGAAGATTTGTTGAGTTACTTCGAGAGTACGTGGATATCTTCTCCTGGTCTTACCAAGACATGCCTGGGCTTGACACGGACATTGTTTCACACTGGCTGCCGCTTAAAGAGGGTTGTACTCCAGTCAAGCAGAAGTTGAGAAGGACGAAACCAGATATGGCTGTCAAGATCAAGGAAGAGGTTCAGAAACAGTTGGACGCCAGATTTCTTGCCGTGACAAATTATCCTCCGTGGGTTGCTAATATTGTACCTGTACCTAAGAAGGATGGGAAGGTCAGGATGTGTGTCGATTACCGAGATTTGAATAGGGCGAGCCCGAAGGATGATTTCCCGCTCCCCCACATTGACGTGTTAGTGGACAATACTGCTCAATATTCTGTGTTTTCCTTCATGGATGGCTTCTTTGGGTATAACCAAATCAAAATGGCCCCAGAGGACATGGAGAAGACTACTTTCATAACACCATGGGGAACATTTTGCTACAAGGTAATGCCCTTTGGATTGAAGAACGCTGGGGCAACCTATCAGCGGGCGATGGTGACTCTCTTTCATGATATGATTCACAAGGAGATTGAAGTCTATGTTGATGATATGATTGCGAAGTCACAGACAGAGGAAGAACACTTGGTAAACCTCCAGAAGCTATTTGAAAGGTTGAGGAAGTTCAGGTTGAGATTGAATCCGAACAAGTGCACCTTCGGCGTGAGGTCTGGTAAATTGCTGGGATTCATTGTTAGTGAAATAGGTATCGAGGTCGATCCTGCAAAGATAAGAGCCATACAGGAGATGCCTGAACCAAGAACAGAGAAAGAGGTCCGTGGTTTCCTGGGGAGGTTGAATTATATTGCCAGGTTCATCTCTCACCAGACAGCTACATGTGAACCAATTTTCAAGTTACTGAGAAAGGATCAAGAGGTCAGGTAGAATGAAAATTGTCGAGAGGCGTTTGAAAGGATAAAGACGTATTTGCAGGAACCTCCAGTCCTTATGCCACCGGTGTCTGGGAGACCTTTGATTATGTACCTTACGGTTCTTGAGAATTCGATGGGTTGTGTGCTCGGTCAACACGACGAGACGGGTAAGAAAGAGCACGCCATTTACTACCTGAGTAAGAAGTTCACTGATTGCGAATCAAGATACTCTATGCTGGAAAAGACATGTTGTGCACTCGCTTGGGCAGCCAAGCGCCTAAGGCAGTATATGTTAAATCACACAACCTTGTTGATTTTGAAGATGGATCCGATTAAGTACGTGTTTGAGAAGCAGGCACTTTCTAGAAGGATAGCCCGTTGGCAGATGGTTTTGACAGAGTATGATATTCAGTATGTTTCTTAGAAGGCCGTTAAGGGAAGTGTTCTGTCAGAATATCTTGCTGAACAGCCAGTCGAGGATTATCAGCCTATGAAGTTTGAGTTTCCAGACGAGCATGTCATGTTTCTGAAAATGAAGGATTGTGAAGAGCCTCTGCCTGACGAAGGACCTGAGATTGGATCACAGTGGAAGATGATTTTTGATGGGGCTGTCAACTCATATGGTAATGGAATTGGGGCAATCATTACGACTCCGAAGGGTTCTCATATACCTTTCACTGCCCGGTTAGCATTTGTGTGTACCAACAACGAGGCGGAGTATGAAGCATGCATCATGGGGTTAGAAGAAGCAATTGATTTGAGAATTAAGAACCTCGATGTCTATGGTGATTCCGCGTTGGTGGTTAATCAGATTACAGTAGAATGGGAGACTCGTCAGGCAAATTTGGTACCTTATAACAACTATGCCAGAAGGTTGTTACCTTTCTTTGATAGGGTGGATTTTCATCATGTGCCCCGAGCTGAGAATCAGATGGCTGATGCGTTGGCAACATTGGCATCCATGTATAAGGTGAACCGTTGGAATGAAACTCCGTCGATTAGGATCATGCGTCTGGATAGACCGGCTTTTGTGTTTGCAATTGAAGATGTGTCTGATGGCAAACCGTGGTATCATGATATTAAGGTTTTTCTGAAGAGACAGGAATATCCAGAGGGTGCCTCCACCAAAGATAAGAAGACTCTGAGGAGGTTGGCAGGGAACTTCTTTCTGAACAAGGATGATGTGTTATATAAGAGGAACTTCGATATGGTCTTGCTACGTTGTGTTGATGAACACGAGGCAAGCTCATTGATGGAGGAAGTTCACGAGGGTTCTTTTGGTACTCATTCCAGTGGACACACCATGGCTAGAAAGCTGTTGAGAGCAGGATATTATTGGGTGACTATGGAGTCTGATTGTTTCAAGTACACTCGGAAGTGCCATAAATGCCAGATTTATGCAGATAAGATGCACGTACCACCTACGCCTCTAAATGTGTTGTCATCTCCCTGGCCGTTTGCAATGTGGGGTATAGATATGATTGGAAGGATTGAGCCTACTGCTTCCAATGGGTATCGTTTCATTTTGGTTGCCATTGACTATTTCACAAAGTGGGTGGAGGCAGCCTCGTACGCCAATGTCACCAAGCAAGTGGTAGCCCAGTTTATAAAGAAGGACATCATCTGTCGTTATGGGGTCCCGGAGAGAATCATTACTGATAATGGCTCAAATTTAAACAACAAGATGATGAAGGAACTATGTCAGAGTTTCAGATCGAGCATCACAATTCTTCTCCGTATCGTCCGAAGATGAATGGTGTTGTTGAGGCGGCAAATAAGAATATCAAGAAGATTGTGCAGAAGATGGTGGTAACATATAAGGACTGGCATGAGATGTTACCTTACGCCCTGCATGGTTACCGTACTTCGGTGCGTACGTCAACTGGGGCAACCCCTTTCTCATTGGTATATGGTATGGAAGCAGTTTTACCCTTAGAGGTCGAGATTCCGTCTTTGAGAGTTCTGGCAGATGTGAAGCTTGATGAAGCTGAATGGGTGCGTTCCAGGTTGGATCAGTTGAACCTTATTGAAGAAAAGAGATTGACAGCCATCGCACATGGTCGTTTGTATCAGAGCAGGATGAAGCACGCCTTTGACTAGAAAGTGCGTTTCTGGAGTTTCCAGATAGGTGAATTGGTTTTGAAAAGGATCCTTCCTCCTCAGACAGATCACTGGGGCAAATGGACTCCAAACTACGAAGGGCCGTATGTAGTCAGAAAGGTTTTCTCTGGTGGAGCCTTACTACTCTCAACTATGGATGGCGAAGATTTTACATCCCCTGTGAACGCAAACGTAGTCAAAAAATACTTCGCATAAAAGAGACCCGCTGGGCATAAAAAGAAGGTCCAGGCAAAAAGGGGCATCCCGGCGAACCATAAAAAGGAAAAGGTTCGGGCAAAAGTTAGGGATAAAATGTAAAAAGAAATGTGTAAACCCGCAAAGTTGAAAACCTGAAAAGGCGACTTTGGCAAAAATGGGAATCCCGGTGGATTGAAAACCCGAAAAGGGTGATCTAGGCAAAAGTTAGGGATTTATAAGCGAAAGGCTACGGTCTGTGTTCGATCTGTGAACATTCTCGATACCTGGAAGTTCTAAGAGAAAGGAATCAGTACAGTTAGTCTCTTCAAAGGTCAAGACATTTGCAGACAAGCAAGACATATGGGTCATAGCTGAGTCAAATCATGGTGGATATCTGTTCCCCACATTGCCGACATGTGTATTTTCTTTTTTGCTTTTGCGCAATTACCTCTTTCTAGGAATTGGTTCCTATTGTAAATGCCTATTTACAGGCCACTCTTCAATAAAATATTCATTTCACTCAAAGAGCTTTCCATTGTTTGTTTTACTTTTACTTTTACTGTTTGTTTGCAAAAACGTCTGATATTTTTGATAAACATTGCATATGAATCTTCGAGCTTTGCGGAGCATAACGAAAAGCAGTAGAAGTTACTTAGGCGTTAACAGGGATAGCTAGGTTGTGGCATATTCTTTTGTTGTTATTTGACTTGCAGGGCAACAGGATTGTACTCCCCCAGCAGGATGCTCTCCCCAGCATTGAGATTACACTTTCCTCAGCAGAGCAGACTTTCCCCAGCAGAAGACTTGGAAAGTATTTTCTCCGGATCAAGATGTTATTTCCCCACAGACTCATGGTGCTCACTTCCCCATCCAGTCAGGAAGCGTGCCTTCACCGACGGTGTCATATTCTAGTCCCCAGCAAGATCGGAGTAAAGGCATTCTCCCCATCGGTCGGCTAAGTTCAGCAGTATCCCCGAGCAGGATGGTATTATGAACTGTTTTCCCCAAGCAGGACGGTGTTATGGGCTGGCATCCCCAGCAGGTTCTAAGTAATCCTCATTAATGGACTTCCGGTTCCGTTATTGGCGTCCATTCTCAACTCCCCCAGCAGAGGAGGAATCTCAGGTTTTGGATGTTACCTTCAGTAAAGGTCAGGTGTAGCCCCGGTAGTTCTTTCGGGATCTCATCCCCAACAGAAGTTGTTGATCCGAGGAGTCGATTAGTGTGATCCTTCTCAGCAGAGTTCCTGGATTCAGAGGACAATTTATTTTGTCAGCCGCAGCTGAATTAGTCTTTTCTCTCCAGCATTTATTTTGTTGGAGGGACCTCTTTTGCATATCATAAGCATTTGCATTGCATCCTCAAAACGCGTAGCATTTCCACTTCGTGTGGAGCATTACGGAAAAATTCAAACATCTGCATTCCAAAGCATAAGCCAGGTTTGATACTTTCCTTGCCAGTTCTCTTTCTCAGCAGAGATGGCATAACTCAGGAGATTTTGGAGGGATGCGTTCCTCATACTTGTGCTCCCCGACAGAGTGTTTTATTTAGATTTCACCTTCCCCAACGGAGTTATCTTATCTGTGGATCAGGAGTCCGTTAGAAGTTTGTCTTTGTTTGCCTCATTTTGGCCTTTTTCTTTTGTGAGTCTTGTTTCACGTTATCCCCAGTGAAGTCCACTTTATGTTGGTTATCCTTTAAGGGTACAATTGAGGTTGTATTCGTTTTGTGGATGCGATTGAGGTCATATTCGTCCTTTCTTTGCGGGTAGAGTGATTGAGGTCAGTCTTTCCTTTGAGGGTACAATTGAGGTTGTATTCGTTTTGCGGGTACGATTGAGGTCGTATTCGTCTTTTCTTTGCGGGTACAGTGATTGAGGTCAGTCTTCCTTTGAGGATACAATTGAGGTTGTATTCATTTTGTGGATGCAATTGAGGTTGTATTCGTTTTGTGGATGCGATTGAGGTCGTATTCTTATTTTCTTTGTGGGTAGAGTGATCGAGGTCAGTCTTCCTTTGCGGGTATAATTGAGGTTGTATTCGTTTTGTGGGTGCGATTGAGGTCTTATTCTTATTTTCTTTGTGGGTAGAGTGATCGAGGTCAGTCTTCCTTTGCGGGTATAATTGAGGTTGTATTCGTTTTGTGGGTGCAATTGAGGTCGTATTCTTATTTTCTTTGTGGGTAGAATGATTAAGGTCAGTCTTCCTTTGAGGGTACAATTGAGGTTGTATTCATTTTGTGGATGCGATCGAGGTCGTATTCGTATTTTCTTTGTGGGTAGAGTGATCGAGGTCAGTCTTCCTTTGCGGATATAATTGAGGTTGTATTCGTTTTGTGGGTGCGATTGAGGTCGTATTCTTATTTTCTTTGTGGGTAGAATGATTGAGGTCAGTCTTCCTTTGAGGGTACAATTGAGGTTGTATTCGTTTTGTGGATGCGATCGAGGTCGTATTCGTATTTTCTTTGTGGGTAGAATGATTGAGGTCAGTCTTCCTTTGAGGGTACAATTGAGGTTGTATTCGTTTTGTGGGTGCGATTGAGGTCGTATTCTTATTTTCTTTGTGGGTAGAATGATTGAGGTCAGTCTTCCTTTGAGGGTATAATTGAGGTTGTATTCGTTTTGTGGATGCGACCGAGGTCGTATTCGTATTTTCTTTGTGGGTAGAGTGATCGAGGTCAGTCTTCCTTTGCGGGTATACTTGAGGTTATATTCGTTTTGTGGGTGCGATTGAGGTCGTATTCTTATTTTCTTTGTGGGTAGAATGATTGAGGCCAGTCTTCCTTTGAGGGTACAATTGAGGTTGTATTTGTTTTGTGGATGCGATCGAGGTCGTATTTGTATTTTCTTTGTGGGTAGAATGATTGAGGTCAGTCTTCCTTTGAGGGTACAATTGAGGTTGTATTAGTTTTGTGGTGCGATTGAGGTCGTATTCTTATTTTCTTTGTGGGTAGAGTGATCGAGGTCAGTCTTCCTTTGCGGGTATAATTGAGGTTGTATTCATTTTGTGGGTGCGATTGAGGTCGTATTCTTATTTTCCTTGTGGATATGGTTGAGGGCATATTCCTTATTTTTCAGCACACTCTATCTCGTTATTCTTACCATAAGCAAATTTCCGGGGCTCTTTTCGGTATTCAATCCCCGTGTACCTGGAATGTCTGAGAGCCGTTACTATCATACCTTCAGGACCAAGTTGATTGAATAGGGGCAGCTGTTGCACCCCAAAATTTGCCCTCCTTACTTTAGTACTAACTGGCTTATGTTTCATTTCATTTTTGCATTATCATGTATGCATATCATTAGCATGGGGTCAGGGTAAAGTCATATCTGGTCCACTACCTCAAGCAAGAGTCCTAGTATTGTCCAAGAGAGCTCAGGTGGATCATCATCTCCTAACCAGTGCATGAATTAGGGTTTTGAAATTCTTGGGTTTATTGCTCCAATGGGAAAGCTCCTTGGGTTTTTATCATCATCAGATGGCATATCTTGTCTTTGTTGGAGAGGATACACATCATATTCAGAGGAATTTGGATTTGGAGACTGTGTTAATTCCTCCTAGACTGAGGGTACTAAAACTAGGGTTTGCTATAAAGTCAGTTTATTTCTGATTTTTTGGGCAAGACTTGATTCCATGGTATTCCTTGGGTCCCTAAGTACCTAGGGGTGGAAGATTGTCCATCAGCTTGGTTCAGGAGAAGTTCAATTAGCCAATGGATTGAAAATCAGTTGAATTTGGGGAAAAGTCAACAGTGAAAGGAGAAAAGTCAACTGTGAAATTTTGAGGTTCTCTTCAGGGATTTTAAGATCTCATATCCTCATATGGTCTCCAGGGGTCAAGTTTCATACATATTTGTCAGAAATCAGGAGTTGGTGCAAAGTTTCCAAATTTGGAAAGTGACCTATAATGAAAAATTTCCATTTTTGGCAAGTTTCTGCACTTCATTCAACTAAACTTTACACCATCAAGAATGCTTCAAATGAATTTTTCTTCAACATGAAAGTTGAATATCTTTTTCTCCTCTTTCCAACAAGTACTAGTGGGTCTCCATATCATTTGTGAAACTCCAATTATGATCAAAAGAAGGCAAAGTAGTTTTTAGGGTTTCTCATAATGCCATTTTCACAACTTTGGGCATGATGACCTATAATCAATTCCATTGTTTCATGTCACTTTCTAATATCCAAAAACAATTCCTAAGGAGCATTTTTGGCTTTTTAATCAAGTGATTCCATGGTTTATTTTTCACCTATTTTCCATTATTCAAATTTCCCAAAATGTCTAAAACTCATGAATCATTTATCCTCAAGGCCCAAGTTAAAAGTGGTGTGATTAGCAACTCAAATACAAGTGATCCATCATGAATTCAAGGGCATGGATGGAATGTATTTTTCACTTATTCACATAATGCAAAATTCCAAAATAATTCAAAAATCATTAAACATGGAATTACCCAGGCCCAATCCGTATTCAACTGAAAACCCTGGCTTATTTAAACCTAAAGATGCATTGGTTAGGGTTCATGCACGTGCAATTGGAGGAGTTCTCAAGAAAACCCTAAAAGAGGATTTTTCATCAAAACTCACGATCCACAAGGTTTTGGCCAAAAGTTCTTCCACAAATATCTTCCTGGGGATTTCTAGAGTGCAAATCGACCACCATTCGCAGCCAAAGGCAAGGATTGGAGCTGCTCCATCTCAGGTTGAGAGGTTTTTTCGCGTTCTTAAAACTCCTATTTTTTGCATGAATATTGACGTGTGATGAATGGTGATCACTCTGGTATAATTATTTTTAATTATGGATGTGTGAATTGCTTGTAATGTGGATTTAAAGTTTTGCGCCCTAATGGTTTTTCATTCGTTTTTTATTATACGCTAACAATTTGAAATTTTTAAGGCCATATTTGGATTCCTGGCATTTTTCTGGTCAAAATAGTGTACCTGTTTGTATTTTCTGGAAAAAAACTCATCGCAGCCCACCGAAGAGGGTGGCCGGAGCTAGGGCTCTGGCGGCGGCCGGAATACCAGTCCGGCGAAGGTGATGATTGGAGAAGACGAGGGAGGACCGTCGATTTCCAGATCGGACGCGTCACATGCTGCCACTTGTCTTTTATTTTTTGTTTTTATTTTATTAATCGTACGTAGGCCATTCCATGTTATTACCGTGTGTACATCAAATCATGGCTGTTGGTTGCATTTTATTTTTGATCTCACGGTTGGCTGTGAGACAGCACATTAATGAGGGGCGTGCGCCGCACATGGCACGTCCACCCTTATTTTTTTTGTTTTTTTTTATTAATTATTGGGACGGGCTGCTATTCGCACCCCCCCCCTCTGGCCCAACCATCATTTTAACATGTTTTTTTACTTAACACACCCCAGGCTTTGTTTTATTTTTTTATTATTAGTATTTTTCTGATGGACTATGCGCTAGTGACACCCCCCTCCAGGCCCATTTCAATTATCCCAACGCCTTTGGGCTCCTCGCTGCACCCCCCATATGCATTTTCTTTCTATTTATTTTATATTCATTATTATTTCATTTTTAATTATTAAAAATACATTATTGCATTAAAAAATCATCATAAAATTCATACATCATTTTTATCATCTTATAAAATTTTCACCAATTTTATTTTTATTTTTATTTTATTTTTAATCATTTAAATTAATTGTTTAATTCAACTTCTTTTTGCATTATACATGTCATGCATACTTAAATTCTTTATTTTATTTCTCTGCAATCCTAAAACATTATTCACTCGTTCTTTTTGCATTCATTCATTAACATTCTAATTTACATACAAATATTTTTCCTTCATTTTTAAATTTATTTCATATTGCATTTAGGTCCTTCCCTTTGGCACATTGAACCCTATCCCTTATTTGAATTTTGTGTGATTATTTGAATGGATAACACTTTGAATTTTTGCAGGGATTTTTTATATGTTGTTTGACTCTGGTTGAGGAACCTTAATGTTTAATTTGGGAATTTTAGGAGTTATTTTTCTAATTATCTGATTTGTTTTCACTTGAGATTTCCTTGCAGGCGCCTCTTTGACCTTGTGTGATTATCTGTTTGAAAGGCACCTGTGCCATTTGTTTTGGGGCTGCTTCTTTGTTTCTTTGATTCATGTTTGGATGATAATCATTGTTGTTTATCATTGTTTGATTTTCATTCACCTCATCTCTCTTACTTATGTCAATTCTGTAATAATCTTTTATGCAGGAATTAAGGTGAATTCTTTAAGGGTGGAAAAGTATTCCTCTTCACCTTTGTTCGTTCCTTCCCTCATCTTCTTCCTTTAGGATTTAGGTTGTCTTCAAACCTCACTAACCGTAGGTCACCCATGCATGAAGACTTTAGGATCTATAGTCTCCCTTAGATTTACCCTTGTGTTTTATCTCTTCTCGTCTCAAATTTCTCTAAAACACTTAATAATGATAAGGTGTATTGCGCACGAGCCTTAAGTATGGGGAATGAGAAATGAGGGGATTCCTCTCATCTTTCTAGAGTGCTTAGCGAGCGTCCTGTCTTGGGACGATGCGTTAAGTATTCGCCCATGTGCCCTAGACTTTGGTGCAATGCAACTTAGGAACTAACTTAAGCCACTTCTGTCCTAAAAAATACAAACCAACTTCAAACTTTTTTTGTCCTTCGGGACCTTCAACTTAAAGGCTATTTTCAAAGAGGGCACGTTACCTTCTGTCTGAGTCGCAAATAGGCATCGACCCTAACTGCCGGACGCGAACTTAACGTCGCTCATAAAAAAACACAAAAAGAACTTGGTCTGAACTACGTTGACTCTGAATTCCCCATTGCACAAAGGGGGTACGTAGGCCTAGGACGTCGACGTCCTACCGAGTCGGTCTTTGTCTTTCCCTCTCCGTCTTAGTACAACCCTAGATGATAGTATAACTCACCCTTAGAATAGACAACAAGCGTGGATCCCATCGAGTACGATGGACGCGTGGGGTGCTAGCACCTTCCCCTCGCGTAACCGACTCCCGAACCCAGGTTATGGTTGCGATGACCATTCCTTTCCTCTTCCTCAGGTTTATGCGGTGTTCCCTTTCCCTCTCTTGCGATAAATTTACACGGCTGGCGACTCTGTTTTTCTGCGCCACTCTCGCGTTTGTACCTGGATGAAAATCCCGGGAGCGACAGGACATTTACAGAAAAGTAAGCCCTATAAAACATCCATTTCACCCGGGCAAGGTGACAGGTTAAAACAAAGATGGTAATTACTTCGACTTATGGACGACTTTCGGGACATCGACTACAACCCAATGGCGACGAACTCCTCTGTGAATCACAAAGTCTGGTACTTCTCTTCTTGGTTTGTCTTCAGAAATGACACTGATTTTTGGTGGAGTAGGATTGTTGGAGTCTTCTTCCCATGCCGAATTATCATAAGAGGACTCTTTTGTCGTATCTTCCATAGTGTTTTCACTCTCGAGAGGATCTCCCCGTCCAATTGGCTGGATGTCCTTGTATTTGATGCGAAAGCTTTCGGGAGCGGTGTATTTGACTTGAAAGTCATACTTGCCACTTGGCTGTCCCAAGGTATCCCAGGTTTCTGTGGGCATAGATGAGTTATCTTCCTCAATGACGTTGGCCTCAGGAAATGCGTAGTTAATGAATTCTTGTCCTGCAATCTTTGCATATTCATCACCATGGTGTTGGACATTTTTGGAATGTCCTGAGTAATGATTCCATGACTTTGTGGGAACATGAGTGTTCTCTTCAAGATTACTCTACTGATAGGCATTGTTCGGCTGACTCTTTTGCCCTGAGTCTTCCGTGTATGGCTTCTAGATAGGCAAGTCATCCAGGGGATCATAATAATCATAGTCGAACTTATCTTTCATCAGATTGTCTTCCTCTAATGAGTTGGGTGGAGCATAACATCCTTCGGGATCACAATCTCCATAGATCATTCTGACGTCTGTCCTTGGTATATATCTTGGGCTCTGCTTTGGGAAACAGAATGGCATGTGTGTTTCTCCTTGAGATATATAAACTTCATCATTGAGATAAGACTTTCGCTCCTCATCCGTATCGGAGGAGTCGTTCCTATCGATGGCGTGGACTTCTTGAGATACTGATGGAGGAAATCTCCGCTGTGGAAGAAATCCTGAATGGGATGAAAACATTCGTCCTTCTTAGTAGTCTGGGTACAAGTTGGAGAGAGACCAAGACCCTTTCTTGTCTTTTTATAAGTAGAAATTACAATCTGTCCCCATCCTTTTATGTCACTACTCCCAATCTCTTTGAGAGCGTATTTGTATGAGAAAATTGACGTCCCTCTTTCTTGTTGATTCTCATTGCTCATCGAGAGTGCTTGGAACTGAGTTACAACAACCTCCTCTAGTTCTACACAGGAGAATGATGATAAGTTGCTCATGATTAAGGCTTGCTCTCCACATACTGTGACTAATTTGTCATTTTTGACGAACTTCAGCTTCTGTTGAAGTGTCAAAGTGACTGCCCCATCTTCGTGTATCCAAGGTCTTTCTAATAAAAAATTATATGCTGCTCGAATATCCATGACTTGGAAAGTGACTTGGAAAGTGTGAGGACCGATGGCTATGGGAAGATCGACTTCGCCGATAACTATTTTTCTGGATCCGTCAAAGGCTTTGACGATGATCTCACTGCCTCTCATCGGAGTTCCTTGAAAAGATAGTCGAACCAAAGTTGATCTTGGCATGACATTTAAAGATGAACCTGTGTCCACTAGAACGCTGGCTAAAGCATCGTCTTGGCAGTTGATTGTGATATTGAGTGCCATATTATGGTTCTTGCCTTCTTTCGGAAGTTCTTCATCACTGAATCCCAAGTTGTTGCAGAAAGTGATGTTAGAGATGATGTTGTCAAATTATCCTACTGTCACATCTTGTTCCACAAAGGCTTGTTCTAAGACTCTCTGTAGAGCTTCCCTATGAGCTTCTGAACTAAACAGGAGAGATAATACAGAAATTCGAGACGGAGTTTGCAATAATTGGTCCACAATGTTGTACTCGCTTTTCTGGATGAGCTTCAGCATCTTATCGTTGTTCTTTACAGGTTCTGTATTGCTGGATTGATGTCGGCAATGTTCACAATGGAGGTTAATGTAGTTTCTTTTCCATTTTCTATGGTCGTTGCACTATACTTGTACGAGATAGCTTTGTCTGACTTGTATGGTATTGGACCTGGCAAGTAGACGACCACAGGTGCTTTTTGGGCCTTTTGACTGTCCTAGGCAACCTCAATTAACTCTAAGTTTTGAATCTTTCTATTGCTGAGAGAGACTTTTGACTCATCAAGTACAGGAATTACGGCATAAACATCCTTGGTTTTTCCATTATTGGAAATTATGACAGTGTTTTTGTTTTGACCAGGGAGGTAATCTTGTATCATGTTGATTGATTCAGAATCCAAACATGGTTGAATCTACTTTCGGTCTAACTGGTGTTGGAGGGCTGCTCGTACTAGATAGCATCCTTGGTTATTTTCCGAGCATACTCTACAGCATTCATAATTGTAAGGTGGTAACCGACCGTACCCACTTAGTATGCAGTGCATCCTCACTAGATTTGTTTACATTGAGCGGACATCACGACTTTGATGTCTACCAGGATTCTCATCAGTCATGCTAACTTGTTGTGTGTCTTCATCTAGGTAGATCAGAAGCCAGCAGTGGTCTAACAGATGTTGAAGAGTCCTTTGAACAAGTGCATACCCTTGGTCATTTTCGTAGCATTCTTTACAGTCTTTATAATCATGTGAAGCCAGAAAACCAAGTCTAACCAGCTTAGCATGTATTCATCAAGCGTATGTCAAAGATTTGAACCATATTAACTTGATGATTACTTCTTTCATAGTAGTCTTGGATCCATCCGAGATCCATTTGACGTTGGATGACCCCTTGTACAAAAGGGCATCCCTGATTGTCTTTTGAGCATATCGTACAAGCATTGTAATCGTGCTATGGCAGATTGTAATACTGACTTTGTCTTGAATGCAAAGCCACTAGATTGACGTTTATTGCACGGAAGTCGTGGTTCTGAACAATGTTGGGATGTGCATAGGTCATGTTTACTTCATGAATCCTATGATCTTGAATCTAGCCCAGATCCATTTGTTCTTGTAGAGTTGCTTGTACTATGGCACACCCTTAATTATCCTTGGAGCATATATTACAGTGATAATAGTTATGAGATGGAACATGGCCGTACCCGATCTATTTGCAATGCATCTTTACCAGGTTGGTTCCTAGTATGCGTACATTGTGAATTTGATAACTGTTGACAGGTTCCCCTTCTATCAAATTCACTGTAGTTTTCTCATGCTGCGGTAACGGGTTTGTCTGAACATTTGGATTAGTATCTTTGAAAGATAAAACCCCGTTCCTGATAAGCTTCTGTACATCAGACTTGAAGCTGAGACAATTCTCAATGTTATTTCCCGATCCTCCTTGATTGAAATGGAAAGTTTGATCTACTTTGAACAAAAAAGGTGGATTTTCTGGTACTGCGAGAGGCATCCTGATTTGAACGTGCCCCTTGGCCAGTAGAAGTGGAAATAACTCTGCGTACATCATCGGTATAGGGTCGAACCCTGATGGCTGTGTAGTATGATTATTGTTATTGTATTGCGAGCAAGCTTGCTGAAGAGGTTGTTGCAGCCTTTGCTGATACTGTTGTTGATTTGGCTGGCTCTAAGCAACCTGAGGTTGATAAGTCGGAGTTGGCGCTGGGTTGATAGCGGAAGTTACTGCTACTACCAATTGATACCTTCGCCTTTCCTTTCCCAGGGAGATTTTACTGATATCTTGCTCTTTCTTCTTTTGGAAAGTGTTGCCGTATCTTTTGGTACTGCTAGATGGTTCTGCATCTTTGACCAATCGTCCTTCTCGGGCTGCTTCTTCAAGGCATATTCCCATATTCACCATTTCAGTGAAGTCACTGGGCGCACTGGCAACCATTCGGTCGTAATAAAATGAGCTCAATGTTTTTAGGAAGATCTTTTTCATTTCCTTTTCTTCGAGAGGGGGACAGATCTGGGCGGCGATTTCACGCCATCTCTGAGCATATTCCTTGAAAGTTTCTTTATCCTTTTGTGACATTGTTCTGAGTTGGTCCCTATCTAGTGCCATGTCCAAATTGTATTTATACTGCTGAACGAAGGCTACGTCGAGATCTCTGAAAGTACTGATCTTGGTGCAGTTTAATCCCATGTACCACTTGAGTGCGACACCGGTTAAACTATCTTGGAAGTAATGAATTAGTAGTTGTTAATTTTATGTCTGGGTAGACATTTTCCGAGCGTATATCACCAAATGACTTTGAGGGTTAGAGATGCCTTTGTATTTTTCAAAGTGAGGCACCTTGAATTGGTGCGGTATCTTTACATTAGGGACCAAATAGCGGTCGGCGGCGTCCTTTCCAATAAATCTTGACCGCGAATGGCATGCAGTTCCTTCTGTATTTCTAATAATTGTTTATGGAACTCATTCATCCTTTCGTACACGTCTTCGTTTCCGCCAGAAATTGTCGGCAGAATCTGTCCTTCCGGGATAGTGTGTACCACTGGCAATGGTATAGTCATTATTGCGATGACTCTTGGTGCTTCAGTGATCTAAAGTTTGTAACCTTCAGGAGTTTCTATTGTAACCCTTGTATCTTCATTTCCCTGAAGTTTGTAACCTTCAGGTCCGGATGTTCTTGCTATGACTTTCGGGTCTTCAGTGATCGGTGGGATGTATCCTTCAGGTATAAAGTTGTGAGGCATGCCCCAGGGGAAACCTTTAGGCATGTTGTACCGAGGATGACTGCCAGGCGTCTTAAATGGTGATGTAGACGTACTCTCCAAGATTATAGTCCTTTGATGCTGTTGTTCCTGGGCTGCTGCCAGGGATTGCATGTTGTGGTGGAGTTTCTCCAAACTCTCCTTTAGAGCGTTGATTTCTTCTCTCAGCTCTCTGTTCTCTTCCTCGAGATCATCCATTTTCTTTTGTCAATTGGCTCGAGTATTATACGAATGAGACAGTTTGACTCTAGAGTGTGACACATATGTGAGACTCAAAGACAAAGATGTGCTATGTGAGAATGATGAATGATATGCAAAGAATGTGATATATTTTTTAGTTTTTTGTTCTTGTTAAAAAGAACTGTTAACAATTATATTGCAAATATCATACAGTGGGGGAGACCCTTTTATTGAACTTGAAAGATTGCAGCAATTTACAAGAAAAAGTATAGTATTTTACAAAGTGCTGTAAGGAAAATTAGGCCTATGGATCCTGAGTCCTCTCTGAGGAGAGCTCAGGTGCTGGTTCCTGAACTTTTCTTTTCTTTGATTGGGCTCTTTCAGCCGTTGTCGGGTCGACAATTCTCTGCCAAGTGAAAGGAGTGAGCAAATTTCTTTGTTCCTCCTGACTTTCCATAGCATACTGCTCTAATATCTCAATTAGAGCATCCTTCTCCTTTATCAGATCCTGAATCTTGGTACATTCCAAATTTAGGATCTTGTATTCGTTCTTCCAAGAGTTCTTCTCACGTTGGACTTTGTTGAGAACGACCTGGAGTTTTTTCGTAACAGACATGAAATAAAGGACAGATTCCTTTAAGGAAAAAACTTCTTGATGAGGGTAAGGCATCCTCAGTTTGATAGCTCTGGTTTATACCCAGTGGAGACAAGGTTCTGCAGAGGAACAATTTGGTCTTCCCAGAGATTCTCTCCCTTTCCTGTGAATATGTTTCCAGGCATGCACTATTTCTTTCTTTAGTGCCCTGTCATTTTCTCCTTCCTTGAAGAAAAGACCTTCCAGATGAGAATTATGTGGGATATTCTTCATCGGGTATCCGAGTTGACGGCGAGCTAGAATTGAATGATAGTTGATCCCTCCTTTAGTACCAATGAGGGGCACATAGGGGAAATTTCCACATCTGTTGATGATTTTTATCCCTTCGTAAATCCAATTGTACCAATCTATGTCTGTATTGGTGAAAGACATAATCTTCTACGACCATCGCAGATTACTCTTGTGATCCCAAAAAGCAGCAGATTTGGGCAAGTAGGAAATAAACCACTTGTAGAGTAATGGTACACAGCATGCGATCATCCCTCCACTGTACAAATTCCTTAAGTGTACAGAATGGTAAGCATCCTCAAGTAAAGTTAGTACGGGGTTTCCAATCAAGAATATCTTAACAGCATTGGTGTCGACGAAGTTGTCGATGTTGGGAAAAAGGAATAACCCATATGTGAGCAGGACAAAGATATCCTCGAAAGCGGTTACATTTCCTATACTTGCAAAGTATAGGGATTTCTCCATCAGGAATTTAGCTGGTAATCCCTGGATTCCTCCTTTGGTGGTCATGTGAGTCCTGACTTCTGATTCATCCAAAGAGACTGCTCTTGCAATGGTTTGTTCTTTTAGAATTTCTTGCAGTCCGGAAAATGGATCTCGATCAGTGATAGGTAAGTCAATCAGGTGAGAGTACTCTTCCAGTGTTGGTGTGAGCTGATAATCTAGGAATGTGAAGCAGTGGTAAACCAGATCGTAGAACTGAATCAGCATAGACAGGATCCCTTCAACCATGTTGATCTTCAAAAGAGATAACAGTCCCCCGTGCTTAGCTCTGAAAGCCTCGAGATTAGTAATCACCCTTCCTAATTTCCTTAGGTCATCCAGTTTTGGAACCTTGAAGGTGTACTTGTGTGTTTTTCTTCTACCGAAATCCATAACGCAACCTCTCTGATATTTGCAATTATTGTTTTAGTTCTTTTGAAAAAATATATTTTTTTTTCTGTTTTTGAAAAGAGTTTTTTTTAATGAATGCATGGATGCATGAATGCAGCAAACAAAAACATTTGAAAACATGGGTTTAGGGGTTCATCGTCATGAGCATGGAGCCATGGATCTACCCATCCCCAAAGGTGTGAACTAGTTGGTCAATTTTTGTACCTGTAGAACGGGTTCTAACAGAGGTTCTCAAAATCATTGACCCCTCTTAGGGATATTAACGGCAAGCAGGTTGACTCAAGCGAGCTGTAATATCTTAATATGAATCTCCTTTTAGTGTAGTATCGCGTGTCAACTATTCCCGATAGTCACCGCACTACCTAATGGTTTAAATGGTTAATTGTCTACTAAATCCTCAGTTTCATGGGTACCGTACTGGGAAAACTATGCTTTCACGACAACGGTCGTTCAACATTAGCAAGTCCACACAGGTACCTCGACTGATTCGGCGGACTGCCAGGTTAACTTGGTTAGGAATCACACCCTATAAGCCTCTTTGGAGACGCCACCACTTATTTTAATGTTCTCTCAAACTTTCCACATGCGTATCAACCGCATTCCCAGTTAACAGTAATTTAAACACGGGGATCAAGTAATATGACAGTAAATGATATATATAGCAGAAAACAGAGAAAATAAGTAAATAAACAGAGAAATAACCGCAAACCAAAGCCTAGCCCTCTTAGGAACTCTAATCCTAAAACTCCTAAGCAGAGGTGCAATTTTTCTGTAGCGTACGATTTTTGTCGGTGACGCGACCACCTTACGGCAATGGAATTTGGGTGCTACTTTCTGATTTCTTATTTATCCTATGAAGATGGAAAGGAAAGGGAAGATATCTAAAACTAACCTTGCACACAAATCTTTTCTTTAACAAATGCTAAGAGATCGGGGAACGAGGTCAGGTTATACAAATGGAAGTTAATAACTCCCAGTGTACATATAGTTATCCATAGGAACTTTTTATTGCATATTTCTCTATTAATTTGAAATGTTCTCTTGTGTTTATCTATTGTGGCTTGGGAAAGTTTCTCCTTTGGGAGTGTTGAGAGAATGTTTTTGTTGTTTTTGGGTTTTCTGTTGTTTTTGGAAAGGTACTGTACCTAAAGTTTTCTGTAACGCGATTTTTGTGGTCTTGAATCACGATCGCTTGGGTACTACAGTTTGATTCATTTTTTATCCTGTTAAGTTGATTAAGGAAGGGAAATAGATGCCTCCAATTAACCCTGCTCGCAAACTGAGGTTAAACAGTCAAAACTGTTGGTTTACAGATGCTATTAAGACGTGGGCCCCTCTTCGATTTATTTTGTTAAGAACACAGTGTTTGGACTATTTGTGAGGTTTTTCGTAATGTGTTTAGATTTGATGCTTTTGGGTTGATTTGATGGAGATACTGGATTTTGGGTTTTTTTTATTAGTATGCTCGCTAAGTTTTTTTGCAATCTTATGCCTACGTATTCCCGTTTAACGAAACAGGGAAATAAGAGCGATCGTAGTTCCTCCTATTCTATGGGAGGAAAAAGGTTGTTTTGGTGTCTTGTTTAAATCCCAAGACATGAAGCTAAAGGTGGTTTGTATCTAGTTCAAAGCCCAAGATGTGAAGCTAAAGGGGGTTTGGATGAGAGAGAATTTGTCATCTCTAAAGAGGAGTTGTTGATGTTTGTATGCTGTGAGCAAGGCACAAATTTTGATGCTAAAAGGTTAATTGACTCAACTGAGGTTCCCTTATACAAAGCCTAAGAGGAGGCGATTGACCCAACAAGAGGGTGCCTTTTATTTTTTGTCTCGTACGAAGCCCGAGATAGAGGCTAAAAGGGTTGACTCAACAAGAGAGTACAAACAAGTGACTGACTCAACAAGAGAGTGCTTTTATGTGTCTTGTACGAAGCCCAAGACGGAGGCTAAAAGGTTTGACTCAACAAGAGAATCTTTTATCTATCTTATATAAAGCCTAAGACGGAGGCTAAAAAGATTTGACTCAACAAGAGAGTCTTTTATACTCAACAAGAGAGTGATTTAGTGTCTCGTACAAAGCCCGAGATGGAGGCTAAAAGGGAAGTGACTCAACAAGAGAGTCTTTTATACTCAACAAGAGAGTGTTTTGCTGTCTCGTACGAAGCCCAAGATAGAGGCTAAAAGGGAATTGACAAGAGAGTCTTTTATACTCAACAAGAGAGTGTTTTAGTATCTCGTACAAAGCCCGAGATAGAGGCTAAAAGGAGATTGACACAATAAGAGAGTCTTTTATACTCAACAAGAGAGTGTTTTATATGTGTCTTGTATGGAAATGATTCAATACACCCTATAACACATATGTTGTATCATATGAGAGCTCTCCAAAATGGCCAAGAACTCCATGGAATTCCACTTGGGCCATGAGATATGACCATGCCAATATGCCTTGCTGCAAACTTTTATGGCAAGACAGATTTGTGCATTTTGCTCGATTTGCCAAATTTATGCAAATGACAAACATGTCCATCCATATGAACACCTCAGCGAGGGACCAAAGAGGGACAAACACTGATCCACCAGCCTCCCAAGTCTTTGGAACTAAAAATAGCATGCCAAACCTAGAAATCCCTAAAGAGGGGACAAGACTCCAATTTTGGTTTGGAGCATTGAATGGATGCACCAAGGAGGCATGGACTGAACCATTTCCAACTTAATTCAGTCAAGACATATCCAAGAACTAGGGAATCAGCAGCCTGTGCTCTAACCTCTAGTCAGTGGCTAGAGGAGACTTGGACTCCCATTGATCAACATTGGCCAAACCTCTGATGCAGTTGCCATTCACTATTGCTTGCAAAAGAAACTTGCTCTACTATAAATAGAGCTCATTTGTGATCAGTTTGAGTACACCAAAGCCATCAAATAGATGCTTTCATCAAAATCACCTTCTCACTTCCAATTTTGCCTTCTAAGGCAAGTCACTATCGAGTTTTAAGTTTGAGAGTTATTCCAACCAAGCTAATCACACACACACCTCATAAACATCATATATAAGTGATCCAAACACTCACATAACATCTGTAACACCAAAATCACAAAATTACTGGCCAACTGCTCAAGTTCTTGACAGAGGTGCAGTTGAGGTACCATCTCAAGTTTCAGCTTGTTTCAAACCACTCCAAGCATTCAAACACTCTCCTTGGCACCTAAGGAAGCTGTCCAGATCATTGGAACCAGCTTACAACACCTCTAACACAAAACACGAACACCAGCTGCAAGAGGTAAGCATGAGCTCTTCTAACTCTATGATCCATGCATTTTTTGCTGCACAATAATTTGGCCATTAGTTCATAATCATGCATAGAGTGTTTTCCCTCAATCAATTGCTTTGTTTGAATCATGTATGGAATTTCTAAGCCTTCCTGCAAATTTTAGGGTTCTTGAGGTTTCTTTTTTATTTCTTATTCCATGCTTAAAATAAATGAAATTAAAGATCATAGACATGATCGTGAGGTAAAAACGAGCAGATTGATATGAAGATTGCATGATATAAACAAGTATTCAGTGAGATTGGATAGAAAATTCAAATCTGCAGAAACAGAGGGTGGCGCGTGTTCTTGCCATGTTCTTGGCGCCCTTTTTGAAAATTCAAATATTTGAATTTTGTGATTTTATTTAATTGATTCAAAAATTAATTTCTCTCTGATTTTTAATGATTTTGAGTTGATTCTTTTTTTAATAATTCACAAAAATGTTAAAATATTTTATTTTACCAAAAAATCCCAAAAATATTATTTATTTCATATATTTGATATTTTTGCAAAGAATTAATATTTTATTTGTTTTTAACATTTGAAATATTTTTTCTCCCTTGATTTTCCAAACTTAATTGATTTCCAATCATTTTATGGACATAAACATGATTTTTCAAACATTAATCCAATACCACAATTTGTTTTTCACACATGTTTAACAATTTTGATCATTTTAATTGAATTTTTATTCAATTAAAATATATTTTGAAAACAAATTAGGGTTTTGATTAATTCAACCCTCATCAAACTTTTTTCAAACACCCTAGGCCTCTAATAGAGTGTAAGTCCCATCCCTTTGTAAATAAAACCTTTTTGGGCCTCAATGCATTGTATAAGTCCCGATACCGTTTCAGAAATTTCGGTGCGATCGTCGCCTTTTTCAAATTTCATCTGGCCATACCCTTGTGTTATAAGCCTCACACATCTTTCAAAATCACACTTTGGGCCTCTAATAGAGTGTAAGACCCAACCCCTTTGAAAACCAAACATTTTTGGGCCTCAGTCATTGTATAAGACCCGCTGCGTTTTCAAAAATCTCGGCGCGTCGCCATTTCAAAACGAAAAAATTTTGGGCCTACCCTCATGTTATAAGTCCCATTCCCTTTTTTTTAAACATTCTTGGGCCTCTAATAGAGTGTAAGACCCATACCCTTTTAACCAAAACCTTTTTGGGCCTCACATATTGTATAAGTCCCTCTGTGTTAAAAGAAAAACCTCGGCACGATTGTTAGAACAAGAATTGATTCTACATTCCTAATAGTTTTGATGATAACAAACATTATATTATTTAGAACTTGATGCTCCTTAATTCATTTTTTGTGATATGTAGGGAAGTTCTAATGTAAAGAAGTTCTGATATAGAAGTATCAGAAGATCCCATCTGAGTGAAGTTCTAATCAAGTGAAGCTCACAAGATCTAAGCAAAGCGAGTTCAAAGCGAAGTTCTAATCAAGCGAAGTTCACAAGATCTAAGCAAAGCGAAGTTCTAATCCAGCGAAGCTCTGATATGGAAGAATCACAGACCTAAACTAGCTAAGTTCTGATGAAGGATGTCTCACACTTCAGCACCAAAGCTGCATCAAGAACAGAAACTCTGATAATGCATCAAATCAACGTGGACTCTGATACGCTATCCTCCACATTTATGAGTATCACAAAGCAACGGATTGAAACAGACAAAATCTGTATTTTTGGAAAGAGCATTCAAAGGCATTATTGTCAATCTCGAAAAATAACTCTCACGACTCCAACGGATCAATTATTTTCATCTATTTAAGGGAGCACCTGCAGATGACCAAATACACTTGCGCGCATACTTTTCACAATTCATCAAGTTCCTCATCTATTTTCATTATTTGATAAAAATATTGTAAAAACTCACTGTTGTGATAAAGCTTATTAGAAGCATAGTATTTTAAGTTGAAATTCCTTGAGAAAACCAAGTTGTGGTTAAAACTCAAGAAGACACTGACGGTTGTCCCTGTGTCTGTGTAATCTTAATTGATTAGTGGATTAAGTCCTCAAGAGAGAGAGGCAAAATCACCTTGGTGGGTGGACTGAAGTAGTTTGAGTTCAAACGAACCAGGATAACCAACGTGTCTCCTTTTTGCTTAAATTTTTAAAAACCCTAATTCAACCCCCTTCTTGTGTTTTTTCGTTTCTTCAATTGGCATCAGAGCGCCTGGTTCTGGGTGCTAACACTTAACCGTGTCAAATAAAAGATCCTTCACGAAAAACACTATGGCGGAACCCGTTCAGAACTACAATGACAAAATCAGTGCCAAACCACCAGTGTTTGATGGAGAAAACTTTGATTACTGGAAAGACCTAATCGAAAGTTTCTTTCTGGCTCACGACAGCGATCTCTGGGATATGGTGACTGATGGTTACACTCACCCTGTTGGAAAAGACGGTCAGAAGATCGAAAGGAAAAATATGACGGATCGACAGAAGAAAGATTTCAGAAATCATCACAAGGCCAGAACTATTCTCCTTAGTGCAATCTCCCACACAGAATGCGAAAAGATCACTAACAGAGAATCGGCCAAACACATATTTGATTCGCTGAGAATGACGCATGAAGGCAACACTCAAGTAAAAGAGACTAAAGCTCTGGCACTTATCCAGAAGTATGAAGCCTTCAAAATGGAAGATGATGAAACAATTGAGAAAATGTTCTCAAGGTTTCAAATTCTGGTTGCTGGACTGAAGGTTCTGAATAAAGGGTACTCCACATCAGATCATGTCAAGAAGATCATCAGAAGCTTACCTAAAGTATGGAGACCCATGGTCACAACACTAAAGCTCTCCAAGAACCTCAACGAAATATCTCTTGAAGAACTGACCAGCTCTCTGAGAAGTCACAAAATAGAACTAGAAGAAGATGAGCCTTAAAAGAAAGGTAAGTCTGTTGCTCTTAAATCTAAATATAAATATGAAACTAAAGCTTTTCAGGAAGAAGAAGAAAGCTCTGGCGGCTCCTCAGAAGAAGATGAACTATCGCTCCTTTCCAGAAGAATCCAACAACTATGGAAAAATAGGTAAAGAAAATTCAGAAACTCTCGAAGATCAAGCAGTCATTCTGAACCATCCTCTGGACACAAAAAGTCAAAGAACAAAGAAGTGGTGTGTTACGAATGCAAGGAACCTGGACACTACAAAAGCGATTGTCCTAAGCTGCAGAAAGAAAAGCCAAATAAGAAGTTTAACAAGGAAAGAAAGAAAAGTCTTATGGCTACCTGGGATGACTCAGAATCTTCTGAAGCAGAATCTGAATCAGAAAATGAACACGCCAACATTGCCCTAATGGCCAACATATCAGATGATTCAAACTCATCAGAATCAGACTCTGACTCAGAAACTAAAGAGGTATTCTCTAAATTTTCTAGATCTCAATTAGAAGAAAGTCTGTCAGAAATTCTTGAAAATTATCAGAAACTTTAGCTCAAATATAAGAATCTAAAACACGATCTTGTATCTGAGTCTGAAGAGAACAGAAAGCTGAAAGCAGAAAATTCTGAGTTAAAAGAAACCATTTCAAAACTCAACTCTTTGGAATCTCAAAAATCTCAGAAACATTCTGACTCAGTAGTTTCCACTAGTTCCGATAATATTTTAAAACTTTATGACTATAACTTTCAAAAATTTCTAGCTAAAAACATAGACAGAAGCAAAATGGCTTCAATGATCTATGGAGTTAGTAGAAATGGGAGAAAAGGCATAGGTTATGTTAATCCTAAAGGTGAAGCTCCATATAAACCAAAACAAGTTGATGATATGATCATAAAATACTCTCCTTTAAACTCTCACTTCACATATGGACACAAACATGACATAAAATATACCAGTGAATCTTACTCTTCAAATTCTATTGAGAAACCAAAACTCAATCAGAATTCTGTGAACACTAACCAACAAGGACCCAAAGAATTGTGGGTACCAAAGGATAAAATCCTATATGTTGCAGATGTCTTTAACAGCAAGATTGAAACACCAATCATGGTACCTAGACTCTGGATGCTCGCGACACATGACGGGAAGAAAGCATATGTTCCAAAGTCTGGAACTTAAAGCTGGAGGGTATGTAGGTTTCGGAGGCAATCATAAAGGTAAAATCATTGGCTCTGGAACCATAGGTAACGGTACTCTACCCTCTATATCTAATGTCTTATTAGTAGAAGGATTAATGCATAACTTGTTATCCATAAGTCAATTAAGTGATAACGGTTATGATATAATCTTCAATCAAAAGTCCTGTAAGGAAGTTAGTCAGAAAGATGGAACAATCCTCTTTAATGGAAAGAGAAAGAACAACATTTACAAAATAAAACTTTCTGAACTAAAAAGTCAGAATGTAAAATGTCTTTTGTCTGCTGACGACGAGCAATGGGTCTGGCACAGAAGATTGGGGCATATTAGTATGAGAAGAATTTCTCAGATTAACAAACTCAATCTGGTCAGAGGACTTCCTAATCTGAAGTTCAGCTCAGATGTTCTATGTGAAGCATGTCAAAAAGGCAAGTTTTCCAAACCCTCTTTTAAACCAAAAAATGTTGTTTCTACCTCCAGACCATTAGAACTTCTTCATATAGATCTGTTTGGACCAGTGAAAACTGCATCCATCAGTGGCAAGAAGTATGGATTAGTGATCGTAGATGACTATAGCAGATGGACATGGGTAAGGTTCTTAAAACACAAGGACGAGTCACTCTCTATATTCTCTACTTTCTGTAACCAAATTCAGAATGAAAAAGAGTTTAGAATTGTAAAAGTCAGAAGTGATCATGGTGGGGAATTTGAAAACAAAAATCTAGAAACATTTTTTAATGAAAATGGCATTTCTCATGATTTCTCTTGTCCTAGAACTCCACAACAAAATGGAGTTGTAGAGCGCAAGAATAGAACTCTACAAGAAATGGCCAGAACCATGATCAATGAGACTAACATGGCTAAACACTTTTGGGCAGAAGCAGTTAATACAGCGTTTTACATTCAGAATAGAATCTCTATAAGACCTATTCTGGAAAAGACTCCATATGAATTGTGGAAGAACAGAAAGCCCAACATTTCTTACTTTCATCCTTTTGGATGTACATGCTTTATCTTAAACACTAATGATCCTCTGAACAAGTTTGATTCTAAGGCACAAAAATGTTTCATGTTAGGATACTCTGAACGTTCAAAAGGATACAGAGTATATAACACAGAAACACGAAGTGTGGTAGAATCCATTTGTGTCAGATTTGATGATAAGCTTGGCCTTCAAAAGCCAAAGCATGATGAATCTCTTGCAGAAATAGAAGTTCAAATAACACGCACTGAAACCAGATCATCAGAAAAACAGGCGAACACAATAGAAGGAAACTCTAATTCTGAAGAACCCATCCAGAAAAGACAATCCAGAAGTTCTCTAATACATCCCGGAGACAAAATTCTGGGAAAGAAGGATGACCCAATCAGAACAAGATCCTCATTCAAAAAGACTGAAGAATCTCTAGTGGGATTAGTCTCTCTGGTCGAACCCACTACTATTGACGAAGCACTCTCAGACAATGATTGGATCCTCGCAATGCAGGAAGAATTGAATCAGTTCACCAGAAACGACGTATGGGATCTAGTTCCTAAACCCAAAGGCTTCAACATCATTGGAACCAAATGGGTCTTCAGAAAAAAACTAAATGAACAGGGAGAAGTTGTCAGAAACAAAGCACGACTGGTTGCACAAGGTTATAGTCAGCAAGAAGGGATAGACTATACAGAAACCTTTGCTCCAGTCGCAAGGTTAGAGTCTATCAGACTTTTAATTTCATATGCTGTAAATAATGACATCACTCTTTATCAGATGGATGTCAAGAGTGCGTTTTTAAATGGTTACATTGATGAAGAAGTTTATGTGCATCAACCACCTGGTTTTGAAAATACAAAACATCCAGAATATGTTTATAAACTTAAGAAATCGTTATATGGTCTAAAACAAGCTCCCAGAGCTTGGTATGAGAGACTAAGTAACTTTCTCTTAAACAATGATTTTACCAGAGGGAAGGTGGACACAACTTTATTCTGTAAGTCATTTAAAAATCACATTCTGATCTGTCAAATTTACATAGATGATATAATTTTTGGATCCACTAAAAGCTCTTTGGGCAAAGAATTTGTTAAGACTATGCAGGCAGAGTTTGCAATGAGCTTAATGGGAGAACTCAAGTTTTTCTTGGGAATTCAAATCAATCAAACTCCAGAAGGAACTTACATACATCAAAGCAAGTATGTCAGAGATCTTCTGAAGAAATTTGAAATGTCAGAAAGTAAGCCTTCCAAAACTCCTATGCATCCCACATGCATTCTGGAAAAAGATGAGGTAAGTAAGAAAGTAGAACAGAAGCTCTATAGAGGTATGATTGGTTCCCTCCTTTATTTAACTGCTTCAAGACCTGATATTCTCTATAGCGTTTGTATTTGTGCTAGATTCCAATCAGATCCTAGAGAATCCCACTTAACAGCTGTTAAGCGGATTTTCAGATATCTGAAAGGTACTACTAATCTTGGTCTTTGCTATGGAAAGTCCAGAGAATACAAATTGGTAGGATACTGTGACGCTGACTTTGCTGGAGATAGAATAGAAAGAAAAAGTACCTCTAGAAGCTGCCAGTTTCTGGGAGACAACCTAATCTCTTGGTCCAGCAAAAGACAATCCACCATTGCACTATCAACTGCTGAAGCTGAATACATAGCTACAGCTGGATGCAATACTCAGATGCTCTGGATGAAGAATCAGCTTGAAGACTTTCACATTTACGAGAGTAACATCCCTATCCTCTGTGACAATACTTCTGCCATCTGTCTTTCTAAAAATCCTATTCTGCATTCTAGGGCTAAACATATAGAAATTAAACATCATTTCATTAGGGACTATACTTAGAAGGGAATTCTTTGTTTAAAATTTATAGACACAGACCATCAATGGGCTGATGTTTTCACCAAACCCCTTGCTGAAGATAAATTTAATTTCATTCTGAAAAATCTCAGTATGAAAGTTTGTCCAAAATGAAAAATGTAATTTCTATATTTTTAACTCTCAGAATTTCTTTTCTTTTGTGAACATCTGACCAATAATTCTTCAGAAGTGAGAAGAAAGATTGCATCAGAATCTATTCAGAAGATCTGAACTTTTCATTTCAAGGATAGATCATTAAGTTCACTCTAGCAAACACTTGTCAACCTACGCTCCAGATTTTCTCTGATGATGAACGCGTGTCAAACTCTGGAAAACTGAAACGTCTGTGTTGACATATCGAGGCGCCAAGTCACATCGGTAACTGTTCCCAAAATTTCTCACGCTATCTCCCTTGTCAGAAATCATTACGGCTATTAATCATTATATTTATTATTTTTAATTGCTATTTAATTCTTAGTCACTCTTATATAAATGTCACTTCTAACACCCTCACACGTTCACTATCACTCACTTAGCTCTCTATCGCCTTCTCCGTATTATTTGCATTTCTTGTTTTGCTACCTACATTTCTTGTTTCTCTGTGTGTTCCCAAAACCCTAAGTTCCCAAAATCCTAAGTCTGTGAACAATAGCCTCCTGCTCTCATCAAAGCTCTCAACAAGCAATGTCTCAAGAATCAGCTGACCAAGTCATTGAAGAAAGGTACGTTGAGCCCTCAAGAACTCTCCTCACCCCCTTTGCCTCTCTTGAAGTTCTCTGTGAACTCATTGTTGATTTTGAAAGCATGAAAGATAATGGGTATGACCTTACTCCTGAGGTTGAGTTTCAAGGATGGAGCAAATACTTTAATCGCTTAATGGGTCCAGTTTTTCCTCAACTCGTTAAGGAATTCTGGATTTTTGCATCAGTCTCAAAACATCAAGTAACTTCGTATGTTATGGGAAAGAAGGTTATCATCACTGAAGATCTTATTGGTAAGCTGATCGATCATGATGGATCAGGAATTAGATGCAGTGAAATGGAAAAGGGGACTGATCTAAACACTATCTCAAAGGAAATCTTCACCACCGGTCAACACTCCAACAAAATCAAAGACCTAAAGGATCATCACAGAATTTGGGCCAGAATCATTCTTGGATGTATCTATCACAGGAAACCTTCAAGCTCGTCTGACTACATCAACAACGATCAATAGTATCTTCTGTACCTCATCTCCACCTCTACCAAAGAGAATCTTCCTCACTGTCTATTTAATCATCTGAAGAACAGTGAGAAGGAAACAAGAGAAGACGAAAGAACCAAGAGAGATTGGATTCCTCTAGGTAGACTAATATCAGATATTCTTACAGAGAATAAGCTGATAGAACACCTAACTGAAGCTCAGGAAATCTCTGATCTAGAAACTATTGCTGGAAGACCTCTCAATGCAAAGAACCTCGAGAAGATGAAAATCCAGGAATGGATTAACTTTCTGAAGCAGGGTTGTTTGGAGAATCTGAATCCAGCTGCCTCTGACTATCTTTGGACCAAATTCAGAAAGTGGTTTAATTCTGAATCTCAGAAAATGAAGGAACTAAGCTATGACATAGCCCAACAGAACTTCTGTGACCATATGAAGATCTTCAATAGGCAAGTTCTAAGATTCTGGGAAAAGAAACCTATTCTTCCTCTAGGTTGGAAAGCTCCTATGGTTTCAGAACCTCATGCACAAAACTCTGAGCATCAAACTCTGGTTATCGCTGAAGTGGAAGATAAATCACCTGAAGCCTCTCCAAAGGAAGTGTCCACAAAAAGCTCTGAGGATTTGGTAACTTCTGAAGAACCTACTTCATCTGTTCTAGTGCTGAAAACTCTGGATGAGTTGAAGAAAGAGAATGAGACAGTTAGAAAGAGATTGGACAAACAGGATGAAACAAACGCAGAAATTAAAGGGATGCTTGGCAAGCAAGAAGAATCCGCTAATCAGATCAAAGGCCTTATGGAAGCATTGTTCACAAGACTTCCACCTGCTCCTCAACCTTAGATTCTTTTTATGTTTCTTTGTGTTTCTTTTGCCTTGCTTAATTTGTGTTTTATCTTGCTCTTTTTTGACTATATTCTCATGTATCTTTTCACTTTTTGATTAATGACAAAGGGGGAGAACGTAGAATATTTTGAAAGATAACAGTGCACCATGACTATGTCTCGAACATTTTAACCTCTGCTTCCATATTTTTGTTAAGAAAGCAGGAAAATGGCAATCAGAACTTCTTGGAAGTCTTAAATCTCAACATTTTCAAGGAAATCTTCAACTCAGGGGGAGTATTCTCTACTCCATACTCTATTAATTAATTATCAAAATATAAGTTTTTGTCATCATCAAAAAGGGGGAGATTGTTAGAACAAGAATTGATTCTACATTCCTAATAGTTTTGATGATAACAAACATTATATTATTTAGAACTTGATGCTCCTTAATTCATTTTTTGTGATATGTAGGGAAGTTCTAATGTAAAGAAGTTCTGATATAGAAGTATCAGAAGATCCCATCTGAGCGAAGTTCTAATCAAGCGAAGCTCACAAGATCTAAGCAAAGCGAGTTCAAAGCGAAGTTCTAATCAAGCGAAGTTCATAAGATCTAAGCAAAGCGAAGTTCTAATCCAGCGAAGCTCTGATATGGAAGAATCACAGACCTAAACTAGCTAAGTTCTGATGAAGGATGTCTCACGCTTCAGCACCAAAGCTGCATCAAGAACAGAAACTCTGATAATGCATCAAATCAACGTGGACTCTGATACGCTATCCTCCACATTTATGAGTATCACAAAGCAACGGATTGAAACAGACAAAATCTGTATTTTTGGAAAGAGCATTCAAAGGAATTATTGTCAATCTCCAAAAATAACTCTCACGACTCCAACGGATCAATTATTTTCATCTATTTAAGGGAGCACCTGCAGATGACCAAATACACTTGCGCGCATACTTTTCACAATTCATCAAGTTCCTCATCTGTTTTCATTATTTGATAAAAATATTGTAAAAACTCACTGTTGTGATAAAGCTTATTAGAAGCATAGTATTTTAAGTTGAAATTCCTTGAGAAAACCGAGTTGTGGTTAAAACTCAAGAAGACAGTGACGGTTGTCCCTGTGTCTGTGTAATCTTAATTGATTAGTGGATTAAGTCCTCAAGAGAGAGACGCGAAATCACCTTGGCGGGTGGACTGGAGTAGTTTGAGTTCAAACGAACCAGGATAACCAACGTGTCTCCTTTTTGCTTAAATTTTTAAAAACCCTAATTCAACCCCCTTCTTGTGTTTTTTCGTTTCTTCAACGATCGCCAGTTCAAAACAAAACCCCGTGCCTCTCCTTGAGCTGTAAGCCCCACCACTGATACAAAAACACTTGGGCCTCTAATAGAGTGTAAGACCTAATCCCCTTGTACATAAAAACTTTGTGGGCCTCACATATTGTATAAATCCCTCTGTACAGTTTTAAAAACAGCGGTGCGATCATCGTTAAAACCTTGGCCCTCTCCTTGAGCTGTAAGCCCCAACAAACTTTTCAAATCACTTTCTCCTTTGATTTTGAATATAATATTGTTATCAAAGATTTCTTTGTTGAACAACTAACAAAACAGCATGGAAGCTCTACAAGGGTAAGTGTTTATCCGCTTTCATTTATCGCTTTCATATGTATATAACTGTATTGTGGGGCTGCTTCACTGTAAGTCTTCTTTCACATACTTTATATACTTGTCACATATCAACTGTGTAATACTAGTATAGCTATTAATAGTTTTCCCCGGCAACTACGTCTAACACTAGGTAAAGCCTTGTTGGTCACTCTTAAATACAAATAAAACTAGATCCCCCATAGGATTCCAGACACAGTCTTCCCTTCTCTTAGGGTTAAACAATATGGAACAAAGAGAAAGGCAGTATTCTTGGTGAACCTTTTCTCAGACTGTCACCCTTAGAAATTGTCAAAGAAACTCTACTCCCCAGAGTTGATCTATTCTCCGTGAATAGCATCTCTTGAGTTTCTTCCAAATTCTCAAACTTTCCTGGAATGATCTCTTCTCTGTGAATTGCATTTCTTGAACTTCTCTTGGTTTGGGGACCTACAGGCTTCCTAAAAGCATCCCCGCCTCCTCTTGGGCGTTGTACAAGGACCCTTCGGCTTCTTAGAAGTTCTCATGCCTTCTCTTGGGCTTAATACAAGGACCCTGGCGACCTCTTAAAGGTATAAGACAGAACTTAGTCGTCCTTTGCTAGAGCAGTCTTTCCAGCGTCAAAACTCTGGCTGTTATAAGGTTAATACCCATCCCTTAATGCCCGTGCCTCCTCTTGGGCATTGTACAAAAGATAAAACTCTAGACTTGGACAGTCTAAGACCCTTGAGTCTCAAATACATTCTCATGTTCCCTTCAAACACAGGCAGAAACCCGATCTCTCTCTTGAGAGTTCCCCACACTTAGACTCGCTTCAGGATCTTCAGAATCCACAGCGGTAAGATAGCCTCCTCTTGGGCTTTGTACACATGACTCTCCCCTAGCGGAGCTAACCTTTTCAGACTATCTTGTTGAGTCAGTCTCCCCTTTTTCCTCCATCTTGGGCTTCATATAAGACACATATAAAACACTCTCTTGTTGAGTAGAAAAGACTCTCTTGTTGAGTCAATCTCCTTTTAGCCTCTATCTCGGGCTTCGTACGAGATACTAAAACACTCTCTTGTTGAGTATAAAAGACTCTCTTGTTGAGTCAAACTCTTTTTAGCCTCTATCTTGGGCTTTGTACGAGATACTAAAACACTCTCTTGTTGAGTATAAAAGACTCTCTTGTTGAGTCACTTCCCTTTTAGCCTCCATCTCGGGCTTCGTACGAGACACTAAATCACTCTCTTGTTGAGTATAAAAGACTCTCTTGTTGAGTCAAACCTTTTTAGCCTCCGTCTTAGGCTTCATATAATACAGATAAAAGACTCTCTTGTTGAGTCAAACCTTTTAGCCTCCATCTTGGGTTTCGTACAAAACACATAAAAGCACTCTCTTGTTGAGTCAGTCACTTGTTAGTACTCACTTGTTGAGTCAACCCTTTTAGCCTCTATCTCGGGCTTTGTACGAGACAACAAATAAAAAGTATCCTCTTGTTGGGTCAATCGCCTCCTCTTAGGCTTTGTATAAGGAAACCTCGGTTGAGTCAATCAACCTTTTAGCATCAAACCTGTGCCTTGCTCACAACATACAAACATCAACAACCCCTCTTTAGAGATGACAAATTCTCTCTCATCCAAACCCCCTTTAGCTTCACATCTTGGGCTTTGAACAAGATACAAACCACCTCTAGCTTCATGTCTTGGGCTTTGAACAAGACACCAAAACAACCTTTTTCCTCCCATAGAATAGGAGGAACTACGATCGCTCTAATTTCCCTGTTTCGTTAAACGGGAATACAAAGGCATAAGATTGCAAAAAAATCTTAGCGAGCATACTAATCAAAAAACCCAAAATCCAGTATCTCCTTCACATATCAATCAAAAGCGTCAAATTTAAACACATTACCAAAAACCTCACAAATAGTCCAAACACTGTGTTCTTAACAAAATAAACCGAAGAGGGGCCCATATCTTAATAGCATCTGTAAACCAACAGTTTTGACTGTTTAAACTCAGTTTGCGAGTAGGGTTAATTGGAGACATCTATTTCCCTTCCTTAATCAGCTTAACAGGATAAAAAATGAATCGAACTGTAGTACCCAAGCGATCGTGAGTCAAGACCACAAAAATTATGCTACAGAAAAAATGGCGCCCACCATGGGGCCCTCTTCTCTTTCTTACAATCTTCGGTGGAAACCTTAAGTTCACAATCTTAGGTAGAAAACCCTGAGTTCACAAAGTATCACAGAAATGGCGACTCTGCTGGGGAGTCATTGTCTGTATAGGATCATAAGACTAGAGGTCTAAGATGATTAAGACAAATATATATACTGCTTTTCCTAATTAATATATGTGTTTATTTTTCTGATAATGGGAATGCGTGTGACGCCACATGTGGAAAGATTGAGTATACACCTAAGATAGGTGATGGCAATACGGGTAATCTTACGGGGAGTGAATCCCAGTTAAGAGTCCCCAACCGACCATCAAACTCAGTGGAGACTCTCTTTACAGATACATTGCCTATATGACTTTTTTTGTTGAAAGTAGTGTGGTCGACTGGGTTATCTGAGAAGATGAGGTTTTTAGCAGACTAAAACCATTTTGTAGTGCAAAAGCTATCGGAAATAGTTGTCACGCGATACTACCCTAATTTGAGATCACTCTAGGATACATCAGCTCACTGGCGATCCGCTTGCTATTGTTATCCCAAGAGGGATCAATGATTTTGCAGACAGGTACAAAAAATCACCAGTATAAACCTTGGGGGGGGGGGGGAGGGGTAGAGCCTTGACTTCATGACACCGACCCTTTGACCCCATGTTTTTTCTATGTTTTTGTGTGCTGCATTTATACATTCATTTAAAAAACATTCAAAAAAAATCTTCTCTTCTAGTCTCTCTTTTTCAAATTAAACTAAGACAATGATTGCAAATATCAGATAAAGAGATTGCGTTATGGATTTCGGTAGAAGGAAAACTCACAAGTACACCTTCAAGGTTCCAAAGTTAGAGAATTTAAGAGGTTTGGCGAGGATGATCACCAACCCTGAGGCTTTCAGAGCCATGTATGGAGGACTGCTGTCCCTATTAAGGGTCCATGTAATTGAAGGAATCCAGTCTACACTAATCCAGTTCTACGATCCGGTTTATCACTGTTTCACATTCCCGAATTATCAGCTAGCACCAACACTGGAGGAATACTCTCACTTGACTGATTTACATATCACTGATCAAGCTCCCTTTTCTGGACTGGAAGAAATTCCAAAAGATCAAACCATTGCAAGAGCAATTTATTTGGACGAGTCAGAAGTCAGGACTCACATGACCACTAAGTGTGGCATCCAAGGTTTGCCAGCCAAATTCTTGATAAAGAAAGCCCTGTACTTTGCTAGTATAGGGAACGTGGCCGTTTTCGAGAGCATCTTTGGTTTGCTCACCTACAGGTTATTTTTGTTTCCCAACATCGATAACTTTGTAGATATCAATGCCATTAAGATATGTCTTATTGGAAATCCCGTACCAACCTTACTCGCAGATGCGTATCATTCGGTACACTTAAGGAATTTATATAGAGGAGGAATGATCACGTGTTGTGTACCCCTGCTATACAAATGGTTCTTTACGTTGGTCACAGAGAATTATGTCTCTTACCAACTCTGACATCAATTGGGACAATCGAATCTACGATGGGATCAGAATCATTGACCGTTGTAGAAACTTCCCAAATGTACCCCTTATAGGAACTAAGGGAGGAATCAACTATCATCCAGTGTTAGTTCGTCGTCAATTTGGGTACCCAATGAGGCATGTCCCGCGGAGCGCTCATCTGGAAGGTATTTTCTTCAAGGAAGGAGAAAATGACAGGGCACTAAAGACAGAAATAGTGCATGCCTGGAAACACGTTCATAGGAAAGGAAGAGAGTCTCTAGGGAAACCAGACTGTGTCTCGGTGGAGCCTTATCTCCACTGGGTACAAACTAGAGCTCTCAAGCTGAGGATGCCTTACCCTCGTCAGGAAGTTCTTCCGTTAAGGGACTCTGTCCTTTATTTCATGTCAGACACGGAAAAACTTCAAGTTACTCTCAACAAAGTTCAACAGGGGAGGAGGTCTTGGAGGAACAAGTACCGTATTCTCAATGTAGAGTGTAAGAAACTACATCAGCTATTGAAAGATAAGGATGCTCTGATTGAGATTTTAGAGCAACATGCTGTAGAGAATCAGGATGACCAGAGGAATTTGCTCGCTCCTTTCACTTGGCAAAGGAATGACAACCCGACAACGGCAGAAGAGCCCCGGTCAAAGAAAAGGAAAGCACCAGAACCAGCACCTGAGCTCTCCTCAGAGAGGACTCAGGATCCATTAGTTTAGACATTTCCTTTTACAGCACTTTGTAATCTACTGTATTTCCATTTCCGCAATCTTTGAATTCTATAAAACGGGGTTTCCCCACTGTATGATATTGGCAATCAAAATTGTTGATGTTTCTTTTGATTAAACAAAAAAATAATTAATAAAACCATTGCATATCATTCACCATTCTCGCATAAACGCACTCTTCTTCCCTACGAATCTCATGTTTGTGTCTCGATTCTAGAGTCAAACTGTCTCATTCGTACAATACTCAGGCCAATCGACAAAAGAAAATGGATGATCTCGAGGAAGAGAACAGAGAGTTGAGAGAAGAAATCGACACTCTGAAAGAAGATCTGAGAAAGCTTCATAACGACATGCAAGCTCTAGCAGAAGCTCAGATGCAACAACAACAGACTGTGATCTCAGAGACCACATCGACGCCCATAGTGGAGAAGTCTGATCCTAGGTACAAAATGCCGAAAGATCGTCCCTGGGGCATGCCACTCAACTATATCCTAGAAGGATATATTCTGCCGATCATGGAAGATCCGGAAAATGCAGCAGGAACCGCAGGGCCTGAAGGTTACAAACTTCAGGAAAGCAAAGATTCCAGGGGCATAACAACAACTCCTGAAGGTTACAAACTTCGGGAGGCACCTAGAGTCTCTGCCATGATGACTATACCACCACCCGTGGTACACACTGTCCCGGAAGGATAGATTCCACAGATACCTTCTGGTGGAAACGAAAGTATGTTTGACAGAATGAATAAGTTCTAGGAATAGTTCCTGGAGATGCAGAAAGAGCTACAAGCCATCCACGATCACGATCTATTTGGAAAGGATGCCGCAGACCTTTGTTTGGTCCCCAATGTGAAAGTTCCGCACAAGTTCCAGGTACCCGATTTTGAAAAATACAAGGGTAACTTTTGCCCTCAAAGTCATTTAGTGATGTACGCTCGGCGAATGTCAGCTCAGACAAAGAACCAGGAGCTACTGATTCATTACTTTCAGGATAGTTTAACCGGTGCCGCACTCAAATGGTACATGGGTTTAAACCGCACTAAGATCACTACTTTCAGAGACCTTGGCCCTGCCTTCGTTCAGCATTATAAGTATAACCTGGACATGGCACCAGACAGAGATCAACTCAAATCGATGTCATAAAAGGACAAGGAAACCTTTAAGGAGTACGCTCAGAGATGGCATGAAATTGCCGCCCTGATTTTTCCACCTCTTGAGGAAAAAGAGATGACAAAGATCTTCTTGAAAACCTTGAGCTCATTTTACTACGACCGAATGGTTGCCAGTGCGCCCAGTGACTTCACCGAGATGGTGGGCATGGGAGTTCGTCTTGAGGAAGCCGTCCGAGAAGGACGTCTGGTTAAAGACGCTGGACCATTAAGTAGTACAAAACGATACGGTAGTACTCTCCCTAAGAAAAAAGAGCAGGATATTTTGAATATCTCTCTCGGAAAGCAAAGGCGACGTTACCAACCAGTAGCTGATGTAACTCCTGCTATCAACCCTATGCCTATTCCTACCTATCAACCTCAGGTTGCGTAAAGCCAACCTAATCAACAACCATATCAGCAAAGGACACAACAACTTCTTCAGCAGGCTCGTCCTCCGTACAACAACAACCGTACAACGCGACCGCCAGGGTTCGACCCTATACCAATGTTGTACGCAGAATTATTTCTATTACTACTAGTCAAAGGGCACGTCCAGACCAAGTCTCCTTTTACAGTACCAGAAAATCCGCCTTTTTGGTTCAAGGTGGATCAGACTTATCCTTACCATCAAGGAGGACCAAGGCATAACATAGAAACTGCCTCAGTTTCAAATCCGACGTACAAAAGCTTGTTAGGAGCGGGGTCTTATCTTTCAAAGATCCGAATCCAAATGTTCTCACGAACCCATTACCTCAACATGAGAAAGCTGCAGTCAATTTGAAAGAGGGAGAGTCTAACGACAGCTATCAAATTCATGATGTACTCTTATTGAGGACCAATCTGGTGAAGAGGCATCACAGACAGAGTGGGTATGGCCGTGTACCACCTCATAACTATCACCAATGTGATATCTGCTCTAAAAACAATCAAGGATGTTTTGTGGTGCAATCAGCTCTACAGGAACAATTGGATCTCGGGTGGATCCAAGAGCACCGAATTCGTGGGGTCAACGTGACTTATATGAATTCCAACATCATTCAAAACCATGACATCCGTGCGATGAATGTCAACCTGGTGGCAATGCACTCAAGGCAAAGCCAAAATCATGATCTGCCACGGCACGATTACAATTCCTGTCTGATTTGCTCGATAAACAATCAAGGATGCTCTTTTGTACAAGAGGCCCTCCAGCGTCAGATGGATCTTGGGTGGATCCAGGACTACCATGATAGAAATATTTATCAGATCAACATGATTCAAATCTTCGATATTTGCTTGATGAATACCAGCTTGGTAAAATTACACGCTAAGCAAGTCCAGCTCGGTTTTCTAACTTCGCATAATTATCAGAACTGTAAAGGATGTTATGAGAGTGACTAGGGATGTGACCTCGTTCAAAGAACTTTGCAACACTTGTTAAACCACTGGTGGCTTCCGATCTATATAGATTAAGATACGCAACAAGTCAGTATGGTTAATGGGAACCCTACTAGGCATCAAAGTCAGGATGCTCGATCAATGGAAACAGACCTAGTAAGGTTACACTGTATTCAAAGCAGACGTGGCCAGGTGCCACCGCATAACTATGAACGCTGTAGAGTTTGCTCGGAAAATAACCGAGGATGTTACCTCATACGAGCAGCCCTTCAAGGTCAATTGGACCGCGAAGAGATTCAACCATGTCCAGTTCCGGGGTCCATCAACTTGATGCCCGATTACTTCGCTGATCAAATCCAGGATGTTGTTGTAATCTCTAATCCTGAGAGGACCAAAGATGTTTGTGCCATCACCCCTCTACTGGACGAATCAAAAGTTCTTAGCCAAGAACTGATTGAAGTTACCTACGACAGTCAGAAAAATCAGAAGGCTCCTGTAGTTATCTATTTACCGGGACCATTACTGTATGAAATAGCTAAGGCAATCCCTTACAAATACGGTGCAACAATAATTGAGAATGGAAAGGAAATTGCATTACACTCCGTCGTGAATATTGCAGACATCAGTCGAGTAACACGGAGCGGTCGAATCTTAAATAGAGGAGTTTGAGAACCTAACAAAGAAAAGGAACTTCGGACAGAAGCTCCCAATCCACCAGACGGTCAGTCCAGTGATCCCAACCTTTCAAAAAACAATAATGAGATGCTGAAGCTCATCCAGAGGAGTAAATACAACATTGTTGATCACCTGTTACAAACTCCTTCAAAGTTCTCTGTGTTATCTCTTTTACTCAGTTCCGAAGCCAACAGAGAGACTCTACAGAAAGTCTTAGATCAGGGCTTTGTGGAACAGGATGTGTCAATACGACAGTTCGATAGTGTAATACCTCAAAATTTGCCCTCTTATCTCTCTCCAACAATTGGCTTATGTTTCATTCATTTGCATTGCATGATAGGTCATATTAAATCATACACATCATTGGTTGCAAGGCATGGTATCAAGTACATCAAGGTGTGGACAGTTTAAGGTTAAAGGACAAGAGAAAAGCTTTTCCAAACATGTACCAAGGGCACCTCACATCTCAATTCATCCCATTTGAGTCCTCAGGGTATCACAAGATGAGAATCCAATAGAAGATTGAAGGAAGTCTTATTCTCCTAACCAGTGCAAACTAGGGTTTTGGAATTCTGAAGTATAACACACTGATGGGCAAGATTCTTGAGCTTTTATCATCACCCAATGACATATATCATCTTGGTTTGAAAGGATATACATCATACTCAGAGGAATTTGGATTTGGAGGATGTGCTAATTTCTCCTAGACTGAGGGGTCAAAATTAGGGTTTGCCATAAAATCAGTTTATTTCTGATTTTTTTGGGCAAGACTTGATTCTATGGTATTCTACATGTCCTCAAGGGTCTAAGGATGAAGAATTGTCCATCAATTTGAGTTGTAAGGTTTTCAATTGATCAATTAATTGAGAATCAGGAGAATTGGGGAAAAGTCAATTGTGTAGGGGAAAAAGTCAACTCTTGACTTTTTAAGGTCAAATTCATGCTCCCAATGTCAAATATGATCATTGGTGAAGATTTGATCAAGAAATAATAAGGGATTCATCAAAAATCAAGAAATGTGCAAAGTTGCCAAAAATAGTAATGAAGGGTTCTATTTATGGCAAGTTTTGTCAAGCTGAAGGGCCATCTTTGGAGCATTCTTTCTCCATGCTCCAAGCTTCAAGCTCAAATGTTAGAGATGCCTATAAAAAGTTCACATTCCAAGCTTCAAAACCATACCAAGAACAACTCCATTGGATTAAAATTGAGAGAGATATGATGGATCAAAGAGGAGAGGAATCAAGGCAAAATGGCAAGTCATGACCAGCCAGTGCGCCATAATTTTCACAAACACTTGGTGTGCATGTTGTGCCCAAGTTCATGGCCAAATATCTCATTGATAGAAGCTTCAAATGAAAAACTATCCAACATGAAAGTTGTTATCCTTGATCCCCTCTATAACATTGATGTTGGGAGTTTTTTCACTAGAGCAACACATTGAGAAATATGGTGAGACAAAGTAGGGCCATCACACTTGCAATCACACTCGCCCATGGGCTCAGGTCATGCAGGCTTGGCAAAGGCACAAGATCAGTTATATTCCCCTATGTTCATCAATATTCCTAAGCATCTTAGAGGCTTCTATTCCAAGTATTTTCAATTCCAATACTATTCTCCTCCACTTCCTCTTCCTTAAGAGCAAAGAATCACCTCATTTCATTCACTAACCATCAAGTTGTAAGCATTTAAAGTCCACCTCATGAATATAATTTCCATCATTATGAATCTCTTTATTTTGCAGATAGTGCATAGTACTCATGCTGCACTATTGCTATGCGCATCATGTACCATCAGCTATCATTCCAACATTGCCTTAATTAACTAAACAAACACCATACATCAGATATCATGCCTTTGTACTTTCACTACCATATTTGTCTAAACATAAGAGAGAGTAAAAAACTTGCAGAGCAAGCATTGCTCCTACCATCAATACATCATCACCCTTCATTTCTTAATCCACACCACAAGCTGCCATGATTCTTTCCACACTCTAACACAACACCATAACTCGTGCCCTAACTAATTTGGCTCACCACTAACTCAGTTAATCAGAGTTCTAACTGTTAACCAAGGTGGTTAATAGTTAACTCACCCTATAAAACCATTTCATAACAGAATTTGGAGGGGGTTGGTTCATTTTTCACTTTCTACCAAAAGCTCACACATTCTCTCTCTGAACTTGCTCTTTCTTCCTCTCGAAGCTTCATCAATCTTTGCAAGTTTCTCCTCAATTTCTCATCAATAAGCATCAATGGAATAGAGTTTGATCTGGTTCAGCATCACACTTCAATTTTCTTCTTTTTTTTCAACTTAATTTGCAAGCACAACAAGATCTTCCACAGCCTTTATTTGGCTAGAGTGAAGTTCAAGGAGCTAGGAGTCTCACCTCTGGTTTTCTTTGGAGTTCAAGTGCATCAAAAGTACAGGTTCAGTTCAAAATCTCTTGCTCTAATCTTGCTTTAATTCTACTTGTTTTGACTGCTTTAAAGCTCAGTAGGAGCAATGTGATTATCCGGCTAGTTGATAGGCACTTTAGGTGCTTAGTTGAATCTTAGGTAAAAACTATCTTGCTTCGATCTGGTTTGTATGTAAATTGTTTATGAATTTCATTGGTGGATTTGTGATCTACATGAGGAGAGGATCATTTTGAGGTATGGTTTGTGAATTTCTGTGAGGTTTGATGTTTGAACACGGCGGAGACTCACCGAAGAAGACGACCGGAGTCTTCTCTGGCCACCTGGAAGTCCACCTGAAGAGGAACCCTAACTCCATCCTCAGATTAAAACACAACCGTTGATGCATTTAGATCCAACGTTTCTCAGCTTGCCAACGCATTAATGAAGAGCATCCCTCTCACGTGCCTCATTTTGAACTTCAGTTGGATTGTGTGTTTGTGTCTCATTGTAGTTACCATGCACGTGCGTTATGAATCACATGATTGAATAATTTTTCTGATCATCTCATGATTGACTGATCCAGTGGTTGTGATTGAGTCAATGATTGGTTAAGGCATATGGTATGGACACTCAGACTCATGCGCGCTTTGGGCTTTATTTTTTTGATATCCACACCCCACTTTCCTGAGCTCAAACATTTTTGAACTGGTTTATTACTTGCGCTGCACCCCCTGATTATTTTCTTTTGCATTTTAATTTCTTTTCTTACATGTTTCATTTTTAATTTTTAAAAATACATTGAAGAATCCAAAAATTCTATAAAAATTTATGAAGCATCTAGAAACATTTAAATAATTTTTGATTATTTTTATTTCTGATTTTATCATGTTTTGGCATATTTTCATGAATTTCGTATTAATTTCTTTTGTGTGTGCACAAATCCATGACCTATGCTTCATTCCAAATTTGTTTGACATAGTTGTGTCTTGAATCTTTGCCTAATAATTGGTACATGCATTTGTGATATCTTGAGGCATGATTTGAATTTTTATGGTTTCTTTAGGTCTTTTCTTGTTGACTTTTGAGTGAGGTCTTTGAGCCAATTATTTGTGTGTTTTGTATGGCATTATGAGGCATGTTTGTGCATGTTTGGTAATGGTTTTTGAGCCATTATTTTGAAGTATGTTTTCTCTCTGATTTCACTTTAATTCATTTGTCTTTTCTTAATTTCCTCATCATCTTAGCATGACTTTTTGGATTGTATGAAAGCATGTTTATTTGTGTGGATGTTATAAGACATATGCTTAGTGGTTATTGATTGTTGTTGGCCATTCTTCTTTGACCCCTATTGAGACTTATTGGTAGACGTTATGTCAATATTATAGGTCAATTTTCCCATGTTACAAGTCATTCTCAATGCATATTTGTTTGATTTATGTATACATGTTTGGACTTGAAATGTATTGTGGAACTTACGCACCTCCACTTGTCTTTCTTTGATGACTTGTTTGTATCATAACTTGCATGATCTTGTACACTCACTCCAACATGATTCACTTCTGTTTGTAATCATCCTCAACCATATTCCATGACCCATAGTTGCACATTACAAGTTTTTCTTAAGTGCATAAACTTTTTGTATACTTGTTTGAATTAACTTGAACATGGTTGCTTTTAAACTTCAATGTGTTTCAACATGACACTTGTTTGGACTTTGTGCTTACATTCTTGACCTCTAAATTTCATTTCAAATGTCATGAATTACTGGCTTGCATTCATATTACATGATTGTTTAATTTTCCATTTTCATGTCCTACTTGCATTACAAGTATGCTTCACTGTTAGAACTTGGATGATGTTTGCTCACACTTTTTCCTACTTGTTCAATACTTGTATTCATGAATCATATGCCACATTAATGAAATTTTGATGCGATCTTAAATGTCCTTCACTTCTGACCATGATGCTTACATGTGCATTCATTCATGTTTGTGAATCATATGCATTCATTTTGCATAGTTAATGTACAACTTGCATTTGTGTGAACTTTTGGTGCATGTTTCAACCTAGTTTGATTTTGTTTGATACTTAACATTAGCGGGGATCCTTAGGACATACCTACTGACTTGTGTTGGTTCTTAACCATTAAGACCCTTCCCTTTTGGTTTAAACATTGTTTGCTTTTTAAGTTGTCTTTCTAAAACAACTAGTATCGTTTTGTTTAGCTTCTTTCACTTGAATTCACTACTTGTGATTGATTATATACTAACCTTTTGTGTAGGGGCAGAGGTAAGGTACTTGAACATGTGGATGGTTATCCATGTTCATCTCTTCTCTCATCTCTCATCTCTTTCATTACCATTTCTCTTATCCTTTTGCGAATAGCATGACATAATGCTTGTTTGTGTAGAACTTTCTCACATCCCTTAGGGATCCTAGCTCATCCTTAATTTTTATTAAGGTGAGGTAGGATAAGCATTAGATAGTGCTATCCCTCCCTTCTCTTTAGACTTAGGTGCTTCTTGTGTTCCACATAACCATAGGACATCCATGTATGACAACATTAGAATTATTAGTCTTTCCCCCACTTAGACTTTTTTCCTTTCTTCTCTTTGAGTCTCTCTTTCTCATCTCAAAAAAAAAGGCAAAAACATCTAATAAAGGATTAACATGTATTGCACATGAGCCTTGCATGTGGGAAATAAGATAGTGGAGGATCTTCTTTCACTTTCTTAGAGTGTTTAGCGTACGTCCCGTCTTGGGTCGATATACGAGGCATTCGATCCTATTGTCACACCCTAATTTTTTACCCTACATTTCTATTTCCATTTCGCATCGTCTGCATGGCATAACATATCAGCTTTAGGTCATAGGGTCTTGTGTGTGCGTTTATTATTACTAACCAATTTTTGCAGGCGCAATGATCTCAAGTTGGTGTTCATTCTCTCAGTCAAATGCCTCAAGACGTGATCAACGGGTTCTGATCAAAAGGTTCCTAAGGTTTTCTACTGGTTATTTTTCTCAGGATTCCTCAGAAGTTTCCGTGTATACTCCCAAAGAGAATCAAGGCGTTGAATGTGGTCGCGAGGAAACTGGCTAGGTTTTTATGGCAAGATGAATTTCGAGTTGTATCTTTATTTGCAAGAATTCTTTAAAGTTTGGTCCTTCATCACTGTTTCAACTAAGAATATTACGAACTAGGGCTTTAAGTCATTTCTCTATCAAAATCATCAACCAAAAAGGGGGGCTTATTAAGGCAAAGGAATTAGTACGAGACACGAGCCATGGTGCAAAGGATACGGTTGTGGAGTCATTGTGATTAAGGTTATCCCTTTCTCGAGTATTTGTTGTTCTAAATGCAATACGGCTTGAAGTCGGAATTAAGGTATTCATTCAAAGTGTGCTTCGAATTCAAAATAACCAAGTGATGTGATTTGACTTATGGATTCCCTTTGACATCAAAGTTTGATTTATAAAGTTTCGGGTTCAAGAAATTCGATTTGAATGGATCAAGAATTAAGCGTGCTAAGGAAGGTTCACGTGGAAGTGTCCAAATTTCAAAATACATCTCATCCATTTGTCAAATTCATGTTTTAAAATTTCAAATTTTTATTCATGACCATTATTGATTTTCAAGAAATTCTTGGCCCAAGTTCAAACAAGTTTTTATTACAAGCCTCCAATCACCAATTTAAGTATTCAAGTGGAGCACAATTCAAAGTTTCTTGGTCAATGATGTATACATGGACAAATAGTACAAGGTCTTACATTTGGTTCCCATATGGATTATTCCAAAATACGAGGCAATGTTGCTTATCTAAAATTCATATCCAATGCCTATATCGACTATGGCTGCAGCGATTAAAGACCAAGCCGCAAGCTACTATGCTAAAAAAAATATTAAAACGAAGCTTTAACATGAAGTTTCCATGATAAGTGTGCAGCCAAACACAGCCTATCCACTAGCAATATTCCCAATGCATCAATTGATGTACGAGAGAAACAAGATTCACCAAACGCTCTTGCAAAATCCAAGCTCATGTGTTGAAACTCGTTGCAAACATGTGATGGCATAGCAGCCTTCTTTTCTTCTTTCATAGCCTATCCATAGCAAGTTCTGGGTATACCAATCTCATTCACGCCCAGTTCAGGAAGGATCTTGCGCCTACAGTGAGCAAACATGGATACAACACTGCAAAGAAAAGCAGCAAGAATCAGATGGAGGCAATAATGATCGTATTTACGAAAATATTGGTCTATACGACAAATCTTCATCATAAACCACAAACCAAACATATTCAAACAATGTTTTTCACAGGGATATTCAATAGCACACCGACATGTTCGACTGAAAAGGGAAGGAGCATTTGAGTCGTGTAAAGAAAATTCAGACAAATATTATTTTCTTTCCAAAACCAGTCAATAACACGTTCAAATCAGCACTCGTGACTTTCCAAAATAGAAGCAAATCATCTTCAACAAATTTCCAAAATCACAAAAGGATTAAAGTTCATATCTTCTTCCTAAAACATGATCAAACACCATCAAAGTGTTCCCAAAACCAGACCAAACATGTCCCAAACGATTTCAAATCATTTCAAAAGCAATTCAAAACATGTCCCTAGCATGCTCATTTAAAAATGGAAAGGTTATTACAACATGTTTATTCATTCAATACCAAATTTCATATAAAAAGAGAAGAAAATTCACAAAGGTAGACAGAACACATTGCGGCAGAATTCACACTCACACCAGAAAATTCACAGTCCACCGAAAGAAAAATTCATATACACACATAGCAAAAAATTCATTCTTACATAGCAGTAGCAGTGAAAATTCAGAGTCACATACTCACTGATATAGAACTGAAGAAGTAAGCATCACATACATTCTGCAGAAGATTCACATCAGCAAACACATGGCATAGAAATATTCACAAGCACGTCTTCGAAATTACTGCAACGTATCATCCAACGGGGAGAGCTCCGTTCATCGCCAATCTCCGCCGAGAAACCGAATCCGCAACAACCCCCGTCCGTACACCATTCTTGATGGTCGCACACTTCCCTACGTGACGCAATCGCCTCCAACTGCTGCGGGATTCCGGCGTCTCTGCACACGCCTCCAGCCGCCATCACAGATTATACTCCTCGCCACCGTCAGACGCCAAAGGGTATGTCTATTTCTCTTTTCTTGTTTTAATCGTTGATGAAACTAATTGATGAGGTTTTAGATTGTTATGTTATTTGTCGATGCTGAATGATTGAGGAGATAAGAGTATGAATGTGGTAGAGAGAGAACTGAGAATGAGTGATTGAAGGATTGTTGATATATTGCTGATGATGTTCTCCCTGTGCAAATGCATTGTTGTTGTGATGGGTCGGGTGGGCTTAGACTAAGCCCAATCCGTCAGCTAATCAAACCCCCTCCATTGCTTATAGGCCCTACCCATATGTGGTTTATTGTTTTATTTGTTTTTTTTTAATTTTATCTAGTCATTTTCTTATTTACTTATTTTGTTTGTCTATTAATTTAATTTGGTCATTAATTATAATTTTAAGTTTTAATTAGATTTTGAATTTTAATTAGATTTTAGATTAGAAGTTAATCTTGAATTTAATATTATTAGGATTTAAGTCTGAATTGACTTTTAATTATTTTTTGCTTTTTAGTTAATTGTCGATTAATTTTTATTTATGTTCCTAATTGGGATTAAGATTTCGTTTAGACTTTGATTAGGTATGTTAAAATCTTGGTGATACGTGTGAATATTTCTCGGTGAAATTGCTTATTGTTTTGTCATGATTTTGATGTCCATTTCGTTCGATGATTCCTCAATACAATTCCAAAGGAAAAGGTTCTCCCCGTTGACTCCATGTCATATTTAGGATCCATAGCCTAGTTTAATTTCACCCCCTTTCAACTTAACCTTCACTTTAGAGTCGCCGCACTCTATGTAGCGTCTTTCCATAGACGCTGCCTCCCCCTGGAACCTTGACCACAATCAAGAGTTCCTCCCCCTCTTTGAGGGGAACTACGAATACTCTGATTCCACTCCCGTCAGGATACGTAGGCACAAGATGCGATATCTTGGCGAGTATACTTAGATACTAACCCCTAGGTCTTTCCCTTAGCACATACCCTTAGCAAGCGAGCAATAAATAACATAAATAATAACAAGAGGTTCCTGTAGAGTACTACAGACGTTTAGGATGCTAATACCTTCCCTAGGCGTAACCAACCCCCGAACCTTTAGATCTCTTAGTTTTTTTCATTCTTGAACCTTTCCTTTGGATAAATCAAAGACGGTGACGAATTAAAAATTGTGATTCAAGTTAATCCAATAGCTTGGCATCCGATTCTCACCGCGACAGAAATGGCGACTTCACTGGGGATTTTTCAAGGGTTTCCCCTAACTTGTTTATAACTATGTTATTTAGTTGCTTGTTTGCCTATATATCTTTATATTTGTATATATACCTGTTCTACTTGGGTTTTCTGTGTGCAGGGTTGCTACTTTGTGTGGTGCGATAAGTCCTACACCCGGACTAGAGTGAAAATATGATAGGACGGTTAGAATTCAAGGATACTTTGAGGGAGTCGATTCCTGAAGAAGTTGAATTGAGACTTCACCACTCAGTTTAGGCCCTCTCGAATTTAATATTGTTCAACGAGTCCATTCGTGAAGACGATATTATTTCGAACTAAAGGCCATCGAGACTGAGAACCGTAGTTACCTTTAACCCAACTTGGCCTATTAGGATGTAGTGCGGGGACTATGCGGGAGTCTATTTCTGCAATAGTCGCTACGCGATACTACACTCAGACGAGATTCTCTTGAGAATATTATTGACTACCAAGTGATTTGGAAAATTGATAATATTCGAAAGATGGATTGTAGACTCTGGGAACTTTGTAGAACCCGTTCGACAGGTACATTTGAAACCATAGTACACACCATGGGAAGGGTAGATCATGGCTCCATGCTCATGATCTCCAAACCTAAGCCTTGGCTTGTTTACCTGTATATGTGTATATGTGTGTTTATGCATCCATTCATGCATTCATGAATCACCTCTCGGTTTCAAGAAACTCAATTGTTCTTTCCCTTGCAAAATCAATAAAAATCATGGATTATAAAATGAAACTTTTTTCCGAAATGTTTGCAACCTACTTTTGAGTTCCTTGAAACCATTGCATCGCATTGCATATCATTTGCATCTTTGCATGATTCATTGCATGCGTCCGTTTATCCAGCAACTCATTTCCAGATGTCTCTATCTTCCAGTGTCACCTGTGAGTCGTCAAGTTGATTCCTCGACACAGATATCGAACTAGAGCTAACTACAGACACCTAATGTTAGAGCAAGAAGCACACAACGCTGAGATCCGAATAGAGATTGATGACCTTAAGTCAAGCATGGCAAAGCTCACTGAAATGCTCCAAGTCTTGATTGCTAGAGGAGAGCAACCCCAAAGGACTGTTATCCAGGAAGTTTCATATGCTGATCCTCAGCCTGTTCAGGTGCCACCTTTAACTTGGCCAGAGTTTGGTCTGCCACCCAACTACTCTCCACCTCTTGCATCTACTGCTATGATTGGTCAGACTGCCAGACCAGTGTTTCAAGCTCCAGTTTTCGCCGAGCCTAGACCTGTGGTTCATACTGTTTCCCAGACTACTCGAGCTCCCTTTGAGAATCCTCTTTGTGATCACAATGCTGCCAGATCACAACAAGTGAAGCTTCAGTCGACTTCAACAGACTATCTTTCGAAAAGCCAGTGTTTCAAATTGGACAGCTCATCTTTGTTTCTGATTAGTCACTAGACCGTGTTTCTTATTGTTTGCATTTTCCTTATTTGTATTAGCTGTTTGCTTTTGACTTATGTTTGTACTTTCATAATTAATAAAATGAGCATTGCAACTTTTGATTTAATTCATTTGCTTTTGGTATTTACATCTTTACGCTTTATCTTTAAAAAAACAACAAAAACAAAAACAAAAAATATTTTATTTCTTTTCCGCTTTCTTTCCGATTATGCAAAGATTGGAGGGAGGATGATGAAAACGTAAATACTCACAATTGTTGTTGGTATTCCTTCGAATCAAAACTTTGCTGACGATGTAAGGCATTGTTTCAATTCCCAAACACTGGAGGCATAAGGAAGATAACCCCTCGTCAACCCCTTTGAGTCCTGAAGTAGGAGTTTCTTTTCTTTACAAATAAAAACCTGTAATCTTAACCTGGGGCAGAGTAGTTCTCAGTTAACTTGATTGTGCATTCAAATACAAGATTTTCGTGCAAGACACCTTTCACATAAAGGTTGCATTCTCAAACAACAAGCAGGTGTCGAAAATGTTTTTCAAGTCAAGCACCAATGATGGTTCACTGTAATCATTAGACAGTCATAAATTTTCAACTCTTCCAAATTAGATGAACAAATGTTGTACAAGTTGTTCCCAAAATGATCAATAAAGAAGGATCGTCAAGAAATCCTTACTCAAAGAATGAGTTGAGTCCCTTTCGAGGCAAAAGCTAAGAAAGATGGGAAGCTCATGACCTAACCTTATACATAGAGAAATGAGAACAAGATTGTATGACAACCAAAAGTTGTAAGGAAGCAGTGACTGCCATCTCAAGAATCCCTTGACTTTTGAACCATCATCATCACTATCATCAGTGCAATTTCTAATCTTTTGGGAACCTGAGTGCATAATCTAAGTTAACTGAGCGTAGGACTAAAGATCATCACGAAGATTGGGTGGGTACAAATAAAATTTGAGCCTTTATCCTTTTGTTTCTTAAACCGTGAACCAGACCACGTTACAACCCTCAAAAGACCTAATTGAAGCAAGGTTATTTTGAAAGCATACTACAGCAAGGTTGCATAAACTGACTCCAAGAGATCTTTGCGGATCATTTGTTTTGGCATCACACCTTTTGCTTTACCTTTCACTTTTAAATATCTTGAACTGCCGTGTTCTGACCAATGACTCATTGTGCTTTACATCTTTCTAAAAATGATTTTGATTTCAAAGGTTGCATGAACTTTGCATTTACTATGTTGGTATGAATACTTTCGTTTGCAAACTGACTTTCTTCTTAAGGAATTTTCAAACAGTTGAGAAACTTGGTCGATGATCCAATCAGGGGCAAGTCCTTTCCATATCCTGTCGAGAATCAGTTCAAGATTTGTTGTTCAGTGCAAGTCCTTCTCAAAATTGGTTTATACAGAAGCTTTTTCAAGACTCGGACTGGGGCAAGCTTTCCAAGCGCACAGTTAAACAGTCATTTCCAACATCAATCAAGCCGAAGTAATGATCAGTTTATCTACAACAGTCAGCTAATCTGGGGGCAGTTAACTTGAAGAATCCCCATGCAGCTTTCCTTCCTACAAAGAACATCAACTTGATCTAGTTCACCAGTGTGGAAAAGATGTGTTCAGCAGTAGCATCTTTAGTCCCCAAGCAGAATGGAAATGACATCCGTGTTGAGGAATCAGTCTTCCACTCTTGTCTTCTCCAAAAGAGTCGACCTGTGTCGTCGACGTCTGCATTACATCTGCATTTGCATTTGATCATGATTCATATACATATACATAGCAAGAGTGTCATCCTCATTTGCACTCATTTGCATTCTCCATAGGTCGTGTCGTTATCAATGTCTTACCTTGTTGTCAAAGTCCAACTCACTTGGCACCTACCAAATAGATATTGTCACTTTTATCCAATGCTTTCTTAGGTATATCCTTGTTCATATTCGTTCAATGCTTTCTTGGACGTTGTGGTTTCTTTTTTGTCCAATGCTTTCTTGGATCTCTACTCTGTTCACATTCATCTGATGCCTTCTCAGATATTGTGATCATACCTTTCATTCAAAGCCATTATTGGATGTCTGGTGTCTTTACATCCAATGCCTTATTGGATTTCACCTTTTATCTCATTTGCGTCTGATGCCTTCTCAGATATTATGATTATACCTTTCATTCAAAGCCATTATTGGATGTCTGGTCTCTTTACCATCTGATGCTTTTCTGGATGGGTCCCTCTTTCTGATGTTCTTCCAGATCGAGTCTTTGTTCACAGTCATCTAAAGTCATTATTAGATATTGTGATTATACCTTTCATTCAAAGCCATTATTGGATGATTAGTTCCTTTTGCATTCAATGCCATTCTTGAATGTAGACTTTGTTCACATTCATCTAAAGCCATTATTAGATATTGTGATTGTACCTTTCATTCAAAGCCATTATTGGATGCTAGGTTTCTTTACCTTGTTCACTTTATCTAAAGCCATTATTAGATATTGTGATTGTACCTCTCATTCAAAGCCATTATTGGATGATTGGTTTCTTTTGCATTCAATGCCATTCTTGAATGTAGACTTTGTTCACATTAATCTAAAGCCATTATTAGATATTGTGATTACACCTCTCATTCAAAGCCATTATTGGATGACTGGTTTCTTTGCATTCAATGCCATTCTTGAATGTAGTCTTTGTTCACTTTCATCTAAAGCCATTATTAGATATTGTGATCATACCTTTCGTTCAAAGCCATTATTGAATGTTTGGTGTCTTTTTCATCCAATGCCATTCTTGGATGATGTTTTTCCAGATATTTCGCTTTGTTTATTCTGATGTTTTTCCGGAATGACGTTGCCCTTTTACCATATAATATTTTCCCTGATATGTCTTCTAATTCTTCACCCGTACATTTATTGCTTTGTGTGTGTCCACAAGATCTCTGTCTTGCATTCATTTTATATCATTTCATATCATATCATGTGCATCTTGTGGTATCTTAGGGAAAAAAATTGTGCTTGTTTGTATTTGAGTCTCTTCTATCACGTCGAGACGAAGATTCTAATCTCCATATCTCCATATAGAGGAAACTTAAATAGGGGCATCTGTCACACCCTAATTTTTTACCCTACATTTCTATTTCTATTTCGCATCGTCTGCATGGCATAACATATCAGCTTTAGGTCATAGGGTCTTGTGTGTGCGTTTATTATTACTAACCAATTTTTGCAGGTGCAATGATCTCAAGTTGGTGTTCATTCTCTCAGTCAAATGCCTCAAGACGTGATCAACGGGTTCTGATCAAAAGGTTCCTAAGGTTTTCTACTGGTTATTTTTCTCAGGATTCCTCAGAAGTTTCAGTGTATACTCCCAAAGAGAATTAAGGTGTTGAATATGGTCGCGAGGAAACTGGCTAGGTTTTTATGGCAAGATGAATTTCGAGTTGTATCTTTATTTGCAAGAATTCTTTAAAGCTTGGTCCTTCATCACTGTTTCATCTAAGAATATTATGAACTAGGGCTTCAAGTCATTTCTCTATCAAAATCATCAACCAAAAAGGAGGGCTTATTAAGGCAAAGGAATTAGTACGAGACACGAGCCATGGTGAAAACGATGCGGTTGTGGAGTCATTGTGATTAAGGTTATCCCTTTCTCGAGTATTTGTTGTTCTAAATGCAAGACGGCTTGAAGTCGGAATTAAGGTATTCATTCAAAGTGTGCTTCGAATTCAAAATAATCAAGTGATGTGATTTGACTTATGGATTCCCTTTGACATCAAAGTTTGATTTATAAAGTTTCGGGTTCAAGAGATTCGATTTGAATGGATCAAGAATAAAGCGTGCTAAGGAAGGTTCACGTGGAAGTGTCCAAATTTCAAAATAGATCTCATCCATTTGTCAAATTCATGTTTTAAAATTTCAAATTTTTATTCATGACCATTATTGATTTTCAAGAAATTCTTGGCCCAAGTTCAAACAAGTTTTCATTACAAGCCTCCAATCACCAATTTAAGTATTCAAGTGGAGCACAATTCAAAGTTTCTTGGTCGATGATGTATACATGGACAAATAGTACAAGGTCTTACATTTGGTTCCTATATGGATTATTCCAAAATACGAGGCAATGTTGCTTATCTAAAATTCATATCCAATGCCTATATCGACTATGGCTGCAGCGATTAAAGACCAAGCCGCAAGCTACTATGCTAAAAAAAAATATTAAAACGAAGCTTTAACATGAAGTTTCCATGATAAGTGTGCAGCCAAACACAACCTATCCACTAGCAATATTCCCAATGCATCAATTGATGTACGAGAGAAACAAGATTCACCAAACGCTCTTGCAAAATCCAAGCTCATGTGTTGAAACTCGTTGCAAACATGTGATGGCATAGCAGCCTTCTTTTCTTCTTTCATAGCCTATCCACAGCAAGTTCTGGGCATACCAATCTCCTTCACGCCCAGTTCTGGAGGGATCTTGCACCTACAGTGAGCAAACATGGATACAACACTGCAAAGAAAAGCAGCAAGGATCAGATGGAGGCAATAATGATCGTATTTACGAAAATATTGGTCTATACGACAAATCTTCATCATAAACCACAAACCAAACATATTCAGACAATGTTTTTCACAGGGATATTCAATAGCACACCGACATGTTCGGCTGAAAAGGGAAGGAGCATTTGAGTCGTGTAAAGAAAAGTCAGACAAATATTATTTTCTTTCCAAAACCAGTCAATAACACGTTCAAATCAGCACTCGTGACTTTCCAAAACAGAAGCAAATCATCTTCATCAAATTTCCAAAATCACAAAAGGATTAAAGTTCATATCTTCTTCCTAAAACATGATCAGACACCATCAAAGTGTTCCCAAAACCAGACCAAACATGTCCCAAACGATTTCAAATCATTTCCAAAGCAATTCAAAACATGTCCCTAGCATGCTCATTTAAAAATGGAAAGGTTATTACAACATGTTTATTCATTCAATACCAAATTTCATATAAAAAGAGAAGAAAATTCACAAAGGTAGACAGAACACATTACGGCAGAATTCACACTCACACCAGAAAATTCACAGTCCACCGAAAGAAAAATTTGTATACACACATAGCAAAAAATTCATTCTTACATAGCAGCAGCAGTGAAAATTCAGAGTCACATACTCACTGATATAGAACTGAAGAAGTAAGCATCACATACATTATGCAGAAGATTCACATCAGCAAACACATGGCATAGAAATATTCACAAGCACGCCTTCGAAATTACCGCAACGTATCGTCCAACAGCGAGAGCTTCGTTCATCGCCAATCTTCGCCGAGAAACCGAATCCGCAACAACCTCTGTCCGTACACCATTCTTGATGGTTGCACACTTCCCTACATGACGCAATCGCCTCCAAGTGCTGCGGGATTCCGGCGTCTCTGTACACGCCTCCAGCCGCCATCACAGATTATACTCCTCGCCACCGTCGGACGCCAAAGAGTATGCCTATTTCTCTTTTCTTGTTTTAATCGTTGATGAAACTAATTGATGAGGTTTTAGATTGTTATGTTGTTTGTCGATGCAGAATGATTGAGGAGATAAGAGTATGAATGTGATAGAGAGAGAACTGAGAATGAGTGATTCAAGGATTGTTGATATGTTGCTGATGATGTTCTCCCTGTGCAAATGCATTGTTGTTGTGATGGGTCGGGTGAGCTTAGACTAAGCCCAATCCGTCAGCTAATCAAACCCCCTCCATTGCTTATAGGCCCTACCCATATGTGGTTTATTGTATTATTTGTTTTTTTTAATTTTATCTAGTCATTTTCTTATTTACTTATTTTGTTTGTCTATTAATTTAATTTGGTCATTAATTATAATTTTAAGTTTTAATTAGATTTTGAATTTTAATTAGATTTTAGATTAGAAGTTAATCTTGAATTTAATATTATTAGGATTTAAGTCTGAATTGACTTTTAATTATTTTTTGCTTTTTAGTTAATTGTCGATTAATTTTTATTTATGTTCCTAATTGGGATTAAGATTTCGTTTAGACTTTGATTAGGTCTATTAAAATCTTGGTGATACGTGTGAATATTTCTCGGTGAAATTGCTTATTGTTTTGTCATGATTTTGATGTCCATTTCGTTCGATGATTCCTCAATACAATTCCAAAGGAAAAGGTTCTCCCCGTTGACTCCATGTCATATTTAGGATCCATAGCCTAGTTTAATTTCACCCCCTTTCAACTTAACCTTCACTTTAGAGTCGTCGCACTCTATGTAGTGTCTTGCCATAGACGCTGCCTCCCCTGGAACCTTGACCACAGTCAAGAGTTCCTCCCCCTCTTTGAGGGGAACTACGAATACTCTGATTCCACTCCCGTCAGGATACGTAGGCACAAGATGCGATATCTTGGCGAGTATACTTAGATACTAACCCCTAGGTCTTTCCCTTAGCACATACCCTTAGCAAGCGAGCAATAAATAACATAAATAATAACAAGAGGTTCCTGTAAGTACTACTGACGTTTAGGATGCTAATACCTTCCCTAGGCGTAACCAACCCCCGAACCTTTAGATCTCTTAGGTTTTTTCGTTCTTGAACCTTTCCTTTGGATAAATCAAAGACGGTGGTGAATTAAAAATTGTGATTCAAGTTAATCCAATAGCTTGGCATCCGATTCTCACCGCGACACCTATGTCATAGACTTTATTGGAATATGTGTTATAAACACAAAAATAATTAAAACAATTTTTCTTAAAAGACAAAAACAAATAACAATTCTCTTCTTATCTTCCTCACTCCATTCATAAAGGATGCGTCACTTCCGTTCTACCGCAAACAGGTAAATGCCTAAGACTCTGTACAACGAGCTGCGACACCTAACTGCTGGAACGCGAACCTTGGTGTCTTCTGTTAAAAGACACAAACAGGCAATAGCCATCCCTAGTGAGGGGAACTACGTCGCTCTGATTCTCGCGTGTTAGCGGGATACGTAGGCAGGAGATCATGCGAGATCTCTCCGAGCACCATTCTTTCACATTTCCCCCAAGCCGTAGTCCGAACTACATTGACTCTGACTTTCCCATTGCATGAGGGAATACGTAAGCCTAGGATACAATGTACTATCGAGTCATTTCTTTCCTTTTTTTCCCCCGTTTCTCCACTTTCACCTTTTGTTTCCAGTTTCCAGTTTAGCGAGTAAGTTCCAGATCCCCTACACCCTTTAATCGATAACAACAAGCGTGGATCCCATCGAGTACGATGGACGCGAGGGGGTGCTAATACCTTCCCCTCGCGTAACCGACTCCCTTACCCGTTTCTCTTGGTCGCAAGACCATGCTCTTTCCTTTCCCTCAGGTTTATGCAGTGTTTACTTTCCCTCTCAAGGGATAAATACACATTGCTGGCGACTCTGTTTCAGCGCCATTTTCGCGTTTGTACTTGGTTGAAAATCCCGGGAGCGACAGATAGTATCATCTCTAACATCACTTCCTGCAACAACTTAGGGTTCAGTGATGAGGATTTGCCAGAGGAGGGAAAAAGTCACAACATGGCACTCAATATCACAGTCAACTGCCAGGACGATGCTTTAGCCAGCGTACTGGTAGACACAAGATCGACCATCAACGTTATACCGAAGTCCACTTTAATGCGACTATCATTCAAAGGATCCCCGATAAGGGGCAGTGAGGTCATCGTCAAAGGCTTTGACGGATCTTGAAAAGCAGTTATCGGCGAAGTGGATCTTCCCATAACTATCGGTCCTCACACTTTCCTGGTCACTTTCCAGGTCATGGACGCCCGGAAACTGGACAGTTACTTCGACACTGCACCAAAAACTGAAATTCGTCAAGAACGATCAACTCGTCACGGTCTATGGAGAATAAGCCTTGATCGTGAGTAACCTTTGATTGTCCACTTGTATAGAACCTGAGGAGGTTGTTGGGACTTAGTTCCAAGCACTTTCGCTGAGCAATGAGACTCAATCAGAGGAAGGAACCTTTATTTCTTCATATAGATATGCTCTCGAAGTGATCAAAAGTAACAATGTAAAAGGATGGGGATAACTTGTCATTCCTACTGATAATAAAACAAAGAAGGGTCTTGGTTTTTCCTCAACCTGTACCCAGACAGCTGCTAACGATGAAAGTCTTCATCCCATTCAGGACTTCTTCCACAGTGGAGGTTTCCTTCACCCTGTTCCTCAAGCAGTCCATACCATCAACGAGGGAGATCCCTCTGATACAGATGAAGAGTGGAAGTCCTATCTTAATGAGGACGGTTATATGTCTCAGGAAGAGGTGCTTATACCATTTTTCTATCCCGCACAGAGTCCGAGATTTATACCCAGGTCATATGTCAGAACGATATACGGAGATTGTGATCCGGAAGGATGTCGTGCTCCACCAAACTCATTAGAGGAAGACACTCTGATGAAAGACAACTTTGACCCTGACTATTATGGCCCAATGGATGGCCTGCCTATCTGGAAGCCGTACCCAGGAGACTTAGGGCAAGAAAATCAGTTGAACAATGACAATCAGCTGAGCATCATTGAACCGAATACCTGCGTCCCCACCTTGTCACGGGAACAACACTCAGGTCATTCAGAAAATATCCAGTACGATGATGAATTGGTAAAGTTTGCAAGACTAGAATTCATTAACTATGCTTTTCTAGAGGTCAACGTCATAGAGAGAGATGACTCCTCCAGTTCCACAAAAGTATGGGAGACTCTAGGACAACCAAGTGGAAAATACTACTATATGGTCAAGTACACTGCTCCTGAAAGCTCTCGTATCAGGCTCAAAGACATCCAGCCAACTGGATGGGGAGATTTATCTGAGAGCACAAATCCTATGCGAAATACAATAGAGGAATCCTCCTACGACAACTCTGCCTGGGAGACAGATTCCAATGATCCTGCTCCACCAGAAATCAGCGTTATTTCTGAAGACAAATCAAGGAAGGTACCAGACTTTGTGATTCACCGAGGAGTTCGTCGCCAATGCGTTGCTGTCGATGTTCTAAAGATTGCTCATAAGTCAAAGTAATTGCCGTCTTTAACCTTTCACCCTGTCCAGGCGAAACAGATGTTTGATAGGGCTCGCTTTCTGTAATTATCCCTCTTCGCTTTGCCCAAAGCGACTGAATTTTGTTTTATAGGGTTGTGTCGCTCCCAGGATTTTCATCCAGGTACAAACGCGAGAGTGGCGCAGAAAAACAGAGTCGTCAGCCGTGTAAATTTATCCCACGAGAGGGAAAGGGAACACCGCATAAACCTGAGGAAGAGGGAAAGGAATGGTCATCGCAACCATAGCCTGGGTTCGGGAGTCGGTTACGCGAGGGGAAGGTGCTAGCACCCCACGCGTCCATCGTACTCGATGGGATCCACGCTTGTTGTCTATTCTAAGGGTGAGTTATCCTATCATCTATGGTTGTACTGACACGAGGAAGGGGAAAACCAAGACAGACTCGGTAGGACGTCGACGTCCTAGGCCTACGTACCCCCTTTGTGCAATGGGGAATTCAGAGTCAACGTAGTTCGGACCAAGTTCTTTTTGTGTTTTTTATGAGCGACGTTAAGTTCGCGTCCGGCAGTTAGGGTCGATGCCTGTTTGCGTCTCAGACGGAAAATAACGTGCCCTTTTTTGAAAATATCCTTTAGTTTGACAATCCCGAAGGACAAAAAAGTTTGAAGTTGGTTTGTATTTTTTAGGACAGAAATGGCTTAAGTTAGTTCCTAAATTGCATTGCACCAAAGTCTAGGGCACAGGGGCGAATACTTAACGCATCGTCCCAAGACAAGACGCTCGCTAAGCACTCTAGAAAGGTGAGAGGAAGCCCTTCATTTCTCATTCCCCACGCTTAAGGCTCGTGCGCAATACACCTTATTCTTATTAAGTGTTTTAAAGAAATTTGAGATGAGAAGAGAGAAGACACAAGGGTAACTCTAAAGGGGGACTATGAGTCCTAAAGTTATCATGCATGGGTGACCTACGGTTAGTGAGGTTTGACGACAACTTAAATCCTAAAGGAAGAAGATGAGAGAAGGAAAGAGTAAGGGTGACCATGGATACTTATCCATACCCTTAAAGAACTTACCTTAGTCCCTGCATAAAAGGTTAGTACGAAACGGACATAAAAAATATCAAGGCATGTGAAAATCAAACAATGGCAAACAATAGTGATAATAATCCAAACATAAATTCATAAACAACCCCAAAGCAAATGGTACAAGTGCCTTTCAAACAAGGACTTAGGCATGGTCAGAAATACACATATAAGCAGGTCTCAAGTGCAAACAAATCAAACAATTAGAGAAATAACTCCCAAAATTCCCAAATTAAATATCAAGGTTCCTCAACCAGAGACAAATAACACATCAAAAATTCCTGCAAAAATTCAAAGTGTTAGTCATCCAAATAATCAGGCAAAGCTCATGTGAGAAGTAGGGATCAATGTGCCAAAGGGAAGGACCAAAATGCAATATGAAATAAATTTAAAAATGAAAGAAAAATATTTTAATGCATTTTAGAATGTTAGTGAATGAAAGCAAAAGGAACGGATTAAAAATAATTTACGGATGCAGAGAGATAAAATAAACAAAATTAGGTATGCATTATATGGATAATTCAAAAAGAAAATTAACTAAATAATAAATTTAGATGATGAAAAATAAAATAAAAACAAAACTAAAATTTTTAAAAATTTTATAAAATAATAGAAATGGTGCATGAATTTTATTGGGATTTTTTGATGCAATTATGTATTTTTTAAAAATTAAAAATGAAATATGATAATTAAAATAAAAAATAAAAATGAAATAAATGGCATGGGGTGCGTTTAGTAGTCCAAACCTGTTGAGAATGATGATGGGCTAAGGGATGAGGGTGCAGATAAAAGGCCCAGCGTGCAAAAATCCATCAGAACGAAAAAAAAAAAGTGTACATGGGCTTCAGTCAACCCAGTTGAATCATACCTGCCTTTAGATCAATCCTACGTCCATTATTTGGTCAGCAGAATCAAAAGGTATTGCAGATTAGTGGTTTAGATCAAAACGCACGTGGTAAGAACGATATGCACACGTACACACAATTATCAGACATACGATGCACATGCCATGTGAGGTGCACGTGGTTATTTTAATGTGTTGTCCCACTGATAGCCACAAGATGAATCAGACGGATGAAGCACGGTCAAACATTTCACAATTACGCAAGATGATTGGCATGGGTTGACTAGCACACGGTAATTGTCATGGGGTCATATGCATGCAATCAGCAAAATAAAATCAGAAAAAAAAATAATAAAAAGGACACGTGGCCGGCTGATGGCCACACGATGGAACGCATCAACGGCCCACACTTCGTCTTCTTCGTCCAACACTTCCCCTCGCCGGACCACCACCGTCGCCGGAGCCCTAGCTCCGGCCGCCCCTTTGCTTCACCTGCAAATTAAAACTTACCCAGAAAACACGAACCCATATACCATTCCGACCAGATTTTCACAAGGATTACGAATATGCTATAAAAAATTCCAAACCATTAGCACACAATAAAAACGCATGAAATATTGTTATGGCTCAAAACTTTAAACACATAGAACAAGCAAACCCCATGTCCAAAATTAAAAATAAATAGATCAGGATAATCACCAATCATCACACTTCAATATGCATATAAAAAAGGAGAGTTTTAGGATCATCAAAAAATCCACCAACCTGAGATGGTGCACCTCTAATCCTCGCTTTTGGCTGCGAATGGTGGTTGGGTTGTGTTCTAGAAATCACCAGGAGAAGTTTTGTGGAAGAACTTTGAAGAAAATCCTTGTAATTCATGAGATTTGTTGAAAGAGAGCTTTAGGGTTCAAGTTGTTGTTCTCCTCCAAATGCACGTGAATGAATCCTAACCAGTGCATGAATGAGCTTATATAAACTAGGGTTTATCACTGATAATGAATTGGGCTTGGGTAATTATTTGTTTAATGAGTTTTTGAATTATTTTGGAAAATCACATAATGTTGGATACACCTCTTACATGCATGTACACTTAAGAAATCCATGATGGATCACCCATATGTGAATTGCTAACTACACCACAATTGAACTTGGGCCTTGAAAACAATTGGTTCATGAGTTTTTTGATGATTTGGCTTTTTGACATAATGGAAAATAAGGGAATAATAACCCATGAAACCACTTGATAAAAAAGCCAAAAATGCTCCTTAGGGATTGTTCTTGGATGTTGGAACATGTCTTGAAGCAATGGAATTAATCATAGGTCCATATGTCCCAAAACCTAAAAGTTGTGAAAATGAAACCCTAAAAACCACCTTGCCTTCTTTTGACCATAAGTTGAGTTTCACAAATAATATGGAGACCCAATAGTACTTGTTGGAAAGAGGAGAAAAGGATCTTCAACTTTCATGTTGGAGAAAAATTCATTTGAAGCTTTCTTGATAATTAAAAGTTAAGTTAAATGCAGTGCAGGAACTTGCCCAAAAAGGAAACTTTCAAATTATAGGTCATTTCCATTTTTAGTAACTTTTGCACCAATTCCTGATTTTTGATATATGGCATGAAACTTGACCCTTGAAGACTATATGAGGATGTGAGACCTTGAAAAACTTGTAGAGAATCTCAAAATTCCACAGTTGATTTTTCCTCTCACTGTTGACTTTTACCTCATTCACCTGATTTTCAATCCATTGGCCAATTGAACTTCTCCTGAACCAAACTGATGGACAACCTCCCATCCCTAGGTACTTAGGGACCGAAGGAGTACCATGGAATCAAGTCTTGCCCAAAAAATCAGAAATAAACTGACTTTATAGCAAACCCTAGTTGTGGTACCCTCAGTCTAGGAGGAAACAGCACAGTCTCCAAATCCAAATTCCTCTGAATATGATGTGTATCCTCTCCAACAAAGATAAGATATGCCATTTGATGATGATAAAAACCCAAGGAACTTGCCCATTGAAGCAATAAACCCAAGAATCTCAAAACCCTAATCTATGCACTGGTTAGGAGAGGATGATCCACCTGAGCTCTCTTGGACAACACCAGAACTCTTGCTTGACCCTCTGAAGCACTGTCTCAGGCACCTTGGCCCCATGCTAAGAACAAATGATAATGCAGAATGCAATGCAACATAAGCCAGTTAGTAATAAAGTAAGGAGGGCAAATTTTGGGGTGCAACAGCTGCCCATATTCAATCAACTTGGTCCTGAAGGTATGATAGCAACGGCTCTCAGACATTCCAGGGTACACGGGAATTGAATACCGAAAGAGCCCCGGAAATTTGCTAATGATGAGAATAACGAAATGGAGCGTGCTGAAAAATAAGGAATATGACCTCAACCATATCCACAAGAAAACACCGAATACGACCTCGATCGCACCCAAAAAAACGAATACAACCTCAATTGTACCCACAAAGGAAGGCTGGCCTCAATCACTCTACCCACAAAGAAAAACGAATACGACCTCAATCGCACCCACAAAACGAATACAACCTCAATTGTACCCGCAAAGGAAAATACGAATACGACCTCAATCGCATCCACAAGACGAATACAACCTCAATTGTACCCACAAAGGAAGACTGAGCTCAATCACTCACAAAGGAAGACTGGCCTCAATCACTCTACCCACAAAGAAAATACGAATACGACCTCAATCACATCCACAAGACCAATACAACCTCAATTGCACCCGCAAAGGAAGACTGACCTCAATCACTCTACCCACAAAGAAAATACGAATACGACCTCAATCATACCCACAAAATGAATACAACCTCAATTGTACCCATAAAGGAAGACTGACCTCAATCACTCTACCCGCAAAGAAAATACGAATACAACCTCAATCGCATCCACAAGACGAATACAACCTCAATTGCACCCGCAAAGGAAGACTGGCCTCAATCACTCTACCCACAAAGAAAATACGAATACGACCTCAATCATACCCACAAAACGAATACAACCTCAATTGTACCCACAAAGGAAGACTAACCTTAATCACTCTACCCATAAAGAAAATACGAATACGACCTCGATCGCATCCACAAGATGAATACAACCTCAATTGCACCCGCAAATGAAGACTGACCTCAATCACTCTACCCACAAAGAAAATGCGAATACGACCTCAATCATAGCCACCAAACGAATACAACCTCAATTGTACCCACAAAGGAAGACTGACCTCAATCACTCTACCCACAAAGAAAATGCGAATACGACCTCGATCGTATCCACAAAATGAATACAACCTCAATTGTACCCACAAAGGAAGACTGACCTCAATCACTCACAAAGGAAGACTGACCTCAATCACTCTACCCACAAATAAAATATGAATATGACCTCGATCGCATCCACAAAATGAATACAACCTCAATTGTACCCACAAAGGATAATCAACATAAAGTGGACTTCACTGGGGATAACGTGAAACAAACTTCTGGTTCATACCACCCCTACTGAGAAAAGGATACTAGTAAACTGGATCTCACAAAACAGAAAGGCCAAACAAAAGAAAATTTCTAACGGACTCAAGATCCACAGATAAGATGACTCCGCTGGGGAAAGGAGAAAATAAAAGACTCTGCCGAGGAGCACAAACATGAGGAACGCATCCCTCCAAAATCTCCTGAGTTATACCATCTTTGTTGGGAAAGAGAACTAGCAAAGAAAGTACCAAACCTGGCTTATGCTTCGAATGCAAATGTTTGAATTTTGCCGTAATGCTCCACACGAAGTGGAAATGCTACGCGTTTGAGGATGCAATGCAAATGCTTATGATATGCAAAAGGGGTCTCTCCAGCAAAATAAATGCTGGAGAGAAAAGACCAATTTAGCCGGGGATGACAAAAATAAATTGTCCTCTGAATTCAGGAACTCTGCTGAGAAGGATCACACTGATCGACTCCTTGGATCAACAACTTCTGCTGGGGATGAAATCCCGAAAGAACTACTGGGGCTACACCTGTCCTTTACTGAAGGTAACATCCAAAACTTGAGATTTCTCCTCTGCTAGGGGAGTTGAGAATGGACGCCAATAACGGAACTGGAAATTTGTTGCCGAGGATTGCCAACAACAGATGGGCTTAGGACCTGCTGGGGAAAATAATCCATGATACTACCCTGCTTGGGGATACTGCTGAACTTAGCCTGCTGATGGGGAGAAAGACTTTACTCCCTTCTTGCTAGGGATTAGAATATGACTTTGTTGGTGAAAGTACACTTCCTGACTGGATGGGGAACTGAGCACCATGATTCTGTGGGGAAATAATGCCTTGATCCGGAGAAAGTACTTTCCAAATTTCCTGCTGGGGAAAGTCTGCTCTGCTGAGGAACATTTTGTCCTACTGGGGAAGGAGCGATCTCACTGCTGGGGAGTACAACGTTGTTGCCCTACAAGTCAAATAACAACAAGAGGAGAATGCCACAACATAACTATCATTGTTAACGCCTAAGCAATTTCTACTGCTTTTTGTTATGCTTCGCAAAGCTCAAAGTTTTATATGCAATGTTTATAAAAAATATCAGACGTTTTTGCAAACAAAATAGTAAAAGTAAAAGTAAAACAAACAGTGGAAAGCTCTCTGAGTGAAATGAATATTTTATTGAGAAGAGTGGCCTGTAAATAGGCATTTACATTTGGAAACAATTCCTAGAAAGAGGTAATTGCGCAAAAACAAAAAGAAAATACACATGTCGGCAATGTGGGAACAAATATCCACCATGATTCGACTCAGCTATGACCCATATGACTTGCTTATCCACAGACGTCTTGACCTTCGAAGAGACTAACTGTACCGATTCCTTTCTTTCAGAGTTTCCAGGTATTGAGAGTGTTCACAGATCGAACGCAGACCATAGCCTTTCGCTTATAAATCCCTAACTTTTGCCTGGATCGCCCTTTTCGGGTTTTCAATCCACCGGGATACCCATTTTTGCCAAAGTCGCCTTTTCAGGTTTTCAACTTTGCGGGTTTACACGTTTCTTTTTTACATTTTATCCCTAACTTTTGCCTGAACCTTTTCCTTTTTATGGTTCGCCGGGATGCCCCTTTTTGCCTGGACTTTCTTTTTATGTCCAGCGGGTCTCTTTTATGCGAAGTATTTTTTGACTACGTCTGCGTTCACAGGGGAAGTAAAATCTTCGCCATCCATAGTTGAAAGTAGTAAGGCTCCACCAGAGAAAACATTTCTGACTACATACGGCCCTTCGTAGTTTGGAGTCCATTTGCCCCTGTGATCTGTCTGAGGAGGAAGGATCCTTTTCAAAACCAATTCACCTGTCTGAAAATTCCGAGGACGCACTTTCTGGTCAAAGGCATGCTTCATCCTACTCTGATACAATCGACCATGTGCGATGGCAGCCAATCTCTTTTCTTCAATAAGGTTCAACTGATCCAACCTGGAATGCACCCATTCAGCTTCATCAAGCTTCACATCTGCCAGAACTCTCAAAGACGGGATCTCAACCTCTAAGGGTAAAACTGCTTCCATACCATATACCAATGAGAAAGGGGTTGCCCTAGTTGACGTACGCACTGAAGTACGGTAACCATGTAGGGCATAAGGTAACATATCATGCCAGTCCTTATATGTCACCACCATCTTTTGCACAATCTTTTTGATATTCTTATTTGCCGCCTCAACAGCACCATTCATCTTCGGACGATACGGAGAAGAATTGTGATGCTCGATCTTGAAACTCTGACATAGTTCCTTCATCATCTTATTATTCAAATTCGAGCCATTATCAGTAATGATTCTCTCCGGGACCCCAAAACGACAGATGATGTCCTTCTTTATAAACCGGGCTACCACTTGCTTGGTGACATTGGCGTACGAGGTTGCTTCCACCCACTTTGTGAAATAGTCAATGGTAACCAAAATGAAACGATGCCCATTGGAAGCGGTGGGCTCAATCTTTCCAATCATATCTAGGCCCCACATTGCAAAAGGCCAAGGAGACGACAACACATTTAGAGGCGTAGGCGGTACATGCATCTTATCTGCGTAAATCTGGCACTTATGGCACTTCCGCGCGTACTTGAAACAATCAGACTCCATAGTTATCCAGTAATATCCTGCTCTCAACAACTTTCTAGCCATGGTGTGTCCACTGGAATGAGTACCGAAAGAACCCTCGTGAACTTCCTCCATCAACAGACCTGCCTTGTGTTCATCAACACAGCGTAGCAAGACCATATTGAAATTCCTCTTATATAACACATCATCCTTGTTTAGAAAGAAGTTTCCTGCCAACCTCCTCAGAGTCTTCTTATCTTTGGTGGAGGCACCCTCTGGATACTCCTGTCTCTTCAGAAAAACCTTAATATCATGATACCACGGTTTACCATCAGACACATCTTCAATTGCAAACACAAAAGCCGGTCTGTCCAGACACATGATTCTAATCGAAGGTGTTTCGTTCCAACAATTCACCTTATACATGGATGCCAATGTCACCAATGCATCAGCCATCTGATTCTCAGCTCGGGGCACATGATGAAAATCCACCCTATCAAAGAAAGGTAACAACCTTCTGGCATAGTTGTTATAAGGTACCAAATTTGCCTGACGAGTCTCCTATTCTCCTGTAATCTGATTAACTACGAACGCGGAATCACCATAGACATCGAGGTTCTTAATTCTCAAATCAATTGCCTCCTCTAACCCCATGATGCATGCTTCATACTCCGCCTCGTTGTTGGTACACACAAATGCTAACCGGGCAGTGAAAGGTATATGAGAACCCTTCGGAGTTGTAATGATTGCCCCAATTCCATTGCCATATGAGTTGACAGCCCCATCAAAAATCATCTTCCACTGTGATCCAATCTCAGGTCCTTCGTTAGGCAGAGGCTCTTCACAATCCTTCATTTTCAGAAACATAACATGCTCTTCTGGAAACTCAAACTTCATAGGCTGATAATCCTCGACTGGATGATCAGCAAGATATTCTGACAGAACACTTCCCTTAATGGCCTTCTGAGAAACATACTGAATATCGTACTCTGTTAAAACCACCTGCCAACGGGCTATCCTTCCAGAAAGCGCTTGCTTTTCAAACACGTACTTAATCGGATCCATCTTCGAAATCAACAAGGTTGTGTGATTTAACATATACTGCCTTAAGCGCTTGGCTGCCCAAGCGAGTGCGCAACATGTCTTTTCAAGCATAGAGTATCTCGATTCGCAATCAGTGAACTTCTTACTCAGGTAGTAAATGGCGTGCTCTTTTTTACCTGTCTCGTCGTGTTGACCGAGCACACAACCCATCGAATTCTCAAGAACCGTAAGGTACATAATCAACGGTCTCCCAGACACTGGTGGCATAAGGACTGGAGGTTCCTGCAGATACGTCTTTATCCTTTCAAACGCCTCTCGACAATTTTCATTCCACCTGACCTCTTGATCCTTTCTTAACAACTTGAAAATTGGTTCACATGTACCTGTCAGATGAGAGATGAACCTAGCGATATAATTCAACCTCCCCAGGAAACCACGAACCTCTTTCTCTGTTCTCGGCTCAGGCATCTCTTGTATGGCTCTTATCTTTGCAGGATCAACCTCGATACCTCTTTCACTAACAATGAATCCCAGCAATTTACCAGACCTCGCGCCGAAAGTGCACTTGTTCGGATTCAACCTCAATCTGAACTTCCTCAACCTTTCAAACAACTTCTGGAGGTTTACCAAGTGTTCTTCCTCTGTCTGTGACTTCGCAATCATGTCATCAACATAGACCTCGATCTCCTTGTGAATCATATCATGAAAGAGAGTCACCATCGCCCGCTGATAGGTTGCCCCAGCATTCTTCAATCCAAAGGGCATTACCTTGTAGCAAAATGTTCCCCACGGTGTTATGAATGTAGTTTTCTCCATGTCCTCTGGGTCCATTTTGATCTGGTTATACCCAGAGAAGCCATCCATGAAGGAAAACACAGAATATTGAGCAGTATTGTCCACTAACACGTCAATGTGGGGGAGCGGGAAATCATCCTTCGGGCTCGCCCTATTCAAATCTCGGTAATCAACACACATCCTGACCTTCCCATCCTTCTTAGGCACAGGTACAATATTAGCAACCCACGGAGGATAATTTGTCACAGCAAGAAATCCGACGTCTAACTGTTTCTGAACCTCTTCCTTGATCTTGACAGCCATATCTAGTTTCGTCCTTCTCAATTTCTGCTTGACTGGAGTACAACCCTCCTTAAGCGGCAGTCGGTGTGAAACAATGTCAGCATCAAGTTCGGGCATGTCTTGGTAAGACCAGGCGAAGATATCCACATACTCTCGAAGTAACTCAATCAGTCTTCCCTTAACGGTGTCTTCCAGGGCAGCCCCAACCTTTACTTCTCGTTTAACATCCTCGGTTCCCAGATTAACAGTCTCAACTTCCTCCTGATGAGGTAGAATAACCCTTTCCTCTTTTTTCAGTAGCCTGGCTAATTCTTCTTGTAAGTCACAGTCTTCGTCAGTCTCTTCTTCGGCCTGATAGATAGGATTGTCGAAGTCGTATCGAGCCATAGCTAAGTCATGGGTGGAATCTGAACAAAGGAACATGCATGATGGATGTTTTGTGTTTATTATGAATGCAACAAACAAGAAAAAACATTGCCATTTTGATGTGGGTTAATGCAAAAAGTAAAAAATAGAAAGACAGGGATCAAAATATTTGAATGGAAAAACGTCCTTTATTGATGATAAAAATAGCAAATAAACATCCAAGCCCTACAAATAAATATCACTACGTCTTTGGCAGAACGTAGGACTCAACATAACAGAAAACAAAAGTAAATTACTCCGGGCGCGTCACTTGGATAACTTTCTCGGAGGACCAGTTGTCTAAACTCTGACTAGGAATGCAGGGACGGATCCATTCATCCATGTCACAATCACTATCTCCTTCATCTTCAATAGCATTGACTCTGTCAAAGAAAACACCGGCACTGGTGAAACGGACTGGACCATAGAACTTGGGAGGCTCTTCAGAACGCCTAGGTGGCTTGTAACCCAGTCCATGAGTATCTTGCTTCCTTTGAACGTCAATAACACTGCCCCACTTCTAAGAACCACCAGCTTCAACTATAGCACGTGCCTCTTTGAAAGAGGACATTGGAACTTTTGGTTGTATGACGACTTCAGGTTGGGCAACCGCCTCAGGCTGACTGACTGCCTTTGGGGGTTCCTCGGGAATCTTCACCGCTTCAAAGGCTTGGCACAAAGTTTCCTATATCTCACCATCTACCTCTACATATTTGAAGGTCGATAGGTGACTCACCATAATATCTTCTTCACCACAAACAGTCACAACGTGGCCATCCACCATATACTTCAACTTCTGGTGCAGCGTAGAAGTTACTGCCCCAGCACCATGGATCCATGGGCGTCCCAACAAATAACTATAGGCAGGATGAATATCCATTATGTAAAAGGTGGTGTTGAAAACCTCAGGACCCACCTTGATCGGCAGAACTAACTCTCCAAACACTGACCTCTTGGAGCCATCAAAAGCACGTACCACCAAGTCACTTGGCGTACAAATCAACCCACGGGTATCCAATTTCATCAAAGCCTTCTTTGGTAACACATTCAAAGACGACCCAGTATCAACTAACACATGCGACATCAAAGAACCACGGCATTCCACTGAAATATGCAGAGCATTGTTGTGATTCCTCCCGGCCGGAGTCAGATCTAACTCAGTGAAACCCAAACCATTACCAGCATTCACATGAGCCACAACCCCTTCTAACTGATTGATGAATATTTCCTGTGGTATATAAGCCATATTCAGAACCTTCAGCAATGCATTTCGGTGTGCCTCAGAGCACAACAGTAAGGATAGAATGGAAATCTTCGATGGAGTTTGGTGAAGTTGGTCGACAATCTTGTAATCACTTTTTCTAATCAACCTCATAAACTCTTCTACATCTTCTGAGAAAGTATCCCCACCTTGCTTTGTCATAGAATTATTTTCTTCCTGCCTCTGTACGGACTCATCCATCATCTGTTTACCCTTGTCTTGTCTTGAGCTGCCGGCTTGATTCTCGGACGGAATAAAGACTCTACCACTTCTAGTGATAGCTCCTGCTTCAACAAGATGTTCGACCCCTGTATTCACAGCTGATGTCTCTTCCAATTCCAGCTTCTTACCATTAACAAACACCTCGGCCCCATAGTTCCATGGGATGGCCTTGGTACTCTCATACGGGACTGGTCCGGGAACAATGATAGTGACCGGCGCTTGTCTCGCTGGCGCTGATATAGTTACTGTCTTGAACGGAATCGTTATCGTGGCAACATCAATCTCTCTGTCAGTAGCATTACTCTGCCTACAACCCCTGTCAAACTGTAATACCCCTTCGCTGATCATTTTCTGAATACCTACTTTCAAAGAGTCACAACCGCCTGGCTGCGACACATATTCTACACAACCTTCATCACAACCGGGGAATACCCCTCCCTTCAACAGCCTTTCCTTCACCACACCCAAAGGAGTTTGGACTTCGTTCACATCTGAAATCAAACTCAAGTCTTCACAGTCTTTAATAATAGCATTGACCCTCGAATCACCGTGATTCGGCATCGGGTTCTGATTCACATTTGGAACATCATTGGAGAAATTGATGGCCTTGGAATCCAGCAAATCTTGAACCTGATGCTTAAAAGCTTTACAGTTCCCAATATAATGTCCGGGTGCCCCAGAATGAAACTCACAGTGGGCGTTGGCGTCATAGCCGGGAGGTGGATTACCAGTAGGCGGAGCCAATGTTATCTTCTGAATTAATTGTAGTTTTAACAAGTACTGAAATAACTGAGTGTAGGGAAGAGGTGGGGTGTCAAAATGCCTATCTCGCCTAGTCAGAGGCTGCGACCGGCGAGGAGCCTGATTTTGTTGTTGAGACACTGCTGGCTGCTGAGGTGCTGCTGGGATGGTTACAGAAGCCACCTGCTGATTGTAGTTCTGACGAGGTCCATCTTTACCACGATATGATGACACAGAGTTTGTATCTCCCTCCTTCTTCTTATAACCACTGGCATAAGGCTTCTTACTTCCTCCAGATGAGGACCCATCACTGCCTGATATTTTTCCTGCCTTAATTCCGCTCTCCACCATCTCTCCTACCAAGATCAAATCAGCAAATTTTCCGGTCATACATGGTACCAACTTTTCATAGTAATGACCCTGCAAGGTGGCCATAAACATAGTTATCATCTCACGCTCTAACATGGGAGGCTGAACCCTTGCTTCCAGTTCACGCCACCTCTGGGCATACTCCTTGAAACTCTCGTTGTTCTTTTGTGACAGATTCTGTAGCTGTGTTCTGTTAGGAGCCATATCAGTGTTATATTGGTAATGTCTGATAAATGTCCCTGCCATATCTCTCCAACTATGCACGTCCTTCCTTTCCAGTTGCATGTACCACCCCAGGGATGCCCCAGATAGGCTATCCTGGAAGTAATGCATCATCAGTTTTTCATTCTCCGCATATGCAGCCATCTTGCTTGCGTATGCCCTGACGTGGGTCCTCGGACAAGTTATACCATTATACTTCTCAAAAGTGGGAGTCTGAAACTTGTGCGGAATAACAACGCCTGGAACCAGCCCCAAATCCTCTAGATCCATTCCCACAGAATCCTGATTCACAACACCCCTTAGCTGTTCCTCAATCAACCGGATCCTCTGATCATGGTCAGTCTAGGGACCAGCATCCCCACCTGGCAAAGAAAATACATCATCCTGAGCATCATCATACTGATGGCCATGAACTGTGCCAGCACCAGTACCACCTCCCACTGCAGTGGGAATCACAACACTTTCTCCTCCGCCCGGAGGAATCACAACACCAGTAGCAGGAATACCTCCGCCCGTAGGGCCATTCTGAACATTATTAGTAACACCAGTCTGAATTCCTCCATGAAGGACACCATCTTCATCAATTCTCGCAATCAGTGGCTGAACGACAGTCCTCAACTGCTCTTGGCCCTGAGCAACACCTTGCATTAATTCCATGAATTGGTTCATGCGAGTCCGCATCTCAATGATTTCATTCTGCACCTGATCCATGAGCTTCTTCTGATTCTGTCTGGTGGGATACCGGTGGATGTGATGATCTGCAATCCTGAGATTTAGAACAAGATAAGAACACCGGAGATAAACACCTGTCATGCAAAATGATTATGCAAAATGATTATGAGTATGCAAATGTAAATGGACATGTTTGAAAATTCACAGGGCCATCTACCCCTTGATTCCGGTTTAATAACAAGATATAATGGAACTTCTGCTCATATATTAAGAAAACCAGAGAAAAGCCAAATGTCAACAATCACAAATCTGAGATAATAAGTCTAAATATAAAAACCATAGGTCCCAACCAACAAGCCTAGTGGTGATCCACATACAATGAAAGAAAACAGAAAACTATGGCATATCATCAAAGTTTACAAGCGTCATTCCTCCCCATCCACTATGCTTTCTGCACCAGTCTTGAATTTCCTCGAACAGCTTTCTGGTGTCGGGATGCTTGGGTCTCTGAATTAGTCCTTGAATGAGAAGGTCTCTCCTGTGTATGATCCCATCCAAGTATCTGCAATGTAATTCCAAAGCGTCTTCTCCAGAAACACCTTCCACGCTAGGTCCCTCATGTCTAGATCTTTTCACTTCAGCTTGGACCTTCAGTTCTTCCATGGAGGATATGGCTTCATTGAGTCGACCCTCGACTACTTGTCTCTTGAATATCCCTGATAAGATCTCGGCGTTTTTCTTCCTGAGCGTCGACTTCAACTGATCAATCTTAGCTAGGTAAGCGTCTTCCTTTCTTTTATTCTCGGCCATGGCAGTTTCTTGGTGATCATTGAACCTATGGATTTTCAGCAAAGCCTTGTCTAATTCCTCTTTCTTAGATTCGAGAACCTTACTGATACCATCCAAAGCTTCCTTCATCTTTTGTCTGGATGTGACCATGTCCGCTAGCTCTTTTTCTGCTTTAGCAATGAGCTCTGTCTTCAACTTGGCGGTATGAACAGCTTCACCCCGCTCATGCTTCCACTGATAAATTTCTCTCTTTAGCTCACTATTTTCTTCCCGCAACCTTTCCTTTTCAGCCCATAATTTGTTATACTTCTCCAACTTAACGGTGGTAGGAGGCTCGATCACCAGAGGATACAAAGGTGGTTCCACCGGGAATGGAAGAAGCTCCTCTTCTGCTCTCTTCTTAATCCACTCTTTATAGGAAGGGAAAGCCCGATTGTTACTTTTCCCGAATGGAATTTTACCCTTCTTGGTCACCTGTTTCTAAGCATTCACAACTCTCCTTATCAACCCTTGATCCTCAATACCATTGAAGAATAAGGACTCTCGGACATCTCGCTCTTCGGGTGGATTTTTCAAAGGATAGCCAAACTGTCTGATAGCTAAGGAGGGATTATAGTTAATTCCACCTTTCCTCCCTATCAAGGGTACATTAGGAATTCTCCGCATTTGCAAATAATCTCCATTCCTAGCAAGTCACGATTAAACCAAACAATGTTGTCAGCAGTCAAGCCCATTACCCTCTTAGACCATTTCAGAGAATCTTTCGTATCAACGAAAGCGCCAGATTCAGGGAGATGACTCAGAAAGCAAGTAGCTAAGAGCGGTGCACAACAACTTACAGTTTTCCCACGCCTATTCTCATTCTTGTAGTGAACTGAGTGATACACATCACCTAACAAGGTGGGTATAGGATTCTTCGAAATAAAGATTCTGACGGCATGCATATCCACCAGATCAGGAATATTCGGAAACAAGACAATCCCATAGATACACATAGCTAGGATAGCTTGGAAAGCAGTCTAATTCTTCTCTTTGACATGTATGCAAGCTTGATCAAACAAGAACTTCAACAAGAAACCCTTAACTCCTTGTTTTTCTTCAATATTACTGTTAAGAACGGATTCATTAATATGAAGAGCAACAGCCATCTCTTTTACCCTGGGGTGTTCTTCAGAAAAGAAAACTATATCATGCCTGATGGGGATTCCCAAAATAAATGAGAACTCCTCCAACGTTGGAGCCAAGATGTAGTCCGGGAAAGTGAAGCAACGCAGAGACGGATCGTAAAACTGAAGAAGTGTGTGAATGGCATCCTTCTCATACTTGGAGATATTATAGACAAATTTCAGAAGTCTTCCATACCTTCCACTGAACTCTGTACGAACTCCAGAACCAGCCATATTGATCAGTTTGTGAATCAGTGTCAAAGTCGGTTCTGGGAACGAATAAGCAACAGTCTTCTTTCTCTGAACATCCATGCTGAAGTAACCTTAGAAAACCGGAATCAAGAGTAAGATGCAAGCCCTGAAAAATGTCAAACATGTCAGAATGCAAGAAAAATGATATGCTCATGCAAACATGGGGTCAAGGCACAGTGCTGGATGTGCTGTGCTGTTAACTGAACGAGAACCACAACCCAGAAAACCAGAATTCTGAACCATTGAGATAACCAGGGCCTAAATAATCAGACATTGATGAGAAATCCAGAAAAACAGGGTAGGTTGAAGGTCTCGGTTACCTGCAAACCTGCAAATGCCCGTCCCCTCTCACATGTGGGTACTAGGATGTTCAGTATCCCGGGCTCTCAGGTCGAGAAATGATGATACATTCACCATTTCTGGTTTGGCATCATCATCAATCGAGGAGGCCTCAACCGATTCTCCAAAGCGGAAGGTCCTCAGCTTTGGCACTGAGGTCGAGAAACAATAGTACATTCATCCCTCGGGGTACAGTACTATCGTCAATCGAGGAGTGCCTCCACTGATTCTCTTCAAAACGTAGGGACCATCCTATGCGAGTTCCAAAGTGGGCCCTCGGGTGCGAATGGGTTTGCCACAGGATGTGGTCTGCCACTGTCACCACTAAAGAGGGATGTTTCCACTAAGGTCCTCAATGATCAGTCACCAGAGTCGACAGCTCTCTAGATCAACACCCCAACATGCGCAAGACACACACGTTAGGATGCGTCCCAAGATAGCCTCGTCTGGTTGTGAATTTCGTGAACACACAAACGCACCAAGCGGGTACATAGGTCCCACTACTTTCCACTCTAGTCCTAGGGTATACTCAAGCCTGGGTATTGGGCTTCTCTCTCTGACCCACCCAACCTGCAAAACAAAGACAGCCAGCACAGCACAGCAGCATGACAGTAATAAAAAATGAAATACAGAAAATGTGGTAAAAATAAAAATAAAATACAACACATAAAGCAAAACAAAAACAAAACACCCAAAGAGAACAAAGACAAGCAAGCTCTAGGATTGACTCGCTTATGGATGGACCAGCATAGGTCAACCAGAGTCCCCAGCAGAGTCGCCAGCTGTCGCTCCCAGGATTTTCATCCAGGTACAAATGCGAGAGTGGCGCGGAAAAACAGAGTCGCCAGCCGTGTAAATTTATCCCACGAGAGGGAAAGGGAACACCGCATAAACCTAAGGAAGAGGGAAAGGAATGGTCATCGCAACCATAGCCTGGGTTCGGGAGTCGGTTACGCGAGGGGAAGGTGCTAGCACCCCACGCGTCCATCGTACTCGATGGGATCCACGCTTGTTGTCTATTCTAAGGGTGAGTTATCCTATCATCTATGGCTGTACTGACACGAGGAAGGGGAAAACCAAGACAGACTCGGTAGGACGTCGACGTCCTAGGCCTACGTACCCCCTTTGTGTAATGGGGAATTTAGAGTCAACGTAGTTTGGACCAAGTTCTTTTTGTGTTTTTTATGAGCGACGTTAAGTTCGCGTCCGGCAGTTAGGGTCGATGCCTATTTGCATCTCAGACGGAAAATAACGTGCCCTTTTTTGAAAATATCCTTTAGTTTGACAATCCCGAAGGACAAAAAAGTTTGAAGTTGGTTTGTATTTTTTAGGACAGAAATGGCTTAAGTTAGTTCCTAAATTGCATTGCACCAAAGTCTAGGGCACAGGGGCGAATACTTAACGCATCGTCCCAAGACAGGAAGCTCGCTAAGCACTCTAGAAAGATGAGAGGAAGCCCCTCATTTCTCATTCCCCACGCTTAAGGCTCGTGCGCAATACACCTTATTCTTATTAAGTGTTTTAAAGAAATTTGAGATGAGAAGAGAGAAGACACAAGGGTAACTCTAAAGGGGGACTATGAGTCCTAAAGTTATCATGCATGGGTGACCTACGGTTAGTGAGGTTTGACGACAACCTAAATCCTAAAGGAAGAAGATGAGAGAAGGAAAGAGTAAGGGTGACCATGGATACTTATCCATACCCTTAAAGAACTTACCTTAGTCCCTGCATAAAAGGTTAGTACGAAACGGACATAAATAATATCAAGGCACGTGAAAATCAAACAATGGCAAACAATAGTGATAATAATCCAAACATGAATTCAGAAACAACCCCAACGCAAATGGCGCAAGTGCCTTTCAAACAAGGACTTAGGCATGGTCAGAAATACACATATAAGCAGGTCTCAAGTGCAAACAAATCAAACAATTAGAGAAATAACTCCCAAAATTCCCAAATTAAATATCAAGGTTCCTCAACCAAAGACAAACAACACATCAAAAATTCCTGCAAAAATTCAAAGTGTTAGTCATCCAAATAATCAGGCAAAGCTCAGGTGAGAAGTAGGGATCAATGTGCCAAAGGGAAGGACCAAAATGCAATATGAAATAAATTTAAAAATGAAAGAAAAATATTTTAATGCATTTTAGAATGTTAGTGAATGAAAGCAAAAGGAACAGATTAAAAATAATTTACGGATGCAGAGAAATAAAATAAACAAAATTAGGTATGCATTATATGGATAATTCAAAAATAAAATTGACTAACTAATAAATTTAGATGATGAAAAATAAAATAAAAATAAAAATAAAATTTTTAAAAATTTTATAAAATAATAGAAATGGTGCATGAATTTTATTGGGATTTTTTGATGCAATTATGTATTTTTAAAAAATTAAAAATGAAATATGATAATTAAAATATAAAATAAAAATGAAATAAATGGCATGGGGTGCGTTTAGTAGTCCAAACCTGTTGAGAATGATGATGGGCTAAGGGATGGGGGCGCAGATAGAAGGCCCAGCGTGCAAAAATCCATCAGAACGAAAAAAAAAGTGTACATGGGCTTCAGTCAACCCAGTTGACTCATACCTGCCTTTAGATCAATCCTACGTCCATTATTTGGTCAGCACAATCAAAAGGTATTGCAGATTAGCGGTTTAGATCAAAACGCACGTGGTAAGAACGATATGGACACGTACACACAATTATCAGACATACGATGCACATGCCATGTGAGGTGCACGTGGTTATTTTAATGTGTTGTCCCACTGATAGCCACAAGATGAATCAGACGGATGAAGCACGGTCAAACATTTCACAATTACGCAAGATGATTGGCATGGGTTGACTAGCACGCGGTAATTGTCATGGGGTCATATGCATGCAATCAGCAAAATAAAATCAGAAAAAAATAATAAAAAGGACACGCGGCCGGCTGATGGCCACACGATGGAACGCATCAATGGCCCACACTTCGTCTTCTTCGTCCAGCACTTCCCCTCGCCGGACCGCCACCGTCGCCGGAGCCCTAGCTCCAGCCGCCCCTTTGCTTCACCTGCAAATTAAATCTTACCCAGAAAACACGAACCCATATACCATTCCGACCAGATTTTCGCAAGGATTACGAATATGCTATCAAAAATTCCAAACCATTAGCACACAATAAAAACGCATGAAATATTGTTATGGCTCAAAACTTTAAACACATAGAACAAGCAAACCACACGTCCAAAATTAAAAATAAATAGATCAGGATAATCACCAATCATCACACTTCAATATGCATATAAAAAAGGAGAGTTTAAGGATCATCAAAAAATCCACCAACCTGAGATGGTGCACCTCTAATCCTCGCTTTTGGCTGCGAATGGTGGTTGGGTTGTGTTCTAGAAATCACCAGGAGAAGTTTTGTGGAAGAACTTTGAAGAAACTCCTTGTAATTTGTGAGATTTGTTGAAAGAGAGCTTTAGGGTTCAAGTTGTTGTTCTCCTCCAAATGCACGTGAATGAATCCTAACCAGTGCATGAATGAGCTTATATAGACTAGGGTTTGTCACTGATAATGAATTGGGCTTGGGTAATTGTTTGTTTAATGAGTTTTTGAATTATTTTGGAAAATCATATAATGTTGGATACACCTCTTACATGCATGTACACTTAAGAAATCCATGATGGATCACCCATATGTGAATTGCTAATTACACCACAATTAAACTTGGGCCTTGAAAACAATTGGTTCATGAGTTTTTTGATGATTTGGCTTTTTGACATAATGGAAAATAAGGGAATAATAACCCATGAAACCACTTGATTAAAAGGCCAAAAATGCTCCTTAGGGATTGTTCTTGGATGTTGGAACATGTCTTGAAGCAATGGAATTAATCATAGGTCCATATGTCCCAAAACCTAAAAGTTGTGAAAATGAAACCCTAAAAACCACCTTGCCTTCTTTTGACCATAAGTTGAGTTTCACAAATGATATGGAGACCCACTAGTACTTGTTGGAAAGAGCAGAAAAAGATCTTAAACTTTCATGTTGGAGAAAAATTCATTTGAAGCTTTCTTGATAATGAAAAGTTAAGTTGAATGCAGTGCAGGAACTTGCCCAAAAAGGAAACTTTCAAATTATAGGTCATTTCCATTTTTAGTAACTTTTGCACCAACTCCTGATTTTTGATATATGGCATGAAACTTGACCCTTGAAGACTATATGAGGATGTGAGACCTTGAAAACCTTGTAGAGAATCTCAAAATTCCACAGTTGACTTTTCCTCTCACTGTTGACTTTTACCCCATTCACCTGATTTTCAATCCATTGGCCAATTGAACTTCTCCTGAACCAAACTGATGGACAACCTCCCATCCCTAGGTACTTAGGGACCCACGGAGTACCATGGAATCAAGTCTTGCCCAAAAAATCAGAAATAAACTGACTTTATAGCAAACCCTAGTTGTGGTACCCTCAGTCTAGGAGGAAACAACACAGTCTCCAAATCCAAATTCCTCTGAATATGATGTGTATCCTCTCCAACAAAGATAAGATATGCCATTTGATGATGATAAAAACCCAAGGAGCTTTCCCATTGAAGCAATAAACCCAAGAATCTCAAAACCCTAATCTATGCACTGGTTAGGAGAGGATGATCCACCTGAGCTCTCTTGGACAACACCAGAACTCTTGCTTGACCCTCTGAAGCACTGTCTCAGGCACCTTGGCCCCATGCTAAGAACAAATGATAATGCAGAATGCAATGCAACATAAGCCAGTTAGTAATAAAGTAAGGATGGCAAATTTTGGGGTGCAACAGGTTGTAGTTTCAAGAATCGACTTGTTCATAAATAAAATAACATCGTTCTGGAATTTCTGCATTTATTGCTGTTTTCTCTTTTCATTTTTTTTCAGAAAATGGTAAACCTAAAAAACAACTCAATAATAAAAACAAGCTGTTTTCCGAAGAAAATACAATGCACACACTCTTGCATTCTCTCTATCTCTTCTAAAACAAATCATCACGTCATGCAGATTGCTTGTTTTAATCCCCGTTGAAACATACGATCCGATGCCTTCCCCCAACTTTGAATTCCCGGTATTTGGGGCTGAAGAAGAAGTTAACGACGAAATTCTAGAAGAGATATCCCGATTACTCAGACAGGAGGAAATGTCCATTGAACCTCACAAGGAGCCGTTGGAAACTGTCAACTTGGGCTCAGAGGAGGAAAGAAAAGAGGTCAGGATAGGGGCACTGCTCAGTCCAACTGCCAAAGAGAGTTTGACAAAGATTCTCAAAGAATTTCTCAATGTATTTGCTTGGTCCTACCAGGATATGCCAAGGTTAGATACTAGCATCGTGGAACATCATCTACTGTTAAGATCAGAATGTCCGCTAGTAAAACAAAGGTTGAGACGGACTCACCCAGAAATGGCCATCAAAATCAAAGAGGAGGTACAGAAACAAATTGACGCGGGTTTCCTCGCCATGTCAGAATATCCTCAATGGTTAGCCAACATCGTACCCGTTCCGAAAAAGGACGGAAATGTCAGAATGTGTGTAGACTACAGGGATCTAAACAAGGCTAGTCCAAAGGACGACTTTCCCTTACCACACATTGACATGCTAGTAGACAGTACAACAAAGTTCAAAGTTTTCTCCTTCATGGATGGATTCTCGGGCTATAATCAAATCAAAATGGCGCCGAAAGACATGGAGAAAACTTCGTTCATTACCCCATGGGGTACTTTTTGCTACAAGGTAATGTCGTTCGGTTAGAAGAACACCAGGGCAACCTATCAAAGGGTCATGACTACTCTGTTTCTTGACATGATACACAAGGAAATTGAGGTATATGTCGATGATATGATTGCAAAATCTCAGACAGAAGAGGAGCATGTGACCCACCTGTCAAAACTATTCGAGCAGTTGAGAAAATACAAACTCCACTTGAATCCCAATAAGTGCACATTCGGTGTCTGTTCAGGGAAACTCTTAGGGTTCATCGTCAGCTAGAAAGGAATTGAGGTCGATCCTGACAAGGTCAAGGCCATTCAAGAAATGCCTTCTCCGAAAATTGAAAAACAAGTCAGGGGATTCCTGGGATGTTTGAACTACATTTCCAGATTCATATTCCTCATGAACGCGACGTGCGCTCCGATTTTCAAATTACTTAAAAATAACCAGGACTGCATTTGGACAGAAGATTGCCAAACCGCCTTCGACAGTATTAAGGAGTATCTGTTGAATCCACCGATTCTATCACCTCCAGTGGAAGAAAGACCACCGATCATCTACCTCACAGTCCTAGAGGACTCAATGGGTTGTGTGCTTGGCCAACAAGACGAAACCAAAAGGAAAGAGTCTGCCATTTACTATCTGAGCAAGAAATTCACCGACTGCGAGACTCGGCACACTATGCTTGAGAAAACTTGTTGTGCTCTGGCTTGGGCAGCCAAACGTCTTCGCCAGTATATGATTCGTCACACTACTTGGTTGGTCTCCGAAATGGATCCAATCAAGTATGTATTTGAAAAACCTGCTCTCACGGGAAGAATTGACCGTTGGCAGATGTTGTTATCAGAATATGACATAGAGTACCACGCTTAGAAAGCTGTTAAAGGAAGTATTTTAGCCGATCATTTGGCTCATCAACCGATCGACGATCATGAACCAATCGGGTTTGACTTCCTAGACGAAGATGTCATGTATTTAAAAATGAAAGACTACGATGAACCGCTACCCAGTGAAGGGCCAGAACCAGGTTCCCAATGGGGATTAATCTTTGATAGAGCTGTCAATCATTACGGAAACGGAATTTGGGAAATCATCATAACCCCTCAGGGTACCCACATTCCTTTCACCGCCCGACTAACATTCAAGTGTACGAACAACGAGGCTGAATACGAAGCTTGTATCATGGGTCTTGAGGAAGAGATTGACTTAAGGATCAAAAACTTGGATGTATATGGTGACTCAGCCCTGGTTATCAATCAGATCAAAGGAGATTGGAACACATACCAATCAGGACTGATTCCTTACAAAGATATGCGAGAAGGTTATTACCCTTCTTCAATAGAATTGAGTTTCATCATATCCCTCGTGAGGAGAATCACATGGCTGATGCATTACCCATTCTCTCTTCCATGATTAGTGTAGGTCAATGGACCGACCTACCTAAGATCGACATAATGCGCCTTGAAAGGCCCGCTTACGTCTTCACAATTGAAGCAGTTATAGATGACAAACCTTGGTATCATGATATCAAATGCTTCCTTCAGAAATAAGAGTACCCACCCGGGGCATCCAGAAAGGACAGAAAAACCCTCAGAAGATTGGCAAGCAGCTTCTTTCTGAGCGGTGATACTCTCTATAAGAGAAATTTTGACATGGTCTTGCTCCGATGCGTAGACAGACCAGAAGCAAACATACTGATAAAAAAATTCATGAAGGATCCTTTGGCACTCATGCGAACGGACACGCAATGGCGAGAAAAATTCTAAGAGCAGGGTACTATTGGTTGACAATGGAATCCGATTGCTACAAGTACATGAGAAGGTGTCACAAGTGTCAGATATACTCCGACAAAATCCATGTACCGCCAACACATCTCAAAGTTCTTTCTTCCCCGTGGCCTTTTTCCATATGGGGAATCGACATGATTGGCATGATCGAACCCAAGGCTTCGAACGGACATCGGTTCATCCTGGTAGCCATTGATTACTTCACCAAATGGGTCGAAACAGCGTCGTACACCAATGTAACCCGACAAGTGGTGGTCCGATTTATCAAAAACAATATCATCTGCCATTATGGTGTTCCAAGCCAGATCATTACTGAAAATGGATCTAACTTGAACAACAAGATGATGAAAGAGTTGTGTGCTGAGTTCAAAATCGAACACCATAACTCATCTCCCTACCGACCCAAGATGAACAACGCGGTAGAAGTGGCCAACAAGAACATCAAGAGGATTGTTCAAAAGATGGTTGTTACCTACAAAGACTGGCACGAGATGCTACCCTTTGCTCTTCACGGTTATCGAACATCTATCCACACTTCAACAGGGGCAACCCCTTTCTCTCTAGTATATGGCATGGAGGCAGTTCTCCCCATAGAAGTAGAGATCCCATCAATCTGGGTATTGATGGAAGCTAAGCTAACGGAGGCTAAATGGTGTCGAAGTCGACACGATAAACTAAATCTGATCGAAGAAAAGCGAATAATGGCACTATGCCACAGTCACTTGTATCAATAAAAGATGAAGAAGGCGTTCGACAAAGAGGTCCGACCTCGCGTCTTCAGAAAAGGAGACCTTGTACTCAAGAAGATACAATCATTTCTCACTGATTCCCGGGGCAAATGGACTCCGAATTATGACGGCCCCTATGTGGTCAAGAAAGCTTTCTCAGACGGCGCCTTGAGACTTGTAACCATGGATGGAGAAGAATTTACCTACCCCACAAATGTTGACGTAGTCAAGAAATACTTCGCCTAAACTAAAAAAAATGTCTCGGAGGATTGAAAACCCGAAAGGGCGGTCCAGGCAAAAATTAGAGACATAATCAAAAATCATCCCGGTGGATTGGAAACCACAAAGTACAATCCAGGAAAAAGTTAGGGATAATGGTAAGTAACTACGTCCAACAGGGGCAAATCCCCCAGCAGTGGTTACACCATTCATCAGAAAAATGCCAATTAGGGTCATCTTCGACGGAAGCTCAGGATGCCCAGAATTTAAAGTTGGTAGAAGGATAGTGGTCGTTATGTTTCAATGTAGCCCTTTTCCCTTAAATTAGCATTTTCTAACTTTGTAAATACTCTATGGAATCACGCGTTTGGCTGATTTCCATCCTATCAAAATTTGAGCCCTTGTGCTTTTGTTTACAAATCTTATTTGTTTCAGCTTTACAGAACGACATTTTTAACATGATTAACGATTCTTGAAACGAAACAAAAATGAATTTACTTGTCAAATTTTTCTGCTTTTAAAATAAATATGGCAATTTCTTTTGACTGTTGAACATCGAAAGAACATCGATCGCTTCTCCAGAAGTAAGCGAGCTTCAATGTGTAGAATCAAAGTAATCCTTCTAAACCAGTACGCCTGAATGAAGGATCAGTTATGTCAAACGCGAATACTCCATCTGACATCCTCGGCAGAGTTCTTACCTCCTAAGTCCGACCAACGGTTGTTCCCCACAGGGACTATCTCTCCTAAGCAAGGCAGAATTGCTCTCATGAACCAGTGATACTTCTTCGTTCCCTGCAGTGGCCGAGTATCCAATCGTGTTTATCCACTAGTCTATATGTCGCGTCAGTTTTGTCAGCATAAACATACATACATCATGCATTATTGATTCACATTCACATTCATATTGCATCGCTATCTCTTTAGTCGGTCTTATCCCCTAGTGATAACGGTCCTCTTAATCGAGTTGTCAGTTCTTTCCTCGTCAGGAAATGTTGCGTCTAAACGATCTCTCTTCCAGTTTATTTCTGGATTGAAGTTGGCCCTTGACCAATTTGATAACTTGAACCTCTGAAAGACCAGAAACATTCAACAAACGTCACTCTTCGCCATTGAAGATGATATTTTCTCTTTCCCTGATTAAGGAAAATCCCCAGAGAAAGCCTCTCAATCAGAGATTCGATAATACAGCAGTTTTTCTCCAAAAAATTCGTTGACAAAAAGGTCATCAGCACCTCAAAATTGGATCACATCATATGGCATTTCTCCGAGAAAATCCCAAGAAAAGTATGATGTAATACCCCAAGCGACAGCAGTCTCTCAAGAGACCTGCTTTCCCCAGTAGAGTCGACAAATGGCGTCTCCAACAGAGAAGTTTGTGCACCTCTACAACTCAGACGACTGGTTTCCCCGGCAACTCTGACATCAAAATTTTTTCTATCAAATGGCATCTCCCCTGGAAAATTCGGTGAGAAGTTTGAGGAAAACCGCTACGCATAGTGTCCCTTGTCAAGAAAGTTTACTGACAAAAGAAACTAAGACCAGTTCCTTGGTAGGAAACCAGGATCGAGGGGAAGTTTTTTTCAGAAACTTAGACTAGTTCCTTGGTAGAAAACCAGGATCGAGGGGAAGTTTACATCAGAAACTTAGACCAGCTCCTTGGTAGGAAACCAGGATCGAGGGGAAGTTTACATCAGAAACTTAGACCAGTTCCTTGGTAGGAAACCAAGATCGAGGGGAAGTTTATTTTAGAAACTTAGACCAGTTCCTTGGTAGGAAACCAGGATCGAGGGGAAGTTTACATCAGAAACTTAGGCCAGTTCCTTGGTAGGAAACCAGGATCGAGGGGAAGTTTACATCAGAAACTTAGACCAGTTCCTTGGTACAAAGACCAAGATCGAGGGGAAGTTTACCTTTTCTAAGCATCATTGCTTAGCAAAAGAAGAAGGATGCGTGAACTACCATTCCTAACCGCCATCAAAATTTCGGGAATTCCGATATTTAATCCTCTTGCACCCCGAATGCCCGAATACCTTCGCCATTCACACCTTCGGGTCCAAGAAGATTAAATAGGGGCATCTGTCATACCCCAAATTTTGACCACTAAGATTTCCCATCATTGTGTAAATCATCACCACAATATGGATGAATCATTATGCCTCATTAGTCTCCCCAAAGATGGGTGAGCATTCACTACAAACAATAATGAGGGTTTCAAGCCCTCTCAGAGTTCTTAGACAAAGGATCAATCAAGAATTGACATGATCTTTAACTTGTCTAACCTCTCAAACATCCACAATGGATCAAGAGGACTCCCACAGCAAGAATCAAGCACAAGGTTGCAGCATTCTAAGTGGATCAAGCCTCAAAATCGCCAGTGTCATCAAATTAGGGTTTGGTCGACCAGGGCCTCCAGATGGAAATTTTCCTTTGGGCATGAGCCAATACTTCAAAGCATAACCTAAGATACTCCATGGGACATCATAAACCCAATCATCAAGTCAATTTTACCTCAGGAGATGCATTCATAAAAAAAATAGGAATTAGGGTTTCTCGACCTAATTCACCCCTAAGTTAACTTTTGGGACAAAACACGATCCCAGAGCTCAAGACATGATTTAAGGGTCTCTAACCCACTACATCGATCAATTTGGTCCAAGAAGCTTGATCAACAAGTTTCAAATTCATCAGAACCACAATTAGGGTTTCGCGGGAAAATTCAACTGTGCCTTTGACTTGTGACCCAGGCATGCTCCCAAACCTTGGGAAATGATTCAATACACCCTATAACACCTATGAAATCAATCCATCAAGTTTGATTTAGGTCAAGGACTTGATTTCATAGAGGATCGCACAGTTTGGAATTCATCTGACAAAAAGTCAACTGTGCCCAAAAGTCAACTTTGACTTTTTGAGATTTTTCACAATTATGGTTCTTTGACCCTAAAATGATGTTAATGTGTGATTGGAATCATCATTCATCAAGAAAAATCAATAAAAGTCGGATAACTTGTAAAAGGGGTAACCATAAAAAACTTAGAAATTTTCTAAGTTATGGAACAAAGTGGCTAGGGTACCAACTTCCAAGGATCATAACTTGAGATTCAAGCAACCATTTGGGCTGATCCAAAGATGGATTTGTAGCTCTCATGGCATACTTTAAAAGTGTCAACTACACCTCATTCCAATTCCTCATGGATTTCAAGTTATGGAATGGCCAAAAAAAAAAAAAAAGTGAAAATATCACTTTTTTCCAACACTTAGTGAAATTTTCACTAAGTCAGAATCTGCCTTCACTTTTTTCCAAATGTAGGGGCATTTTTCACTTGGATCCAAAAGGTATCAAAACAAACTATGATCACATATATGCTGTATCATATGAGAGCTCTCCAAAATGGCCAAGAACTCCATGGAATTCCACTTGAGCCATGAGATATGACCATGCCAATATGCCTTACTGCAAACTGTCATGGCAAGGCAAATTTGTGCATTTTGCTCGATTTTCCAAATTTGTGCAAATGACAAACATGTCTATCTATCTGAACACCTCAGTGAGGGACCATGGAGGGACAAACATTGATCCATCAGCCTCCCAAGTCTTTGGAACTAAAAATAGCATGCCAAACCTAGAAATCCCTAAAGAGGGGACAAGACTCCAATTTTGGTTTGGATCATTTAATGGATGCACCAAGGTGGCATGGACTGAACCATTTCCAAATGAATTCACTCAAGACATATCCAAGAACTAGGGAACCAGCAGCCTGTGCTCTAACCTCTAGTCAATGGCTATAGGAGACTTGGATTTCCATTGATCAACATTGGCCAAACCTCTGCTGCAGTTGCCATTCACTATTGCTTGCAAAACAAACTTGCTCTACTATAAATATAGCTCATTTGTGATCAGTTTGAGTACACCAAAGCCATCAAACAAATGATTTCCTCAAAATCACCTTCTCACTTCCAATTTTGCCTTCTAAGGCAAGTCACTATTGGGTTTTGAGTTTGAGAGCTATTCCAACCAAGCCAATCACACACACACACCTCATAAACATCATATAGAAGTGATCCAAACACTCACATAACATCTGTAACACCAAAATCACAAAATTACTTTCCAACTGCTCAAGTTCTTGATAGAGGTATAGTTGAGGTACCATCTCAACTTTCAGCTTGTTTCAAACCACTCCAAGCATTCAAACACACTCCTTGGTACCTAAGGAAGTTGTCCAAATCATTGGAACCAACTTGCAACACCTCTAACACAAAACATGATCACCAGCTACAAGAGGTAAGCATGAGCTCTTCTAACTCTATGATCCATGCATTTTTTGCTGCACAATAATTTGGCCATATGTTCATAATCGTGCATAGAGTGTTTTCCCTCAATCAATTGCTTTGTTTGAATCGTGTATGGAATTTCTGAGCCTTCATGCAAATTTTAGGGTTCTTGAGGTTTCTCTTTGATTTCTTATTCCATGCTTAAAATAAATGAAATTAAAGACCATAGACATTATCGTGAGGTAAAAACGAGCAGATTGATATGTAGATTGCATGATATAATCAAGTATTCAGTGAGATTTGATAGAAAATGCAAAATTGCGGAAATAGGGGGTGGCGCGTGTTCTTGCCATATTCTTGGCGCCCTTTTTGAAAATTCAAATATTTGAATTTTGTGATTTTATTTACTTGATTCAAAAATTAATTTCTCTCTGAGTTTTAATGATTTTGAGTTGATTCATTTTTTAATAATTCACAAAAATGTTTAAATATTTTATTTTACCAAAAAGTCCCAAAAATATTATTTATTTCATATATTTGATATTTTTGCAAAGAATTAATGTTTTATTTGTTTTTGACATTTGAAATATTTTTTCTCCCTTGATTTTCCAATCATTTTGTGGATATAAACATGATTTTTCAAACATTAATCCAATACCACAATTTGTTTTTCACACATGTTTAACAATTTTGATCATTTTAATTGAATTTTTATTCAATTAAAATATATTTTGAAAACAAATTAGGGTTTTGATTAATTCAACCCTCATTAAACTTTTTTTCAAACGCCCTGGGCCTCTAATAGAGTGTAAGTCCCATCCCTTTGTAAATAAAACCTTTTTGGGCCTCAATGCATTGTATAAGTCCTGATACTGTTTCAGAAATTTCGGCGCGATCGTCGCCCTTTTCAAATTTCATCTGGGCATACCCTTGTGTTATAAGCCCCCACACATCTTTCAAAATCACACTTTGGGCCTCTAATAGAGTGTAAGACCCAACCCCTTTGAAAACCAAACATTTTTAGGCCTCAGTCATTGTATAAGACCCACTGCGTTTTCAAAAATCTCGGCGCGGTCGCCATTTCAAAACGAAAAACTTTTTTGCCTACCCTCGTGTTATAAGTCCCATTCCCTTTTTTTAAACATTCTTGGGCCCCTAATAGAGTGTAAGGCCCATCTCCTTTTAACCAAAACCTTTTTGGGCCTCACATATTGTATAAGTCCCTCTGTGTTAAAAGAAAAAACCTCGGCACGATCGTCAGTTCAAAACAAAACCCTGGGCCTCTCCTTGAGTTGTAAGCCCCATCACTGATACAAAAATACTTGGGCCTCTAATAGAGTGTAAGACTGATAAGTGCAAAATGTACCTATTTTTGTATATAAGTTTTGTTGCACTTATCGTTACTTTGTGTTAAAATTGGTTGAATAAACCCCACTTTATGTGTAAATACGTTTACTTTACGTTTTCGTGTGTATATTGTGTTTTCTTGTAAATAGCATTAAGTTTAATTGATTTTATCTCATTTTTGCAGGTATTTAATCAAGGATATCTTGCCATATTCATAAAGAGCATTGAATAAGCTTTCCAATGTTTCGAACCGGGTGAAAAATGGAATTACGGTTCAAAAGTTATGAAGAAAGCAAGCTTTGGATTTTCAAGCATGCTACGAGCGCACTTAGCGCGCTCCTAGCCCAAGGAAGGAGAAAATTCCAGCGAGTAGCGCGCTTAGCGCGCTCCTAGCCCGCTTAGCGCGCTTTTAAGGCGGTTTTACATTAATAAGAGCGCGCTTAGCGCCCAAAACCGCGCTTAGCGCGGTCTGCGACTTTGACAGTCCATAAATAGTGGAAAAACTGATTTTTTAGGGGATGGTTTAGGTATTTTTTGCTCCCACTCCATCAAACTTCATTTCTTCATTAGATTTGCTTAGAAAACATCATGGAAGCTTGCTTTTGGATGATCCGGGGTGGATTTCTCATCGATCGGCTCTGACAATCCGTGAAGTGTTTGGTTCATTTCTTATTTTCTTCATGCCTTTCTTCTTTGTTGGGTTTGTATATGTTTTTACTTTGATCTTATGTATATTTGTCACCCATGGCGTTATATTTAATTTGCTTTACAAATCTCTGTTGGTGATTGTTCTTGATTTTTTCTTAAATGCTCGGGGTTTGGGTCGTGTTAGAGATAAACGTCATAAACTTCGATTAAGGATAATTATCTGTTAGTTTCTGGATGCTAGAGATAGATTTAGGGCTAACAATCCGTATGGGTGTCGGAACTTAAATGTCTTCCGTATTTCAAGGCTTCGTGCACGAGAGTAACGAAGAGAGTGATACGGTTGTTTCTCAGCTCAGTGTGTCAGAGATGAACACTATTGTGAGCGATACCGGGTGATATTGAGGAGTATTGTAAGTTTAGTGTAACTGGTCGATAAGTTTAAGTCTGTGACGAGTGGAATATATACATGCTTGATAAGTCTTTTTTCTCTGATGAATGAATTTTCTTATGTTCTTATTTACTTTTCCGCATTTACGCTTTAAACCATTTAAACCCAAACTCATTAACATTTAAATTGTCGAATGGCAGTTCAGTAGCACCGATCTCTGTGGACACGATAAATTCCCGGAAAAATACTTCCAAATCTTTTGTTGCTTGCCCTATACCACTTCCAACAAAATGGCGCCGTTGCCGGGGATTGGTGTTTTTATTGGATCGCATTGCGATAGTTTCTTTGTTTTTGAGTTTTATAGATATCATATATATTGTCTATTTTCACTTGTTGATATTGATACTTGTATATGTTTACCATATTTGTGAATTTTACATGTTTAGCATACTTGTAAATTTAGTATATATGTTTGTTTCTCTTCACGTTTGCTAAGAGTTTGGTTAGGTTTCGTCATTGGTGAGCGCTAACCGTGTAAAGAGGCAACTTGGAGAAGTGTGTATAAATAATAGGCATCAAACTTACGACGTAAAACAAGCATGTCTTATTGTTGTTAGTTTCTAATTTTTTTTTCTCCCATTCTTTTAGTATGTTTATGGTAGTTCGTGTTAAGGTGTTAAAGTTTTGTTTTCCTCAAGCTTGTCGTGTTTAACTTGAGGAAGTTTTTATGTGTAAATATTGTATGTTTTGTAATTGAGTTGTGTAGGTGTTAAGTTGAGGCCTACACCAGAACCTTGTTGCTGTACTGGTTTTTCTGGTTCTGGTGTAGCGCGCTTAGCGCGAACCTGCGCGCTTAGCGCGTCCTGCTGTGCTGAGCCAGTGAATTCTTTTAATTGTTCACTTGGCTCCCCCTTCTTCCCACTTCCACCAAGGCCTTATATATTAGTAATTATTAGTAATTTTTCTAATTCTTTTGTTGTTGTTTGGACTCAAATTTTAGCCCAATATCTTAAAGTCGCATTTGGTGATTTTTCCGATTTTGAGTGTTTCAACTTGCGAATTCGTGGTAATGATAGTGTTTAAAGTTTTATACACGTTCAAGGTATGTGTTTATCGCTTTCTAGACTTTAGCATATTCATGATACTTAGACTTTTTACAACTTCTATGCCATTCATTCTTTTATATACTTGTTCGTATGTGAATCATTTTAGTTCCCACCCTTTTTGGAGGAAGCCTTCCATTGTTTATATATGCGGAGTACTAACTTTCTTGTTTTAACTGGATTTTATTATGCTTAATCTTTTGTTTGTGTTGATTATTTGAAAGCATGAAAAGGATCAAGGCATTTTGTTTGATTTTGAGCACAACTACGTTAGCCAAATAGTCAATTCACCTTGTGCGTGTGTGAGAATTTGTAACCCCTTTGAGCTTTTTGATCCATGTTTTATTTGAACTTAATGCTTGTCTATGAGTATTTAGTTCACTTATTTTTTATTGGATTTTGTTTTTTCTTGGACCTCAACTTTGTGTTATTGTATGAATTTTTGCCTTGCCTTAGAAAGTAGGGAGTATTCACATGATGATGTGGTTGAATTCAAGTTGGGGAGAGAATGGTTGTATACTCATTGGTTGGATTCTATGAGGATTGAAAAAGAAAAGAAAAAAGAGAAAAAATTGTGAAAGAGAAAAGAAAAAAAAAGAAAGAAAAAGAAAATCCTTGTGAAAGGAAACAAAAAGAGTTCCAATAATTGTGCTAGATAAGTTGTGTGTTTTGTGTAACACTTGGGATGAAAGAAGAAGTTTGATTGAAATTTTGTGTTTGAACTTTTGTGAGTTGATCACTCCCTTAGGTTTAGGCAAGTTTTTGTTTCGATTAGCTTTAGGAATTGCCCCTTGTTTGTTTACCCGACCACGCTACAACCTTGAAAGTCCTTGTGATTCTTGCCTTTGTATCTTCAATGTGAATTTTTGGATGGATGCATAATTTAGTCTGTTGTTTGCAGGATTGTTGTGTGAGTGAAAAGTACCTCATTTTATGTTTTTCATCTGCCGATGATTGTTTTTTCTAGGTGTGATTCACATTTGGAACTTGTGTTGTTTTAGAATGTTTGGCATGACTTTTGTATTTAGCATTTGTTTCGTGACTATGTTATCGTCGTAGTTTAGTGGTAAGTATTTACTTTGTGTGTACCATTTTCGATTGAACCATTACATTTGTTTTGTTTGTAAAAACTTGTTGTTGCGTGATTTCTTGGATTTCACTTTTGTTCCTTTAGTTTGTTGGCTTTGTTTGAGGACAAACAATTATGTAAGTTGGGGAGAGTTTGATAAGTGCAAAATGTACCTATTTTTGAATATAAGTTTTGTTGCACTTATCGTTACTTTATGTTAAAAATGGTTGAATAAACCCCACTTTATGTGTAAATACGTTTACTTTACGTTTTCGTGTGTATATTGTGTTTTCTTGTAAATAGCATTAAGTTTAATTTATTTTATCTCATTTTTTCAGGTATTCAATCAAGGATATCTTGCCATATTCATAAAGAGCATTGAATAAGCTTTCCAACGCTTCGAACTGGGCGAAAAACGGAATTACGGTTCAAAAGTTATGAAGAAAGCAAGCTTTGGATTTTCAAGCATGCTACAAGCGCGCTTAGCGCGCTCCTAGCCCAAGGAAGGAGAAAATTCCAGCGAGTAGCGCGCTCCTAGCCTGGTTAGCGCGCTTTTAAGGCGGTTTTACATTAATAAGAGCGAGCTTAGCGCCCAAAACCGCACTTAGCGCGGTCTGCGACTTTGACAGTCCATAAATAGTGGAAAAACAGATTTTTTAGGGGATGGTTTGGGTATTTTTTGCTCCCACTCCATCAAACTTCATTTCTTCATTGGATTTGCTTAGAAAACATCATGGAAGCTTGCATTTGGATGATCCAGGGTGGATTTCTCATCGATCGGCTCTGACAATCCGTGAAGTGTTTGGTTCATTTCTGATTTTCTTCATGCCTTTCTTCTTTGTTGGGTTTGTATATGTTTTTACTTTGATATTATGTACATTTGTCGCCCATGGTGTTATATTTAATTTTCTTTACAAATCTCTGTTGGTGATTGTTCTTGATTTTTGCTTAAATGCTCGGGGTTTGGGTCGTGTTAGAGATAAACGTCACAAACTTCGATTAAGGATAATTATCTGTTAGTTTCTGGGTGTTAGAGATAGATTTAGGACTAACAATCCGTATGGGTGTCGGAATTTAAATGCCTTCCGTATTTCAAGGCTTCATGCGCGAGAGTGACAAAGAGTGTGATACGGTAGTTTCTCAGCTCGGTGTGTCAGAGATGAACACTATTGTGAGCGATACCGGGTGATATTGAGGAGTCTTGTAAGTTGAGTGTAACTGGTCGATAAGTTTAAGTCTGTGACGAGTGGAATATATACATGCTTGATAAGTCTTTTCTCTCTGATGAATGCATTTTCTTATGTTCTTATTTACTTTTCCGCATTTACGCTTTAAACCATTTAAACCCAAACTCATTAACATTTAAATTTTTGAATGGCAGTTCAGTAGCACCGATCTCTGTGGACACGATAAATTCCCAGAAAAATACTTCCAAATCTTTTGTTGCTTGCCCTATACCGCTTTCAACAAAGACCCAATCCCCTTGTACATAAAAACTTTGTGGACCTCACATATTGTATAAGTCCCTCTGTACAGTTTTAAAAACAGCGGTACAATCATCGTTAAAACCTTGGGCCTCTCCTTGAGCTGTAAGCCCCAACAAACTTTTAAAAGCACTTTCCCCATTGATTTTGAATATAATATTGTTATCAAAGCTTTCTTTGTTGAACAACTAACAAAACAACATGGAAGCTCTACAACGGGTAAGTGTTTATCCTCTTTCATTTATCGATTTCATATGTATATAACTGTATTGTGGGGCTGCTTCACTGTAAGTCTTCTTTCACATCCTTTTATATACTTGTCACATATCAACTGTGTAATACTAGTATAGCTATTTAGAGTTTTCCCCGGCAACTACGTCTAGCACTAGGTAAAGCCTTGTTGGTCACTCTTAAATACAAACAAAACTAGATCCCCCATAGGATTCCAGACACAGTCTTCCCTTCTCTTGGGGTTAAACAATATGAAACAAAGAGAAAGGCAGTATTCTCGATGAACCTTTTCTCAGACTGTCACCCTTAGAAATTGTCAAAGAAACTATACTCCCCAGAGTTGATCTATTCTCCGTGAATAGCATCTCTTGAGTTTCTTCCGAATTCTTGAACTTTCCTGGAATGATCTCTTCTCTGTGAATTGCATTTCTTGAACTTCTCTTGGTTTGGGGACCCACAGGCTTCCTAAAAGCATCCCGCCTGCTCTTAGGCGTTGTACAAGGACCCTTCGGCTTCTTAGAAGTTCTCATGCCTTCTCTTGGGCTTAATACAAGGACCCTGACGACCTCTTAAAGGTATAAGACAGAACTTAGGCATCCTTTGCTAGAGCAGTCTTTCCAACGTCAAAACTCCGGCCGTTATAAGGTTAATACCCATCCCTTAATGCCCGTGCCTCCTCTTGGGCATTGTACAAAAGATAAAACTCTAGACTTGGACAGTCTAAGACCCTTGAATCTCAAAGACATTCTCAAGTTCCCTTCAAACACAGGCAGAAACCCGGTCTCTCTCATGAGAGTTCCCCTTGACTCGCTTCAGGATCTTCAGAATCCACAGCGGTAAGATAGACTCCTCTTGGGCTTTGCACAAATGACTCTCCCCTAGTGGAGCTAACCTTTTCAGACTCTCTTGTTGAGTCAGTCACCCCTCTAACCCCCGTCTTGGGCTTCATACAAGACACATATAAAACACTCTCTTGTTGTATAAAAGACTCTCTTGTTGAGTCAATCTCCTTTTAGCCTCTATCTCGGGCTTCGTACGAGATACTAAAACACTCTCTTGTTGAGTATAAAAGACTCACTTGTTGAGTCACACTCTTTTTAGCCTCCATCTCGGGCTTCATACGAGATACTAAAACACTCTCTTGTTGAGTATAAAAGACTCTCTTATTGAGTCACTTCCCTTTTAGCCTTCATCTCGGGCTTCGTACGAGACACTAAATCACTCTCTTGTTGAGTATAAAATACTCTCTTGTTGAGTCAAACCTTTTTAGCCTCCGTCTTAGGCTTCATATAAGACAGATAAAAGACTCTCTTGTTGAGTCAAACCTTTTAGCCTCCCTCTTGGGCTTCGTACAAAACACATAAAATCACTCTCTTGTTGAGTCAGTCATTTGTTAGTACTCTCTTATTGAGTCAACCCTTTTAGCCTCTATCTCGGGCTTCGTACGAGACAATAAATAAAAATCATCCTCTTGTTGGGTCAATCGCCTCCTCTTAGGCTTTGTATAAGGAAACCTTAGTTGAGTCAATCAACTTTTTAGCATCAAACATGTGCCTTGCTCACAGCATACAAACATCAACAACTCCTCTTTAGAGATGACAAATTCTCTCTCATCGAAACCCCCTTTAGCTTCACATGTTGGGCTTTGAACAAGATACAAACCACCTTTAGCTTCATGTCTTGGGCTTTGAATAAGACACCAAAACAACCTTTTATAGGAGGAACTACGATCGCTCTGATTTCCCTGTTTTGTTAAACGGGAATACGTAGGCATATGATTGCAAAAAAATCTTAGCGAGCATACTAATAAAAAAAACCCAAAATCCAGTATCTCTTTCATATATCAATCAAAAGCGTCAAATTTAAACACATTACGAAAAACCTCACAAATAGTCCAAACATTGTGTTCTTAACAAAATAAACCGAAGAGGAGCCCACATCTTAATAGCATCTGTAAACCAACAGTTTTGACTGTTTAAACTCAGTTTGCGAGCAGGATTAATTTGAGACATCTATTTACCTTCCTTAATCGGCTTAACAGGATAAAAAATGAATCGAACTGTAGTACCCAAGCGATCGTGATCCAATTAACCCTGCTCGCAAACTGAGGTTAAACAGTCAAAACTGTTGGTTTACAGATGCTATTAAGACGTGGGCCCCTCTTCGGTTTATTTTGTTAAGAACACAATGTTTGGACTATTTGTGAGGTTTTTGGTAATGTGTTTAGATTTGAGGCTTTTGGGTTGATTTGATGGAGATATTGGATTTTGGGTTTTTTTTTATTAGTATGCTTGCTAAGATTTTTTGCAATCTTATGCCTTCGTATTCCCGTTTAACGAAACAGGGAAATCAGAGCGATCGTAGTTCCTCCTATTCTATGGGAGGAAAAAGGTTATTTTGGTGTCTTGTTCAAAGCCCAAGACATGAAGCTAAAGGTGGTTTGTATCTTGTTCAATGCCCAAAATGTGAAGCTAAAGGGGGTTTGGATGAGAGAGAATTTGTCATCTCTAAAGAGGAGTTGTTGATGTTTGTATGCTGTGAGCAAAGCACAGATTTTGATGCTAAAAGGTTAATTGACTCAACCGAGGTTCCCTTATACAAAGCCTAAGAGGAGGCGATAGACCCAACAAGAGAGTGCCTTTTATTTGTTGTCTCGTACGAAGCCCGAGATAGAGGCTAAAAGGGTTGACTCAACAAGAGAGTACTAACAAGTGACTGGATCAACAAGAGAGTGCTTTTATGTGTCTTGTACGAAGCCCAAGACAGAGGCTAAAAGGTTTGACTCAACAAGATAATCTTTTATCTATCTTATATGAGCCTAAGACGGAGGCTAAAAGGTTTGACTCAACAAGAGAGTCTTTTATACTTAACAAGAGAGTGATTTAGTGTCTCGTACAAAGCACGAGATGGAAGCTAAAAGGGAAGTGACTCAACAAGAGAGTCTTTTATACTCAACAAGAGAGTGTTTTGTTGTCTCGTACGAAGCCCGAGATAGAGGCTAAAAGGGAATTAACTCAACAAGAGAGTCTTTTATACTCAACAAGAGAGTGTTTTTATGTGTCTTGTACGAAGCCCAAGACGGAGGCTAAAGGTTGACTCAACAAGAGAGTCCATTTGATAGGTGATTGACTCAACAAGACAGACTTTTATACTCAACAAAAGAGCATTTTTCTATCTCGTACGAAGCCCGAGATTGAGGCTAAAATTAGTTTGACTCAATAAGAGAGTCTTTTATACTCAACAAGAGAGTCTGAAAAGGTTAGCAACGCTAGGGAAGAGTCATTTGTACAAAGTCCAAGAGGAGGCTATCTTACCTTTGTGGATTCTGAAGATCCTGAAGCGAGTCCAAGTGTGGGGAACTCTCATGAGAGAGATCGGGTTTCTGCCTGTGTTTGAAGGGAACTTGAGAATGTCTTTGAGACTCAGGGGTCTTAGACTGTCCAAGTTTAGAGTTTTATCTTTTGTACAATGCCCAAGAGGAGGAACGGGCATTAAGGGATGAGTATTAACCTTATAACGGCCGGAGTTTTGACACTAGAAAGACTGCTCTAGCAAAGGATGACTAAGTTCTGTCTTATACCTTCAAGAGGTCATCAGGGTCCTTGTATTAAGCCCAAGAGAAGGCATGAGAACTTCTAAGAAGCCGAAGGGTCCTTGTACAACGCCCAAGAGGAGGCGGGGATGCTTTTAGGAAGCCTGTGGGTTCCCAAACAAAGAGAAGTTCAAGAAATGCAATTAACAGAGAAGAGATCATTCCAGGAAAGTTCGAGAATTTGGAAGAAACTCAAGAGATGCTATTCATGGAGAATAGCTCAACTCTGGGGAGTAGAGTTTCTTTGACAATTTCTAAGGGCGACAGTCTGAGAAAAGGTTCACCGAAAATACTACCTTTCACTTTGTTCCATATTGTTTAACCCCAAGATAAGGGAAGATTGTGTCTGGAATCCTATGGGGGATCTAGTTTTGTTTGTATTTAAGAGTGACCAACAAGGCTTTACCTAGTGCTAGACGTAGTTGCCGGGGAAAAATCTAAATAGCTATAATAATATTACACAGTTGATATGTGACAAGTATATAAATGGATGTGAAAGAAAACATACAGTGAAGCAACCCCACAATACAGTTATATACATATGAAAGCGATAAATGAAAGCGGATAAACACTTACCCGTTGTAGAGCTTCCATGCTGTTTTGTTAGTTGTTCAACAAAGAAAGCTTTGATAACAATATTATTTTCAAAATCAAAGGAGAAAGTGCTTTGAAAAGTTTGTTGGGGCTTACAGCTCAAGGAGAGGCCCAAGGTTTTAACGATGATCGTACCGTTGTTTTTAAAACTGTACAGAGGGACTTATACAATATGTGAGGCCCACAAAGTTTTTATGTACAAGGGGATTGGGTCTTACACTCTATTAGAGGCCCAAGTGTTTTTGTATCATTGATGGGGCTTACAGCTCAAGGAGAGGCCCGGGGTTTTGTTTTGAACTGGCGATTGTGCCGAGGTTTTTTCTTTTAACACAGAGGGACTTATACAATATGTGAGGCCCAAAAAGGTTTTGGTTAAAAGGGGATGGGTCTTACACTCTATTAGAGGCCCAAGAATGTTTAAAAAAAAGGGAATGGGACTTATAACACAAGGGTAGGCCCAAAAGTTTTTTGTTTTGAAATGGCGATCGCGTCGAGATTTTTGAAAACGCAGTGGGTCTTATACAATGACTGAGGCCCAAAAATGTTTGGTTTTCAAAGGGGTTGGGTCTTACACTCTATTAGAGGCCCAAAGTGTGATTTTGAAAGATGTGTGGGGCTTATAACACAAGGGTAAGCCCAGATGAAATTTGAAAAGGGCGACGATCGCGCCGAAATTTTTGAAACGGTATCGGGACTTATACAGTGCATTGAGGCCCAAAAAGGTTTTATTTTCAAAGGGATGGGACTTACACTCTATTGGAGGCCCAAAGTGTTTGAAAAAAGTTTGATGAGGGTTGAATTAATCAAAACCCTAATTTGTTTTCAAAATATATTTTAATTGAATAAAAATTCAATTAAAATGATCAAAATTGTTAAACATGTGTGAAAAACAAATTGTGGTATTGGATTAATGTTTGAAAAATTATGTTTATATCCACAAAATGATTGGAAATCAATTAAGTTTGGAAAATCAAGGGAGAAAAAATATTTCAAATGTTAAAAACAAATAAAACATTAATTCTTTGTAAAAATATCAAATATATGAAATAAATAATATTTTTGGGATTTTTTGGTAAATAAAGTATTTTAACATTTTTGTGAATTATTAAAAATAGAATCAACTCAAAATCATTAAAACTCTGAGAGAAATTAATTTTTGAATCAATTAAATAAAAATCACAAAATTCAAATATTTGAATTTTCAAAAAGGGCGCCAAGAACACGACAAGAACACGCACCACCCTCTGTTTCTGCAAATTTGCATTTTCTATCCAATCTCACTGAATACTTGATTATATCATGCAATCTACATATCAATCTGTTCCTTTTTACCTCACGATCATGTTTATGGTCTTTAATTTCATTTATTTTAAGCATGGAATAAGAAATCAAAGAGAAACCTCAAGAACCCTAAAATTTGCATGAAGGCTTAGAAATTCCATACACGATTCAAACAAAGAAATTGATTGAGGTAAAACACTTTATGCATGATTATGAACATATGGCCAAATTATTGTGCAGCAAAAAATGCATGGATCACAGAGTTAGAAGAACTCATGCTTACCTCTTGCAGCTGGTGATCATGTTTTGTGTTAGAGGTTTTGCGAGTTGGTTCCAATGATCTGGACAGCTTCCTTAGGTGCCAAGGAGTGTGTTTGAATGCTTGGAGTGGTTTGAAACAAGCTGAAACTTGAGATGGTACCTCAACTGCACCTCTGTCAAGAACTTGAGCAGTTGGCAAGTGACTTTGTGATTTTGGTGTTACAGATGTTATGTGAGTGTTTGGATCACTTCTATATGATGTTTATGAGGTGTGTGTGTGTGTGTGTGTGTGTGTGTGTGTGTGTGTGTTTGGTTTGGTTAAAATAGCTCTCAAACTCAAAACCCGATAGTGATTGCCGTAGAAGGCAAAATTGGAAGTGAGAAGGTGATTTTGAGGAAAGCATCTATTTGATGGCTTTGGTGTACTCAAACTGATCACAAATGAGCTCTATTTATAGTAGAGCAAGTTTGTTTTGCAAGCAATATAGAATGGCAACTGCAGTAGAGGTTTGGCCAATGTTGATCAATGGGAATCCAAGTCTCCTCTAGCCATTAACTAGAGGTTAGAGCACAGGTTGCTGGTTCCCTAGTTCTTGAATATGTCTTGACTGAATTCAGCTGGAAATGGTTCAGTCGATGCCACCTTGGTGTATCCATTAAATGCTCCAAACCAAAATTGGAGTTTTGTCCCCTCTTTAGGGATTTGTAGGTTTGGCATGCTATTTTTAGTTCCAAAGACTTGGGAGGCTGATGGATCAGTGTTTATCCCTCCTTGATCCCTCACTGAGGTGGTTAGATGGATAGACATGTTTGTTATTTGCACAAATTTGGCAAATCGAGCAAAATGCACAAATCTGCCTTGCCATGACAGTTTGCAGAAAATGCATATTGGCATGGTCATATCTCATGGCCCAAGTGGAATTCCATGGAGTTCTTGGCCATTTTGGAGAGCTCTCATATGATACAACATATGTGTGATCATAGTTTGTTTTGATACCTTTTGGATCCAAGTGAAAAATGCCCCTACATTTGGAAAAAAGTGAAGGCAGATTCTGACTTAGTGAAAATTTCACTAAGTGTTGGAAAAAAGTGACATTTTCACTTTTTGTTATTTTGGCTATTCCATAACTTGAAATCCATGAGGAATTGGAATGAGGTGTAGTTAACACTTTTAAAGTATGCCATTAGAGCTACAAATCCATCTTTGGATCAGCCCAAATGGTTGCTTGGATCTCAAGTTATGATCCTTGGAAGTTGGTACCCTAGCCACTTTGTTCCATAACTTAGAAAATTTCTAAGTTTTTTATGGTTACCCCTTTTACAAGTTATCCCACTTCTCTTGATTTTTCTTTATGAATGATGATTCCAATCACACATTAACATCATTTTAGGGTCAAAGAACCATAATTGTGAAAAATCTCAAAAAGTCAAAGTTGACTTTTGCGCACAGTTGACTTTTTGTCAGATGAATTCCAAACTGTGCGATCATATATGAAATCAAGTCCTTGACCTAAACCAAACTTTATGGATTCATTTCATAGGTGTTATTGGGTGTATTAAATCATGTCCCAAGGTTTGAGAGAATGCCTGGGTAACAAGTCAAAGGCACAGTTGACTTTTCCCGCGAAACCCTAATTGTGGTTCTGATGAATTTGAAACTTGTTGATCAAGCTTCTTGGACCAACCCATCGTTGCAAATGGATCAATGTAGTGGGTTAGAGACCCTCAAATCATGTCTTGAGGTCTTGGCTCATGTTTTGTCCCAAAAGTCAACTTAGGGGTGAATTAGGTCAAGAAACCCTAATTCCTGATTTTTTTTATGAATGCATCCCCTGAGGTTAAATTAACTTGATGATTGGGTCCATGAGGTTCCATGGAGTATTTTAGGTTATGCTTTGAAGCATTGGCTCATTCCCAGAGGAAAATTTTCATCTGGAAGCCCTGGTCGACCAAACTCTAATTTGGTGACACTGGCGATCTTGAGGCTTGATCCACTTAGAATGCTGCAACCGTGTGCTTGATTCTTGTTGTGGGAGTCCTCTTGTTCCATTGTGGATGTTTGAGAGGTTAGAAAAGTTGAAGATCATGTCAATTCTTGATTGATCCTTTGTCTAAGAACTCTGAGAGGGCTTGAAACCCTAATTGTTGTTTGCAGTGAATGCTCACCCAACTTTGGGGAGGCTGATGAGGCATCATGATTCATCCATATTGTGGTGATGATTTACACAATGATGGGAAATCTTAGTGGTCAAAATTCGGGGTATGACAGATGCCCCTATTTAATCTTCTTGGACCGGAAGGTGTGAATGGCGAAGGTATTCAGACATTCGGGGTGCAAGAGGATTAAATATCGGAATACCCAAAATTTTGATGGTGGTTAAGAATGGCAGTTCACGTATCCTTCTTCTTTTGCTAAGCAATTATGCTTAGAAAAGGTAAACTTCCTCTCGATCCTGGTCTTTGTACCATGGAACGGGTCTAAGTTTTTGATGTAAACTTCCCATCGATCCTGGTTTCTTACCAAGGAACTGGTCTAAGTTTCTGAAATAAACTTCCCCTCGATCCTGGTTTCCTACCAAGGAACTGGTCTAAGTTTCTGAATTAAACTTCCCCTCGATCTTGGTTTCCTACCAAGGAACTGGTCTAAGTTTCTGATGTAAACTTCCCCTCGATCCTGGTTTTCTACCAAAGAACTGGTCTCAGATTCTGAAATAAACTTCCCCTCGATCTTGGTTTCCTACCAAGTAACTGGTCTAAGTTTCTAAATTAAACTTCCCCTCGATCTTGGTTTCCTACCAAGGAACTGGTCTAAGTTTCTTTTGTCAATAAACTTTCTTGACAAGGGACGCTATGTGTAGCGGTTTTCCTCAAACTTCTCGCCGAATTTTCCTAGGGAGATGCCATTTGATAGAAAAAATTTTGATGTCAGAGTTGCTGGGGAACCCAGTCGTCTGAGTTGTAGAGGTGCACAAACTTCTCTGTTGGAGACGTCATTTGTCGACTCTACTGGGGAAAGCAGGTCTCTTGAGAGACTGCTATCGCTTGGGGTATTACATCATACTTTTCTCGGGATTTTCTCAGAGAAATGCCATATGAGGTGATCCAATTTTGAGGTGCTGATGACCTTTTTGTCAGCGGATTTTTCGGAGAAAAACTGTTGTATTGTCGAATCTCTGATTAAGAGGCTTTCTCTGGGGATTTTCCTTAATTCGAGAAACCGAAAATATCATCTTCAATGGCGAAGAGTGACGTTTGTCGAATGTTTTCTGGTATTTCAGAGGTTCAAGTTATCAAAGTGGTCAAGGGGCAACTTCAATCCAGAAATAAACTGGAGGAGAGATCGTTTAGACGCAACATTTCCTGGCGAGGAAAGAACTGACAACTCGATTAAGAGGGCCGTTATCACTAGGGGATAAGACCGACTAAAGAGATAGCGGTGCAATGTGAATGTGAATGTAAATCAATAATGCATGATGTATGTATGTTTATGCTGACAAAACTGATGTGACATACAGACTAGTGGATGAATACGACTGGATACTCGGCCACTGCAGGGGACGAAGAAGTATCACTGGTTCATGAGAGCAATTTTTCCTTGCTTAGGAGAGATAGTCCCTGTGGGGAATAACCATTGGTCGGGCTTAGAAGGTAAGAACTCTGCCGAGGATGTCAGATGAAACATGGTCTCTGACACAGTTGACCCTTCATTCAGGCGTATTGGTTTAGAAGGAGTACTTTGATTCTGCACTTCGAGGTTCAAACACTTTTGGAGAAGTAATCAATGTTCTTTCGATGTTCAATAGTCAAAAGAATTACCATCTTTATTTAAAAAGCAGAAAAAGTTTGACAAGTAAATTCATCTTTGTTTTATTTTAAGAATCGTTGATCATATTAAAAACATCATTCTGTAAAGCTAAAACAAATGAGAATTGCAAACAAAAACACAAGGGCTCAAATTTTATTAATAGGATGGAAATCAGTCAAACGCGTGATTCCATAGAGTATTTACAAAGTTAGAAAATGGTAATTTAAGGGAAAATGGCTACATTAAAACATAACGACCATTATCTTTCTACCAACTTTGAATTCGGGACATCCTGAGCTTCCGTCGAAGATGACCTTGACTGGAGTTTTCTGATGGATGGCATGACCGTTACTGGGGAAGTTGCTCCTGTTGGACGTAGTTACTTGCCATTATCCCTAATTTTTTCCTGGATTGTACTTTTAGATTTCCAATCCACCGGGATGATTTTTGATTATGTCTCTAATTTTTACCTGGACCGCCCTTTCGGGTTTTCAATCCACCGAGACGTTTTTTTTATTTAGGTGAAGTATTTCTTGACTATGTCAACGTTTGTGGGATAGGCAAATTCCTCTCCATCCATGGTTGTGAGTCTAAGGGCGCCGCCTAAGAAAGCTTTCTTGACCACATAGGGGCCATCATAATTCGGAGTCCATTTGCCCTGGGAATCAGAGAGAAATGATTGTATCTTCTTAAGCACAAGGTCTCCTTTTCTGAAGACGCGAGGTCGGACCTATTTGTTGAACGCCTTCTTCATCTTTTGTTGATACAATTGACCATGGCATAGTGCCGTTATTCATTTTTCTTCGATCAAATTCAGTTCATCGTGTCAACTTCGACACCATTCAGCCTCTGTTAGCTTAGCTTCCATCAATACCCGGATTGATGGGATCTCTACTTCTATGGGGAGAACTGCCTCCATGCCATATACTAGAGAGAAAGGGGTTGCCCCTGTTGAAGTGCTGACAGATGAGTTATGGTGTTCATCTTGGGTCGGTAGGGAGATGAGTTATGGTGTTCGATTTTGAACTCAGCACACAACTCTTTCAATATCTTGTTTTTCAAGTTAGATCCATTGTCAGTAATGATCTGGCTTGGAATACCATAACGGTAAATGATATTATTTTTTATAAATCGGACCACCACTTGTCGGGTTACATTGGCGTACGACGCTGCTTCGACCCATTTGGTGAAGTAATCAATGGCTACTAGGATGAACCGATGTCCGTTCGAAGCCTTGGGTTCGATCATGCCAATCATGTCGATTCCCCATATGGAAAAAGGCCACGGGGAAGAAAGAACTTTGAGATGTGTTGGCGGTACATGGATTCTGTCGCAGTATATCTGACACTTGTGGCACCTTCTCATGTACTTGTAGCAATCAGATTCCATTGTCAACCAATAGTACCCTGCTCTCAGAATTTTTCTCGCCATTGCGTGTCCGTTGGCATGAGTGCCAAAGGATCCTTCATGAATTTCTTTTATCAGTATGTTTGCTTCTGGTCTGTCTACGCATCGGAGCAAGTCCATGTCAAATTTTCTCTTATAGAGAGTATCACCGCTCAGAAAGAAGCTGTCTGCCAATCTTCTGAGGGTTTTTATGTCCTTCCTTAGTGCCCTAGGTGGGTACTCTTGTTTCTGAAGGAAGCATTTGATAACGTGATACCAAGGTTTGTCGTCTATGATTGCTTCAATTGTGAAGATGTAAGCGGGCCTTTCAAGGCACATTATGTCGATCTTAGGTAGGTCGGTCCATTGACCTACACTAATCATGGAAGAGAGAGTGGTTAATGCATCAGCCATGTGATTCTCCTCACGAGGGATATGATGAAACTCGATTCTGTTGAAGAAGGGTAACAACCTTCTCGCATAGTCTTTGTAAGGAATCAATCCTGATAGGTATGTGTTCCAATCTCCTTTGATCTGATTGATAACTAGGGCTGAGTCGCCATATACATCCAAGTTTTTCATCCTTAAGTCGATCGCTTCCTCGAGACCCATGATACAAGCTTCGTATTCGGCCTCATTGTTCGTACACTTGAATGTTAGTCGGGCGGTGAAAGGAATGTGGGTACCCTGAGGGGTTATGATGATTGCCCCAATTTTGTTTCCGTAATGATTGATAGCTCCGTCAAAGATTAATCCCCATTGGGAACCTGGTTCTGGCCCTTCACTGGGAAGCGGTTCATCGCAGTCTTTCATTTTTAAATACATGACATCTTTGTCTGTGAAGTCAAACCCAATTGGTTCATGATCATCAATCGGTTGATGAGCCAAATGATCGGCTAAAACACTTCCTTTAACGGCTTTCTGAGCGTGGTACTCTATGTCATATTCTGATAACAACATCTGCCAACGGGCAATTCTTACCGTGAGAGCAGGTATTTCAAATACATACTTGATTGGATCCATTTCGGAGACCAACCAAGTAGTGTGACGAATCATATACTAGCAAAGACGTTTGGCTGCCCAAGCCAGACCACAACAAGTTTTCTCAAGCATAGTGTACCGAGTCTCGCAGTCGATGAATTTCTTGCTCAGATAGTAGATGGCAGACTCTTTCCTTTTGGTTTCATCTTGTTGGCCAAGCACACAACCCATTGAGTCCTCTAGGACTGTGAGGTAGATGATCGGTGGTCTTTCTTCCACTAGAGGTGATAGAATCGGTGGATTCAACAGATACTCCTTAATACTGTCGAAGGCGGTTTGGCAATCTTCTGTCCAAATGCAGTCTTGGTTATTTTTAAGTAATTTGAAAATCGGCGCGCACGTCGTGGTCATGAGGAATATGAATCTGGAAATGTAGTTCAAACGTCCCAGGAATCCTCTGACTTGTTTTTCAGTTTTTGGATAAGGCATTTCTTGAATGGCCTTGACCTTGTCAGGATCAAACTCAATTCCTTTCTGGCTGACGATGAAACCTAAGAGTTTCCCTGAACGGACACCGAATGTGCACTTATTGGGATTCAAGCGGAGTTTGTATTTTCTCAATCGCTCGAATAGTTTTGATAGGTGGGTCACATGCTCCTCTTCTATCTGAGATTTTGTAATCATATCATCGACATATACCTCGATTTTCTTGTGTATCATGTCATGAAACAGAGTAGTCATGGCCCTTTGATAGGTTGCCCCGGCGTTCTTCAAACCGAACGGCATTACCTTGTAGCAAAAAGTACACCTTGGGGTAATGAACGAAGTTTTCTCCATGTCTTTTGGCACCATTTTGATTTGATTATAGCCCGAGAATCCATCCATGAAGGAGAAAACTTTGAACTTTGTTGTACTGTCTACTAGCATGTCAATGTGTGGTAAGGGAAAGTCGTCCTTTGGACTAGCCTTGTTTAGATCCCTGTAGTCTACACACATTCTAACATTTCCGTCCTTTTTCGGAACGGGTACGATGTTGGCTAACCATTGAGGATATTCTGACGTGGCGAGGAAACCCACCTCAATCTGTTTCTGTACCTCCTCTTTGATTTTGATGGCCATGTCTGGGTGAGTCCGTCTCAACCTTTATTTTACTGGCGGACATTCTGATCTTAACGGTAGATGATGTTCCACGATGCTGGTATCCAACCCTGGCATGTCCTGGTAGGACCAAGCAAATACATTGGGAAATTCTTTGAGAAGCTTTGTCAAACTCTCTTTGGCAGTTGAACTGAGCAGTGCCCCAATCCTGACCTCTTTTCTTTCCTCCTCTGAGCCCAAGTTGACAGTTTCCAACGACTCCTTGTGAGGTTCAATGGACATTTCCTCCTATCTGAGTAATCGGGATATCTCTTCTAGAATTTCGTCGTCAACTTCTTCTTCAGCCCCAAATACCGGGAATTCAAAGTTGGGAGAAGGCATCGGATCGTATGTTTCAACGGGGTTTAAAACAAGCAATCTGCATGACGTGATGATTTGTTTTAGAAGAGATTGAGAGAATGCAAGAGTGTGTGCATTGTATTTTCTTTGGAAAACTGCTTGTTTTTATTATTGAGTTATTTTTTAGGATTACCAGTTTCTGAAAAAAACGAAAAGAGAAAACAGCAATAAATGTAAAAATTACAGAACGACGTTATTTTATTTATGAACAAGTCGATTCTTGAAACTACAACCCTATAAAATAAAACTCAGTCGCTTTGGGCAAAGAGAAGAGGGATAATTATAGAAAGTGATCCCTATCAAACATTCGTTTCACCTAGGCAGGGTGAAAGGTTAAAGACGACAATTACTTTGACTTATGAGCAATCTTTGGAACATCGACAGTAACCCATTGGTGGCGAACTCCTCGGTGAATCGCAAAGTCTGGTACATTCCTTGATTTGTCTTCAGAAATAACGCTGATTTCTGGTGGAGCAGGATCATTAGAATCTGTCTCCCAGGCAGAGTTGTCGTAGGAGGATTCCTCTGTTATATTTCGCATAGGATTTGTGCTCTCAAGTAAATCTCCCCATCCAGTTGGTTGGATGTCTTTGAGCCTGATACGAGAGCTTTCAGGAGTAGTGTACTTGACCATATAGTCGTATTTTCCACTTGGTTGTCCTAGGGTGTCCCATACTTCCGTGGAACTGGAGGAGTCATCTATCTCGATGACGTTGACCTATGGAAAAGCATAGTTAATGAATTCTAGTCCTGCAAACTTTGCTAATTCATCATCGTACTGGATATTTTCTGAATGACCTGAGTGTTGTTCCCAGACAAGGTGGAGACACAGGTATTCAGTTCAATGATGCTCAGCTGATTGTCATTGTTTAGCTGATTTTCTTGCCCCAGGTATCCTGGGTACGGCTGCCAGATAGGTAGGCCATCCATTGGGCCATAATAGTTGTGGTCAAAGTTGTCTTTCATCAGAGTGTCTTCCTCTAATGAGTTTGGTGGAGCACGACATCCTTCTGGATCACAATCTCCGTATATCGTTCTGACATCTGACCTGGGTATAAATCTCGGACTCTGTGCGAGATAGCAAAATGGCATAGGCACCTCTTCCTGAGAGATATAATCGTCCTCATTAAGATAGGACTTCCACTCCTCATCTGTATCAGAGGAATCTCCCTCGTTGATGGTATGTGCTTCTTGAGACACTGGATGAAGGAAACCTCCACTGTGGAAGAAGTTTTGAATGGGATGAAGACTTTCATCGTTAGCAGTTGTCTGGGTACAGGTTGAGGAAAAACCAAGACCCTTCTTTGTTTTATTGTCAGTAGGAATGACAAGTTGTCCCCATCCCTTTGTATTGTTACTTTTGATCACTTCGAGAGCATCTCTATTTGAGGAAATAGAGGTTCCTTTCTCTGATTAATTCTCATTGCTCACCAAAAGTGCTTGGAACTGAGTCCCAACAACCTCCTCGAGTTCTATTCAAGTGGACAATGAAAGGTTACTCAAGATCAAGGCGTGTTCTCCACAGACCGTGACGAGTTGATCGTTCTTGACGAATTTCAGTTTCTGGTGTAGTGTCGAAGTGACTGCCCCAGCCTGGTGTATCCAAGGTCTTTCTAATAAACAGTTGTACGCTGCCCGGACGTCCATGACCTGGAAAGTGACCAGGAAAGTGTAAGGAACGATAGTTATGGGAAGATCCACTTCGTCGATAACTTCTTTCCGAGATCCGTCAAAGGCTTTGACGATGACCTCACTGCCCCTCATCAGGGATCCTTTGAATGATAGTCACATTAAAGTGGACTTCGGCATAACGTTGATGGCCGATCCTGTGTCTACCAGTACGCTGGCTAAAGCATCGTCCTGGCAGTTGACTGTGATATTGAGCGTCATGTTGTGACTTTTGCCCTCCTCTGGCAAATCCTCATCACTGAACCATAAGTTGTTGCAGGAAGTGATGTTAGAGATGATACTATCAAACTGCCGTATTGACACATCCTGTTCCACAAAGGCATGCTCTACAACTTTCTGTAGAGCCTCTCTGTGGGCTTCGGAACTGAGTAAAAGAGATAACACAGAGATCTTTGAAGGACTTTGTAACAGCTGATCAACAATGTTGTATTCACTCCTCTGGATGAGCTTCAGCATCTCATCATTGTTTTTTGAAAGGTCGGGATCACTGGACTGACCGGCCGGTGGATTGGGAGCTTCTGTCTGAAGTTCCTTTTCTTTGTTAGGTTCTCCAACTCCTCGGTTGAAGATTCGACCGCTCCGTGTTACTCGACTGATGTCTGCAATATTCACGACGGAGTGTAATGGAATTTCCTTTCCATTCTCAATTGTTGTTGCACCGTATTTGTAAGGGATCGCCTTAGCTATTTCATACGGTAATGGTCCCGGTAGATAGATAACTACAAGAGCCTTCTGATTTTTTTTACTGTCGTAGGTAACTTCAATCAGTTCTTGGCTAAGAACTTTTGATTCATCAAATAGAGGGATGATGGCACAAACATCTTTGGTCCTCTCAGGATCAGAGATTACAATAACATCCTGGATTTGATCAGCAAAGTAATCGGGCATCAAGTTGATGGGCCCCGAAACTGGACATGGTTGAATCTCTTTGCGGTCCAACTGACCTTGAAGGGCTGCTCGTACGAGGTAACATCCTTGGTTATTTTCCGAGTAAACTCTACAGCTTTCATAGTTATGCGGTGGCACCTGGCCACGTCCGCTTTGAATACAGTGTAACCTTACTAGGTCCGTTTCCATTGATCGAGCATCCTGACTTTGATGCCTAGTAGGGTTCCCATTAACCACACTGACTTGTTGCGTGTCTTCATCTAGATAGATCGGAAGCCACCAGTGGTTTAACAAGTGTTGCAAAGTTCTTTGAACGAGAGCATATCCCTGGTCACTCTCACAACATCCTTTACAGTTCTGATAATTATGCAAAGTTAGAAAACCGAGTTGGACTTGCTTAGCGTGTAATTCTACCAAGCTAGTATTCATCAAGCGAATATCAAAGATTTGAATCAGGTTGATCTAGTAAAGATTTTTATCATGGTAGTCCTGGATCCACCCAAGATCCATCTGACGCTGGAGGGCCTCTTGTACAAAAGAGCATCCCTGATTGTTTATCGAGAAAATCAGACAGGAATTGTAATTGTGCCGCGGTAGATTATGATGTTGGCTTTGCCTTGAGTGCATTGCCACCAGGTTGACATTCATCGCACGGATGTCGTGGTTTTGAATGATGTTGGAATTCGTATAAGTCATGTTGACCCCACGAATTCGGTGTTCTTGGATCCACCCGAGATCCAATTGTTCCTGTAGAGCTGATTGCACCACAAAACATCCTTGATTGTTTTTAGAGCAGATATCACACTGGTGATAATTATGAGGTGGTACATGGCTATACCCACTCTGTCTGCGATGCATCTTGACCAGATTGGTCCTCAATAAGAGTACATCATGAATTTGATAGCTGTCGTTAGACTCTCCCTCTATCAAATTGACTGCAGCTTTCTCGTGTTGAGCCAACGGGTTCGTGAGAACATTTGGATTCGTATCTTTAAAAGATAAGACCCCGCTCCTAACAAGCTTTTGTACGTCGGATTTGAAACTGGGGTAGTTTTATATGTTATGCCCTGGTCCTCCTTGATGGTAAGGACAAGTCTGATCCGCCTTGAACCTAAAAGGCAGATTTTTCGATACTGTAAAAGGAGACTTGGTCTGGACGTGCCCTTTGACCAGCAGTAACAGAAATAATTCTGCGTACAACATTGGTATAGGTTCGAACACTGGCGGTCGTGTTGTACGGTTGTTGTCGTACGGAGGATGAGCCTACTGAAGAGGTTGTTGCGTCCTTTGCTGATATGGTTGTTGATTAGGTTGGCTCTGTGCAACCTGAGGTTGATACATAGGAACAAGCGCAGGGTTGATAGCAGGAGTTACAGCTGCTACTAGTTGGTAATGTCGCCTTTGCTTTCCGAGAGAGATATTCCCAATATCCTGCTCTTTTTTCTTAGGGAGAGCACTACCGTATCGTTTCATACTACTTGATGGTCCAGTGTCTTTAACCATACGTCTTTCTCGGACGGCTTCCTCAAGACGAACTCCCATGCCCACCATCTCAGTGAAGTCACTAGGCGCACTGGCAACCATTCGGTCATAGTAAAATGAGCTCAAGGTTTTCAAGAAGATCTTTGTCATCTTTTTTTCATCAAGAGATGGACAAATCTGGGCGGCAATTTCACGCCATATCTGAGCGTACTCCTTAAAGGTTTCCTTGTCCTTTTGTGACATCAATCTGAGTTGATCTCTGTCTGGTGCCATGTCCAGGTTATACTTATACTGCTGAACGAAGGCAGCGCCAAGATCTCTGAAAGTAGTGATCTTAGTGCGGTTTAAACCCATGTACCATTTGAGTGCGGCACCGGTTAAACTATCCTGAAAGTAATGAATCAGTAGCTCCTGGTTCTTTGTCTAAGCTGACATTCCCCGAGCGTACATCACTAAATGACTTTGAGGGCAAGAGTTACCCTTGTATTTTTCAAAATCGGGTACTTGGAACTTGTGCGGAACTTTCACATTGGGGACCAAACAAAGGTCTGTGGCGTCCTTTCCAAATAGATCCTGATCGCGGATGGATTGCAGCTCTTTTTATATCTCCAGGAACTGTTCCTGGAACTCATTCATTCTGTCGAACATACTTTCGTTTCCACCAGAAGGTATCTGTGGAATCTGTCCTTCCGGGACAGTGTGTACCACGGGTGGTGGAATAGTCATCATGGCAGAGACTCTAGGTGCCTCCCGAAGTTTGTAACCTCTAGGAGTTATTGTCATGCCCATGGCATCTTTGCTTTCCTGAAGTTTGTAACCTTCAGGCCCAGCGGTTCCTGCTGCATTTTTCGGATCTTCCATGATCGGTGGAATATATCCTTCCGGGATATAGTTGAGTGGCATGCCCCAGGGACGATCTTTCGGCATTTTGTACCTAGGATTAGACTTCTCCACTATGGGCGTCGATGTGGTCTCTGAGATCACAATCCATTGTTGTTACATCTGAGCTTCTGCTAGAGCTTGCGTGTCGTTATGAAGCTTTCTCAAATATTCTTTCAGAGTGTCGATTTCTTCTCTCAACTCTCTATTCTCTTCCTCGAGATCATCCATTTTCTTTTTTCGATTGGGCCGAGTATTGTACGAATGAGACAGTTTGACTCTAGAATCGAGACACAAACGTGAGATTCGTAGGGAAGAAGAGTGCATTTATGCGAGAATGATGAATGATATGCAATGGTTTTATTAATTATTTTTTTGTTTAATCAAAAGAAACATCAACAATTTGGATTGCCAATACCATACAGTGGGGAAACCCCGTTTTATTGAATTCAAAGATTGCAGAAATGGAAATACAGTAGATTACAAAGTGTTGTAAAAGGAAGTGTCTAAGCTAATGGATCCTGAGTCCTCTCTGAGGAGAGCTCAGGTGCTGGTTCTGGTGCTTTCCTTTTCTTTGACCGGGGCTCTTCAGCCATTTTCGGGTTGTCATTCCTTTGCCAAGTGAAATGAGCGAGCAAATTCCTCTGGTCATCCTGATTCTCTACAGCATATTGCTCTAAAATCTCAATCAGAGCATCCCTATCTTTCAATAGCTGCTGTAGTTTCTTACACTCTACATTGAGAATACGGTACTTGTTCCTCCAAGACCTCCTCTCCTGTTGAACTTTGTTGAGAGTAACTTGAAGTTTTTCCGTGTCTGACATGAAATAAAGGACAGAGTCCCTTAACGGAAGAACTTCCTAACGAGGGTAAGGCATCCTCAGCTTGAGAGCTCTAGTTTGTACCCAGTGGAGATAAGGCTCCACCGAGACACAGTCTGGTATCCCTAGAGACTCTATTCTTTTCCTATGAACGTGTTTCCAAGCATGCACTATTTATGTCTTTAGTGCCCTATCATTTTCTCCTTCCTTGAAGAAAAGACCTTCCAGATGAGCGCTCCGCGGGACATGCCTCATTGAGTACCCAAATTGACGACGAATTAACACCGGATGATAATTGATTCCTCCCTTAGTTCCTATAAGGGTACATTTGGGAAGTTTCCACAATGGTCAATGATTCTGATCCCGTCGTAGATTCGATTGTACCAATCGATGTCAGAGTTGGTAAGAGACATAATTCTCTGCGACCAATGTAAAGTATTCTTTTGATCCCAAAATGCAGCAGACTTTGGCAAATGGGAAACGAACCATTTGTATAGCAGGGCTACACAGCACGTGATCATTCCTCCACTGCATAAATTCCTTAAGTGTGTAGCGAATGATACACATTTGCGAGTAAGGTTGGTACGGGATTTCCAATCAGACATATCTTAATGGTATTGATATCTACAAAGTTATCGATGTTGGGAAACAAAAATAACCCGTAGGTGAGCAAAACAAAGATGCTCTCGAAAGCGGCCACGTTCCCTATACTAGCAAAGTACAGGGCTTTCTTTATTAAGAATTGGGCTAGCAAACCTTGGATGCCACTCTTAGTGGTCATGTGAGTCCTGACTTCTGACTCGTCCAAGTAAATTGCTCTTGCAATGGTTTGATCTTTTGGAATTTCTTCCAGTCCAGAAAAGGGAGCTTGATCAGTGATATGTAAACCAGACAGGTGAGAGTATTCCTCCAATGTTGGTGCTAGCTGATAATTCGGGAATGTGAAACAGTGATAAACCGGATCGTAGAACTGGATTAGTGTAGACAGGATTCCTTCAATTACATGGACCCTTAATAGGGACAGCAGTCCTCCATACTTGGCTCTAAAAGCCTCAGGGTTGGTGATCATCCTCGCCAAACCTCTTAAATCCTCTAACTTTGGAACCTTAAAGGTATACTTGTGAGTTTTCCTTCTACCGAAATCCATTACGCAATCTCTTTATCTGATATTTGCAATCATTGTCTCAGTTTAATTTGAAAAAGAGAGACTAAAAGAGAAGATTTTTTTTTGTTTTAATGTTTTTTAAATGAATGTATGAATGCAGCACACAAAAACATAGAAAAAACATGGGGTCAAAGGGTCAGTGTCATGAAGTCAAGGCTTTACGCCCCCCCCCCCCCCCCCAAAGGTTTATACTAGTAATTTTTTGTACCTGTCCGCAAAAGCATTGATCCCTCTTGGGATAACAACAGCAAGCGGATCGCCAGCGAACTGATGTATCCTAGAGTGATCTCAAATGAGGGTAGTATCGCGTGACAACTATTTCTAATAGCTTTCGCACTACAAAATGGTTTATGTCTGCTAAAAACCTCAGCTTCTCAGATAACCCAGTCGACCACACTACTTTCAACAACCGAAGTCGTATAGGCAATGTATCTGCAAAGGATTATCCACTGAGTTTGATGGTCGACCGGGGACTCTTAACTGGGATTCACTCCTCGTAAGATTACCCGTATTGCTATCACCTATCTTAGGTGTATACTCAATCTTTCCACATGCGGCATCACATGCATTCCCATTAGCAGAAAAATAAACTCAGATATCAATTAAGAAAAGCAGTATATATATTTGTCTTAATCATCTTAGACTTCTAGTCTTATGATCCTATACAGACAATGACTCCCCAGAAGAGTCTCCATTTCTGTGATACTTTTTGAACTCAGGGTTTTCTACCTAAGATTGTGAACTTAAGGTTTCCACCGAAGATTTTAAGAAAGAGAAGAGGGCCCCACGATGGGCGCCATTTTTTCTATAGCACGATTTTTGTGGTCTTGAATCACGATCGCTTGGGTACTACAGTTCGATTCATTTTTTATCCTGTTAAGCTGATTAATGAAGGGAAATAGATGTCTCCAATTAACCCTTCTCGCAAACTGAGGTTAAACAGTCAAAACTGTTGGTTTACAGATGCTATTAAGACGTGGGCCCCTCTTTGGTTTATTTTGTTAAGAACACAGTGTTTGGACTATTTGTGAGGTTTTTGGTAATGTGTTTAGATTTGATGCTTTTGGGTTGATTTGATGGAGATACTGGATTTTGGGTTTTTTTTTATTAGTATGCTCGCTAAGATTTTTTGCAATCTTATGCCTACGTATTCCCGTTTAACGAAACAGGGAAATCAGAGCGATCGTAGTTCCTCCTATTCTATGAAAGGAAAAAGGTTGTTTTGGTATCTTGTTCAAAGCTCAAGACATGAAGCTAAAGGTGGTTTGTATCTTGTTCAAAGCCCAAGATGTAAAGCTAAAGGGGGTTTGGATGAGAGAGAATTTGTCATCTCTAAAGAGGAGTTGTTGATGTTTGTATGCTGTGAGCAAGACACGGATTTTGATGCTAAAAGGTTAATTGACTCAACCGAGGTTCCCATATACAAAGCCTAAGAGGAGGCGATTGACCCAACAAGAGGTTTCCTTTTATTTGTTGTCTCGTACAAAGCCTGAGATAGAGGCTAAAAGGGTTTATTCAACAAGAGAGTACTAACAAGTGACTAACTCAACAAGAGAGTGCATTTATGTGTCTTGTACGAAGCCCAAGACTGAGGCTAAATGGTTTGACTCAACAAGAGAATCTTTTATCTGTCTTATATGAAGCCTAAGACGGAGGCTAAAAAGGTTTGACTCAACAAGAGAGTCTTTTATACTCAACAAGAGAGTGATTTAGTGTCTCGTACAAAGCCCGAGATGGAGGCTGAACGGGAAATGACTCAACAAGAGAGTCTTTTATACTCAACAAGAGAGTGTTTTACTGTCTCGTACGAAGCCCGAGATAGAGGCTAAAAGGGAATTGACTCAACAAGAGAGTCTTTTATACTCAACAAGAGAGTGTTTTTATGTGTCTTGTATGAAGCCCAAGACGGAGGCTAAAGGTTGACTCAACAAGAGAGTCCATTTGACAGGTGATTGACTCAACAAGAGAGTCTTTTATACTCAACAAGAGAGTATTTTTCTATCTCGTACGAAGCCCGAGATTGAGGCTAAAAGGAGGTTGACTCAACAAGATAGTCTTTTATACTCAACAAGAGAGTCTGAAAAGGTTAGCTCTGCTAGGGGAGAGTCATTTGTACAAAGCCTAAGAGGAGGCTATCTTACCGTTGTGGATTCTAAAGATCCTGAAGCGAGTCTAAGTGTGGGGAACTCTCATGAGAGAGACCGGGTTTCTGCCTGTGTTTGAAGGGAAATTGAGAATGTCTTTGAGACTCAAGGGTCTTAGACTGTCTAAGTCTAGAGTTTTATCTTTTGTACAATGCCCAAGAGGAGGCACGGGCATTAAGGGATGGGTATTAACCTTATAACGGCCGGAGTTTTGACGCTGGAAAGACTGCTCTAGGAAAGGATGACTAAGTTCTGTCTTATACCTTTAAGAGGTCATCAGGGTCCTTGTATTAAGCCCAAGAGAAGGCATGAGAACTTCTAAGAAGCCGAAGGGTCCTTGTACAACGCCCAAGAGGAGGCGGGAATGCTTTTAGGAAGCCTGTGGGTCCCCAAACCAAGAGAAGTTCAAGAAATACAATTCACAGAGAGAATATCATTCCAGGAAAGTTTGAGAATTTGGAAGAAACTCAAGAGATGCTATTCATGGAGAATAGATCAACTCTGGGGAGTAGGGTTTCATTGACAATTTCTAAGGGTGACATTCTGAGAAAATGTTTACCGAGAATACTCCCTTTCTATTGTTCCATATTGTTTAACCCCCAAGAGAAGGGAAGACTGTGTCTGGAATCCTATGGGGATCTAGTTTTGTTTGTATTTAAGAGTGACCAACAAGGCTTTACCTACTGCTAGACGTAGTTGCCGGGGAAAACTCTAAATAGCTATACTAGTATTACACAGTTGATATACAGTGAAGCAGCCCCACAATACAGTTATATACATATGAAGAAGACTTACAGTGAAGCAGCCCCACAATACAGTTATATACATATGAAAGCGATAAATGAAAGCGGATAAACACTTACCCGTTGTAGAGCTTCCATGTTGTTTTGTTAGTTGTTCAACAAAGAAAGCTTTGATAACAATATTATATTCAAAATCAAAGGAGAAAGTGCTTTGAAAAGTTTGTTGGGGTTTAAAGCTCAAGGAGAGGCCCAAGGTTTTAACGGTGATCACACCGCTGTTTTTAAAACTGTACAGAGGGACTTATACAATATGTGAGGCCCACAAAGTTTTTATGCACAAGGGGATTGGGTCTTACACTCTATTAGAGGCCCAAGTGTTTTTGTATCAGTGATGGGGCTTACAGCTCAAGGAGAGGCCCAGGGTTTTGTTTTGAACTGGCGATTGTGCCGAGGTTTTTTCTTTTAACACAGAGGGACTTATACAATATGTGAGGCTGTCGCTCCCAGGATTTTCATCCAGGTACAAATGCGAAAGTGGCACGGAAAACAGAGTCGCCAGCCGTGTAAATTTATCCCAAGAAAGGGAAAGGGAACACCGCATAAACCTGAAGAAGAGGGAAAGTAATGGTCATCGCAACCATAACCTGGGTTCAGGAGTCGGTTACGCGAGGGGAAGGTGCTAGCACCCCACGCGTCCATCGTACTCGATGGGATCCACGCTTGTTGTCTATTCTAAGGGTGAGTTATCCTAACATCTATGGCTGTACTAAGACGGGGGAGGGGAAAACAAAGACAGACTCGGTAGGACGTCGTCGTCCTAGGCCTACGTACCCCCTTTGTGCAATGGGGAATTCAGAGTCAACGTAGTTCGGACCAAGTTCTTTTTGTGTTTTTTATGAGCAACGTTAAGTTCGCGTCCGGCAGTTAGGGTCGATGCCTGTTTGCGACTCAGACGGAAAATAACGTGCCCTTTTTGAAAATAGCCTTTAGTTTGACAATCCCGAAAGACAAAAGGTTTGAGATTTTTTTGTATTTTTTAGGACAGAAGTGACTTGAGTTAGTTCGTAACTCAACTTGAACCAAAGTCTATGACACGGGAACGAATGCGTCGTATGGTCGCCCCCAATGGTACGTATGCTCAACACTCTAGAAGAGAGAAGGGGGACCCCTCAATCTTCATATCCTATGTTTAAGGCTTGTGTGCAAGGCAAGTTGACTTTATTAAGTATCTTAGAGATGTTATGAGATGAGAAGAGGGACTCAAGAGAAAGGAAAAAAAACACTACGGGGAGAATCTATCCTAATGTTATCATGCAAAGATGGCCCTAAGGGGAGGTTTGACAACAACCTAAGCCTAAAGAAAAGAAAAGTGAGAGAAAGAAAGAATGAGAGTGAGCATGGATAACTATCCACACCCTCAAATAACTTACCTCAGCCTCTGCATAAAAGGTTAGTACAAAACAGACATAAGTAACTATAAGACAAATGAAACCCCAAGCAAGCAACAAACCAAAGAGAAATGGTTATAAACCAAATGAAACTCATCCAAGTCAGAATGTAGATGGCCTAAACATGTGCCTAAACATGCTATACGAAGGTCACATGAGACATGCAAACAGATATCCAAGCATCAAACATTAATAGAAGAAGAAGGAGGCATATAAGGGAAACATGTTCAAGTATGCAAGATGAAACATGAATGACATATGATATGAATGCAAAGCTCCAAAGTCAGAAACATACATCAAATGAAATGCAAATGAATGATATGGCATGGCATACATAAACCACACATAAATCATGAAGAGACACAGATGAGAAGAAGTGAGAATATGAAACACAAAGAGGCATGTAAATCAAACATTGAACAAATGCACAAAGTATGCAACAACCTCACACCAATGACATATAATGGCAATCAAATGACTTATAACAATTCAAACATGGTTTATGAAGTTAAAGAAGCAATCCCAAATGATGGCACAAGTGCCTTCCCAAACAAGTTATCAGACATGATCAAAGATGTGCATACAAGAAGACCTCAAACAAAGAGCAATCAAACAATTAGCAAAACATCTTCTAAAATTACCAAATTAAAACTTAACACACCTCAACCAGTGGTAAACAACATGTCAAAAGCTCATGCCAAAATTCCCAAGATAGGTCACTCAAACAATTATGCAAATTCAAATGAGAATTATGAACTAGCATGCAAAAGAAAGGGACTAAAATGCAATGCAAAATGATTTTTAAAATGAGAGAAAAATGTTTTAATGAACTTTAAAAAGTTTATGAAACAATGCAAAAATAATGAACTCAAAAGGTTTTATAGATGATGAGAAATAAAATAAACAAGTTAGAGTATGCATGTATGGAATAAATTCAAAAGAAAATAAACAAATAATTATTTCAGATGCTAAAAATAAAGTAAAAATAAAAAATAAAATTTGATAAAATTTTATAAAATGCCAAATGTGCTTCATGAATTTTTTGGTGATTTTTGGATGCAAATATATATTTTTAAAAATTAAAAATGAATTAATGCAAATTAAATAAAATAAAAGAAAAAATAAGATAAGTGGGGGTGCAACCAGCAGCTTATTCACGTTGGAAATTGAAATGGACCAAGTAAAGGGGGTGTGGATATCAAGCCCACACCACAAAGCCCATCAGCGAAAAATAAAAAAACAAAGAAGAAACACGTGGAACCCAGTCAACCCTAGGACTCACCATCAGCCATGGGATCAATCTAACGTCACACAATTGGTCAACCAAAGTCCAAGTAATCATGATGAATGGTATAGATCCACACGCCCATCTTAATAATGGTGCACGTTCACACACGCAAGTATTCAGAAAATAAATGAAATAAAAAATGGCACGTGGTAAGGCACATGAAATCATTAATGTGTTGTCAATCTAATGGCCAACGAATTCAATCAACATCCCAGATTAAGTCATCAAGTCAAAAATTTAATAAAATGAATGGCTCAGACTTGTGGAACATGGTAGTTAACGTAGAATAGCACACACGCAAGCAGCAAAATAAAAACAAAATTTTAACAACGTGGCACATAGTGGATCGTTAGATCAAAAGCATCAACGGCTGGGAACCCGTCTTCCACCTTGGAACCCTAGCTGGCCGGAGATCAAAACCAGACGCCGGAGCCCTAGCTCCGGTCGTCATCTCCGGTGACCACCACCCCCAAAATCCCCAGAAATCACTCACGAGTATATCAAACTGATCAGAAAAACATGAGGGTTAAGAATATCACATCAAAAATCCCAAACAAACAACATACAAGGAGAATCGAGCGAAACAAAGTATGGGTCCAAAACTTAAATCTCACCATATGCACATAATACACGTCTAAACTTAAAATAAAACACATCAGAGTCATCAGCAACAATCACAGATCATTATGCATATTTAAAAGTGGAGTTTTAAGATCATGCAAATTGATCCTAACCTGAGATTATGCAATACGTATCCTTATTGTTAGCTCCAGATGATGGTTGCTTTGTGCCCTATGGATCCCAAGGGTTCAGATTGTGGAAGGAATTTTGGAAAAGCTCTAGTGTATTGAGAGATTCGAAGGAATGAAGTTTTAGGGTTCACACTTGAAATCTCCACAAAATAACGTGTGTTCTCTCTAACCAGTGCATGAGTTAGCTTAAATACTTAGGGTTAATCCACTGATAATCACTTGGGCCTTGTTAATTCCTCACTTAATGAGTTTTGGGTGCTTTTGGAAATTTTCATAATGTGAAATACACCCTCCTCCATGCATGTACACCCAAACCCTTGATGATGGATCACTTATTTAACAATTGCTAATCACACCTGTATGGAATTTGGGCCTTGAGATGTATTGGTTCATGAGCTTTCAATGATCTTGCAATTTTGCATAATGGGAAATAAGTGATGAATAAGCCATGGATCCACTTGATTCAAAGGCCAAAAATGGCCCTTATGGAGTGTACTTTGAGGTTAGAATATGCCTTGAAGCAATGGAACCAAATATAGGTCACTATGTCCCAAAGTGAAAATGGAACCTTGAGAAAACCCTAAAAACCACTTTGCCTTCTTTTGATCATAACTTGAGTTTCACAAATGATATGGAGACCATCTAGTACTTGTTGGAAAGGGGAGAAAAAGATCTTCAACTTTTATGTTTGAGGAAAATTCATTTGAAGCTTCTTTGATGATGAAAAGTCAATTTGAAAGTAGTGTAAGAACTTGCCCAAAATGGAAACTTTCAAATTATAGGTCATTTCCATATTTAGTAACTTTTGACCAACCCTTGATTCTTGATAAATGGTATGAAACTTGACCCTTGAAGACCATATGAGGATGTGAGACCTTGAAAACCTTGAAGAGAACCTCAAAATTCCACAGTTGACTTCCCCTCTCACTGTTGACTTTTCCCCAATTCTCCTGATTCCCAATCATTGGCCAATTGAACCTCTCATGAGCCAAACTGATGGATAATCTTCCATTCCTAGATACTTAGGGACCCAAGGAATACCATGGATTCATGTCTTACCTAAAAAATCAGAAATAAACTGACTTTATAGCAAACCCTAATCTTGGTACCCTCAGTCTAGGAGGAAATAGCACAGTCTCCAAATCCAAATTCCTCTGAATATGATGTGTATCCTCTCCAACAAAGATAAGATATGCCATTTGGTGATGATAAAAACCCAAGAAGCTTGCCCATTGGAGCAATAAACCCAAGAATCTCAAAACCCTAATTTCTGCACTGGTTAGGAGAGAGTGATCCACTTGAGCTCTCTTGGACAATACAAGGACTCTTGCTTGACCCTTTGAAGAACATCTTCTCCTCTTGAACTGCCTCAGGCACCTTGACCCCATGCTAAGAACCAATGATATGCACACATGATAATGCAAAAATGAAATGAAACATAAGCCAGTTAGTACTAAAGTAAGGAGAGCAAATTTTGGGGTGCTACAGCTGCCCCTATTCAATCAACTTGGTCCTGAAGGTATGATAGCAACGGCTGTCATGCGTTCAAAGGATTCACGGGGATTGAATACCAAAAGAAACCTGAAATTTGCAATCCTCAAAGGAGGGACGACTCCACTAGGGAACAAGCAATAAATGCTGCACTTATCACAACACGTACGAGCATTGGAAATCAATACGAACAATGTATTGGAATGTCATGAAATAAACACAAACGAGTGTTAACTATGCTGGGGATAAACATGGACGGGTGTCGAGGAGTCAAAGACATCAGATACGAACAGGGTACCGAAAAGATACACGGACGGGTGTAAAAAGGTTCAATATGGACGGGTATCGAAAAGGTACACGGACGGATGCAAAATTTTAATACGGACGGGTATCGAAAAGGTACACGAACGGGTGCAAAAAGGTAAATTTACTGGGGATTAATCTCGCTGAGGAACGGAAGGCAACACGTACGGGTGTTAAAAGTCAATACAGACGGGCCTTGAAACAAAAGTTCAAACACGGACGGGCGCTGAAAGGACACGGACGGGCGTCAAATGTCAATACGGACGGGCATTGAAACAAAGGTTCGAACATGGACGGGTACTGAAAAGGAACACGGACGGGTGCCAAACGTCAATACGGACGGACATTGAAACAAAAGTTCAAACACTGACGGGTGCTGAAAGGAACACGGACGGGTGCCAAACGTCAATACGGACGGGCGTTGAAACAAAGGTTCAAACACTGACGGGTGCTGAACGGAACACGGACGGGTGCCAAACGTCAATACGGACGGGCATTGAAACAAAGGTTCAAACACTGACGGGTACTGAAAGGAACACGGACGGGTGCCAAACGTCAATACGGACGGGCATTGAAACAAAGGTTCAAACACTGACGGGTGCTGAAAGGAACACGGACGGGTGCCAAACATCAATACAGACGGGCATTGAAGCAAAGGTTCAAACACTGACGGGTGTTGAAAGGAACACGGACGGGTGCCAAACGTCAATACGGACGGGCATTAAAACAAAGGTTCAAACACTGACGGGTGCTAAAAGGAACACGGACGGGTGCCAAACGTCAATACGGACGGGCATTGAAACAAAGGTTCAAACACTGAAGGGTGCTGAAAGGAACACGGACGGGTGCCAAACGTCAATACGGACGGGCATTGAAACAAAGGTTCAAACACTGACGGGTGCTAAAAGGAACACGGACAGGTGCCAAACGTCAATACGGACGGGCATTGAAACAAAGGTTCAAACACTGACGGGTGCTGAAAGGAACACGGACGGGCGCTAAATGGTAAAAACCCTTGAGGGAATAAACCAAAGGACCACCTGGACGGAGGGGTAAAAATGAATCATGGATTAACGCTCCTGGTAAACAACTCTGCAAGGGAATGTCAAATAGTGCTTCAAATGACTAAACCCAACACTTGTGAAGTAAAGTCGAATGATATTCTCCGAAATCTGCTTTTTTTCCGATGAAGGAAAGCTCAAACTTGGCTTATGCTTCGGATGCCTATGTTTGAATTTTCCCGTAATGCTCCACACGAAGTGGAAATGCTACGCATTTGAGGATGCAATGCAAATGCTTATGATATGCAAAAAGGGTCCCTCCAGCAAAATAAATGTTGGAGAGAAAGACCAATTCAGCTAGGGATGACAAAAATAAATTGTCCTCCGAATCCAAGAACTCTACTGAGAAGGATCACACTGACCGACTCTTTGGATCCACACTTCTGCCGGGGATGAAATCCAAAAGCATATACACTCTACCGGGGATTACACGCGTCCTTTACTGAAGGTGACATCGAACCTGAGATTCCTCCTCTGCTGGGGGAGTTGAGGGTGAATGCCAATAATGGAACCGGAAGTCTGTTACTGAGGATTGCCAATAACAGATGGGCTTAGGACCTGCTGGGGGATGCCAGCCCATGATACCATCCTGTTTGGGGAAAACAGTCTATAATACCATCCTGCTTGGGGATACTGCTGAACTTAGCCTGCCGATGGGGAGAATGACTTTACTCCCATCTTGTTGTGGATTAGAATATGACATCATCGGTGAAAGCACGCTTCCTGACTGGATGGGGAATGTGAACACCTTGATTCTGTGGGGAAATAACGTCTTGATCCGAAGAAAATACTTCCCAAGTCTCCTGCTGGGGAAGGTCTGCTCTGCTGAGGAAAGTGCAATCTCAATGTTGGGGAGAGCAAACTGCTGGGGAAGTACAATCCTGTTGCCATCCCACCTGACCTGTCTCTACGGTCATAGACGGCCCTTTGAACTTTCCACTTGCCCCAGACCACCAGGTCTAATGGAAGAAATCATCTCAAGAGGATTTTATAGAGGACCGGGCGTTCGCACTGCCCCAGGGTCTTCAAACTCGTGGAGTGATTTATCAGATCTCGACATAACTGCCCCAGACTTCATAATCCATGAAGTACATTACCTCGAAAGGATTTGTAATGAATTAAAAATACTCTGTCCCAGTATTCTGAACTTTGAAGAGGTGTTTTCAATTAACCATTTTCAGGAGTGGACAATCTCCCACGCTCTAGAGGTGGCCTGCCCCACTATGAGCTTTGAAGTGACTTTGCCCCTGATCTTAGAATAAATGCCCCAGAATAACTGAATTTCGGAGAGATTTCTCGACGTGACTGCCCAGATTGGCTACATCTTAACACGACTTACTGGGGAGAGCCCACTCTACACTGAGTCTCTTGGCAGCATGCCCTTTGATATGATTGTCCTTCAGAATTTTCAAGCATCCCAACTTGGCAGGATCAAGCTTCTTGACTGACGTTCACTGTGTAAGCTGGATTGGTGCTTAGGCACATGTATGCAAACAGAACAAGTTATTTATGAGAATGATAATTCTAATGCAACAAATATGTTAACCTTGAAGTTTTTATTGAAGATGCGTCGCCAGGCCTTGTGAACGAATCACTAGCTGGGATGCGACCTTGACTTTTGAATGGAAAAACAATGCGCACATGCAATACCAACAAATCTTATTAGCACAACTTATAGGAGTCAGGAACGTTATCCTGTCGAAGTACACTTTAGGAAAAGACCATGTTTCAATTAGGACTTTTAAGGGTTGTAACGTGGCCTGGTTCACGGTTTCAGCAAAAAGGATTTATGGCTCAAAATTTATCGGTGCCCACCCACTCTTCGTGATGTTCTCCAGTCCTATGTTCAGTTAATCCGACACAAACGTTCATCTCTCAAAAGGTTTATGATCTTCAAGGAACCCATGCAACTAATGGTTTGACCCCTAAGGAGGCTTTGGAGTGACAGTCATCCCTTTTGTGTCTGTAATCACACGAATTTGTTCTTATCGAGGATTTTCTCTTGTAATGCTTTTCGCTTTTTCTTTCTTTTGCTCTTTTTCTGATCCCTAATTTTTGCCTGGACTGACTCCTTTGAGTTTTTCGATTTTGTAGTCCAGCGGGATGTCCTAACTTTTGCCTAAGTCGCTTGTTTTCAGGTTTCGACTTAGCGGGCTTTTCTTTTTTTTTTATGTTCCCCTTTTGAACAAAGCGTGCGACACTGGTTATCTTACTTGCTTGATTGGGTTGTGACTGCCTCACTCCTTGTTTGTTGACGGCTAACCATTGTGGTTTCACATCTCTTAACCTCTTGCTAGTGGAATGGAAGGTAATGGATCCTCGGATGCACACTCTCCTTGGAATTTGAATGCTTGGTCGAACTAACTGACGCCTACCCTGCCCCTGGGTTAAGTATGAGGATTTTTCGTACGAAAGAAGCTTTTATTTCAAGGCTCAAAGGGGTTAACGAGGGTCTATCTCCCTTATATCTCCAGTGTTTAGGGATTTGAAACAATGCCTGTACATCCTCAACAGGGTTCTATCCCTGAACGTACAACCAGAGATTTTGCGTTTTCGTCTCATCATCCAACCTCGAGAGTTTTAGACAAGAAAATTGGTATTGCAGTGCATATAAACATTTAAGAGGGAACACAAATGGATTACTTCAAGAAAAATATACTCATTGCATTAATATCATCATTAAAAAACAAACAAGTCTTACATGCATACAATGCTTTAACAAGAAATGAAAAAATACAAATGAAAATGCAGTAAAGAAGCTGAAGATTGCCATTGCTGAGGAAGCTTGATTCTGTCTGGACGTACTTGCAGACTGAGTGCTCATTTGAGAAAGGAGGCTTTAATTGATGTACACATCATCTTCAGTGAATGCAATGATCTCTGAGTGTACCAGGTCTTGCACCTTGTGCTTGAACACGTTGCAGTTTTCAATTGAATGACCCAGTGTGTCTGAGTGATATTCACATCTGGCATCCAGATCATAATCAGGAGGAATAGGGCCGGGAACAGGCTTGGCATCCCTTAGTTGAACCAAATAACTTTCAAGTAGACGGGCAAGAACATGGCTGTGAGGAACAGGGAGTGGATCAAACCTTCTCTCAGGCCTTCGTGATCTTTGTTGTCTCTTTCCAGAGCAGTTCTCTTGATGACCCTGATTTGAGCGCATAATCTTTTCAGGCACTTTTCTCTTCAGACTTGGTCGAGGCGTAGGCAGCATTTGCGGATGTGGGGATTCTAAGACCAAGGACTGTAAGAAATGCCCCTGACCTGATGTGGCTTTGGGAGAAGCAACGGGGATACCCGCTTCTTTTTCAACAGCTAGAGTGGGACCACCTTGTATGCTTACGCCGCTTGGTGTGAATTCAATTTTCCTCGAATCAATCAGATCCTGGACAGCGTGCTGAAGGGCCCTACATTTCTCCATAGTATGCCTTGGTGCCCCAGAATGGAAATCACAATGGGCTCTTGCAATGTAGCCTGGTGGGGGATTACCAGTGAGAGGAGCTAAAGTCCTTTTCTGTACCAGTTGCAACTGAAGGAGATGCTGCAATAGTTGAGAATATGGCATAGGGAGTGGATGAAAACCTCTTTCAGGTTGCTTCGGTCTCTATGCACACTTTTTATTCTTAGGCTTATCTTGGGAGACACGACCTGGTTGCGGTTGGGAAAGTCCTAGAACTTCAGCTTGTGGAAGAGATTCACGAGGCAATCCAAGATCAAATCCCAAAGAAATGGGAGGAGTAAGGACCTCTGTTGTGGAAGCGAGCACATGATTGTTTTCCTTCTTTAATACTATTTTCAAAATTTTCGTGACCAAACCCAACTGAGCCTTCATCTGATTGACCTCCTCCTTTAGCATCTTCTGCTCCTGGGACATGACCAGCATGTCTTCCCCAAATTGCCTCATCTAAACCATCATTTCAAGCATCTCTGCACGGAGTTGTTCCATGGCTATCCTCTGGTTATCACAGACTGAGTAGAATATCGATGAACTGGCTGATCAATCCTGACTGAGGAGGAGAACAAAATAAGAACACCAGAGATAAACACCTGTTATGCAAAATGATTATGAATATGCAAATGCAAATGAACATGTTTGAATATTCGCAGGGCGATCTACCCCTTGATTCCAGTTTAACAACAAGATAGAACAAAACTTCTGCTCGTGTATTAAGAAAACCAGAGGATAACCAATTGTCGACAATCACAACCCAAAATAATAAGTCTGAACACAATAATCATAGATCCCAACCAACAAGCCTGGTGGTGATCCAAATACAATAAAAGAAGATAGAAAACTACAGCATGTCATCAAAGTCTACAAGTGCTAATCCCCCCCATCCATTATGCTTTTTGCTCCAGTCTTGAATTTCCTTGAACAGTTTTTTGGTGTCGGGATGCTTCGGTCTCTGAATTAGCTCTTGAATGAGAACGTCTCTCCTATGCATGATCCCTTCTAAGTATCGGCAATGCAACTCCCAAGCGTCTTCTCCATAAACACCATCCATGTTAGGATCCTCATTTCTAGGTCTCTTCACTTCAGCTTGGATCTTCAGTTCCTCTATGGAGGCTATGGCTTCATTGAGTCGACCCTCGACTGCATGTCTCTGGAATACCCCTGATAGGATCTCAGCATCTTTTTTCTTGAGCTTCGACTTTAATTGATCAATCTGAGCAAGATAATTGTCTTCCTTTCGTTTATTCTTAGCCATTGCAGTGTCTCGGTGAATATTGAACCTGTGAATTTTCAATAGAGCCTTGGCCAATTCCTCCTTCTTAGACTTGAGAACCTTAGTGATACCCTCTAGAGCTTGCTTCATCCTTTGTCTGGATGTGACCTTGTCAGCCAGCTCCTTTTCTACCTTAGCGAGAAGCTTTGTCTTCAACTCGGCGATGTGAACAGCTTCACCCCGCTCATGTTTCAACTGATAAATCTCTCTTTGTAGCTCACTGTTTTCTTCTCGCAGCTTTTCTTTTTCAGCCCACAACTTGTTAAACTTCTCTATCTCAACTGTGGTAGGAGGCTCAATCAGCAAGGGGTAAGATGGTGGTTCTTTGGAGAATGGCAAAAGTTCCTCCTCTACCCTTTTCTGAATCCAATCTTCATACGTAGGAAATGTTCTGTTGTTTCTCTTCCCAAAATAGGTCTTCCCTTTCTTATGACGATCTTCCCAAGTATTTGCAGCTTCTTTTAACAGTTCTGGATTGATTTCCCCACTCAGATATAAAGATTCTTGGACCTCCTCGTCTCTTGGTGGCTCTTTCAAGGCATACCCGAATTGCCTAATAGCGAGAATAGGGTTGTAGTTAATTCCCCCTTTCCTTCCTATTAGAGGCACATTTGGGAGACCTCCACAACTAATCATGATATCTTGGCTCAACAAGTCACGGTTAACCCAAATTAGATTATCTGCCCTCAAGCCCATTAATCTTTTGGACCAATCCAATGTTCCTTGAGTATCTACAAATGCCCCAGATTTGGGAAGACGATCAGCAAACCATTTGTAGAAGACTGGCGCACAAAAATAAAGGGGTCCTCCCCTCCTCTTCTCGTTCTTATAATGCACTGAATAATACAGATCTCCAAGCAAAGTAGGTACCAGATTCTTCATGGTAAATATCCGGACGGCGTGCATGTCCACAAAATCCTTCATATTTGGAAACAACACCGTTCCATAGACACACATAGCCAAGATGGCGTTGAAAACTGGCCAACATCTAGCCTTAGCATACACCGCAGCCTGTTCTACCAAAAATTTCACGTGAAAGCCTTTACACCCTCCCTTACTGGCAACGTTGTTTTTCAACAAAGACAAATCCAAATGCAAAGCCTCGAAAACCTTTCCCAAATCAGGAAGTTCTTTAGAAGGATAGAAAGGAGCCTCTTCTTTAATGTCAACATCCAGAATGAGAGCAAATTCCTCCAATGTCGGAGCCAAAAGATAATTAGTGAATAGGAAACAACGCAGGTGAGGGTCATAGAATTGCACCAGAGTGTGCAAAGCCCTATACTCGTATTCAGTGATGTTGCGAGCAAAATTCAGAATTCTTCCATACTCTCCCCTAAAGTCTGCCAATACCCCATGTTCTGCCATAGACACAATCTTGTGAACAGGATCCAGAATACCTGATGGGAACTTGTACATTATGATGTTTTTTCTCTTCTCAGTGCTCATCCTTAATAGTCTTCAAAAACCAGAATCAAAGTTAGGATGCAGCCCTGCAAATGAATAAACATGTTAGGATGCAAAATGATGATGCAAATGCACACATGGGATCAAGGATGCCACACAGACTGGACAACTGCTGCACTGAACAACTGTATAATCTCGAAGGTCTGCCCAAACACCCAGAATACCAACATAACCATAGTACCACACTGATAAATATGTTGATCAGAAAACTGGGTATGTTGAAGGTCAAGGTTACCTGCAAACCTGTAAACACCCTGCCCTCTCACATGTGGGTACTAGAAAGCCGAGGATCCTCAATATCACGGGCTCTCAGGTCGAGAAATGATGATACGTTCACCATTGCTGGTTTGGCATCATCACCAATCGAGGAGGCCTCAACTGATTCCCCTCAAAAGAAAACATCATATGGCAAGTCCTCAGCTTCGGCACTGAGGTCGAGAAGCAATAGTACATTCATCCCTCGGGGTACAGTACTATCGCCAATCGAGGAGTGCTTCCACTGATTCTTTTCCAAAAGGAAACCCTATAGCAAGTTCCCAGCATTGGGTCCTCGGATCGACATGTGTAATGGGTTTGCCATTTCTGGTCTGCCATTATCACGTCTCGGGAGGAGTGTCATTACTGAGTCCTCGGGAATGGCCGCCAGAGTCTACAGTTTTCCAAGTTACATTCAATCATCTGCACCAATGCGCAGGATAGAACATTACCAGAGAAAACCTCGTCTGGATGTGGAGTTTTCATGTATACTACGTCTGGCCAAATGCCACACAAGTCACACTACTTTCCACGCTAATCCTACGTGTACGCTCAAGCCTGGGTATTGGGCTTATCTCTCGGAACCCCCAACCTGCCAAACAGAAGAACAGTGCAACAGATGATAATAATATGCAATGCAGTAAATGCGGTAAAAAATAAAAATACAACAAATAAAGCAAAACAAAAACAAAAATACCCAAAGAGAACAAACACAAACAAGCGCTAGGACTGACTCGCTTAGGGATGGACCAGCATAGGTAAACTAGAGTCCCCAGCAGAGTCGCCAGCTGTCGCTCCCAGGATTTTCATCCAGGTATAAATGCGAAAGTGGCGCGGAAAACAGAGTCGCCAGCCGTGTAAATTTATCCCAAGAGAGGGAAAGGGAACACCACATAAACCTGAAGAAGAGGGAAAGGAATGGTCATCGCAACCATAACCTAGGTTCGGGAGTCGGTTACGCGAGGGGAAGGTGCTAGCACCCCACGCGTCCATCGTACTCGATGGGATCCACGCTTGTTGTCTATTCTAAGGGTGAGTTATCCTAACATCTATGGCTGTACTAAGATGGGGGAGGGGAAAACAAAGACAGACTCAGTAGGACGTCGTCGTCCTAGGCCTACGTACCCCGTTTGTGCAATGGGGAATTCAGAGTCAACGTAGTTCAGACCAAGTTCTTTTTGTGTTTTTTATGAGCAACGTTAAGTTCGTATCTGGCAGTTAGGGTCGATGCCTGTTTGCGACTCAGACAGAAAATAACGTGCCCTTTTTGAAAATAGCCTTTAGTTTGAAAATCCCGAAGGACAAAAGGTTTGAGATTTTTTTTGTATTTTTTAGGACAGAAGTGACTTGAGTTAGTTCGTAACTCAACTTGAACCAAAGTCTATGACACGGGAACGAATGCGTCGCATGGTCGCCCCCAATGGGACGTATGCTCAACACTCTAGAAGAGAGAAGGGGGACCCCTCAATCTTCATTTCCTATGTTTAAGGCTTGTGTGCAAGGCAAGTTGACTTTATTAAGTATCTTAGAGATGTTATGAGATGAGAAGAGGGACTCAAAAGAAAGGAAAAAAAACACTACGGGGAGAATCTATCCTAATGTTATCATGCAAAGATGGCCCTAAGGGGAGGTTTGACAACAACCTAAGCCTAAAGAAAATAAAAGATGAGAGAAAGAAAGAATGAGAGTGAGCATGGATAACTATCCACACCCTCAAATAACTTACCTCAGCCCCTGCATAAAAGGTTAGTACAAAACAGACATAAGTAACTATAAGACAAATGAAACCCCAAGCAAGCAACAAACCAAAGAGAAATGGTTATAAACCAAATGAAACTCATCCAAGTCAGAATTTAGATGGCCTAAACATGTGCCTAAACATGCTATGTGAAGGTCACATGAGACATGCAAACAGATATCTAAGCATCAAACATTAATAGAAGAAGAAGGAGGCATATAAGGGAAACATGTTCAAGTATGCAAGATGAAACATGAATGACATATGATATGAATGCAAAGCTCCAAAGTCAGAAACATACATCAAATGAAATGCAAATGAATGATATGGCATGGCATACATAAACCACACATAAATCATGAAGAGACACAGATGAGAAGAAGTGAGAATATGAAACACAAAGAGGCATGTAAATCAAACATTGAACATATGCACAAAGTATGCAACAACCTCACACCAATGACATATAATGGCAATCAAATGACTTATAACAATTCAAACATGGTTTATGAAGTCAAAGAAGCAATCCCAAATGATGGCACAAGTGCCTTCCCAAACAAGTTATCAGACATGATCAAAGATGTGCATACAAGAAGACCTCAAACAAAGAGCAATCAAACAGTTAGCAAAACATCTTCTAAAATTACCAAATTAAAAATTAACACACCTCAACCAGTGGCAAACAACATGTCAAAAGCTCATCCTAAAATTCCCAAGATAGGTCACTCAAACAATTATGCAAATTCAAATGAGAATTATGAACTAGCATGCAAAAGAAAGGGACTAAAATGCAATGTAAAATGATTTTTAAAATGAGAGAAAAATGTTTTAATGAACTTTAAAAAGTTTATGAAACAATACAAAAAGAATGAACTCAAAAGGTTTTATGGATGATGAGAAATAAAATAAACAAGTTAGAGTATGCATATATGGAATAAATTCAAAAGAAAATAAACAAATAATTATTTCAGATGCTAAAAATAAAATTAAAAAAAAAAAATTTATAAAATTTTATAAAATTCCAAATGTGCTTCATGAATTTTTTGGTGATTTTTGGATGCATATATATATTTTTAAAAATTAAAAATGAATTAATGCAAATTAAATAAAATAAAAGAAAAAATAAGATAAGTGGGGGTGCAACCAGCAGCTTATTCACGTTGGAAATTGAAATGGACCAAGTAAAGGGGGTGTGGATATCAAGCCCACACCACAAAGCCCATCAGCGAAAAATAAAAAAACAAAGAAGAAACACGTGGAACCCAGTCAACCCTAGGACTCACCATCAGCCATGGGATCAATCTAACGTCACACAATTGGTCAACCAAAGTCCAAGTAATCATGATGAATGGTATAGATCCACACGCCCATCTTAATAATGGTGCACGTTCACACACGCAAGTATTCAGAAAATAAATGAAATAAAAAATGGCACGTGGTAAGGCACATGAAATCATTAATGTGCTATCAATCTAATGGCCAATGGATTCAATTAACATCCCAGATTAAGTCATCAAGTCAAAAATTTAATAAAATGAATGGCTCAGACTTGTGGAACATGGTAGTTAACGTAGAATAGCACACACGCAAGCAGCAAAATAAAAACAAAATTTTAACAACGTGGCACATAGTGGATCGTTAGATCAAAAGCATCAACGGCTGGGAACCCGTCTTCCACCTTGGAACCCTAGCCGGCCGGAGATCAAAACCAGACGCCGGAGCCCTGGCTCCGGTCGTCATCTCCGGTGACCACCACCCCCAAAATCCCCAAAAATCACTCACGAGTATATCAAACTGATCAGAAAAATATGAGGGTTAAGAATATCACATCAAAAATCCCAAACAAACAACATACAAGGAGAATCGAGCGAAACAAAGTATGGGTCCAAAACTTAAATCTCACCATATGCACATAATACACGTCTAAACTTAAAATAAAACACATCAGAGTCATCAGCAACAATCACAGATCATTATGCATATTTAAAAGTGGAGTTTTAAGATCATGCAAATTGACCCTAACTTGAGATTATGCAATACGTATCCTTATTGTTAGCTCCAGATGATGGTTGCTTTGTGCCCTATGGATCCCAAGGGTTCAGATTGTGGAAGGAGTTTTGGAAAAGCTCTAGTGTATTGAGAGATTCGAAGGAATGAAGTTTTAGGGTTCACACTTGAAATCTCCACAAAATAACGTGTGTTCTCTCTAACCAGTGCATGAGTTAGCTTAAATACTTAGGGTTAATCCACTGATAATCACTTGGGCCTTGTTAATTCCTCACTTAATGAGTTTTGGGTGTTTTTGGAAATTTGCATAATGTGAAATACACCCTCCTCCATGCATGTACACCAAAACCCTTGATGATGGATCACTTATTTAACAATTGCTAATCACATCTGTATGGAATTTGGGCCTTGAGATGTATTAGTTCATGAGCTTTCAATGATCTTGCAATTTTGCATAATGGGAAATAAGTTATGAATAAGCCATGGATCCACTTGATTCAAAGGCCAAAAATGGTCCTTATGGAGTGTACTTTGAGGTTAGAATATGCCTTGAAGAAATGGAACCAAATATAGGTCACTATGTCCCAAAGTGAAAATGGAACCATAAGAAAACCCTAAAAACCACTTTGCCTTCTTTTGATAATAACTTGAGTTTCACAAATGATATGGAGACCATCTAGTACTTGTTGGAAAGGGGAGAAAAATATCTTCAACTTTCATGTTTGAGGAAAATTCATTTGAAGCTTTTTTGATGATGAAAAGTCAAGTTGAAAGTAGTGTAAGAACTTGCCCAAAATGGAAACTTTCAAATTATAGGTCATTTCCATATTTAATAACTTTTGTACCAACCCTTGATTCTTGATAAATGGTATGAAACTTGACCCTTGAAGACCATATGAGGATGTGAGACCTTGAAAACCTTGAAGAGAACCTCAAATTTCCACAGTTGACTTCCCCTCTCACTGTTGACTTTTCCCCAATTCTCCTGATTCCCAATCCATTGGCCAATTGAACCTCTCATGAGCCAAACTGATGGACAATCTTCCATTCATAGATACTTAGGGACCCAAGGAATACCATGGAATCATGTCTTGCCAAAAAAATCAGAAATAAACTGACTTTATAGCAAACCCTAATCTTGGTACCCTCAGTCTAGGAGGAAATAGCATAGTCTCCAAATCCAAATTCCTCTGAATATGATGTGTATCCTCTCCAACAAAGATAAGATATGTCATTTGGTGATGATAAAAACCCAAGAAGCTTGCCATTGGAGCAATAAACCCAAGAATCTCAAAACCCTAATTTCTGCAATGGTTAGGAGAGAGTGATCCACTTGAGCTCTCTTGGACAATACAAGGACTCTTGCTTGACACTTTGAAGAACATCTTCTCCTCTTAAACTGCCTCAGGCACCTTGACCCCATGCTAAGAACCAATGATATGCACACATGATAATGCAAAAATGAAATGAAACATAAGCTAGTTAGTACTAAAGTAAGGAGAGCAAATTTTGGGGTGCTACAGAGGCCCAAAAAGGTTTTGGTTAAAAAGGGATGGGTCTTACACTCTATTAGAGGCCCAATAATGTTTAAAAAAAGGGAATGGGACTTATAATACGAGGGTAGGCATAAAAGTTTTTCGTTTTGAAATGGCGATCGCGCCGAGATTTTTGAAAACGCAGTGGGTCTTATACAATGACTGAGGCCCAAAAATGTTTGGTTTTCAAAGGGGTTGGGTCTTACACTCTACTAGAGGCCCAAAGTGTGATTTTGAAATATGTGTGGGGCTTATAACACAAGGGTATGCCCAGATGAAATTTGAAAAGGGTGACAATCGCGCCGAAATTTCTGAAACGGTATCGGGACTTATACAATTCATTGAGGCCCAAAAAGGTTTTATTTACAAAGGGATGGGACTTACACTCTACTAGAGGCCCAAAGTGTCTGAAAAAATTTTGATGAGGGTTGAATTAATCAAAACCCTAATTTGTTTTCAAAATATATTTTAATTGAATAAAAATTCAATTAAAATGATCAAAATTGTTAAACATGTGTGAAAAAAAATTGTGGTATTGGATTAATGTTTGAAAAATCATGTTTATATCCACAAAATGATTGGAAATCAATTAAGTTTGGAAAATCAAAGGAGAAAAAATATTTCAAATGTTAAAAACAAATAAAACATTAATTCTTTGCAAAAATATCAAATATATGAGCTATAAGCCCCTCTGTGGTTTTCAAAATCACAGCGCGATCGCCGCCTTTTCAAATAAATCATCTTGGCCTCTCTTTGAGCTATAAGCCCCAAACATTTCTTTTTAAACAAACTTGTTTTTAATTCAAAAATTCAAATTCAATGTTGTTTCTTTCAAAACTTTCTTCAATTTCTTGAAACCCTAAAAGAGGGAATACAGTTGTAGTAAATACAACAGATCACAATATGCTTGGGCTTCTTCTCAGAAGGTAAGTCCCCGATATCTTTTTCTGTGCATATTTCTTATGTATATTTGTCAATATGATTGTCTGTATATAATTGTGCATATCTTGCTTAGAGTCTCCCCAACAGTTAGGTCTATGTTAGGTTAAACCAGTGTTTACTTACAACATAGTCAAAATTAGTTCCCTCATAGGAAATTCCCTATACAGTCTTGCCTCCTCTTGGGCTTATACAATATGGAATAGAGAAAGGCATTATTCTCGGTGAAACTTTTCTCAAGACTGTCAAACTTAGAAATATAGGTGTACATAAGAAATTCATTTCCCCATAGAGGATTAATTCCCGGTGAAACCTCTTTTGAATTTCTTCAAATCTTAGAACTGTTCAAACAAAGAAAGGATTTATTCCCGGTGAAACCTTTCTTGAACTTTTCTTAGGCTTGGACCCACAGACTTCCTAAAAGCATCCCCAACCTCCTCTTGGGCTTAATACAAGGACCCATATGCTTCCTAAAAGCATCCCCAGCCTCCTCTTGGGCTTAATACAAGGACCCACAGGCTTCTTAGAAATTCCCCAGCCTCCTCTTGGGCTTAGTACAAGGAATCAAAGGCCTCCTAAAGGTATATGATAGAAATTAGTCATCTCTACTAGTTTAAACCTCAGGAGAGTCAAGAATTCCAAAAAATCAGATCACTCTAGGGTTGATCTTCATCCCTTAAACCCTTAACCTCCTCTTGGGCATCATACAAAGATCTCTCTCTACACTAGAGCCTACCGTTTCTTAAGATACTTGGACAGTCTCAGCCTCCTCTGTGGCTTCATTCAAGTAGACTTGGAAAGTCTCATATCCTCTTGAATCTCACAAAGAAACCCTCAAGTTTCCTAAAAACACAGGAAAAACCCTGATCATTTCATCAATATACTAATCTCCAGCAGAGTTGAAACCTCTATAGGTTTTCAAACTCAACTTTTAAACTTCTTAGACCCTCAACAAGGTTTAAACTTTTATCTTATAAATCCCAGCCAGGGTCAATTGACCATCAACAAATCTCCAGTGGAATCAGAACCTCATGGCATCTGATATTTCAACTCTTCCCTAATCCTCAACAAGAGTAAAACTTTTGGATTCCCCAATACCATTTGGACCTGCTCCTGGATTTCCATAAATCCTCAGCAAGAGATAGCCTCCTCATAGGCTTCATATAAGAATTACCCTCAGTAGATTCAGTTAGCCTCAATCTTGGGCTTTGTACAAGACAGATAAAACCTTCCCCAGTGGAGTCAGTTTCTTTAAGCTTCAACCTTGGGCTTTGATCAAGGCACAAAAAATTCAATATCCCCTCAGATGAGACCATGAGTCCACTCCGTAGGAGGATATTTCTCTATACATCACATATCAAAACAAACAATCATAAACCTTTTTTCAGATAATTGTTGTCAGTGGCACACTTGTTGATTCAAAATCCAAGTTGGAGTTCTTCCTTTATCCTAGTTAAAATCTCTCTTTCATCTAATAGCTATAAGTGGCAAGCCTATGGATTCCATACATCCAAGCCAATGTCCCTCTCTTAGCATGAAAGATTCATAAGGAAAAAGTGGCATTGCTCTATACTGAGTTAAAGCTTTCTTCCTTCATCACATCACCCTATAAAGGAAATGATGGCATTACTGGATTCACATATCCCAATTAAAGTAATTTCCTTTATAATCAATTTCTCAACTTTTGTAATGAATAGGAGAGGTATCTCCCTTTAGAGATGACAAATTCTCTCTTAGTCACCCTTTTAGCTTCAATCTTGGGCTTTGAACAAGACACAAACACTCAGCTAGCTTTAATCTTTGGCTTTGAACAAGACCCCATATATCTTTCCTCCCATAGAAATAGGAGGAACTACGATTGCTCTGATTTCCCATATTTCTTTACAGGAATACGTAGGCATAAGATTGCGAAATCTTAGCGAGCACACAAATAAAAAACTTTAGGTCCAGTACCTTCCCAAAAACAACGGAAAACCCGAAAACAACAAAAACATTCTCTCATTTCTCCCAAAGGAGAAACTTTCCCAAGCCACAGCAGATAAACACCAAAAAGCACTTAAATCAATAGAGAAACATGTAATAAAAGGTCTATGGATAACCATATATACATTGGATGTTAATAGCTTCCCTTTGTATAACCTGACCCCGATCCCCAATCTCTTGCATTTGTTAAAGAAAACATTTGCGTGCAAGGTTAGTTTTAGATATCTTCCCTTTCCTTTCTAGCTTCATAGGATAAATAAGAAATCAGAAAGTAGCACCCAAATTCCATTGCGGTAAGGTGGTCACGTCACCGACAAAAATCGTACGCTACAGGACTTAGAAGTTATCAATGCCAAGGAATGGGTCATATGGCTAGAGATTGTCCTCATAATAAGAACCAAGTGCAAGGGAAGAATACCAGTCGAGTTTATACATTGGATGCAAGGAAGGCAAAGGGTGACAACTCTTTGATTGCGTTATTTTGTATTGTTTGATTATGGAGCAACATGCTCTTTTGTGTCGATGCAATGTATGAAGCGACTTGGGTTGCAACTTATTCCTTTGTCTCCTCCCATGGTGGTTACTACCACCATGGATGATATGGTTGAGACACCTTTGATTTGTGAAAACTTTGTGTTATCAGTGGATGGCATAGTTTTTCAAATTGACCTTATTTGGTTGCCGCTAAAGAAGGTTGATGTAGTCTTGGGAATGGATTTGTTAGTTCCATGGTTTTACGATTGGCAAAAATTTTGCTAAAACATGCTAAAACATGGTTCACAGAAAGATGTTGGGAGAAATGTCCTAACTAGTTGGTATGTTAACATTGAAGACAGATGTTCTGACACATGTTGTAACATGGTGTACCAGAACATCAGCACAGGTTGTAGTTTTATTCTTGGCAGATTTGATTTGATTATGTGAGATTTCTTTTAGATATATCTCACATATTTCGTAGGTCAAGAATATTTAATTTGGAACATTTGATTTTATCTCCAAATGTTCATAAGTTTCTAAAATTGGATGTTGAGACAATTTAGAAAACTTGATGATTTGCTCTAAGATTAAAGGAGATTTTTTCTACATTATTGATGCAGCCCTCAGCTTATGGATCAAGCAGTATCTAGGTGAAGATTTCAAAGCCCATGGATTGCTTAGGAGTATTTAAAGAGCAACCTAAACCTAATGTGTTTACGGCTTTCACTTTTCTAAAAATAAGGGGAGGTTTTAGAGTCTTGGGTTTTGAGAGTCTCTTTAGTGTAACTTTGTATGTCACTCATGTATCTTTTAATACATCAAGGTAGACTGATTATAAGTTATTTATTGTTCACTCATGAGCTTTTAAGCAATAGTGTATTGTTCTTAGTTGAAGCTTTTAAGCAAACCTAAGTATTGTACTTGGAAGGGTTGGTGCTTCTATTTTGAGTTGTTGAATTGTCACTGGTTTGTGACTGATAGGAAGTGAGAGGAGGATCTCATATCTAGAGGGTTTCTAGGTAGAAGTTTGAGAAGGTAGTGATTAACCGAGAAGTTGTACGCAGGGGAGTTTAGCTTTGAACTAATGCTATCATAGTGAATTTCCTTCCTGGCTTGGATGCCCCCAGATGTAGGTGATGTTGCACCGAACTGGGTTACCAATTGACTGTTTATTTATCCTTTTACATTTTATTTTAAGTCTGATTTATTTGTTCTGTCAGACAGAAGATGTTGTAACATCTATCTTGACATTATGTTCTGATTTAAGGACATCAATATTAATATGCTTTAGAGTGCCAGAATTTCAAAATTTTCTTTCTGCTAATTCGGTGTTTATTGGGTGTGAGGAGAAGTTAATCATCATTCTTAGTTCTCACGAAGGAGGCAAGTAACGACCAGAAGGTTTTCCAAATCCCTGTAGTCTGTGAGTTTCCAGATGTTTTCCCCGAGGATGTCAAGTGGAATTCTCTATTGACCTGGTAATGGGAACGGCTCCTATATCTCTTTCTCTGTATCAGATGGAACCACTTGAGTTAAGAGAGTTGAAGGAACAATTGGAAGAGTTGTTGGCTAAAATTTTTGTTCGACCTAGTGTTTCACCTTGTGGAGCTCTACTATGGCTCGTAAAGAAGAAGGATGGTGGAATGCGTTTGTGTATGGATTACCACCAATTGAATAAATTCACCATCAATAACAAGTACCCCTTACCTGGGATAGACGACCTATTAGATCAGTTGAAAGGAACCTGTGTGTTCTCGAAGCTTGGTAGCCCCCAGATATAGGTGACGTTGCACCAAATTGGGTTAACAACTTCCTTGTGTTATTTACTTCCTGCAATTTTGTTTAAATTGTTCATTGTCAATTGACATCCTGGTATCCTGAAATCATATACGACATTTGTACTTTTAGCGATAGAATTTCAGTGATTGAAGAGAGTGAGAAAGACGTTTTCGCGATTGAGGTGATTGTGAATGAAGAAACTGCTGGAAGTAAGCAAGAGAAGGATTTGGCGAAGTTTTATTCAAGTACCAATGAAGACAATAATGAGGCTTAAATACAGGATGAGGAGATATTTGAGGAGGATAAAATTGATGGGAGTGAAGAAGAAGACCAAGGAAGCTGAGGAGGACAAGAAGAGAAAGAGAGCAGAAGAAAAGCATGCCTCGAAGAGGAAAAGCAGCAGGCTTCAGGCATAACTAGTATTTATTTTCCAACCCTTTTGTGTTGAAAACAAATTTGGCATGTCGTGGTCTGTCACACCCACCTAATAACAGTGAGGAACAAGTCTTCACTCTATGTTAGGGGGAATTTCAACTTCTGTTTAATTAGCTTGTTTAAGCAATCTTATCTAATCATCTTTTAATTTTACTGTTTATTTTGTTTATGTTGTTACTTTGATGTTTCTACCAAGTTTCTATGATTAATGAAAAGTAGTTGTGCTTTCTTTTACTATTTTGTTTTTCCTCTTTATGTTTATGAAAAAAAAAATGTCAATAAAGTTCCTGTGCCCAAAACTAAAGGAACAAATTCTTGTGCCTAAAACTGGAGGAATTATGGGTGCCACACACACACTTGTGGAATGAAAGAATCAGCTTAGTCATTTGTTGAGTTGTGCCAATACCAGATACAGTCCTACTGAGTGAAAAAAGAAATATTTGATTTATGAAATGTGTTGGCCTTTGAGTTTTTTTTTTTTGTTCTAAAGGGCTATCTTTCGCATCACCTGAGGACATGTAATAATTCAAGTTTGGGGGTGTGATAACTCATATTTTGTGAGCTATTTTTACCTTTAATACGTAAAGTTCTATTGTTTTAATTTACATTTTAATTTAGTTTATTAGCTTAATATTGTTGTTTTAGATAGTATAATATGGAGTATAATAAGTGCTCCCTTTTTGTAGTTTTATGTGTTTTTGTGTCTTTGTAGGTGTCATATCCCAGATTTTGACCACCAAGATTTCCCATCATTGTGAGAATCACCGCCACAATATGGATGTACCTTCATGCCTCATCAATCTCCTCAAAGATGGTTGAGCATTCACCACAATCAAGAATTAGGGGTTTAAGCCCTCTCAGAGCACTTAGACAAAGGATCAATCAAGAATTGACATGATCTTCAACTTGTCTAACCTCTCAAACACCCATAAAGGATCAAGAGGACTCCCATATCAAGAATCAAGCACAAAGTTGCAACATTCCAAGTGGATCAAGCCTCAAGATCGCCAGTGTCACCAAATTAGGGTTTTGGTCGACCAAGGCCTCCAGATGAAAATTTTCTTCTGGGCATGAGCCAATGCTTTAAATCACAACCCAAGATACTCTAAGGGACCTCATGGACCTAATCATCAAGTCAAATTAGCCTCAGGGGATGCATTCATGAAAAATTAGGAATTAGAGTTTCTTGACCTAATTCACACCTAAGTTGACTTTTGGAGCAAGGCATGAGCCCAAACCTCAAGACATGATTTGAGGACCTCAAATACACCACATTGAACCATTTACAACAATGTATTGATCCAAGAAGCTTGATTCACAAGTTTCAAACTCATCTGGACCACAATTAGGGTTTTGAAGAAAAAGTCAATTGTACCTTTGACTTTTGACCAAGACATGCTCCCAAACCTTGGGACATGATTCAAGACACCCTAAAACACCTATGGAATCCATCCATTAGGTTTGAATTAGGTCAAGTACTTGATTGCACAAAGGATCACGCAGTTTGGATTTCATCTGACAAAAAGTCAATTGTGCCCAAAATCAAGTTTGACTTTTTAGAATTTTTCACAAATATGGTTCCCCTAAGTAAAAAATAATGTTAATGTATGATTTTGATCATCATTCATCAAGAAAAATCAAGAAAAGTGAGGTTTCTTGCCAAAAGGGCAACCATGAGAAATCAAAATTTTCTAAGTTATGGAATAAAAGTAATTTTGTACCAACTTTGCAAGGTCATAACTCCTAAACCATAAGGCCTTTTTCTTCCATCCAAAGCTCAAATGAAAGTTCATCTTGCATACTTTAAAAGTGTCAACTACAAGAGATTCTAAATCCTCATGGATTTTGAGTTATGGATTGATCAAAATCACAAAAAGTGAAAATGACCACTTTTTCCATCACTTAGTGAAATTTTCAACAAAGTCAGAATCTGTTTCACTTTTTCCAAACTTTGAGGACATTTTTCATCTTGATCCAAGCTGAACCATGTCCATTGGTGAACAAAAAAGTTAAAGTACATCATGCAAGCTTTCCAAAATGTACCAGAACTCGTCCTAATTCAACTTGAGTAGGGAGTTACTAGCATGGAAACATGATACCTCCAAAACTGTTTTTTCACAAGACAGCTTTGTACATCCACACGATTTTGGCATTTTCATGACTTGGCAAGCCTTGTCACCATACAACACAAGTTTATAAAGTGCAATGAACATGATCTCTGCAGAGCTACAACACCATAGAGCCTTGTAAGTCAAGAACCTTATCCTTTGGCAAGTAGCATTCAAAGTTCAAAATCCAAAAGTTTAAAATTTGTCATGGAGCATTTAAAGGATGCAAAGAGATGGCATATATCAGTCCATGATCAACCAAATGAGTCAAGATAAACTCATGCAATAGAGGACCATAGGCATGTGCTCTAATCTCAAGTCAATGGCTAGAGGAGACTTGAGATTCCATTTGATCACCATTGGCCACAGAACTGTACCAGTTGCCATTCACTATTGCTTGCAAAACAAACTTGGTCTACTATAAATAGAGCTCATTTGTGATCAGTTTGAGTACACCAAAGCACCCAAACTGATGCTTTCCTCAAACTCTCTCTTTCACTCCAAAAAACACCTTCTCTTGCAAGTCACTATCGGGTTTTACATTTGAGAACAATTATGTCTAAACCAATTATGTAAACACCTCACATATATCATATGTAGGTAATCTAAACACTAAAACAACATCTGAAACATCAGAATCCAAAAGTAGTACCCCATTTGCACAAGCTTTTAGAAGATTTGCAGTTGAGGTGCCACATCAAGTTCCAGCTCATTTCAATCCACTCTAAGCATTCAAAAACATTCCTTGGCACCTAAGGAAGTTGTCCAGATCATTAGAACACATCTGTAACATCTCCATCATCAAGCTCGATCACCAGCTGCAAGAGGTAAGCATGAAGCCTTCAAACTCTATATTCCATGCATCATAAATGAATGTGTGAGTTACCATCTTGTTCCTGCATGTATATAGAGTGATAACCCTCAATCAATTGCCATGAATCAATCGTGTATGAAATTTCATTGTGTTCATGCTGAAATTAGGGTTCTTGATGTTATCTTCTGATTTCTCACTCCACACTTAATATAAATGCAATTAATCTATATGGTTGTGATCCTTGTTCAAAAACGAACAAGATTGGTGTTTAAATCGTGCAAAACCATTGAGTAATCAAGGAGAAAAGTGAGAAAATGTAAATCTGCAAAATAAGGGTCGCGCGTGTTCTTCCCTTGACCGTTGGCGCCATAATTCAAATTATTTGAATTTTTGAATTTTTGTTATTTTTATTTAATTGATTCAAAAATTAATTTCTCTCTGAATTTTTATGTTTTTGAATTGATTCTTTTTTTCAAAATTCATGAAAATGTTAAATTATTTTATTTTACAAAAAAATCCAATTTATATTATATTTTTTAATATAGTTAGAATTTTTGTAATTAATTTCATTTATTTGTTTTTTAAACATTTTAAAATGAAATTCCCACCTTGATTTTTCAACTTCAAATGAATTTCAAGCTTTCATGTGATTAAACATGATTTTTCAAAATATTTTTCAAAGTGTACATTTTTTTTAATATATTTGGTATTTTATATCATTTTTTATTTAATTTCCTTGGAAAATTATGTCTTTTAAATTCAAAATTAGGGTTTTCTCTAATTTTTTATTTTTTAAACTTCACAAATACACTTTGGGCCTCTAATAGATTGTAAGACCCAACCCCCTTTTTTGTACATAAATAATTTGGGCCTCAGTCATTGTATAAGTCCCAGTACAGTTTTCAAAACAACGGTGCGATCACTGTTATTTTTGGGTCTCTCCTTGAGCTGTAAGCCCCATCTCTTGTACAAAAATAAACTTTGGGCCTCTAATAGAGTGTAAGACCCCACCTCTTTTGTAAATACAATAAATTTGGGCCTCAGTCATTGTATAAGTCCCGATACATTTTTCAGAACAACGATGCGATCATTGTTATTTCTAGGCCTCTCCCTGAGTTATAAGTCCCATTCTCTTTTCTTAAAATACACTTTGGGCCTCTAATAGAGTGTAAGACCCATCCCTTGTAAATAAAAATCTTTTTGGGCCCCAGTCATTGTATAAGTCCCAATACGTTAAAAATCTTGGTGTGATCGCCGTTTTTCAAAACATTTTTATCTGGGCCTCCCCTTTGAGTTGTAAGTCCCATTTCTCTTCTTTTTTCAAACACTTTGGGCCTCTAATAGAGTGTAAGACCCAACCTCCTTTATACATAAATATTTTTGGGCCTTAGTCATTGTATAAGTCCCGATATAATTTTCAGAAGAACGGTGCGATCACTGTTACTTTTGGGCCTCTCCTTGAGTATAAGCCCCAAACTTCTTTCCAAAACAACTTTCCCTTTTGATTTAGATTCAAATTCATAGTTGTTATCAAAACTTTCTTTAATTTCTTGAATAACTAACCACACAACTATAACAATGGAAGCTTGCTCACCTGTAAGTTCTATCAGTTTTCTTATATATACTTGTTTATAATAATGGAAGCTTGCTCACCTGTAAGTCCTACTACACTCGTCAACATACTTGTTTATATATTTCATATATATATGCATGTATATCTGCTTAGAGTTTTCCCCGACAACTAGGTCTAGGATTAGATCAAACCAGTGGTCACTCTTTCAACACAGTCAAAACTAGTTCCCCATAAGAAATCCCAGATACAATATTGCCTCCTCTTGGGCTTATACAATATGGAACAGAGAAAGGCATTATTCCCGGTGAAACTTTTCTCAAGACTGTCATTACTATAAATCTGTCTAAGAAATTCATTTCCCCCAGAGAGGATTAATTCCTGGTGAAACCTCTCTTGAATTTCTTCAAACTCTAGAACTGTTCACTAAAGAAAGGATTATTCCCGGTGAAACCTTTCTTGAACTTTTCTCAGGTTTGGACCCACAGGCTTCCTAAAAGCATCCCCAACCTCCTCTTGGGCTTTGTACAAGGACCCTCGGGCTTCTTAGAAGTTCTCATGCCTCCTCTTGGGCTTAATACAAGGACCCAAAGACCTCCTACAGGTATAGGACAGAACTTAGTCATCCTTTGATAGTTCAATTCTCCGAGTTAGAATCTCAAAACATCAGACTAATTTAGGGTTGACACTCATCCCTTAAAACACCAGCCTCCTCTTGGGATTTATACAAGCAGACTTGGACAGTCTTAGTCTCCTTTTGGGCAATATACAAAGACAAACCTCTTCATACCAGTAGACTTGGACAGTCTTACCTCCTTTTGGATCTCCAGAAACCCTCAAGTTTTCTAAAAACACAGGAAAGAACCCTGATCATTTCATCAATCACTAGCAGGGTTAAAACCTCCATAGGTTTTAAAACTTAACCCTTGAACTCTCACTTTAATTTTCCCCAGCTATGGTCAAAATGCTATCAATAAACCTTTTATCAGAACCCCACGGTCTCTGATATTTCAACTCTTCTGTAATCCTCAGCAAGAGTTGATTCTCCAATTTGGACTTGCCTTTGGATCCCAATAATCCTCAGCAGAAGTTAGCCTCCTCTTAGGCTTTATATAAGAAATTCCCCAACTAGCCTCCTCTTAGGCTTTGTATAATGATCATCCCTCATCCTTTTTAGCCTCAATCTTGGGCTTTGTACAAGACACCTATAAATATCTTCAGCTGAGTCAGTCAAATCCTTTTTAGCCTCAATCTTGGGCTTTGTACAAGACACATATAAACTCTCTCCAAATAAGTCAAATCCTTCTAGCCTCCTCTTAGGCTTTATATAATGATCTCCCTGACCAGAGTCAATATCCCTTTTAGCCTCAATCTTGGGCTTCGTACAAGACACCAATAAAACTTCCCCAGTGGAGTCAAAACCTTTTAGCCTCAATCTTGGGCTTTGTACAAGACAGATAAAATATTTCCTCAGAAAAGTCAATTCCTTCTAGCCTCCTCTTAGGCTTTGTATAATGATATCCCCAAAAGATTCAGTCTCTTTTTAGCCTCAATCTTGGGCTTTGTACAAGACAGATATAAAACTCCCTAAATAGAGTCGGCCTTTTAGCTTCAACCTTGGGCTTTGATCAAGGCACACAAAAACCAACATCAGCTCAGAGGAAATCAAAAACTATCTGTAGGAAGACATTTCTCTGTACAATCACACATCAAAACCAGACAATAAAAAAAACCTAATTCCAGATAATTGCTGTAAGTGGCACACTTGATGATTAAAAAAATCCAAGCTGTAGTCCATCTCTTATCCTGGTAAATCCCCTCTTTCATCTAATTGTTGTAAGTTGCAAGCCTCTGGATTATTTACATCTAAGCCAATGTCCCTCTCTTAGCATGAAATACTCCTAAGGAAAAATGGCATTACTCTACACTGAGTTAAAGTTTCCTCCTTCAGGACAAATCGCTTATAAAAGAAATTATGGCATTGCTGGATTCACATATCCCAGTTAAAGTAATTCTCCTTTATAATCAGTCACCTAACAACTGTGATAAACAGATGAGATATCTCCCTTAGAGAGGACAAATTCTCTCTCAGTCAAAACCTTTAGCTTCAATCTTGGGCTTTGAACAAAACACAAATAACCTTTAGCTTTAATCTTGGGCTTTGAACAAGACACCAAACATCTTTTTCCTCCCATAGAATAGGAGGAACTGCGATTGCTCTGATTTCCCTGTTTTCTTTAACGGGAATACGTAGGCATAATATTGCGAGATCTTAGTGAGCACACTAATAAAAAACCATACCAAAAACATCAGAAAAACCCGACATCAACAAAAACTCTCTCTCAAACATTCCCAAAGGAGAAACTTTCCCATTTACGACAAATAAACACCAGTAAGTAGAAAACAGTAGAAATTGCTAACGATATATGGATAACTATATATAGGATGGATAATTAATAACTCCTCATTGTATAACCTGACCTAGACCTGTCATACCCCAAATTTTGACCACTAAGATTTCCCATCATTGGGCAAATCATTATCACAATATGGGTAAAGCATCATACCTCATCAGTTTCCCCAAAGATGGGTGAATATTCACTACAAACAAAAATTAGGGTTTCAAGCCCTCCCAGAGCCTTAGACAAAGGATCAATCAAGGAATGACATGATCTTCAACTTGTCTAATCTCTCAAACACCCACAAAGGATCAAGAGGACTCCCACATCAAGAATCAAGCAAAAAGATGCAACATTCCAAGTGGATCAAGCCTCAAGTTCATCTAATACAAAGTCAATTGACGCAGAAAGTCAAAATTTGACTTTTGGTCAACTATGAGCTTCACAAGCCATTACTCAAGAAAATATGAAGGATGATTGCATTTGATCAAATTTAAATCAAGAAATCACGCAAAGTTGCAAAATTGATCAAATTGAAAGAAACTTAGAAATTTTTTCTAAGTTAAAATCATGCTCAAGTGCACAACTTTTCAAGGTTGTAACTATTGATCCAAACATCCATTGATTTTGCGTAAGGGCTACTTTTATAGAGGGTATTTGATACTTCAACATTTTAGAAGGAATCAACTCAAAATATCATAAGGATTAAAAGATATAAGTGATCAAAGTTGGGAATTCTTAATGTCAGATGTTCCGACATTTCATAGGACATCATTAATTATTTTTCCAGAAAGAAAGTCCCAAATTTAAGGACGTTTTTTTCCATGATCCAAGTTGATTCAAGCCATGTCATGAACATGAAAGTTGAAGTACGTCATCTCACCTTTACAGAAAGTCCTAGAAAGCCCATTTATCATTCTCGAGCAGGAAGTTATGATCTCTGCAAAAGGCATTGATAAAACAGAATTTTTAAGACAGCTTTTAGGACAGACTTGATCACACAAGTTCAAGGTCATTTTTGAAAACTTTACAAGTCTTATTTTCACAAACCTTGAACATCGAAGTTTAAGTACGTCATCTCAGATTTCCAGAAAGTTGTAGAACGTCCATTTATCATACTCGAGCCGGAAGTTATGGACTTTACAGTAAGGCTTGTTGCAGCTGTTTTTTTTAGGACAGATTTTGTGCACTTTTTCTTGTGCCATACAATTTTCAAACTTTGTCACCATGCAGGACAAGCATCAAAGATGCAATTCACTTCAACTCAAAATATCATAGTGGATTAAAAGATATAAGTGAATAAAGTTTGGAATTATTAATGTTCAAAGTTGTCAAATGTTTCAACATTTCATAGGACATCATTAATATTTTTCCAGCAAGAATGTTCCAACTTCAAGGACGTTTTTCTCCATGATCCAAGTTGATTCAAGAAAAACCCTAAACATCAAAGTTGAAGTATGTCATCTCAGCTTTCTAGAAAGTCCTGGAACAGCCATTTATCATTCTTGAGCAAGAAGTTATGGATTTTACAACAAGGCTTGTTGTAGCTGATTTTTTAAGACAGGTTTTAGGACAGATTTGCACATTTCTTGTGCCACACGAATTTTTAATCCTTGTCATCCTTTTGCACACCTGAGGAGGGGACAATCAAAGGACAAGCTCTGATTCTCAAGCTTCCCAAGTCCAAGATTCCACAAGTAGCATACCAAACCTAAAAAGCTACAAAGATGCCAAATATCCAATTTTGTTTTCAAGCATTCAATACATTCAGCAAGGTGGCATGAACTGAGCCAAATTCTAACTGAATTTTGTCCAAGTTGATCTCTGAACCTAACCCATAAATCCTGTGCTCTAACCCCTAGTCAATGGCTAGAGGAGACTTGGATTCCTATTGATCAACATTTGCCAAACCTCTGCAGCAGTTGTCATTCACTATTGCAGCCAAAACAAACTTGCTCTACTATAAATAGAGCTCAATTGTGACCAGTTTGAGTACACCAAAGCCATCAAACAGATGCTTTCTTCAAAATCTCCTTCTCACTTCCAATTTTGCCTTCTAAGGCAAGTCACTATCGGGTTTTGAGTTTGAGAGCAATTTGAACCAAACCAATCACACACACACCTCATAAACATCATATAGAGGTGATCGAAACACTAACACAACATCTGGAACATCAAATTCATCAAATAACCAGCCAATTGCTCAAGTTCTTGACAAAGTTGCAGTTGAGATGTCATGAAGTGATCCAACCATTTCCAATCCAGTCCAAGCATTCAAACACACTCCTGGAGGATCAAGGAAGCTCATAGAATCTTCCTCTTGCTGCTGTAATTACATTGAAGAGGCATTGGACCTTGCTCCAATCGGTAAGTGTTCTTACACTTTGAAACTCCATATATATGCATCACTATTGATCAATTCTTGAAGCAAAAATGTAGTCCTTCATGTGTTTGTTGTGATCTTCCTACTGTTTGCACTTTACCATGTTTATGTGTGGAGTTTATTTTATTTTAAAATTACGGTCCAGTTCTGGTTTTTCGCCTTGTGTGTTCTGTACATTAAGTTTCAGTGTGCATGAGTGATACCATTGGATTCCTTGCGAAAAATCGGTCAAGATAGGTTCTTACGGATTTTAATTTCGTTAAAAATTGAGAGAGTTGTGAGTGTTGGAAGTTTGATAAAAAAGATATTGAAAACTAAAGTTTCAGTTCTGGTTTTTGCCTCATAAGAGATGTCGAAGATGATGTTGTGACATCTTTCCTTTTTCTCTTATCTTCAAAACTCAACCAATTCTTTCACATAGCAAAAATCATCATTTTCCAATTCTGTTTTACACACTTCTTATTCATACTCCAAAATATTTTATTCCACAAAAAAATCAAATTTATATTATTTATTTGATATAGTTGGTATTTTTGTAAATAAATCCCTTTTTAATTGTTTTTAAACATTTTAAAAGTGAATTCTCATCATGAAAATCAAAACCAAATGAATTTTAATTCATCTTGTGATTAAAACATCATTTTTCAAACCTCAACCAAAAATCACAAGTTGTTTATTCAAACTTATTTGGTATTTTATCATTTTTATTTTATTTTCTTTAAGAATTTACTTTTAAAAATGATGAAATTAGGGTTTCTTTGATTTTCACCCAAACAAATCTTTTTCTAACACTTTGGGCCTCTAATAGAGTGTAAGACCCAACCCCCCTTTGAAAACCAAACATTTTTTGGCCTCATTCATTGTATAAGACCCACTGCATTTTCAAAAACCTCGGCACGATCGCCAGTTCAAAAATCAAATCATCTGGGCCTACCCTCGTGTTATAAGTCCCATTTCCTTTCTTTAAAACTCTCTGGGCCTCTAATAGAGTGTAAGACTCAATCCCTTTGTACATAAAAAACTTTTGGGCCTCACATATTGTATAAGTCCCTCTGTACAGTTTTTAAAACAACGGTGCAATCATCGTTAAAAACTTGGGCCTCTCCTTGAGTTGTAAGCCCCAACAAACTTTTCAAAGCACTTTCTCCTTTTATTTTGAATATAATATTGTTATCCAAGTTTTCTTTGTTGAACAACTAACAAAACAGCATGGAAGCTCTACAACGGGTAAGTGTTTATCCACTTTCATTTATCGCTTTCATATGTATATAACTGTATTGTGGGGCTGCTTCATTGTAAGTCTTCTTTCACATCCTTTTATATACTTGTCAAATATCAACTGTGTAATACTAGTATAGTTATTTAGAGTTTTCCCCGGAAACTACGTCTAGCACTAGGTAAAGCCTTATTGGTCACTCCTAAATACAGTCAAAACTAGATCCCCCGTAGGATTCTAGATACAGTCTTCCCTTCTCTTGGGGTTAAACAATATGGAACAAAGAGAAAGGCAGTATTCTCGGTGAACCTTTTCTCAGACTGTCACTCATAGAAATTGTCAAAGAAACTCTACTCCCCATAGTTGATCTATTCTCCGTGAATAGCATCTCTTGAGTTTCTTCCAAATTCTCGAACTTTCTTGGAATGATCTATTCTCGGTGAATGGCATTTCTTGAACTTCTCTTGGTTTGGGGACCTATAGGCTTCCTAAAAGCATCCCCGCCTCCTCTTGGGCGTTATACAAGGACCCTTCGGCTTCTTAGAAGTTCTCATGCCTTCTCTTGGGCTTAATACAAGGACCCTAACGACCTCTTAAAAGGTATAAGACAGAACTTAGTCATCCTTTGCTAGAGCAGTATTTCCAATGTCAAACCTCTGACCACTTTAGGGTTGATACTCATCCCTTAATGCTCGTGCCTCCTCTTGGGCATTGTACAATAGATAAAACTCTAGACTTGGACAGTCTAAACCTCCTTGAGTCTCAAATACATTCTCAAGTTCCTTTCAAACATAGGAAAAACATTGATCACGCTGAAACTCGGTCTCTCTCATGAGAGTTACCCACCCTTGGACCTGCCTATGGATCTAATCCTCAGCAGGAAGATAGCCTCCTCTTGGGCTTTGTACAATGATTCTCCCCAACTGAGCTAACCTTTTCAGACTCTCTTATTGAGTATAAAAGACTCTCTTGTTGAGTCAATCTCCTTTTAGCCTCCATCTCGGGCTTCGTACGAGACACTAAAACACTCCCTTGTTGAGTATAAAAGACCCTCTTGTTGAGTCAAATAACCTTTTAGCCTCCATCTTGGGCTTCATACAAGACACATATAAAACACTCTCTTGTTTAGTATAAAGGACTCTCTTGTTGAGTCGGTCTCCTTTTAGCCTCTATCTCGGGCTTCGTACGAGATAGCAAAACACTCTCTTGTTGAGTATAAAAGACTCTCTTGTTGAGTCACTTCCCTTTTAGCCTCCATCTCGGGCTTCGTTTGAGACACTAAATCACTATCTTGTTGAGTATAAAAGATTCTCTTGTTGAGTCAAACCTTTTAGCCTCCATCTTGGGCTTCGTACAAGACACATAAAAGCACTCTCTTGTTGAGTCAGTCACTTGTTAGCACCCTCTTGTTGGGTCAATCGCCTCCTCTTAGGCTTTGTATAAGGAAACCTCGGTTGAGTTAATTAACCATTTAGTATCAAAATATGTGCCTTGCTTACAACTGTAACGCCCCAAAATTTGCCCTACCCTTTTCTAACTTTTTCTGGCTTATGTTCGCACTCATTGGCATATTCATTATGTCATACTCATAATCATACATTTGCATGAGCTTCTAAGACGGTGGGTAAAAGGAATTGTCTTGTCATCAGTGATTTGTCCTCAAGAGGAGGACAGGTGGTACAAATCATTGAGAGAGAAGATGTCCCCAATCTTGGTGTATTTTCAAGCCACAAAGAGTGCTATACACTTTCAAGTCATCTCAACAAGGTTACTTGTTTATCTGAGGATTAGGTTTTCAAAGTGGCGCAGTTAATCAAGGTCCTAATGGCTCTGGGGCTAAGATGGGGAATTCTTGGAGCAGGTCTTGTTTCCTTGGATCATCATATTTCACAAAAGATTCGTTTTTGTCTCATGGTTCAGGGTTTTCATCTATTGTACTTCCACTAAGGATCATTGAATTACGGCTTCAATGTTGAACTACTTCTCCACTCAATGTACATCTTAGATGATTTCACATCTCTTGTGTTTGAGCGTGTCTATCAAGTGAGGAGTTTTTGGATCTCATGTCAAGGGTGTTCTTGTGGTACTTCAAGTCCTATCATCTTCAAAGGTTTCTAGCCAAGATACCATAAAGATGAGCATGAAGTACAAGAATAAATAAAAGATGGCAATTTCAAGGAAGACAACTTCAAAGTACAATTTCAATTGGTTATTACTAGAAAGTACAAGTTCTACATTTAGTACCACATTTCAAAAGCCATGTCAAGTTTGATTTGGAACCATATTGAAGTATATTGCAAGTTAATGTTCAAGTCTGTGATCATGGAACTCAAGGCAAAGGTGTTTTATTGTTCATTAAAATTAGGGCATAACGTGAGAATATTGCCATGAATTCACAGGTTGATTAAGGAGTATCAATGGCATTGGGTGATTGTCAAGACAATTACAAAAAGTTAGACTACAAATGTGGAGGTCTTATTCTTCAAAGAAACATCAAATAGAGGTTGATTGAGATGGAAAGAAAATGAATCGTTGCGAAGGCTATGGACCTAATGTCAGTGGCGTTTGACAAACTTATTCTATGCACATTGAAACCAGGAGATGACATATATGATATCAACAATTTAAAGGAGTACGTATCCCTGGTGGTGGATGCAACTGTCAATAATGGAATCACACGACAAATGGAAGCATTCAGAGCATGGTTTAATCAGTGAATACTCCATCTAATGAGAATGTACATTCAGAACCAACAGATAATAACTTGCCCTGTGTTATGACATGTGCTAAGTACTTGAAGTTTCCTCCTTATTCTACCAAGGAAATTAGGTACAAAGAGCTACTCTACGCGATCAGTGAAGGCTAGGGGATCCTTTGATTTATCATGGGTTTCTAGAACTAACCAACATAACAGGAAATAGCAGCAGCAGAAAAGAGATTACAAGTAGTGAATTTTCATAGCAGAACAAAAACCAAAACCAGTTCACATTCACACCCAAAAAAGAAATCATATAGCAGAATTTCATTACAAATAGAACATATAACAGAAAACTATCTCTAACAGAAACAGATTTTTCTACTAACAGAATTCCTATAACTGAAAATCTAACTTCCTAACCAACTTCTATAATAGAACAAATCTCTTCTAACACCTCTAACCAGAATTCTAACTCTCCCTAACCAATCCCAACTGTCATAACAACTTTCTAACAGAAACACCAGTCCTAACTACCATTCACGCCAGAATTTTTCTAACAAAAAAACTACAGAAAAATTGATTCCCAAAAACCTTCAATCTTCAATCATACTTCAATCTGCACCAATAATCATCTTCGGCAACGATACAATTCCAAAAACCTTCAGTCTTCATCGAATTCACAAAAAAAAACTCTAATAGAACTAGACATAACTCCCCCTCTCCTCTTGAATTCATCTTCTTCAATTCTCTGCAAAAAACCTCTTCATCCTCCATAGCCGAAAACAGAACATCTTCAATTTCATATTCACATTTCAAGCTCCATCATCTCCAATCCCTAGCCATTCTATGCAAACTCTTCTTCCACTCACCATTCATCAATCTTCAACGAATCCTACAAGCAAGAATTGCGAACTCACATCAACAATTTCGCAACAGTTTACGCAAAATCACAATGTAACAAACTGAACCCAAAGAACACGAGCTGTGCAAGGGAAGTAGAAGAAGAAGATTCAAAGGCAAAGAAGAAGCGAGAATTCACAACTTCAACGACAACAAAAATTAGCAAGAAGATTGAAGGAGAAGAGAATCAAGAATTCTACAACAGCTTTGGAATCACACAGTGCAATAATTCGCAGATCGTAAAGAAGCAGGAGAATTTCAAGTACGGGATATCACAACAATAACAGAAGCGTAAGGAGAAGGCGAAGAACGAATCGAATCGAATCACATACCTGACGTTTCATCCATCGTCGTTGCCCTCTTGCGAACACGGTAATTTCACTCTGAACGTTGATTTCGCGATGTGATTATTGTGGCCTTGGATCCAGGCTATGTGTTTGGATTCTGATTTGTTGTTTGTCCGTCGATTTGTGGTAACTTACTCCTCGTGATTTGCAATCAGCTCGAACGATTTATATGGCAAACCGTATTTGATCGATTTGAAGAGTGGCTTGAGGTGAAAGTGTAACACCCCTTTCTATACCCCCAAATAATCAATCAAATCATTTAGGCACGTATTGGAAATTTCATCAGAGTATAATTGTAAACACGGCATAAAAAGGTATGTCACATTATGCTTGAAATTAAACACATACAACACCTGCTCACCAAGATATGCAACAGTGGGGTAACTTTCAAACAACAAAGGATCTCAGTCCTTATACCCACATCTCAATATTTAGAATAAAAACGGAAACATCTAAAATATTGAATAACAACCACATATATACATCAACATGTATATATATATACATCATGTTTATATACACAAATTCATCAGCAAGATACATATGCAAATGTATCACAATAAGATCAAAATGTCCTAGCTACCCGGTGCTACATATCAGAGCCAACCGACCAAAAAGGTATGAAGACACACTTCACAAAAGATCACCAGATACCTAATCTGCAATGCCTCGTAGAGCATCATAAAACAGCAGAAGGGTGAGAAATATTATCATAATAACAATGCATATAATCATATATCTCAACACAAAAGTATACACATAACACATTCTCGCCATTCTACCATTCCACATAAACATACATATTATATTCATTCTTCAATGCATCATTACCACGATACAATTCTTATCATAATTCATCACCTCTCATTCAATATACATCGCAAGGCATACATATATATATATATATATATATATATATATATATATATATATATATATATATATATACATATACAAAACCAAGCATATTCATCACAATGCTTATCATTCAACATAAATACATATATTCATGTTCATTCACCCATGCACAAATACAAGGATGACCAATGCAAATCATAGAGACCGACTCACAACTCTATGCAAATGCAATGCGGTACCGACTCATTTCATCTCAAGTTCAATTGAAGAACTTATTGGAACCATCGCTCGTTACTTAGTGTAACTCCCCGTCGGGCATACGATGTTCACCCATTGCTACCACCTCTCAAAAGGCTTACAATGTTTATGGATTGCTCCCACCTCTCAAAAGGCTTACAATCGTTTGTAATCATCGCCCCCACCTCTCAAAAGGCTTACGACGTTACAACGGATTCATCTTAGAATCCCACAATGCAAGAATGCAATCATGATGCTTCACATACAACATGACTCATGACACTCTTGACATGCATACATATTCACAATATAGTCATGCATTCATCACACACAATCCACATACATTCACATCAATTGTGCCAAACGGCAACCAAACGTTTTCACACATAACCAAACAATTCAATTTACGGTTTACCAGAAAAGTCGGTTAAAAGTCGGCTAAAAATAATATTTTCCATCATCATCAAAAAGTACTCATCCACAGCTTCGATTTGATATAAATAACACTTAAATCCGATAAACAGCGAAGAAGATATGTATATTTCAAAATAACGCGAAAACATAAACCGGAGGCCCGACACTACGAAACGGTTCGAAAATACTGTTCCAATTGGACCAGGTTTAGACCTCAAAACTATTTTTCCTAGAAATAACATCTCGTTAGCTTCCCAACGCTTCGAACGGGGGTCAAAACCGACTTACGGTTCAAGAGATATGAATTTCCGAAGTTTCCCCGACAAACCCGAATTTTCTGATTCAGCACAGTATGTATCGATACATAGGCTTATGTATCGATACAAAAAGCAACATGTATCGATACATAGCTCGCATGTGTCGACACATGCTGTAGTGAAAATGATGTTTTCTCTAATTTCTACTGTATGTATCGATGCATAAGGGTTATGTATCGATACATAAACCATTTCGTATCGATACATAGCTTTTATGTGTCGATTCATAGCCCTGTTTTTCTCAAAAAATCAGATTTCTCAAATTGCACACTTGCTGTAACTTTTCCAAAATGCCCGAAACTCGACTAAATCGAACATTTTCACTGAAACAAACATATACGCGCAACCACCAAATACATAAGAACAATTTAGAACACATAAACGAAATTTCTACGACGTTCGATTTTTCGATTAAATTTCAACCTTTCAAAAACCAGAATTTTCAAACATCACCAAATTGAATAAAAAGCACGCTATACGACGACCTAACCTTACTCGATACAACTACGTAATTTATTTCGAATTCTAACCGTGAAAACATCGGTTTCTATCGATTTCCTACGATTCGACCTAAACGGAAACAACAACGGAAACATACCGAAAACTAACCGAAACATAACCAAACTTCATGAAACTTTAAACAGCAGCTCACATACACATATCCAACTAACACATGTATTTATACGACTTTTCGACCGTAAAAACATCGGTTTCTATCGATTCCGTCAAATACGGCATAAACGGAAACATATGGGAAACCAACCCAAACATCAACACAAAACACATACATAATCATACACATAGTTAGGATAACAATATTTCACACCCTTACCCGATTAAATCGACTCCGAAAGATTGATCTTGGTGATTTTCCACACTTTTCTCTTTGCTCTTCTCTTTTCTCATTTTTCTCTCAAAATTCTGTTTTTCTCTCTTTCTCACCTCTAACTTTCTATTTCTATTCTTTTTCTTTCTTATACTTTTCTTTCTTTCTATTTCTTTATATTTTCTCAAAATATCTACTAACTAACTAACTATCATTAAATGTGAAATATCTAAAATACCCTCCAATCTAATATTCCCCGCAAACTCTCAAAAACGGTAAAATCACATAATATGCAAACATAACATATTCACACACCAATTTCACAAATAACATAATTATTGCCCAATTAAATAAAAGACTCCACCAAATAGAATCAATCAACACAAAAAATGGAAATATCAAAATCGGGCTATTACAACTCTCCCCCACTTTGAAATTTTCGTCCTCGAAAATATTACCTGATTCAAACAACTCCGGATACGACTCGCGCATCCCACTTTCCAATTCCCAAGTCATATTGCCTTCTGAAGCGCCTCCCCACGCCACTTTCATAAGCGCAATATCCTTTCCTCTTAGCTTCTTAACTCCACGATCCAAAATCTTAATCGGTAAAACTTCAACCGTAAGATTATCTCTCACTTCTACCTCGTCCATAGGAATAATATGTGACGGATTCGGAACATACTTCCGAAGTTGCGAAACATGGAAAATGTCATGCAAATTCGAAAGATTCGGAGGCAACGCCACACGATAAGCCACAGCGCCAACACGTGCAGTAATCTGATACGGACCAATAAAACGAGAAGTCAACTTCTTCGACTTCAAAGCACGACCCACACCCGTAACCGGTGTAACTCTCAAAAACACATGGTCGCCTTCTTGAAACTCAAGATCTTTCCTTCTCTTATCATGATAGCTCTTTTGTCTACTTTGAGAAGCTTTCATCTTCTCCCGAATAAACTTCACTTTCTCCGTCGTTTCTTGTACCAATTCCGGTCCAACAATCGCCCTCTCACCAGTTTCATGCCAACACAAAGGTGTTCGACATCTCCGACCATACAAAGCCTCAAATGGTGCCATACTAATACTCGAATGAAAACTGTTATTATAGGTGAACTCAATCAACGCTAAATAACTATCCCAAGCACCACCTTGCTCTAGCACACAAGCACGCAACAAATCCTCCAACGATTGAATCGTCCTCTCGGTTTGACCATCTGTTTGCGGATGGTAAGCCGAACTCAATCTTAGCTTAGAACCCAAAGCCTCTTGTAAACTCACCCAAAATCTCGATGTAAATCTCGGATCTCGATCCGATACAATACTCTTAGGAACACCATGTAACTTCACAATCACACGAACATAAATCTCGGCTAACTTCTCCAAAGGATAACTAATGTCAATTGGAATAAAGTGAGCAGATTTAGTAAGCCTATCAACAATCACCCAAATAGAATTATGACCTCTTTGCGTATTCGGCAATCCCGTAACAAAATCCATCGATATACTATCCCATTTCCATTCCGGAATATCCAATGGTTGCAACAAACCACTAGGCTTCTGATGTTCCACCTTCGACTTTTGACAAGTCAAACACGCATACACAAATCGAGCCACATCCCTCTTTAAACCGGACCACCAAAAGATCTTCTTCAAATCTTGATACATCTTATTCGCACCCGGATGAATACTTAAATTACTTCGGTGTCCTTCCTCTAAAATCATCTTTTTCAACTCCGCGTCGTCGGGAATACAAATACGACCACGGAATCTCAAAACTCCAAAGTTATCAACCTTGAAATCCTCATTCTCATTCATCATTAAATCAACGAACTTCAAATCCAACTTTTGCTTTTCACTAACCGTTGCAAGAAAATCATTCGTAACATGTAACATACCAAGTCTCACACTTCGCGGCGTCATTTCACAAACCAAACTCAAATCTCTGAAATCCTCCAAAAGTTCCCATTCTGTCATCATTAATGAGGACATATGTAACAACTTTCGACTTAAGGCATCGGCTACCACATTCGCCTTACCCGGATGGTAATTCAAACTAAAATCAAAATCCTTCAAAAGCTCTAACCACCTTCGTTGTCTCATGTTCAATTCTTTCTGATCAAATAAATATCTTAAGCTTTTGTGATCACTAAAAACTTCAAATCTTGCACCATAAAGGTAATGCCTCCAAATTTTCAAAACAAACACCACCGCCGCTAACTCCAAGTCATGCGTAGGATAATTCTTTTCATGCACTCTCAATTGTCTTGAAGCATATGCCACAACTTTTCCATCTTGCATCAGAACACCACCTAAACCAATCAATGAAGCATCACAATATACAACAAATGGTTCATTAGGATTCGGCAAAATCAAGATCGGAGCCGTTGTCAACCTTCTTTTTAGCTCAATGAAACTCTTTTCACAATCTATATCCCAAATGAAAGCCTTTCCTTTACAAGTCAATTGCGTTAACGGAAGTGCCAACTTCGAAAATCCTTCAATAAACCTCCGATAATAACCCGCCAAGCCTAAAAAGCTTCGAATCTCCGTAACCGATCTAGGAGTCTCCCACTGCATCACCGCATCAATCTTGGATGGATCAACACTAATACCACTCCCGGAGATAACATGTCCAAGAAAACTTACTTCGGATAACCAAAAGTCACATTTTGACAACTTAGCATATAATTGTTTCTCTCTCAAAATTTGCAACACAATTCTCAAATGCTCTTCATGCTCTTCTTGAGACTTAGAATAAATCAAAATATCATCGATGAACACAACCACAAAACGATCCAACTGTTCATGAAAAATACGATTCATGTATTCCATAAACACCCCCGGCGCATTAGAAACCCCGAATGGCATCACGGAATATTCGTAATGACCATACCGTGTCCTAAATGCCGTCTTCTGAATATCTTCGCTTTTCACACGAATTTGGTGATATCCCGATCTCAAATCAATCTTGCTAAAGACACGCGCACCAACCAATTGGTCCATCAAATCATCAATCCTTGGAAGCGGATACTTGTTCTTAATTGTCACCTTGTTCAACTGTCGATAATCAATACATAACCGCATACTTCCATCCTTTTTCTTTACCAACAATACCGGAGCACCCCAAGGAGAAACACTTGGCCTTATAAATCTTTTGTCCAACAAGTCATTCAACTGCTTCTTCAAGTCTATCAACTCCGATGCCGACATACGATACGGTGCCATCGAAATCGGTCTAGTGCCAGGAACTAGATCAATAGAGAACTCAACTTCTCTTTCCGGCGGTACATCCGTAATATCCTCCGGAAACACTTCTGGAAAATCACACACCACTGGAAACACATCAATACCAATCTTACTCTCCACTGACCATGATGCAAACAAACCAAACAATTGAGCTTCATCCTCTAAAAGTTTCTTCAACTCTTTAGTAGATAGAAAACTCTCATCTTCATTATCTTCCAAAGAAGGAAACCTTACCAACTTATGATAGCAATCTATATGAACTCGATTAAATTGCAACCAGTTCATACCCAAGATTACATCCAATCCCTCCAACGGCAAACACACTAAATCCATAATGAAGTCTTTACCATAAATGGTCAAAGGACAACTTACACACACCAAAGACGTAGTTACCGACCCTGAAGCAGGAGTCTCAATAACCATCTCAATACCCATCAAAGACAACGCAACATTCAAACGCTTCGCGCACTCAGACGAAATAAATGAATGAGTCGCTCCCGTATCAATAACAGCAACTAAAGGTGTACTATTAATAAAGCATGTACCTTTAATCAAACGGTCTGCACTAGTGGTCTGAGTCCCCGCCAATGCAAACACCTTTCCGCCCGCTTGAGCTTGTTTCGGCTTAGTACACTTAGTACTAATGTGACCCACTTCTCCACAGTTAAAACACTTCACCATATTCCTCCTACACTCAGCAGTAGAATGCCCAATACCTCCACAGTTAGAACATTTCCCAACGGCCTTCCTACACTCAGTTGCTTTATGACCCATTCCACCACAATTGAAACACTTAATGAACCCAGAACTTCCTCCTCTAGATCTCTTATCAAAGTTTCCCTTATATTTACCCTTATCAGCGGGGGTCACATAAGGTCCACTTCTAGCTTGTTGTTTCCCTCTCCTTTCATTCACACTCTTGTAATGTGTAGAACGAGCTTTGCTATCTTCCTCGAAGATTCTACAACATTCAGTCAAATCCAAAAACCTCCTAATCCTTTGATATCCCACAGCTTGCTTAATCTCAGGACGCAAACCATTCTCATATTTAATACACTTTGAGAACTCAGCAGTAATCGCAGCATAATGAGAATGAAATTGAACCAATTCCACAAACTTAGCAGTATAGTCCACCACTGACATACCACCTTGTTTCAATTCCAGGAATTCCATCTCTTTCTTCCCTATCACACTTTCAGGGTAATACTTCAGCAAAAACTCGGTACGAAACAATTCCCAAGTTACCTCTTCATTAGCCACCTCAAGAATTTCACGCATACCGACCCACCAATCGTCGGCTTCTTCCCTCAGCATGTGAGATCCAAGTCTCACCTTATTCTCTTCCGCACAGTCCATGACTCGGAAGATTCTTTCAATCTCTTTCAGCCAAAGTTGAGCACCATCGGGATCAAATCTTCCTTTGAAGACCGGTGGTTGATTCCTCCTGAACTCTTCATTAGCACTTACATTCGGCGCACCCTGCACCGCCCTAGCCAATGCTTCCATAGCAGCAGCCATCGCATTATCGTTTCTACCAGCCATATTCTGATCACTCCCAAAAATAACAACAAAGGTTACACAACAATTCAACCAACACAACAACGAGACAGACACGACTAACTCAACCTTGGCTCTGATACCACTTAATGTAACACCCCTTTCTATACCCCCAAATAATCAATCAAATCATTTAGGCACGTATTGGAAATTTCATCAGAGTATAATTGTAAACACGGCATAAAAAGGTATGTCACATTATGCTTGAAATTAAACACATACAACACCTGCTCACCAAGATATACAACAGTGGGGTAACTTTCAAACAACAAAGGATCTCAGTCCTTATACCCACATCTCAATATTTAGAATAAAAGCGGAAACATCTAAAATATTGAATAACAACCACATATATACATCAACATGTGTATATATATACATCATGTTTATATACACAAATTCATCAGCAAGATACATATGCAAATGTATCACAATAAGATCAAAACATCCTAGCTACCCGGTGCTACATATCAGAGCCAACCGACCAAAAAGGTATGAAGACACACTTCACAAAAGATCACCAGATACCTAATCTGCAATGCCTCGTAGAGCATCATAAAACAGCAGAAGGGTGAGAAATATTATCATAATAACAATGCATATAATCATATATCTCAACACAAAAGTATACACATAACACATTCTCGCCATTCTACCATTCCACATAAACATACATATTATATTCATTCTTCAATGCATCATTACCACGATACAATTCTTATCATAATTCATCACCTCTCATTCAATATACATCGCAAGGCATACATATATATATATATATATATATATATATATACATATACAAAACCAAGCATATTCATCACAATGCTTATCATTCAACATAAATACATATATTCATGTTCATTCACCCATGCACAAATACAAGGATGACCAATGCAAATCATAGAGACCGACTCACAACTCTATGCAAATGCAATGCGGGTACCGACTCATTTCATCTCAAGTTCAATTGAAGAACTTATTGGAACCATCGCTCGTTACTTAGTGTAACTCCCCGTCGGTCATACGATGTTCACCCATTGCTACCACCTCTCAAAAGGCTTACAATGTTTATGGATTGCTCCCACCTCTCAAAAGGCTTACAATCCGATTGCTCCCACCTCTCAAAAGGCTTACAATCGTTTGTAATCATCGCCCCCACCTCTCAAAAGGCTTACGACGTTACAACGGATTCATCTTAGAATCCCACAATGCAAGAATGCAATCATGATGCTTCACATACAACATGACTCATGACACTCTTGACATGCATACATATTCACAATATAGTCATGCATTCATCACACACAATCCACATACATTCACATCAATTGTGCCAAACGGCAACCAAACGTTTTCACACATAACCAAACAATTCAATTTACGGTTTACCGGAAAAGTCGGTTAAAAGTCGGCTAAAAATAATATTTTCCATCATCATCAAAAAGTACTCATCCACAGCTTCGATTCGATATAAATAACACTTAAATCCGATAAACAACGAAGAAGATATGTATATTTCAAAATAACGCGAAAACATAAACCGGAGGCCCGACACTACGAAACGGTTCGAAAATACTGTTCCAATTGGACCAGGTTTAGACCTCAAAACTATTTTTCCTAGAAATAACATCTCGTTAGCTTCCCAACGCTTCGAACGGGGGTCAAAACCGACTTACTGTTCAAGAGATATGAATTTCCGAAGTTTCCCCGACAAACCCGAACTTTCTGATTCAGCACAGTATGTATCGATACATAGGCTTATGTATCGATACAAAAAGCAACATGTATCGATACATAGCTCGCATGTGTCGACACATGCTGTAGTGAAAATGATGTTTTCTCTAATTTCTACTGTATGTATCGATGCATAAGGGTTATGTATCGATACATAAACCATTTCGTATCGATACATAGCTTTTATGTGTCGATTCATAGCCCTGTTTTTCTCAAAAAATCAGATTTCTCAAATTGCACACTTGCTGTAACTTTTCCGAAATGCCCGAAACTCGACTAAATCGAACATTTTCACCGAAACAAACATATACGCGCAACCACCAAATACATAAGAACAATTTAGAACACATAAACGAAATTTCTACGACGTTCGATTTTTCGATTAAATTTCAACCTTTCAAAAACCAGAATTTTCAAACATCACCAAATCGAATAAAAAGCACGCTATACGACGACCTAACCTTACTCGATACAACTACGTAATTTATTTCGAATTCTAACCGTGAAAACATCGGTTTCTATCGATTTCCTACGATTCGACCTAAACGGAAACAACAACGGAAACATACCGAAAACTAACCGAAACATAACCAAACTTCATGAAACTTTAAACAGCAGCTCACATACACATATCCAACTAACACATGTATTTATACGACTTTTTGACCGTAAAAACATCGGTTTCTATCGATTCCGTCAAATACGGCATAAACGGAAACATATGGGAAACCAACCCAAACATCAACACAAAACACATACATAATCATACACATAGTTAGGATAACAATATTTCACACCCTTACCCGATTAAATCGACTCCGAAAGATTGATCTTGGTGATTTTCCACACTTTTCTCTTTGCTCTTCTCTTTTCTCCTTTTTCTCTCAAAATTCTGTTTTTCTCTCTTTCTCACCTCTAACTTTCTATTTCTATTCTTTTTCTTTCTTATACTTTTCTTTCTTTCTATTTCTTTATATTTTCTCAAAATATCTACTAACTAACTAACTATCATTAAATGTGAAATATCTAAAATACCCTTCAATCTAATATTCCCCGCAAACTCTCAAAAACGGTAAAATCACATAATATGCAAACATAACATATTCACACACCAATATCACAAATAACATAATTATTGCCCAATTAAATAAAAGACTCCACCAAATAGAATCAATCAACACAAAAAATGGAAATATCAAAATCGGACTGTTACAGAAAGCGGGTGATGTTGAAGCATATGTCGCGGTGGAGAGTTTATTCGCCGGCGTGTGTAAGATTATTAGGAGGAAGAACGACGCAGGGGAGAGGAGGAAGGGGATTGTGACTTTGCTGAAGTGAATTTAGGGTTTCTCTTCTATACAGCATAATGGACCGGGTTTGAATTATAAGTTGGACTATACCACCATGGATTCCTTTACACACACCCTTTTTCCACTCACACCCCCTGGGAACATGGATTAAAGGCCATTGGGCCAGACTGTTACTATTCACGCCAATGGATTCTATTTCTGCACCCCATCTGTTTCTCTATTCTTTTTAATTTAATTTGTGATTAATTGCTGATTTTTTCTTGGTGACGATTGAGATTTTGTTTCGGTTGATTGATACCTTGATTAGTTTCTATACAATTCTAATGGGATTTTTGTTGATAGTTTTTGTTAAGGTGTTAATTAATTTCGATTTAAGACGTTGACCGATTTCGATTAAAGGCTCGTGGATTTTTGGATCGATGACGATCGATCTTTTGGATATCTCTTCATGGAATAATTTTGGAAGATTAGGCATTTATTTTGCCTCCAAGGTTGATTACAAGACTTGCACGAAGTTTTCGGGTTTCTTATTATGTGAAGAATCGCTACTTCGACCAAGTAAGAAATCTCGACTTCAATGCACCATTATAGCTTGTATGTGGTTTAGGATCATATAGTGTAGGTTGCATATTGAGCCCTCCCACTTGAGGCACTGGTTATCTCTTGATTTATGACGATATGTGACGATTCGAAGCTTAGGTCATGCGTGATAAGTTTGTTTTCCTAGCACTTTCCCTTAATCGTGAGTTTTTACTCGTTTCGTTCCAATTATTAAAAATAGTTTTGAGTGCGATAAAATTCTGGAAAAATTCATGGGTGATCCTTAACCTCTTAATTAATTTTGTGTAATTTTTTATTCCATTTTTGGATGCGTTTAGTAATTAATTTGGATTTTTTATTCCAAGCTGTCCCGAAGGACATAATTTCGATTTAAGAGACCGAAAGAGTTTTTTTCCAACAGGTGTGAAGCTAAATTTTTGTGGGTGATTAATCACTGGGATATATGACACTTTTATGCTCCTTGGTAATTTTTTCCATAATTTTTGGTGTCATTTTAAATCCACTTTGTGAAATTGTTTTTCGGCGATCATGTCTTGTTATCGTGCCTATTGAGTGAATTGTTTTGAAACTTTGGTGCATAATTTTATGAATTACTTTTAGAAAATGTGATCTACTGACTTCATCATACCATGGTTAAATTTTCATAATTTTTTAGGACTTATAACTATTTTTCATACCTTTTTTTGATTGTGAGCATTCATTGGTGCTTACAAGTTTAATCCCTAGGGTTTTGAGGTGCATTGTATGCAATCCTATTTGATACTTGTTGAGACACTTTGAGATTATGTTGTGAGAACATTATAGGTCAATTTTATCATGTTATAGGTCATTGCTTTTCCATCTTGCATTGACTTATGCGCATCCGTTTAAACTTGAAATGTTTTATGGACTTGTATTCTCTCCTTACATATCTTTGATGGTTTGTTTTAACCAATGCTCGCATGATCTTAAACATCCATTTAAACATGATTCACCTACTATTTTTGATAATTCTCAACCATATGCCATGACCTATAATTGCACATTACATGTTTCTTAAATTCATAAATCTTTGGATGTTTGTTTGAACTTGCTTGAACCTAGTTTGTTCTTATTCTTCAAGGTGCTTCAACATGAGACTTGTGTAGACTTTGTGCATACATTCTTGACTTCTAAATTTCATTTCAAATGTCATATGCTACTGATTTTCATTCATATTGCATGATTATTCATCTTACATCTTCATTTCTTACTCGCATTATAAGTATGCTTCATTGTTGGAACTTGAAGGATGTTTGCTCCCACTTCTTCTTACTTAATCAACGCTTGCATTCATGAATTACATGCTATCTTAATGACATTTAAATGCCTAAATAAATGTCATTTACTTCTGAATTTGGTATTTACATGTGCATTCATTCATGTTTATGAACCATATGCATTTATCTTGCATAGTTAATGCATAACTTGCATTTGTTTGATCTTTTGGTGCATGTTCCAACATAGTTTGACTTTGTTTGACATCTTAACATTAGTAGAAACCATTAAGACATACCTACTGACCTTGGATGATCCTTAACCCTTAGGACTCTTCCCTTTTGGTTTAACACTTGTTGCTTCTTAAGGTGTCTTCTTAAAGCAACTAGTATTATTTGTTTTACTTTTTAGCACTTATATTCAATACTTTCAATACTTGTGATTATTTTGTGCTAACCTTTTGTGTAGGGGCAGAGTTAAGGCACTTGAACATGTGGATTGTTATCCATGTTCATATCTTCTTTAATCTCTCACTTCTTTCATTACTTTTTCCCTTTTGTGAATAGCATGATATAATGCTTTGTGTACAATTATTTCACACCCCTTTGGGATCCTAGCTCATCCTTAATTTTTTATTAAGGTGAGGTAGGATAAGAATTAGGTAGTGTTATCCCTATCTCTTCTTTAGATTTAGGTTGTTCTTATGCCACACAACCATAGGACATCCATGCATGATAACTTTAGGATTACTAGTCTTCCCCACTTAGACTTTTTCCTTTCTTAAACCCCTTGAGTCTCTTTCTCATCTCAAAACAAAAATCAAAACATGTAATTAAAATAACAAGTGTTGTGCGCCATGAGCCTTAAGTACATGGGAAATGGAAGTAGAAGGGTTTCCCTTCGCCATTCTAGAGTGTTTAGCATACGTCCTGTTAGGACGACCATGCGACGCATTCGTTCCTATGTCATAGACTTTAGTGAAATATGAGTTACAAATGCAATAAATCAAAACACTTCTTCTAAAAATCAATAAACAAACAACAATTCTCTTATCATCTTTCTCACTCCATTCGTAAAGGATGCGTCACTTCCGTTCTACCGCAAACAGGTAAATGCCTAAGACTCCGTACAACGAGCTGCGACACCTAACTGCTGGAACGTGAACCTTGGCGTCTTCCATTAAAAGACATAAACAAAGCAAAGCCTTCCCTAGTGAGGGGAACTATGTCGCTCTGATTCTTCATCGGTTAATGGAGATACGTTGGCAGGATATCGTGCGAGATCTCTGCGAGCACAACCTTATCAATCAAACCTTTCTCTCGCCCGCGTGCGATCGAGAACAAACAAAACCGACCTCGTTAGGTCGAACTATGACTGCTCTAATTTCCTCTCTCTCATCCGATTGAGGACACGTAAGCACGAGACATGATGTCTTGGCAAGCAACCTTCCCTACAATTCCGTAGTCTGAACTACGTTGACTCTGATTCTTCATTGGTTAATGAAGATACGTAGGCATAGGATTGCGACGATCCTTGCGAGTCCTTTGTGTTCTTTTTCTCTTTTTTTTCCCATTTTTACATTTCACCTTTTTTTTCCAGTTTCCAGCTTAGCGAGTAAGTTCCAGATCCCCTACACCCTTTGATCGAAAACAACAAGCGTGGATCCCATCGAGTACGATGGACGCGAGGGGGTGCTAATACCTTCCTCTCGCGTAACTGACTCCCGAACCCAGGCTATGGTTGCGACGACCATTCCTTTCCCCTTTGTTGAGGTTTTCTTCGATCCTTTCCTTTCCCTGCGTTGGGATAAATAACGTTCGGTGGCGACTCTTCTGTTCCTTTCCGTCGATTGATTTTCGCAGATGCGACAACAATATACAAACATCAACAACTCCTCTTTAGAGATGACAAATTCTCTCTCATCAAAACCCTTTTAGGTTCACATCTTGGGCTTTGAACAAGATACAAATCACCTTTAGCTTCATGTCTTGGGCTTTGAACAAGACACCAAAACAACCTTTTTCCTCCCATAGAATAGGAGGAACTACGATCGCTCTGATTTCCCTATTTCGTTAAACGGGAATATGTAGGCATAAGATTGCAAAAATCTTAGCGAGCATACTAATAAAAAACCCAAAATCCAGTATCTCCATCAAATCAACCCAAAAGCATCAAATCTAAACACATTACTTAAAACCTCACAAATAGTCCAAACACTGTGTTCTTAACAAAATACACCGAAGAGGGGCCCACGTCTTAATAGAATCTGTAAACCAACAGTTTTGACTGTTTAACCTCAGTATGCGATCAGGGTTAATTGGAGACATCTATTTCCCTTCCTTAATCAGCTTAACAGGATAAAAAATGAATCGAACTATAGTACCCGAGCGATAGTGCTTTAAGACCACAAAAATTGCGCTATAGAAAAAATGGCGCCCACCGTGGGGCTTACGATTCTCTTTCTTACAATCTTCGGTGGAAACCTTAAGTTCACAATCTTAGGTAGAAAACCCTGAGTTCACAAAGTATCACAGAAATGGCGACTCTGCTGGGGAGTCATTGTCTGTATAAGATCATAAGACTAGAGGTCTAGAATGATTAAGACAAATATATATACTGCTTTTCCTAATTGATATATGTGTTTATTTTTCTGCTAATGGGAATGCGTGTGATGCTGCATGTGGAAATATTGAGTATACACCTAAGATAGGTGATGGCAATACGGCTAATCTTACGGGGAGTGAATCCCACTTAAGAGTCCCCAGTCGACCATCAAACTCAGTGGAGACTCCCTTTGCAGATACATTGCCTATACGACTTCAGTTGTTGAAAGTAGTGTGGTCGACTGGGTTATCTGAGAAGCTGAGGTTTTTAGTAGACTGAAACCATTTTGTAGTGCGGAAGCTATCGGAAATAGTTGTCATGTGATACTACCCTCATTTGAGATCACTCTAAGATACATCAGCTCGTTGGCGATCCGCTTGCTGTTGTTATACCAAGAGGGGTCAGTGATTTTGCAGACAGGTACAAAAAATCACCAGTATAAACCTTTAGGGGGGGGTAGAGCCTTGACTTCATGACACCGTCCCTTTGACCCCATGTTTTTTCTATGTTTTTGTGTGCTACATTCATACATTCATTTAAAAAACATTCAAAAAAGAAAATCTTCTCTTCTAGTCTCTCTTTTTCAAATCAAACTAAGACAAAGATTGCAAATGTCAGATAAAGAGATTGCGTTATGGATTTCGGTAGAAGGAAAACTCACAAGTACACCTTCAAGGTTCCAAAGTTAGAGGATTTGAGAGGGTTGGCGAGGATGATCACCACCCCTGAGGTTTTCAGACCCAAGTATGGAGGACTGCTATCTCTATTAAGGGTCTATGTAATTGAGGGAATCCTGTCCACACTCATTCAGTTCTACGATCTGGTTTATCACTATTTCACATTCCCGGATTATCAGTTAGCACCAACACTAGAGGAGTATTCTCACCTGACTGATCTGCATATCACTGATCAAGATCCCTTTTCTGGACTGGAAGAAATTCCAAAAGATCAAACCATTGCAAGAGCAATTTATTTGGACGAGTCAGAAGTCAGGACTCACATGACCACTAAGGGTGGAATCCAAGGTTTGCCAGCCCAGTTTTTGATAAAGAAAGCTCTGTACTTTGCTAGTATAGGGAATGTGGCTGCTTTCCAGAGCATCTTTGTTTTGCTCACCTACGGGTTATTTTTGTTTCCCAACATCGATAACTTTGTAGATATCAATGCCATTAAGATATGTCTGATTGGAAATCCCGTACCAACCTTACTCGCAGATGCGTATCATTCGGTACACTTAAGGAATTTATACAGTGGAGGAATGATCACGTGCTGTGTACCCTTGCTTTACAAATGGTTCATTTCCCATTTGCCCAAGTCTGCTGCATTTTGGGATCAAAAGAATACTTTACGTTGGTCGCAGAGAATCATGTCTCTTACCAACTCTGACATCGATTGGTACAATTAAATCTATGACGGGATCAGAATCATTGACCGTTGTGGAAATTTCCCAAATGTATCCCTTATAGGAACTAAGGGAGGAATCAACTATCATCCGGTGTTAGTTCGTCGTCAATTTGGATACCCGATGAGGCATGTCCCACGTAATGCTCATCTGGAAGGTCTTTTCTTCAAGGAAAGAGAAAACGACAGGGCACTAAAGACAGAAATAGTGCATGTTTGGAAACATGTTCATAGGAAAGGAAGAGAGTCTCTAGGAAAACCAGACTGTGTCTCTGTGGAGCCTTATCTCCACTGGGTACAAACTAGGGCTCTCAAGCAGAGGATGCCTTACCCTCGTCAGGAGGTTCTTCCATTAAGGGACTATGTCCTTTACTTTATGTCTGATATGGAAAAACTTCAAGTTGCTCTCAACAAAGTTCAACAAGAGAGGATGTCTTGGAGGAACAAGTATCGTATTCTCAATGTGGAGTGTAAGAAAATACAGCAACTATTAAGAGATAAAGATGCTCTGATTGAGATTTTAGAGCAACATGTTGTAGAAAATCAGGATGACCAGAGGAATTTGCTCGCTCCATTCATTTGGCAAAGGAATGACAAACCGACAACGGCTGAAGAGCCCCGGTCAAAAAAAAGGAAAGCACCAGAACCAGCACCTGAGCTCTCTTCAGAGAGGACTCAGGATCCATTAGTTTAGATTTCCTTTTTCAACACTTTGTAATCTACTGTATTTCCATTTCCGTAATCTTTGAATTCAATAAAACGGGGTTTCCCCACTGTGTGATATTTGCAATCCAAATTGTTGATGTTTCTTTTTATTAAACAAATAAAATAATTAATATTATCATTGCATATCATTCATCATTCTCGCATAAACACATTCTTCTTCCCTACGAATCTCATGCTTGTGTCTCAATTCTAGAGTTAAATTGTTTCATTCGTAAAATACTCGGGCCAATTGATAAAAAAAGATGGATGATCTCGAGGAAGAGAACAAAGAGTTGAGAGAAGAAATCGACACTCTGTTCGCTGTAGATTTTGGCGAACAACCTCTAGTTTACCAATCTCTTATAAAATTGGGTTACTTGCAGGACCAACCACACAAATCCTGGGATACATGTGCAAAATTTATCTAACTCTTAGAAGAATGGTGTTTTAATGGTTTGTTTTGTTGTATCTTTTATGTATGAATGGTTTGGTTAAAGAACTAACTAACAACTTCTGGCGAAAAATAAGTTGAATGAAAGTAAAACTTGCATAAAGTAAATGACAAAGAATAAATGACTGGGAAAAGTAAAGGCAATTATAAAAGACTTTGAATTTCTTATAAACTTAAAAGATGGTGTTCACACGTACATTTTCCAGATAACAAACTCTTTTCTCTCACACGGGTACTTTGAGTATTTACAGGAATTTTGTACAAGTTTTCACACACTAAAATTCTATAACAACTATCCTATTTATAGAAAAATACAATAACTGTTTAGTAACGGAAAAATTTCTAAATCTTTGACACTTGGCCTTCTGCATGTCTTCTTTTCTTCTAAAGCTTCCACGCGTCTTCTGCCAAACGTCATATCTTTTGAATTTGAATTTTCCCTTTGCGTCGAAGCGTTGCGCCTCTTCACTTTGTCGAATTGTCGAAAAGTAACAAATGTCCCTTAAACCTTGTCTGACGAAACTTCCTTATGTTTCTGTCGAAATGTCGAAACGCTGTTCTTGTCGAAGTGTCGAAAACTTCTTTTGAATACCTTCATTTTCTTTCTTCCTCATCTGTAGCCATTTTCTTTAGTTAAAGAACATCATTTTACCTACCAAGACATGGTGTCGAAAATATATGTCTACAAATTGCCCCCCAGCAAAGATGTTTCGACTTATTTTTGGAGAAACCATCATTTGCTGTCGAAAATATTTTGACGCCATGTTACCTGCATTAATGATGTTGTCTTTCAAGACGTGACCTTTTGTTAAGTCCCAAGAAAATCCATCATTACACTTTTCTTTAAACGTCCCATCTAATCCCACGTTTAGACATGATCTTCATAACCCTAAAAACTAGCTAGCCATGCTTTTCTCAACTTCCCATACTCTTTGATCATCACCGTTGAAATCTTGCCACGTGTCCCATGATCAATATTAAAACTGGAACGTTTTCTCATCTTTCCCTCTATAAATACTCATTTCCAAATCTTTTAACACTTTTACGTTCCTGACCTTCTTCTTCTTCACAAACCCATTTCAAACCTTCATATTTTCTTCTGAAATTTCTTCGCTTTCCTCATCAATGGCTCCTCGCAAAGCTCCTACTGACAAAAAAACCAAGAAGACCAAGAACACTATTGTTCTCCCTTATGCGCACGAATTGCCTGGACCAGTGATTGTGAGCAATCAACAGTACATTCCAGAGCCTCCAAATGAAAGATAGAAAGAAAGCATTTATCAATCCCAGGTACTCATTCCGGTTCTTATTTCTGGCACTTGCCATGCAATGTTGGGTCCACTCCCTGACCCCAATGCTAACGCTGATCGTTTAAAGGATTTTTTTTCCCTACGTATTCTTATTCAAAACCCATAGATGCTGGAATAAAACCCAAACCTTGTGAAACGTCTCCAAAAAATCATGATAGCTCCTCAGCTTCTGAAGAAATAGATTTAGCATATTTGAACCAAGCTAGGATCTTTAGAAGTTGCCTTTTGACAAAAGACCCTTCAGACTATTTGGCCTGGCTAACTAAGGTCGAAAAAATTAAAGGGGATTTCTGGAAGCAAACTGGCATTTTCGACTTGATCCAACTGTCGAAGGTGGGCCCTGGTTATTGCCCAAACATGCTCCTGGCTTCCCTTTACTTTTGGGATAGCACCTACAACAACTTCCATCTTCCATGTGGAATGGTCACTCCAACCTTCTTCGACATAGCTGCCATAGTTGGCCTTAGCCCTATAGGATTAGACTTCGACCCTACTGATTTAGATGAAGATACTATAGGTTTCAACACCAAACATGCCTCCTATTCCTTATTTATTGCTCATTACTATGACAAAACAACTACAGAAGTCTCTGATGTAGAGCACATAGCCTTTTTGGCCCTCTGGTTGTCGAAATTTGTCTTTTGCTCTCGTTCTCTTCAGGTTGCCAAAAAATACCTTACCATAGCCAACCAACTTCATGCTGGGAAAAAAACTTTGTTTAAGCGAAATGGTTTTGGCGAACCTTTATGAATCCATTAGCGAGAGTGTAGAGTTTTTGAAGACTGTCAAAGAGAAAGGAAAACTAAGCTTGGCAGGGCCTTTCTGGCTTCTACAGTTATGGCTAAATGCCACCTTCAAGGCCTCTCTCCCTATCAAGAATAAAGTAAATGAGGAAGAAGTGAAGGACAGAAACGTCGAATGGCCTAGGTTGGTAAAACTAACTCCATCTGACGAAGGGATTAGCCTTCGACAAGCCTTCACCAGTTATGTAATGATGTTTGCCAAACGATACAACTTCACTTCGTCCATGGCACCCTTTGCCAACAGAACTATTGGTCCCAAATGGTTTACCAAACAACTTCCTTTTGAGATGCAGAAAGAAGAAGACACATTTTTGGTTATCTGGGAATCGTTCCTAACACCAAGACACCTTTTCTCCCATCACAACACGAATAACACAAAAATTTCCCTTATTGTTTATCAACCCAACCTAGTGGCTCGACAATTTGGGTTAATCCAAATAAAAACAAAACCCGTTTATCCAAAGAAAGGTTGTATTATTTTTCACAATTCTTTTCATAATATGGAGAAAAGCATAGAGTTATCAGAAAAATACTATGATGAGACTCTGGAGATTCAACCGGTGGTCTTTCGACCATCTTTCCTCTGCACTCAAGAATTTGATGTTTGGTGGAAAGACTACTACCTCACTAGATTCTTCGACGTGACGGCCTTTACGACTCATCTGACGAATGCTTTCACTTTTGTACAGGATCGAACAAAGAAAGGTACTGAAAGACATATTAAAGAAATCCAAAAGTTTCAGCATTATTTTGAAACTATTTACCGGCCAAATGATCTTAGTCGAACCATAAGCGAAGCAGCAGTGACTTTGAAACACAAATTTACAGTAAAATTGAAGAAGCTGGTGTTGCCTTCATATGTTCATCCAGAAATACATTATGATTTGGCATACAGCTATTATCCACCAAAGTTTCCCCCTCTACCTTCTGCTGAATTTGGTGTAGCATTAAGCCCTCCATTCCCAGATTGGTTTATTTGTGGATCTCACCTAAAACTGCTCCGTGAATCTTGTAAAAAACCTGCTGAGCGTGTGGTTCCGACTAAGTATCATTTGGACAATTTCCCAGGACACCTTCATATTGGAATAGAACACGTTCGCGTGGAATCTCCCATTCTTGAAGGTGTTTAAAGAAACACAATTTTTCTTTACTTTATTCTAACTTCCTTCTTATGTTCTTTCCTTTTGTATTCATTTCTTTATTTTTCTTTCTTTCTTTCAGCTGTCAAGATTACTCCTAAAAAGGCTTCTGTTGGAAGTAATTCTGGAAGGGTGGTCGAACAACCAACCTCTACAGTCGAAAAGGTTTTACCAGAAAATATCAACTTTTTTTTCCATGTAATAAATTCTGTTTTAATTCGAACTAAAACAATTTTCTCCTGTGTTTTTAGGTGAGTAAAAACCCAGCACCCTCCAAGAAAAGAAAACAAGAGGAGGAGGTAAAGGTGATCGATGAAGAATCTGGGGATGAATCTCCAGACCAACAACCTCTCAGGAAAAAGAAGGTCCTGAAGATCAAGACAGCTGCCTCCCAAAGGTCCATTGTCCGCTCGACCAAGAAAACTCCCCCCACCAGTCCAGTTACAAAATTTCTTATCAAAGATACAGAGAGTGGGAATTCTAGCTTTAATACTGAGATCCCTCAGGTAAACCTTTATTTCGACTGATGATATTCACTTTTACTTGCCTTTTCTTTTCCTTGACCTTTTGCTTGTTCTCAGATCCAAGTTGATGTCGAAGGACACCCCATAGCGAAAGAAATGCCAACATTGACAGGTGGTCCTACCTTTAAAGTAGCTAGCTCAATGCCTACCTCTTCCAAAGCTTCGACAAAGAACTCAATAAAGGAAAAAGAGCAGGACACAATTGATCTTGATTCTGAAAAGACTTTAGTTGAGAGACTCCAAGATGAAGTCAACCCTGATGCTGGTAGCTATGAAAGGCAAACCATTGATGAATTCGACACTGACCTGGAAGAGCACTCTGATAATTCTCCTGTTCGTCCAGCATTAAATACTGAAAAGGATGGTGATGAGTCACCAGATCAGGTAAAACCCACCAAAAAGAGGAAGAAAGCAACCAAACCTCTCTCCCAGAAACCACCTACTCCCAAAGTTTTAGAGAAAATACTATCCAAGGAACCAGGTGAGGGAATCACCCCCGCTCCAGCGGAAAATGAAAGTTCTAGTCTAAAGACCAAAATTCTAAAGGTATGATTTTTTTCTTTTCCTCTTGATGCTAACAAGCTGCTTTACTTGTATTCGCTCCTTTAACCTACTTATCCTTCAGGTACCTGTCGATATTCACGGACAACCTATGATCCAAGTTCTTCCCAAGACCAGCAGTGATCCTACTTATAACCCATCCAGCGCCTCCAAATCCTTCCCCAAGAGTTCAGCGAAGGAATCAGCCACTGAAGTGGATCAACCCATTGCCATTTCTATACGAATTCCAAAAGTAGTGGAAGAAAAGACTGGTCCCAATACTGAAGACTTCGTCGAACCTGATGGGGATACCATGATGGCTTCCACTAGAAATGAAGCTGAAGATCAATCTCCCCTCCATTCAGAATTTGCTGACGAAGAGCGAGACAAGGAGGCTGCAAGTGATGCCGAAGAAGAAGAAGAAGAAGAACATGAAAGGCCACCAACTCCTGCTGCTGATACTGGCGAAAAGACAGAAAACGTCGAAGAAAATCTTGGTAAAACAGCTAAAGCTGCTTCGACCGGGACAACTTCGACCCAGTTCTCTCATGAAGAGCTAGAAAGTATGAAGGTACAAAGACCTTTCAAATACCTGAAGACCATGCTCAGTTCTCGCTACAACTTTGCTGATACTACCATCAGTAGTTCGACCACCTCAGGAACTACTTCTGATGCCAAATCAATGGACGAATCGCTGGCACACATTCGACAGAAGGTCCTTGATATTGACTTATTTCAACTTCTGGAGAATGACTCCTCTGCTCACTTCGACCTGAAGAAAATCCTGAAGCAAGTCAATGTCCTGGAGGCTCCTCCTGAAGTCACTGATGTGGTGCTGGACCTCACTACTTTGATAGATCTTGTGGTAACTGACTTTAATCGACTTCGAGAGTGCTCCAAGAAGCTTGAAAACAAAACAGAGAGCCAACTTGCTGAGTGGGAAGCTGCGTCGAATTCGTCCAACAAGGTAACTGAAATGGAGCAAGTGTCTGAGCAAAATCAGCGGGAAACAGCTTTGTGTGGCGAAAACATTCTAAAATGGGAGAAACAAATTTCTGTCCTCCAAGGCAAAATTTCACAGGCGAAAAAACGTCAATCAGAGTTGCAGAAGAATGACCAGGAAGAAATCCGCAAAGAGCTGGCAGTTGGGGTGCACCATGTCGACAGGGCCCGTAAGCTTGGCGAGGAGATTGAGGAGATTTCTAAGAACAAGACACTTTGTGAGCGACGCCTTCAAATTCAGAAGTCGGAATTTGAGAAGCTGAAAGCATCCTTTCCCGTTTAAACACTTGTAATTTTTGTTTGGCTTTTAAAGCCCTTTTTGTAATGACAATGGATCTGTGTTATTTGGCGAAAAGATTTTTAGTCCGCCATATTGCCTTTATTTTTACAATTATTCGACTGCTATTTTAATTTCTTGCAATGTTGGCTTATATTTTTTCAAATACTTGCCATTTATCTTCAGTATTCTTTTATCTTTATCTATCTCTTCGACCTCATATGCGCCATTTGAACAAACTTTTAAAATTTGGAAAGGTCTTTCCCACTTAGGAGACCATTTTCCCATTAACCTATCTTTTCGATCCATAGGAAGAATTACTTTCCAAACAAGATCCCCCACTGAAAGGGTCTTAAATTTCACTTTCTTATTGTAAAACTTTTCGACTCTCTCTTTTTGTCTCTTTATCAGGTCTAACGCACGCAATCTCTCTTCATACAAATCAACTAGTTCATCCATCATCATGCTCCAATACATTTTTGATGGAATTTCATGATGCCTTTGAACTCGTATTGACTGTAAATAAATTTCAACCAGTAGCACCGCATCGTGTACATAAGTCAATTTGAATGGAGTAGAATTTGTTGCTTCTTTAGGAGACATTCGACAAGCCCATAAAATCTTATCCAAAGTCTTATGCCAGTTTTTAGGTTTTCTACCCACGTGCTTTTTGATCAAATTTATCACAACCTTGTTTGCGGCTTCGACTTGTCCATTTGCCTGGGCATAATAGGGTGTCGAAGTAAGAGTTTAAAACCTGTGTCTTTTGCAAACATTTGCATGTTTTTTCCAGTGAACACAGATCCCTGATCAGTAGTTATTGTTTTTGGTATCCCAAATCTGTAAATTATATGTTTCTGGATAAACTCTATAACTGCCTCTTGATCCACATTTACCAGTGGTATAGCTTCGATCCACTTAGTGAAATAATCTATTCCAACTAAAATGTACTTCTGCCCTTTTGAAGAAGCTGGTCGGATTTCACCAATTAAATCCAACGCCCAACCTCTGAATGGCCAAGGTTTTATAATTGAATGCAACTCATTTGCAGGAACATGTGGTATACCTGCATGGACTTGGAATTCCTGACAACCTTTTGCAAATTCGACATAGTCTTTCAACATTGTTGGCCAGTACATTCCTTGTCGAAATAATAACCATTTCATTTTGTGGCCTGCTTGGTGTGCGCCACATGCACCACTGTGCACGTTCGACAAAGCTATGTAAGCTTCATCTTCGCCCAAGCATTTCAGCAAGACTCCTTCTGCAGTCTTTTTAAATAATTCATTTCCAAAAAGTACATAACTTAAAGCTCTGTACTTTACTTTTCTTTCGACTTTCTGATTTGGGTCTTGTAGATAATCCTTGATAGGTTTTCTCCAATCTTCAATTTCTGAATCATCTATATTGAAAATTTCAAAATTTTCCTCATCCCCATAACCTAATTTTATTGTTTCCAAATCTGAAGGAGCCAACTTGGTGGATATAACTCTTCCCCTTACTTCAATAGCTTTCTCCATATTTTCTTTCGACACTTTGTAGCCTGACGCAAGTTGAGCCAAATCATTTGCTTCTTGATTCTTCAATCTAGGAATGTGTCTGATGGCCACATTGTCAAATTTTTTGAGAAGTCTGTTAGCTATTACGAAGTACATAATCAGATTCTCTTTGACACATTTATATTCTCTTGTCAATTGTTTTATCACCAACTCAGAGTCACCCATTATTTCGACTCTTGTTGCCCCCAATTCCAATAATATTTCAAGTCCGGCAATCAAAGCTTCATATTCTGCTTCATTATTTGAACATAAGCCTTCGACTTTGTACTTGAATTTTGTTGGAATTTTGTCAGGAGAAATAATTAGCATTCCAACACCAGTTCCATTCTTATGACTGGAACCGTCGAAATATAACTTCCATGGCTCTAATTCGACATATTCCACTTCATTTTCATTTATTGAGTGGTCAGCTATGAAATCAGCAACCACTTGTCCCTTCACAGCCTTTAAAGACAAATATTTTAAGGAATATTCTGTCAATGCCAAAGCCCATTTCCCAATTCGACTATGTAAAATGGATTTAGATAACATATATTTTATTACGTCGAAATGAGAAGAAACATATACATCAACAGGTTTTATATAGTGTTTTAACTTTGTACAAGAGAAATATACACACAAACATAATTTTTCTATCACACTATATCTAGTTTCAGCATCATTTAGGACTCTGCTGAGATAATATATGGCCCTTTCGACGCCATTTTCATCTTCTTGACACAGCATGCTTCCCAAAGTTTTGTCTGACGCTGAAATGTATAATCTCATACTTCTTTTTCTACAAGGAGACATCAAAACTAGAGGACTATCCAGATACTCTTTGATCTTGTCGAAGGCATCTTGTTATTCTTGCCCCCATGTGAAATCTTCCTTCTTTAGTCAAAGTAGAGGTGAGAAGGCTTGTGTCTTCCCACTAAGGTTGGAAATGAACCTTCTGAGAAAGTTGATTTTCCCTAGTAGATACTGCAAACCCTTCTTTGTCGATGGCGCTTTCGCTTCCATTATGGCTTTGGCTTTGTTTTCATTTATTTCGATCCCTTTCTTGTGGACCATAAAACCTAGGAAATCACCCGCCTGCACACCAAAAGCACATTTAAGGGGATTCATTTTTAAACCAAACTTTCTCATCCTTTCAAAGGACTGTCGAAGATGGTCTATATGACTTGTTCTTGAAACAGACTTAACCACAATATCATCAATGTATATTTGCATAAAAGTGTCAATAAAGTCGTGAAAAATTGAATTCATGGCTCTTTGATAAGTTGCTCCAGTATTTTTTAAACCAAAGGGCATTACTACCCATTCATAGGTTCCTATTGCTCCAGGGCAACGAAAAGCTGTTTTAGGAACATCTTCTTCAGCAATAAAAATTTGATTATAGCCAGAGTATCCATCAAGCATACTCAAATACTCATGGCCTGCTGCAGAATCTATGAGCATTTCTGCTACTGGCATAGGATATTCATCCTTAGGGGTAGCTGAATTTAAATCTCTAAAATCAATGCATACCCTTAGCTTGCCATTTTTCTTAATTACAGGAACAATGTTTGCAATCCATTCGACATACCTGGTGGTGCGGATGAATCTGCATTTTAGAAGTCTTTCGACCTCTTCTTTTATTTTCGACAAGATTTCTGGTGCGAAGCGTCTGGGAATCTGCTTTACTGGTTTCTTTCCCTCCATTATTGGCAGCTTCAATTCGACCAAACTCCTGTCTAATCCTGGCATATCGTCGTAATCCCATGCAAAACAGTCTTTGTACTCATTTAGCAATTGGACTATTCCGACTTTGAATTGAGGATCTATCTTGGCGCTGATGTAAGTTGGCTTTCTTTCTGCCCCCAGTCCTAAATTGATTTCTTCTAATGGATCCTGTGCCACCATCTTCATGTTAGTCGACGCTGGATCCTTTTCGAACCCCAAGGGTTCGTCATCATAGATGGCGTCAAGCTTCTGATTCTGCCATTCGCCAGTCTGATTGTTGTCATAACCCTTTTCAATATCCCTTTGGGGACATTGTTCTTCAAAATCTGCTTTGTTGGCTTTGACAGCCATGTATTTCACTTCAGCCTCTAGGGCCGCTTTGAGTTTATTTTCGGCTATATAAGCCGTAATTCTTTCGATCGCTGAGGCTTCAACCATCATAATCATCAAATTCACTTCCCCAACCGGTTGGCTCAATAGGCGAAGTTCCCCATACGTGACTTGGTTCGCCAATTACTTCTTTGTCCCATTGAAAACCACGTGTTGGGTGAAGGTACATGGAACAATAGGCGTTGTCAGTTGCCTTTAAGTCGAATTCTGCTGGGTTGCAGGGGGTATGTGAGCCAAATTCTTGTCGAAACTTCGACTATTCACATTATTTACTTCTGTCATAAAATAGCTTTGATCTGCTTCAATATTCTCGACAATCCCATCTGGCCTCCAGATGGCTATTCGTTGGTGCATGGATGATGGTACAGCTCCTACCCCATGAATCCATTTTCTTCCAAGCAGCAAGTTATAATTCGCCCTTGAAGCTATCACTATAAACATTGTTGGCCTTGTTATGGTTCCAACAGTTAAGTTCACCTGGATCACTCCCATGGTATTTCCTACTTTTCCCTCATAATTTGACAACACCATGTTGTGGGGCTTTGTGTCTGAGTCATCCTTTCCAATCCTTTTTATCATGAAATGGGGCATTAAATTCACAGCAGCTCCACCATCTACCAAGATCTTGTTGACACCAACGTTCTCCACTTTTCCTTTTATGAACAAAGGCTTCAAGTGCGCTTTCATTGCATCATCTGGTCTTTCAAAGAAAGTGTTTTGCTCTTCGACACAACCATTGTTCATTATATAATAACATATAGGCCTGAGCCCCATGCTGTCATCTTCAACCTCATCTTCTTCATCTTCGATCTCCATCACTCTATCATAGTCTCTAGGCAGCACTGAAACCACATTGCATGTGACATCGAAAGATGCTTCTGAGTCTGACCTAAAATCATCAGTCACTTCGTCGTCTTCTGGCACCTTGTTGCTAGGCTTTGACATCCCTACCATGTTGCTTGGTTTCTCCTTTTGAGAGGGCTCGTTTTTTGGAGCAGACTCTTGGTTCATTGTTTGCATATTTTTGCTTGACTCAGCTTTATTTTCATCAAGAGTGTTTTCTTTGATTTTGTTCTTTTCTGCAGCCTCCTTTTCTGCTCTTTTCTGCCTTTGGAACCTTCTCCACTGAGACCTTGACATTGGATTCTTTCCTTTATAGTTTTCTGATAGGTATGGTCTTGGTTTCTGTTTTTCGACCTCCCTTTTTCCTTCCATGGAGGAACCTCTCTGCATTTCAAAGTTCTTCCATCTTTTCTGCCCTTGAGCACCTCTGATTAGTTGGACCCACTTGTCATTCTCAGCTTTGACAGATGGCTTGTAAGTTCTATGATGTCCTTCGCCAAACCTTTGGTTGTCATGCTCACTCCTCCTTGGATCGAACCTTCCATTTCTGGTTGCTGGGATTACCCCCCAGTTTCCTCTTCTTTTGGCTTTCTCCACCCCCTCCAGATTGCTTGCTGCTTTCTTGTCGAACACCGCACTACAATGTGGGCACAACATGACTTCAGCTTTCTTTCTCTGGCACCTTTGGATGAATTCAACTAAGTTCTCCTCCTCCTTAGGGTAAGCCAACTTCTGATACTCTTCTCGACGGCGTTCCTCGTCAGTTTCTGTTTGTTTCTTCTGAGAAATTTCCACCATGTTGATATCCACATTCTGGTCATCAGTGAGACTTAATTTATTCATTCTTTCAATAAGTCTTGCCTCCTTTTCAGCATTCCCTTTCGCCTGGTTGAAGCTTCCTCCTGAGGGTAAGTTCCTGGAGATGGGTTTGCAGCATTGCTCGACTGAGTTTTCTTTAGGGTCTTCCATTGTTCTGCGCAAAATCCCATAAGGAGCAGGCTTCACAAGGCCTTCAGCAGCCTCTGTCTTGATTCTTGTAACGTTCTTATTGACTGGTTCCATAGTGTTGATCTTGTCAGCAACTCTCATTGTCTCTATTTTATCATTATTAAGGCCTTCAGTAGCCTCTTCTCTGATGACAGGGGCATTAACATTTGCTCCTTCATTAGTATCTTTGAAGAAATCTCCCCATCCAGTTGGCTGGATTTTGTTGATGTCAATACGAGAACTTGGGGGTGCAGAGTATTTCACGAGATAGTCGAATTTTCCACTGGGCTCCCCTAAAGTATCCCAAATTACTCCATCTTCAGCAATTTTGTTGTCATTCTTTTCATCGAAACCTTCAGTAATTCCAACTGCATTCTGGTTGTTGAAACCTTCAGTAGTTTCCTCCTGCTTCTGACTGTCGAAGACTTCAGTATCTCCAACTTTGATCTTTCTGTCGAAACCTTCAGTAGTCTCAACTCCGTTCTGTTTGCTGAAACTTTCAGTAGTCTCAACTTTGTTGATACGGTCATTCAAATTTCCTACATCAAGATTTTCAGTAATCTTGACTGACACTGGCTGGTCTACAAAGTCCTTGGATACTTTTTCCACTTCAGGCTTGTCTAGGAGGTCATCAGCAACTTCCACCATGTTAATATTATTGTCGAAGCCCTCAGCAGCTTCCACCATTTCAAAACTACCATCAGAGGCTACTTCGACTTCCACCATGTTCACAGTGGAAGGTTCAGCATAATTGGCTTTGACCACCTGCATGGGGTTTGAGTCAATCCTCATCTGTTGTTTTGATTTGTTTCCAAACTTCAGTCTTCCATCACGGATTGTATTCTGAACAAGATCCCTGAAAAGGAAACATTGAGAAGTTTTATGACCCAAAAAGTTATGGTATTTGCAAAAACCTCTCTTTTTCTGTTGGTCCACAGGAGGCTCTTTAGTGCCTGCTGGTTTTATTAATTGACCATCTTTGACTAATAAGTCAAAAATTTCGTCACACTTGGTGACGTCGAACGTATAAGTTCTTTTAGGAAACCTATCATTCTTTTCAGGTTCGACTGGATTTTTCCCATTCGACGGAGCTAGTACTTTACAGGCGTATAGTGGGCCTGACTTTAGTTCTACCAGATCAATTTCTTGTTCGTCGAACAAAATTAGTTCATTTTCGTCACTATCATTATCCTGGCATACTCCTACATAGGCCACTCTTTCCTTTTTATTTTTATTTGATCTAAATTTCTCAGCTTTTAGCCTTTCAATTTGTCTTACCCTGTCTGCTAATTGTGCCATATCTCTCAAATATTGAGTGTCTAGTTTCTTTCTTATAGAATAATCTAGACCCCCTGCAGCCATTTCGACTAACTCTTGCTCTGGCACTTGTGTGAAACATCTTGCCTTAAGCAACCTAAACCTATTTAGGTAATCATCTATAGGCTCTGAAAATTTCCTCTTAACACTGGCTAATTCCTTCAAACTTATTTTAGTCTGACCCATATAAAATTGTTCATGGAACAATCTTTCTAGTTGGGTCCAAGTGAATATAGAGTTTGCAGGCAAGGATGTAAACCAGGTAAACGCATTTTTCGTCAAAGAACTTGGGAAGTATTTCATTTTCAAATTTTCAATATGGCCTATTTCTCCTGCTTCGATCAAATAACGCGCTATATGTTCTATGGTGGATTCGCTAGTGTCCCCTGAAAATTTGGTAAATTTGGGTACTTTCCACCTTGGGGGTAATTCCTGTCGTAGAACATATTCAGACAATGGGGAAGCATAACTAGGCCTTTGTAATCCTACATTTACCCCATTTTGCGCCATTATCCTTTCGACCATGGCTGCTAAATTATTTTCGGCAGGCAGGTTATTATATCGTATTTGCCGTTGCAACACATCATCAGCATCTTGGCCTCTCGGGACTATTATCCTCCTAGGTTCTTGTTGAACGGGGATTTCGACACGCGGCTGTTCGACCACTGCCTCTTGGTTTCTAGGGTTTGCCTGAGGATTCTCTAAAGGCCTTTGATTTACTGTGGGTTCCTCTTCGACAGTCACTACTGGGTTTTGAATTACTTGTTCTCTTTGTCGCGTTTGAGGAACACCAAAAAAGTCAGCAATACGTGTCATTTGCGCAGCCAACAATTGGTTGGTTTGGGTAGTGTTTTGTATTAAAGGGTTAAACACTGCTCCCATTTGTTGTGTCAACATTTGGACCATATCATGATTACTTTCGTCCATTTGTTGTCGAATTACTTGCACAGAATTATTTGTAATTGCTGGCATTTGGAAATTTGGTAGGGGTTGGTTCAATCTACTCGTATTTCCACCATATCCCGACCCTTGTAGTGGTGAAGATACGTGGACCATGGCATCAGAATACAAGGATGGTGCATTTTGCAAGTTCGCCATCACTGAAGTTGGCATTCCATATGGTTGTTCTCTACCAAACATAGGCATGGAAAAATTTGTCTGAAATGGCCTATAATTATGTCCTCCAGGAGGAGGCGTCCCCATGGGCATTGAATGTCCCATTGTGGAAGAACTAGGCATATTTTGGGAGAGCGAAACCACTGGTATAGATCCTGTTGACGAAGGCATAGCCTCTTCTAAAACAGGGTTTGAATCCACATTTCCCCTTGTTGAAGGGATAGGGTTAGAAACTGGAATGGTTTCATTTGGATTTGGATTATTTGGCTGATTTGCCATTCTTCTTACTCTTGTTCTTTTAGGTCTTTCTACGTCGGTTACGACTAATTTACCACTTCTCAAAAGCATACGACGAAGTAGAAACTATTTGGCTAAGAGTTATTCTGTAAAAATTCTAAAATTTCGCACTTGTCCCACCGGGTGTGCCAATTTGTTCGCTGTAGATTTTGGCGAACAACCTCTGGTTTACCAATCTCTTATAAAATTGGGTTACTTGCAGGACCAACCACACAAATCCTGGGATACATGTGCAAAATTTATCTAACTCTTAGAAGAATGGTGTTTTAATGGTTTGTTTTGTTGTATCTTTTATGTATGAATGGTTTGGTTAAAGAACTAACTAACAACTTCTGGCGAAAAATAAGTTGAATGAAAGTAAAACTTGCATAAAGTAAATGACAAAGAATAAATGACTGGGAAAAGTAAAGGCAATTATAAAAGACTTTGAATTTCTTATAAACTTAAAAGATGGTGTTCACACGTACATTTTCCAGATAACAAACTCTTTTCTCTCACACGGGTACTTTGAGTATTTACAGGAATTTTGTACAAGTTTTCACACACTAAAATTCTATAACAACTATCCTATTTATAGAAAAATACAATAACTGTTTAGTAACGGAAAAAATTCTAAATCTTTGACACTTGGCCTTCTGCATGTCTTCTTTTCTTCTAAAGCTTCCACGCGTCTTCTGCCAAACGTCATATCTTTTGAATTTGAATTTTCCCTTTGCGTCGAAGCGTTGCGCCTCTTCACTTTGTCGAATTGTCGAAAAGTAACAAATGTCCCTTAAACCTTGTCTGACGAAACTTCCTTATGTTTCTGTCAAAATGTCGAAACGCTGTTCTTGTCGAAGTGTCAAAAACTTCTTTTGAATGCCTTCATTTTCTTTCTTCCTCATCTGTAGCCATTTTCTTTAGTTAAAGAACATAATTTTACCTACCAAGACATGGTGTCGAAAATATATGTCTACACACTCTGAAAGAAGATCTGAGAAAGCTTCATAACATCATGCAAGCTCTAGCAGAAGCTCAGATGCAACAACAACAGACTGTGATCTCAGAGACCACATCAACGCCCATAGTGGAGAAGTCTGATCCTAGGTACAAAATGCCGAAAGATCGTCCCTGGGGCATGCTACTCAACTATATCCCAGAAGGATATATTCTGCCGATCATGGAAGATCCGGAAAATGCAGCAGGAACCGCTGGGCCTGAAGGTTACAAACTTCAGGAAAGCGAAGATGCAAGGGGCATGACAATAATTCCTGAAGGTTACAAACTTTGGGAGACACCTAGAGTCACTGCCATGATGACTATACCACCGCCTGTGGTGCACACTGTCCCGGAAGGACAGATTCCACAAATACCTTCTGGTGGAAATGAAAGTATGTTCGACAGAATGAATGAGTTCCATGAATAATTCTTGGAAATGCAGAAAGAACTGCAAGCCATTCGCGGTCAGGACCTATTTGGAAAAGATGTCGCAGACCTTTGTTTGGTCCCCAATGTGAAAGTTCCGCACAAATTCAAAGTGCCCGAATTTGAAAAGTACAAGGGTAACGCTTGCCCTCAAAGTCATCTGGTGATGTATGCTCGGCGAATGTCAACTCAGACAGAGAACCAGGAGCTACTGATTCACTACTTTTAGGATAGTTTAACCGGTACCGCACTCAAATGGTACATGGGTTTAAACCGCACTAAGATCGCTACTTTCAGAGATCTTGGCGCTGCCTTCGTTTAGTAGTATAAGTATAACCTGGACATGGCACCAGACAGAGATCAACTCAGATCGATGTCACAAAAGGACAAGGAAACCTTTAAGGAGTACGCTCAGAGATGGCGTGAAATTGCCGCCCAAATTTGTCCACCTCTTGAGGAAAAAGAGATGACAAAGATCTTCTTGAAAACCTTAAGCTCATTTTACTACGACATAATGGTCGCCAGTGTGCCCAGTGACTTCACCGAGATGGTGGGCATGGGAGTTCGTCTTGAGGAAGCGGTCCGAGAAGGACGGTTAATTAAAGACGCTGGATCATCAAGTAGTACAAAAAGATACGGTAGTGCTCTCCCTAAGAAAAAAGAGCAGGATATTGGGAATATCTCTCTCGGAAAGCAAAGGCGGCGTTACCAACCAGTAGCAGCTGTAACTCCTACTATCAACCCTGCGCCTGTTCCTACGTATCAACCTCAGGTTGCACAGAGCCAACCGAATCAACAACAATATCAGCAAAGGACACAACAGCCTCTTCAGCAGGCTCATCCTCCGTACAACAACAACCGTACAACGCGACCACCAGGGTTCGACCCTATACCCATGTTGTACGCATAACTATTTCCACTCTTACTGGTCAAGGGGCACGTCCAAACCAGATCTCCTCTTACAGTACCGGAAAATCCGCCTTTTTAGTTCAAGGCGTATCAGACTTGTCCTTACCATCAAGAGGGACCAGGGCATAACATAGAAAAATGTCTCAGTTTCAAATCCGACGTACAAAAGCTTGTTAGGAGCGGGGTCTTATCTTTCAAAGATATAAATCCAAATGTTCTCACGAACCCGTTGCCTCAACACGAGAAAGTTGCAGTCAATTTGATAGAAGGAGAGTCTAACGACAGCTATCAAATTCATGATGTACTCTTATTGAGGACCAATCTGGTTAAGATGCATCGCAGACAGAGCGGGTACGGTCATGTACCACCTCACAATTATCACCAGTGTGATATCTGCTCTAAAGACAATCAAGGATGTTTTGTGGTGCAATCAGCTCTACAGGAACAATTGGATCTCGGATGGATCCAAGAGCACCGAATTCGTGGGGTCAACATGACTTATACGAATTCCAACATCATTTAGAGCCACGAAATCCGTACGATGAATGTCAACCTGGTGGCAATGCACTCAAGGCAAAGTCAACATCATGATTTGCCACGACACGATTATGATTCCTGTCTAATTTGCTCGGTAAACAATCAGGGATGCTCTTTTGTACAAAAGGCCCTCCAGCGTCAGATGGATCTTGGGTGGATCTAGGATTACCATGATAAAAATATTTATCAGATCAACATGATTCAAATCTTCGATATTCGCTTGATGAATACCAGCTTGGTAGAATTACACGCTAAGCAAGTCCAGCTCAGTTTTCTGACTTCGCATAATTATCAGAACTGTAAAGGATGTTGTGAGAGTGACCAGGGATGTGCTCTCGTTCAAAGAACTTTACAACACTTGTTAAGCCACTGGTGGTTTCCGATCTATATGGACGAAGACACGCAACAAGTCAGTATGATCGACGGGAACCCTACTAGGCATCAAAGTCAGGATGCTCGATCAATGGAAACGGACCTAGTGATGTTACACTGCATTCAAAGCGGACGTGGCCAGGTGCCACCACATAACTATGAACGCTGTAGAGTTTGCTCGAAAAATAACCAAGGACGTTACCTCGTGTGAGCAGCCCTTCAAGGTCAGTTGGACCACAAAGAGATTCAACCATGTCCAGTTTCGGGGTCCATCAACTTGATGCCCGATTACTTCGCTGATCAAATCAAGGAAGTTTTTGTAATCTCTGATCCTGAGAGGACAAAAAATGTTTGTGCCATCATCCCTCTACTGGACGAATCAAAGGTTCTTAACCAGGAACTGATTGAAGTTACTTACGACAGTCAGAGAAATCAGAAGGCTCCTATAGTTATCTATCTACCGGGACCATTACCGTATGAATCAACTAAGGCGATCCCTTACAAATACGGTGCAACAATAATTGAGAATGTAAAAGAAATTCCATTACCCTTCATCGTGAATATTGCAGACATCGGTCGAGTAACACGGAGCGGTCAAATCTTCAACCGAGGAGTTGGAGAACCTAACAAAGAAACGGAACTTCAGACAGAAGCTCCCAATCCGCCGGTCGGCCAGTCCAGTGATCCCGACCTTTCAAAAAACAATGATGTGATGATGAAGCTCATCCAAAGGAGTGAATACAACATTATTGATCAGCTGTTACAAACTCCTTCAAAGATCTCTGTGCTATCACTTTTACTTAGTTCCGAAGCCCACAGAGAGGCTCTACAGAAACTCTTAGAGCAGGCCTTTGTGGAACATGATATGTCAATATGACAGTTCGATAGCATCGTCTCTAACATCATTTCCTACAATAACTTAGGGTTCAGTGATGAGGAATTGCCAGAGGAGGGCAAAAGTCACAACATGGCGCTCAATATTTCTGTTAACTGCCAGGACGATGCTTTAGCCAGCGTATTGGTAGACACCGGATCGGCTCTCAACGTTATGCCGAAGTCCACTTTAATGCGACTATTATTCAAGGTATCCCCAATGAGGGGCAGTGAGGTAATCGTCAAAGCCTTTGACGGATCTTGAAAAACAGTTATCGACGAAGTCGACCTTCCCATAATTATCAGTCCTCACACTTTCCTAATCATTTTCCAGGTCATGGACGTCCGGGCAGCATACAGCTGTTTATTAGGAAGACCTTGGATACACCAGGCTGGGGCAGTCACTTCGACACTGCACCATAAACTAAAGTTCATCAAGAACGATCAACTCGTCACGGTCTGTGGAGAACAAGCCTTGATCGTGAGTAACCTTTCATTGTCCACTTGTGTAGAACCCGAGGAGGTTGTTGGAACTCAGTTCGAAGCACTTTCGGTGAGCAATGAGAATCAATTAGAAAGAGGAACTTCAATTTCCTCATACAGAGATGCTCTCGAAGTGATCAAAAGTAACAATACAAAGGGGTGGGGACAACTTGTCATTCCTACTGATAACAAAACAAAGAAGGGTCTTGGTGTTTCTGCAACCTGTACTCAGAATGCTACCAACGATGAAAGTCTTCATCCCATTCAGGATTTCTTCCATAGTGGAGGTTTCCTTCACCCAATATCTCAAGAAGTACATACCATCAACGAGGGAGATTTCTCCAATACGGATGAAAAGTGGAAGTTCTATCTTAATGAGGACGGTTATATCTCTCAGGAAGAGGTGCCTATGCCATTTTGCTATCCCGCACAGAGTCTGAGATTTATACCCAGGTCAGATGTCAGAACAATATACGGAGATTGTGATCCGGAAGGATGTCGTGTTCCACCAAACTCATTAGAGGAGGACACTTTGATGAAAGACAACTTTGACCATAACTATTATGGCCCAATGGATGGTCTGCCTATCTGGCAATCGTACCCAGGAAACTTGGGGCAAGAAAATCAGCCGAACGATGCTTATCAATTAAGCATCATTGAAAAGGATACCTGCGTCCCCACCATATCATGGGATCAACACTCAGGGTACTCAGAACCTATCCAGCACGACGATGAATTTGCAAAGCTTGCAGGACTAGAATTCATTAACTATGCTTTCCCCGAGGTCAACGTCATCGAAAGAGATGACTCCTCCAGTTCCACAGAAGTATGGGACACCCTAGGACAACCAAGTGGAAAATACGACTATATGGTCAAGTACAATGCTCCTGAGAGCTCTCGTATCAGGCTCGAAGACATCCAACCAACTGGATGAGGAGATTTACCTGAGAGCACAAATCCTATGCAAGATACAACAGAAGAGTTCGTCTACGACAGCTCTGCCTAGGAAACAGATTCCAACGATCCTGCTCCACCAGAAATCAGCGTTATTTATGAAGACAAATCAAGGTAGGTACCAGACTTTGTGATTCACCAAGGAGTTCGCCACCAATGGGTTGTTGTCGATGTTTCGAAGATTGTTCATAAGTCAAAGTAATTACCGTCTTTAACCTTTCACCTTGCCCAGGTGAAACGGATGTTTTGATAGGGCCCACTTTCTGTAAATATCCCTCTTCGCTTCACCCAAAGCGACAGAGTTTTGTTTTATAGGGCTGTAGTTTCAAGAATCGACAAGATCATAAATAAAATGACGTCGTTCTGTAATTTCCGCATTTATTGTTGTTTTCTCTTTTCGCTTTTTCAGAAAATGGTAATCCTAAAAAATAACTCAATAATAAAAACAAGCAGTTTTCAGAAAAACACTGCACACACTCTTGCATTCTCTTTATCTCTTCTAAAAAACAATCATCACGTCATGCAGATTGCTTGTTTTAAACCCCATTGAAACATATGATCCAATGCCTTCTCCCAACTTTGAATTCCCAGTATTTGGGGCTGAAGAAGAAGTTGATGAAGAAATTCAAGAAGAGATCTCCTGTTTACTCAGACAGAAGGAAAGGTCCATTGAACCTCACAAAGAGTCGTTGGAAACTGTCAACTTGGGCTCAGAGAAGGAAAGAAAAGAAGTCAGGATTTGGGCACTGCTCAGTCCAACTACCAAAGAAAGTTTGACAAAGCTTCTCAAAGAATTTCCCGATGTGTTCGCTTGGTCCTATCAGGACATGCTAAGGTTGGATACCAGTATCGTGGAACATCATTTACCGTTACGGTTAGAATGTCCTCCAGTGAAACAAAGGTTGAGACGGACTCACCCGGACATGGCCATCAAAATCAAAGAGGAGGTACAGAAACAAATTGACGCGGGTTTCCTCGCCACGTCAGAATATCCTCAATGGTTAGCCAACACCGTACCCATTCCGAAAAAGGACGGAAAGGTCAGAATGTGTGCCGATTACGAAGATCTAAACAAGGCTAGTCCAAAGGACGACTTTTCTTTACCACACATTGACATGCTGGTAGATAGTACAGCAAAGTTCAAAGTTTTCTCCTTCATGGATGGATTCTCGGGCTATAATCAGATAAAAATGGCGCCGAAAGACATGGAGAAAACTTCATTCATTACCCCATGGGGTACCTTTTGTTACAAGGTAATGTCGTTCGGTTTGAAAAATGTCGGGGCAACCTATCAAAGGGCCATGACTACTCTATTTCATGACATGATACACAAGGAAATTGAGGTATATGTCGATGATATGATTGCAAAATCTAAGACAGAAAAGGAGCATGCGACCCACCTGTCAAAACTATTCAAGCGTTTGAGAAAGTACAAACTCCGCTTGAATCCCGATAAATGCACATTCGGTGTCCGTTCAGGGAAACTCTTAGGGTTCATCGTCAGCCAGAAAGGAATTGAGGTTGATCCTGACAAGGTCAAGGCCATTCAAGAAATGCCTTCTCCGAAAACTGAAAAATAAGTCAGAGGATTCCTGGGACGTTTGAAATACATTTCCCAATTCATATTCCTCATGACCGCAACATGCGCCCCAATCTTCAAATTACTAAAAAAGAATCAGCATTGCGTTTGGACAGAAGATTGCCAAACCACCTTCGACAGTATTAAGAAATACTTGTTGAATCCACCGATTCTGTCACCTCCAATGGAAGGAATACCACTGATCATCTACTTAACAGTCCTAGAGGACTCAATGGGCTGTGTACTTGGCCAACAAGACGAAACCAAAAGGAAGGAGTCTGCCATCTACTATCTGAGCAAGAAATTCACCGAGTATGAAACTCGATACACTATGCTTGAGAAAACTTGATGTGCTCTGGCTTGGGTAGCCAAACGTCTTCGCCAGTATATGATTCGTCACACTACTTGGTTAGTCTCCGAAATGGATCCTATCAAGTATGTCTTTGAAAAACCTGCTCTCACGGGAAGGATTGCCTGTTGGCAGATGTTGTTATCAGAATATGACATAGAGTACCACGCTCAAAAATCCGTTAAAGGAAGTATTTTAGCCGATCATTTTGCTCATCAACCGATTGACGATCAGGAATCAGTCGGGTTTGACTTCCCAGATGAAGATGTCATGTACTTAAAAATGAAAGATTGCGATGAACTATTACCCAGTGAAGGTCCAGAACCAGGTTCCCAATGGGGACTAATCTTTGACGGAGCTGTCAATTATTACGGAAACGGAATTGGGGAAATCATCATAACCCCTCAGGGTACCCACATTCCTTTCACCGCCAGACTTACGTTCAAGTGCACAAACAACGAAAAACCTTGGTATCACGATATTAAATGCTTCCTTCAGAAACAAGAGTACTCACCCGACGCACTAAGGAAAGACAGAAAAACTCTCAAAAGACTGTCTGGAAGCTTCTTTCTGAGCGGTGATACACTCTATAAGAGAAACTTTGACATGGTTTTGCTCCGATGCGTAGACAGACCAGAGGCAAACAGGATGATAAAGGAAATTCATGAAGGATCCTTTGGCACTCATGCCAACGGACACGCAATGGCGAGAAAAATTCTAAGAGTAGGGTACTACTAGTTGACCATGGAATCCGATTGCTACAAGTACATGAGGAGGTGTCACAAGGGTCAGATATACTCCGACAAAATCCATGTACCGCCAACGCATCTCAAAGTTCTTTCTTCCCCGTGGCTTTTTTCCATATGGGGAATCGACATGATTGGCATGATTGAACCCAAGGCTTTAAACGGACATTGGTTCATCCTGGTAGCCATTGACTACTTCACCAAATGGGTCGAAGCAGCGTCATACGCCAATGTAACCCGACAAGTGGTGGTCCGATTTATCAAAAACAATATCATCTGCCGTTATGGTGTTCCGAGCTAGATCATTACGGATAATGGATCTAACTTAAATAACAAGATGATGAAAGAGTTACGCGCTGAATTCAAGATCGAACACCATAACTCATCTCCCTACCGACCTAAGATGAACGGAGCGATAGAAGCGGCTAACAAGAACATCAAGAAGATAGTTCAGAAGATGGTTGTAACCTACAGAGACTGGCACGAGATGCTACCCTTTGCTCTTCACGGTTATCGAACATCTGTTCGTACCTCTACAGGGGCAACCTCTTTCTCTCTAGTATATGGCATGGAGGCAGTGCTCCCCATAGAAGTAGAGATCCCATCAATCCGGGCATTGATGGAAGCTAAGCTTACAGAAGCTGAATGGTGTCAAAGTCGACACGACGAACTGAATCTGATCGAAGAAAAATGAATGACGGCACTATGCCACGGTCAGTTGTATCAACAAAGAATGAAGAAGACATTCGACAAAAAGGTCCGACCTCGCGTCTTCAGGAAAGGAGACCTTGTCCTAAAAAAGATACAATCATTTCTCACTGATTCCCGGGGCAAGTGGACTCCGAATTATGACGGCCCCTATGTGGTCAAGAAAGCTTTCTCAGGCGGTGCCTTGAGACTTGCAACCATGGACGGAGAGGAATTTTCCTACCCCACAAATGTTGATGTAGTCAAGAAATACTTCGCCTAAACTAAAAAAAAACGTCTCGGTGGATTGAAAACCCGAAAGGGCAGTCCAGGACAAAATTAGAGACATAATAAAAAATCATCCCGGTGGATTGGAAATCTCAAAGTACAATCCTGACAAAAGTTAGGGATACTGGCAAGTAACTACGTCCAACAGGGGCAAATCCCCCAGTAGCAGTTATGTCGTCCATCAGAAAACTCCAGTCAAGGTCATCTTCGACAGAAGCTCAGGATGTCCGGAATTCAAAGTTGGTAGAAGGATAATGGTCGTTATGTTTCAATGTAGCCCTTTTCCAATGTAGCCCTTTTCCCTTAAATTACCATTTTCTAAACTTTATAAATACTCTATGGAATCACGCGTTTGGCTGATTTCCATCCTATCAATAAAATTTGAGCCCTTGTGCTTTTGTTTGCAGTTGTTATTTGTTTTAACTTTACAGAACGACATTTTAATACGATTAACGATTCTTGAAATAAAAAAAAAATGAATTTGCTTGTTAAAACTTTTCTGCTTTTAAAATAAAGATGGCAATTTCTTTTGACTGTTGAACATCGAAAAAACATCGACCGCTTCTCCAGAAGTAGTCGAGCTTCAAAGTGCAGAATCAAAGTACTTCTTCTAAACCAGCACGCCTGAACGAAGGATCAATTGTGTCAGAGACCATGTTTCATCTGACACCCCTCGACAGAGTTTCACTATCACTCTAGTCGGTCTTGTCCCCATAGTGATAGAAGTACTCTTCACAATCGAATTGTCAGTTCTTTCCTCGTCAGGAAATGTTGCGTCTGAACAATCTCTCTCCTCCAGTTTATTTCTGGAATGAAGTTGGTCCTCGACCACTTTGATTACTTGAACCTCTGAAAGACCAGAAAACATTCGATAAATGTCACTCTTCGCCATTGAAGATGATATCTTTGCTTTCCTGGATTAAGGTAAATCCCCAGAGAAAGCCTCACAACTAAAGACTTTCAGCAACACATTGATTTTTCTCTCCAGAGAGTCAATGTTAATGAAGTCATCAGCACCTCAAAATTGGGATACATTGCATGGCATTTCTCCGAGAAGATCTCGTAGAAAAGTATGATGTGAAATCCCCAAGCTGGAAGCAGTCTCTCAAGAGACTCGTTTTCCCCAGTAGAGTCGACAAATGGCGTCTCCAACGGAGAAGTTTGTACACCTCTACAACTCAGACAAATGGGTTCCCCAGCAAGTCTGACATCAAAAGTTTTCCATCAAATGGCATCTCCCCAGGAAAATTCGGCGAGAAGTTTAAGGAAAACCGCTAACGAATAGTGTCCCTTGTCTAGAAAGTTTATTGATAAAAGAAACTAAGACCAGTTCCTTGGTAGGAAACCAGGATCGAGGGGAAGTTTATTTCGGAAACTAAGACCAGTTCCTTGGTAGGAAGCCAGGATCGAGGGGAAGTTTATATCAGAAACTGAGACCAATTCCTTGGTAGAAAACCAGGATCAAGGGGAAGTTTATTTCAGAGACTTAGACCAGTTCCTTGGTAGAAGACCGGATCGAGGGGAAGTTTACTTTTTCTAAGCATCATTGCTTAGCAAAATAAGAAGGATGCGTGAACTACCATTTCTAACCACCATCAAAATTTCGGGTATTCCGATATTTAATCCTCTTGCACCCCAAATGCCCGAATACCTTCGACATTCACACCTTCTTGTCCAAGAAGATTAAATAGGGGCATCTGTCATACCCCAAATTTTGACCACTAAGATTTCCCATCATTGGGCAAATCATCATCACAATATGGGTAAACCATCGTACCTCATCAGTTTCCCCAAAGATGGGTGAACATTCACTACAAACAAAAATTAGGGTTTCAAGCCCTCCCAAAGCCTTAGACAAAGGATCAATCAAGGAATGACATGATCTTCAACTTGTCTAATCTCTCAAACACCCACAAAGGATCAAGAGGACTCTCACATCAAGAATCAAGCATAAAGATGCAACATTCCAAGTGGATCAAGCCTCAAGTTCATCTAATACAAAGTCAACTGACGCAGAAAGTCAAAATTTGACTTTTGGTCAACTATGAGCTTCACAAGCCATTACTCAAGAAAATATGATGGATGATTGCATTTGATCGAATTTAAATCAAGAAATCACGCAAAGTTGCAAAATTGATCAAATTGAAAGAAACTTAGAAATTTTTTCTAAGTTAAAATCATGCTCAAGTGCACAACTTTTCAAGGTTGTAACTATTGATCCAAGCATCCATTGATTTTGCGTAAGGGCTACTTTTAAAGAGGGTTTTTGATAATTCAACATTTTAGAAGGAATCAACTCAAAATATCATAAGGATTGAAAGATATAAGTGATCAAAGTTGGGAATTCTTAATGTCAGATGTTCCGACATTCCGTAGGACATCATTAATTATTTTTCCAGCAAGAAAGTCCCAACTTTAAAGACATTTTTCTCCATGATCCAGGTTGATTCAAGCCATGTCATGAACATGAAAGTTGAAGTACGTCATCTCACCTTTCCAGAAAGTCCTAGAAAGCCCATTTATCATTCACGAGCATAAAGTTATGGTCTCTACAAAAGGCATTGATAAAACAGAATTTTTAAGACAACTTTTAGGACAGACTTGATCACACAAGTTCAAGGTCATTTTTAACAACTTTACAAGTCTTATCTTCACAAACCTTGAACATCAAAGTTGAAGTACGTCATCTCAGCTTTCCAGAAAGTTGTAGAACGTCAATTTATCATACTCGAGCAGGAAGTTATGGACTTTACAGTAAAGCTTGCTGCAGCTGTTTTTTTTAGGACAGATTTTGTGCACTTTTTCTTGTGCCACACAATTTTCAAGCTTTGTCACCATGCAGGACAAGCATCAAAGATGCAATTCACTTCAACTCAAAATATCATAGTGGATTAAAAGATATAAGTGATTAAAGTTTGGAATTATTAATGTTCAAAGTTGTCAAATATTTCAACATTTCATAGGACATCATTAATATTTTTCCAGCAAGAATGTCCCAACTTCAATGACGTTTTTCTCCATGATCCAAGTTGATTCAAGAAAAACCCTGAACATCAAAGTTGAAGTATGTCATCTCAGCTTTCCAAAAAGTTCTGGAACAACCATTTATCATTCTTGAGCAAGAAGTTATGGATTTTACAACAAGGCTTGCTGCAACTGATTTTTTAAGACAGGTTTCAGGACAGATTTGCACATTTCTTGTGCCACACGAATTTTTAAGCCTTGTCATCCTTTTGCACACCTGAGGAGGGGACAATCAAAAGACAAGCTCTGATTCCCAAGCCTCCCAAGTCCAAGATTCCACAAGTAGCATGCCAAACCTAAAAAGCTACAAAGATGCCAAATATCCAATTTTGTTTTCAAGCATTCAATACATTCAGCAAGGTGGCATGAACTGAGCCAAATTCTAACTGAATTCTGTCCAAGTTGATCTCTGAACCTAAGCTATAAAGCCTGTGCTCTAACCTCTAGTCAATGGCTAGAGGAGACTTGAATTCCTATTGATCAACATTTGCCAAACCTCTGCAGCAGTTGCCATTCACTATTGCAGCCAAAACAAACTTGCTCTATTATAAATAGAGCTCAATTGTGATTAGTTTGAGTACACCAAAGCCATGAAACATATGCTTTCCTCAAAATCTCCTTCTCACTTCCAATTTTGCCTTCTAAGGCAAGTCACTATCGGGTTTTGAGTTTGAGAGCAATTCCAACCAAACCAATCACACACACACCTCATAAACATCATATAGAGGTGATCTAAACACTAACACAACATCTGGAACATCAAATTCATCAAATCACCAGCCAATTGCTCAAGTTCTTGACAAAGTTACAGTTGAGATGCCATGAAGTGATCCAACTATTTCCAATCCAGTCCAAGCATTCAAACACACTCTTGGAGGATCAAGGAAGCTCATAGAATCTTCCTCTTACTGTTGTAATTACATTGAAGAGGCATTGGACCTTGCTCCAATCGGTAAGTGTTCTTACACTTTGAAACTCCATATACATGCATCATTATTGATCAATTCTTGAAGCAAAAATGTAGTCCTTCATGTGTTTGTTGTGATCTTCCTACTGTTTGCACTTTAATATGTTTATATGTGGAGTTTATGTTGTTTTAAAATTAAGGTCCAGTTCTGGTTTATTGCCTTTTGTGTTCTGTACATTAAGTTTCAGTGTGCATGAGTGATACCACTGGATTGCTTGCGGAAAATCGGTCAAGATAGGTTCTTACGGATTTTAATTTCGTTAAAAATTGAGAGATTTATGAGTGTTGGAAGTTTGATAAAAAAGATGTTGAAAACTAAAGTTTCAATTCTGGTTTTTGCCTCAAAAGAGATGTCGAAGATGATGTTGTGACATCTTTCCTTTTTCTCTTATCTTCAAAACTCAACCAATTCTTTCACATAGTAAAAATCATCATTTTCCAATTCTGTTTTACACACTTCTTATTCATACTCCAAAATATTTCATTCCACAAAAAAAATCAAATTTATATTATTTATTTAATATAGTTGGTATTTTTGTGAATAAATCCCTTTTTAATTGTTTTTAAACATTTTAAAAGTGAATTCTCATCATGAAAATCAAAACCAAATGAATTTTAATTCATCTTGTGATTAAAACATCATTTTTCAAACCTCAACCAAAAATCACAAGTTGTTTATTCAAACTTATTTGGTATTTTATAATTTTTATTTGATTTTTTTTAAGAATTTACTTTTAAAAATGATGAAATTAGGGTTTCTTTGATTTTCACCCAAACAAATCTTTTTCAAACACTTTGGGCCTCTAATAGAGTGTAAGACCCAACCCCCCTTTGAAAACCAAACATTTTTTGGCCTCAGTCATTGTATAAGACCCACTGCGTTTTCAAAAATCTCGGCACAATTGCCATTTCAAAACGAAAATCATCTGGGCCTATCCTTGAGTTGTAAGCCCCATCTCTTGTATAAAAAAACTCTTTGGGCCTCTAATATAGTGTAAGACCCAATCTCCTTTTAACTAAAACCTTTTTGGGCCTCAGATATTGTATAAGTCCCTCTGTGTTAAAAGAAAAACCCTCGGCATGATCGCCAGTTCAAAAATCAAATCATCTGGGCCTACCCTCGTGTTATAAGTCCCATTTCCTTTCTTTAAAACTCTTTGGGCCTCTAATAGAGTGTAAAACCTAATCCCCTTGTACATAAAAAACTTTTGGGCCTCACATATTGTATAAGTCCCTCTGTACAGTTTTTAAAACAATGGTGCAATCATCGTTAAAAACTTGGGCCTCTCCTTGAGCTGTAAGCCCCAACAAACTTTTCAAAGCACTTTCTCCTTTGATTTTGAATATAATATTGTTATCAAAGTTTTCTTTGTTGAACAACTAACAAAACAGCATGGAAGCTCTACAACGGGTAAGTGTTTATCCGCTTTTATTTATCGCTTTCATATGTATATATAACTGTATTGTGGGGCTGCTTCATTGTAAGTCTTCTTTCACATCCTTTTATATAATTGTCAAATATCAACTGTGCAATACTAGTATAGTTATTTAGAGTTTTCCCCGGCAACTACGTATATCACTAGGTAAAGCCTTGTTGGTCACTCCTAAATACAGTCAAAACTAGATCCCCGGTAGGATTCCAGATACATTATTCCCTTCTCTTGGGGTTAAACAATATGGAACAAAGAGAAAGACAATATTCTCGGTGAACCTTTTCTCAAACTGTCACTCTTAGAAATTGTCAAAGAAACTCTACTCCCCATAGTTGATCTATTCTCTGTGAATAGCATCTCTTGAGTTTCTTCCAAATTCTCAAACTTTCCTGGAATGATCTATTCTCAGTGAATGGCATTTCTTGAACTTCTCTTGGTTTGGGGACCCACTGGCTTCCTAAAAGCATCCCCGCCTCCTCTTGGGCGTTGTACAACGACCCTTCGGCTTCTTAGAAGTTCTCATGCCTTCTCTTGGGCTTAATACAAGACCCTAACGACCTCTTAAAAGGTATAAGACAAAACTTAGTCATCCTTTGCTAGAGCAGTCTTTCCAGTGTCAAACCTCTGACCACTTTAGGGTTGATACTCATTCCTTAATGCCCGTGCCTCCTCTTGGGCATTGTACAATAGATAAAACTCTAGACTTGGACATTCTAAACCCCCTTGAGTCTCAAAGACATTCTCAAGTTCCTTTCAAACATAGGAAAAAACACTAATCACTCTGAAACCCAGTCTCTCTCATGAGAGTTACCCACCCTTGGACCTGCCTATCGATCTAATCCTCAGCTGTAAGACAACCTCCTCTTGGGCTTTGTACAATGATTCTCCCCAACGGACCTAACCTTTTCAGACTCTCTTGTTGAGTATAAAAGACTCTCTTGTTGAGTCAATCTCCTTTTAGCCTCCATCTCGGGCTTCGTAAGAGACACTAAAACACTCCCTTGTTGAGTATAAAAGACCCTCTTGTTAAGTCAAATAACCTTTTAGCCTCCGTCTTGGGCTTCATATAAGACACATATAAAACATTCTCTTATTGAGTATAAAGGACTCTCTTGTTGAGTCGATCTCCTTTTAGCCTCTATCTCGGGCTTCGTACGAGACAACAAAACACTCTCTTGTTGAGTATAAAAGACTCTCTTGTTGAGTCACTTCCCTTTTAGCCTCCATCTCGGGCTTCGTACGAGACACTAAATCACTCTCTTGTTGAGTATAAAAGATTCTCTTGTTGAGTCAAACCTTTTAGCCTCCGTCTTGGGCTTCGTATAAGACACATAAAAGCACTCTCTTGTTGAGTCAGTCACTTGTTAGCACCCTCTTATTGGGTCAATCGCCTCCTCTTAGGCTTTGTAGAAGGAAACCTCGGTTGAGTCAATTAACCATTTAGCATCAAAATCCGTGCCTTGCTCACAACATACAAACATCAACAACTCCTCTTTAGAGATGACAAATTCTCTCTCATCCAAACCCTTTTAGCTTCACATCTTGGGCTTTGAACAAGATACAAATCACCTTTAGCTTCATGTCTTGGGCTTTGAACAAGACACCAAAACAACCTTTTTCCTCCCATAGAATATGAGGAACTACAATCACTCTGATTTCCCTGTTTCGTTAAACGGGAATACGTAGGCATAAGATTGCAAAAATCTTAGCGAGCATACTAATCAAAAACCCAAAATCCAGTATCTGCATCAAATCAACCCAAAAGCATCAAATCTAAACACATTACTTAAAACCTCACAAATAGTCCAAACATTGTGTTCTTAACAAAATAAACTGAAGAGGGGCCCACGTCTTAATAGCATCTGTAAACGAACAGTTTTGACTGTTTAACCTCAGTATGCGAGCAGGGTTAATTGGAGACATCTATTTACCTTCCTTAATCAGCTTAACAGGATAAAAAATGAATCGAACTGTAGTACCCTAGCGATAATGCTTCAAGACCACAAAAATCACGCTACAGGACCCCCCAATCTCTTAAGCATTTGTTAAAGAAAACATCTGCGTGCAAGGTTAGTTTTAGATATCTTCCCTTTCCTTTCCAGCTTCATAGGATAAATAAGAAATCAGAAAGTAGCACCCAATTCCAACCAATGGCGATAAGGTGGCCGCGTCACCGACAAATATCACACGCTACAGTAGGAACCCGGGACCTGTCACGTCCTGGCATGCCAGGATAACAAGAAGAACAAGTGCGCTTGGTCCAACAGGTTTTAATTCCAAAAGATGTTAGAACAAATGTCTTTAAGTATCAAAGAGCTAGCAAGAGGGATTGAAGTGCATTGGGAAGCAATTGCTTAGTTGTAAAGCAAAGAAATAAGATTGTGCGCTACAAGACAAAATGCTAACGCATAATACAAGACCAATGATTCTGGAACGTCGCATATTCCTTTACCTCCTGCTCCACGACCCTGCTCTGGATTTTTTGTCCCCTGCGTACTTGGACACCTCAGCCCTAGGCATTTTAGAAGAAGAGAAAATGAGGGAAAATTGATGAGCTTATGGGCCAAATCAAAAATCCCATGATCCAAGGAATATTCCTAGACCCTAGCTTGGTTCCCTATAAAAGAAACAATTGAAAGGCTGATAAAGGAGTACAAGGGTCAACAAATTTTACACATTTAGAAAGAAGTTTGTAAACACTTTTAGTGAGTGAGAGCAAAGAAGGCAATTGAAATGACACATTATTCTACAGAGAAGGAGGATTCCTACTTCAGCTGGCACGACAACGCCTGAATCTTGTTGATTAAAGATTACAAGCAGTCAACACTGTTACCTAGGTTGAGTTTCTTTAATGCTTATGTGTTTAGAAATGTTTACTCTAGGAACCAGTATGCTTGTAGTTGTTAAAGTCATTATGAGCTAAAACTTTTTGTGTTGAGCAATGTGATATTTATTAGTAATGAATCTTTATGTTTATAATGTGTGTTAATGATTGATTTTAGCATTTATGTTATTTTTATATATCTGGTTTTGAGTTTGATCACCTTAGAATTAAGTAAAAGCTTGTTAGTGTGGGGAACCCATTAATCAAGTGGAACTAATGCTAAATATGGTTGAAAATAGTAGGATATGCATATTCATAAGATTAACTACCTTAGAAATAAGGAGTTACAACCATAGGAGAAGTGCAGAATGATATTGCCATGCATAATAATAATGTGAGACTTAGGAATTTGTTTCTTACTATTCATGCATATGATTCAATATTGTAGGAATACACGCTTAGATTGCATTCTGTTCTCATTTGTCATAACACTTCAGATCATATTTATGTTAGATTCATACATTAATAAGTGGGTCATTATTCAACACGTTTGATCTTGTATTCTTCTCTTTCTTTATAACATAACATTACATTACATCAAAGAATACTCGTTTTACATATGAGGGAGTGAGATGAGAAAAGAAGTTACATCAAGAGATTAAAAGAGAGGCACGACACACATGTCGTATTTTAAAATCCCAAAACAAAATAAAGGAAAACAAAGGCCATAACGGATCACCATAAGAGAACAATAATAAATAAATTTTTATTATTTGTAATTTAAATCATGTTAATCAAATAAATCAAATTAAATTTTGGAAAATTAACAATTCATTTGAAATCGGCGTATTTTTTTGCATCAACACTTGATTCTTTCTATAAACATTAAAGCACAACTTTTGTGTCGTCATAACCCTAATCACACACCTCTTTGACATCATAACCCTTGTGTCGTCATGAACCCTAATGCAACAACTTCATACCTTCAAAACACCATGATCAATAATTCAGTATGATTGATCGACGTGCCATTGCTTCACCATACTAATGTTGGATTTCGAAGCCAATGAACATGGATCGCTCAAAAGAATAACAATCATTACGTGATTGAATGGACGAAATAGAAACAATATATCCAATATACCATGTTTGCACTAGAGTTACTTATATCACATATAAAATTTGATAGATCATATTTGTGTAGCTTAAGGACGATCCATGTATCGCTGCTTCACTATACTAATGTAGGATTCCGAAGCATGGTCAATATCGATCTTCCAAATCGTACACAACCTGATGCCAAAATTCAATTGCTTGATTATAATTTAATTTATTCTGTGTTTTAATCGATTTACAATAGAAAGTACAAAAAATAAACATCTATCAGATGCATGGTTTCGTAATTGGCTCTGATACCACTGAAGGGAAATGACGATCCAAAACGTAGTGGAAATAAATTTTTCCCTTTAGTGATCCTTACGAATGGACATGATCAGTGATAGAAACAGTTATCTCTTGTGGAGATAAAACTTTTGATGTTGAATCGAAGGAGTGATCACGAGCGTTGAATGATGAACAATGCCTCTACTAAGTCCACATAAACATATTCCTTCAGTCTCAGTGTTAGCTGCTACGATTGAAGGCAATGAGTGTGTGTGTGTGCGCGTGCGTGCGAGAGAGAGAGATTGAAAGAGAGAGAGAGAGAGAGAAGGAAAATACGGTTAGGGTTTCACAGACTGAATTTTCATTAAGTGTGAATGCTTCTGCACAAGAGTTCTATTTATGGAACCACTTGTGTGGGATGCAAGCTAAAAAGCCCATTTAGGTGCACGCGCACCATATCTTATGGGGTACAATATATCACTTAAGCACGTGGTACCTTACCACATTCGTATTCTACTTAAGTGCATTGTACCTTATGGTGTTCTACATTTACAGTGCAACGTACCTTACGGTGTTCCTTATTTACTCTATCTCTTATCAATTTGTCCTTATGTGTGTGACCCTGTTTCATGACGTTGGCATTTATATTAAATCATACATTTAACATAATAAATAGTGAGCAATATCTAGCAACACATCACTGCTACCCAAGTCACGAAAATATCATGCGATCTGACAAAACCTTTTGTGATAATACTTGTGTGTACTAATACCTTTTTTCCTTTATGTATATATTGAACACAAGGCATATATTGTGTCATCCTCTTCCAGGTAAATATTGGGCCCTTAGACATTTATCCTAATATGCAGGATGGGAAAATTCCATCTAGGTCACTCATGTCTCTCAACATGCTTTATGGAGTACCCATCAATTGTCTTTATGGTCATCCAGTTACGGAGAATAATTAATTAGAAATAAAGTACTCGACTCTACATTTAGGGTCCATAGTGGTTTCAGGTCAAAGGGTGGTATACACCACTATCACCACGAGAGTAACTTATGAAACTTTGCATAACATTCTATGTAGTACTCTCATAGCTAGTCAATCCAGTATAAATATTACTCCTATAATTCATACCTATGTTATAACTTGATAACTCTTTATTCATGATCCATGAGATGTGATAATCAGTCTATCTACATAATAATTTTAATGCTTTAAGGTTATCCCACTTCACAGTAAAGCCCGACTACGAATACTTAAAGAATAATGTCCTTATGTTTAATGGAATCTCTTGATTAAGTCACACTTAATATTTCATTAAACAGACTAACTATTCTAAAGACTTTATTATTGTGGAAAAACAAACATAATAAAAAAAATACCTTTTATCAATTATCTAAATAAGCACAAAACATGCCTAACCACTACCAACTATGCCCTTCATTAAAAACTTAAATTACACTAAAGAAAGCCCTTTATAATCATTGACTAATACTATGTTTTTACCTCAATGAAAAGCACTCAAATGGCCATGTCACCATGTGGCGAGATTCTGAGAGCTTTTTATTTACATTTTTAAAAAATTTGGCCCATCGCTTAAGGGTATGTTTGGATTGGTGGTATGGAATGAAATGGAATAGAGTAGAGTGGTAATTAATGGGATTTCATTGTTTGGATATGAAAATAATTGATGGAATGAAATAGAACATGATGGAATCCATTCCATCCCATTCCATCCAAATCCCCATTTTTTGTTCCATCCAATTTTGAGTGTATGTGATGGAATGAGATATTTTTAATAAAATAACCAAACAATGGAATGAGAATTCCACTCCGTTCCATTCCGCTCCGCTATGTTCCGCTATGTCCTGTTCCGTTATTTTCCATCAATCCAAACATAGCCTAAAGATTTCAGATACCATCACTTTGTCCATTGTTTCACTACCATTTTTCTTTTTAGATTTACCATATTTCCATACCGTCTTTTTTAGTTTCTCTCTCCCATTTTCTCTCTTTTTCCTTGAAACGCTAGCGTTGCCGCCCCTTTCTCAACCATGTATCTGACTACCCTACCGATCTCGTCATCGAAATGGGTGTTAAGGCTAATTATGAGGTTGCTTAATGTTTCCTGGTAAGCTATTGTTGTTTTGAGGCTTACTTTCTTCGTTTTCCCTTCTCCTATAAAATCATGTGATGCAGTGATTTTCAAATTTCCAGCCAAAAAGGTTTCTGTTTCGCCTTCTCCGGGTAAGGGTTTTGGGCAAGCAGCAGCTTGTTCTGAGATAGTTCGATTTTCTAATGAACAAGATTGTGAGGTAATTTAAAATTGTTCATAATATTAAGGTTTTAGTTGTTTTTTTAAATTCAATTTGTGATTAACTTGGTTTATTTGATTTTTTTTGTAAGATTGGTAGAATACCGAATGAATAGGCTTGGTGTTTGTTGCCTCTAGTGTAGGATAATAAGGTTATGATTAAAGGGAAATGTGAGTTTGCACCTAATTTTTTGGGCATCATGGATACTATCATTTTATTAATCAGGTACATGCTCATTGCAAAAAGTTTATTGGGTTTACACACTATGAAGATGATGCTTACTTTCTTTGTTTATATAATTGATATCCGCAATGAGTGGATTGCATTTTTGAATTATTTTCATTTTTTATATTTTATTTCTATGTTTGTGAATATGAATTTTATTTTATGCTTTATTGAAAGCTAGCCACCGGGGGAGGTGGTGGAGATATTGGAAAGATACTCAGTTATGGTGGTGGTGATGGAGGTCACGGTGATGGTGACGATGACGACTACTTTGATGACTTTGATGAGGGTGATAAGGGAGATGAGGATGGATTGTTAAGAAGATGCATAATTCTTCAAGAGGTTAGACATATAATTTATGTTAATTAAAAATATGTTTGTTTCTCATTTTGAAGTATATGTTATATTTCGGCAAGAACTGTTATGGATTTGCTCGCTGGATTTCGGCAAGCTTATGAATTGGCATAATACTTTTCTGGTTATGCGCGGTTTAGTGGTGAAGCATGTAGCCACATACTTACTAAAATTCTGCTTTTAGGGCTTGGTTAGCTCAACCGAAATGGTGAAGTACTTAACAATGAATGCCAGGCCATCCTCCAGTAGGCTTATATCTAGAAAAATACCGCAAGGACTGTCAAGGGCTTTCATTGGCAGGTAGTCTCAATTATATCTCGGTTTACTTCAAATATTTCATCAAAATAAAGAAGTTGGCAATCTAATATCTCAAAACTTAAGCTCATGTCATTGCTTATGTATCATGAGTTTTCCGTTCTTTTGCTTAAACATTTTTCTTTAGTAAATGCTATTAATGAGAGGACCGTTGTCCTCAGAGGAAAATCTTAATGATAGAAATAAGAATTCTGATTTATGTTTTTTCCTGTATGTATAAGAGGAATATGTATTTTGCTTACATGAATAAGTAAATATGGTTCGTGGGACATCCTGAGAACATGAAATAGATGTCCTAATGTCTTGACTTTTGATAATTTAGTCTGTCGTCAAATCTTAAATATTATGAAAATTGATAAACTTTCTTTTTGGAGTGTATTGTTTACACTATTGTCATATATAAATATCTATTTGTACAGGATGCTTACAAATTCTGCTTTCATGTATAGGTTTCTATTAGAGGAAGTTTCTACTATAGGCTGCTCCGTGTGGTGGGAGATTAAAAATCGAAAAGACAGGTGTATTTTGTATTTTCAAAAGATATGGATGCTTGTTTGGTATTGATATATCGAATAATTCTGATTTTTTTTTTTTTTAAATTCTAGGATAAAGCAAGAGTGGGATCTTGCACTTATCAATATGCTCACCGCAGCAGCATGCAATGTCGTAGTTGTTTGGTCCCTTGCTCCTTGTCGTTCATATGGAAACACATTTCAATTTGATTTACAAAATACATTGCAGAAGCTTCCAAACAACATATTTGAAATGAGCTATCCTCTTAGGGAATTTGACCTACAAAAAAAGAATTCAAGCCTTTTTGTTCAAGGCTACTGAGTTGTGAATGTTTGGTTTAGGCACGAGTGCAGTACAGGGTGCCTTGTCAAGCACTTTGGCTAAGAAAAAGGGAGGAAGGTGTGCAGGGTCCAAACCAAGCTTATATTTGATAGAATTCAATTTACTGAATTTAATTGAGCAAACCAAGCTAATTGTATTGGGAAAACTGATTGCTACGTATACTAATTTGTGATACTTGAACTGTATTGCATATTATCAGTGATTGTTCCAACTGTGAGCAGTAATGCACTTGGTTATGGTGCTTTTCTTAGAATCTATGCTAACCGGAGATATCAACTACTCTGTGGATTTGATAGAGCAATGTTCATTCGTTTTGATGTTATTGGAGTCACATTGTTCTTAAGCACCACATTCACGTATGTTTTTTCCCTTACCAAATGACCAGTTCATTGAACTGAATCCAGTTTAGGCGTTATGTACTTATGTGGACGTGTTTCTGGCATTTATTAATGACTTCGACATTTCCTCTTTAGTTTTATTAGTACTTTGACATGCATTCTTTGCATCTATTATAAATATGATCTACCATGTATTCTCTTTTTATAATGTGTGCCCTGCATTCTGTTGAAAAGAAACAATAATTGGCACAAAATTTTTACAATGATTCTACTTTACTTGACTTCACACTCAGTTTTGAATTCTTCATAAATGTTATCACTAGTTTTTTTGTATAAGAAAAAATATTGTTAAATTTTGATGTGATATATTTTGAGGATTTATTCGAAATGTTATACAGGGTCTTGAACTTTCAATTAGGACAGACTTCAAAGTGTACATGGCTTGGAGTTGATGCAGATCCACTAGCTCAGTCAGATGAGGTCTTGAAGGTTTACAACAGGACATCTGAAAATGTAGAAAACCATCATCATCTAAATGGTTTATATCGAAGAATGCAGTTGTTTCTGGGCTTGAGCTCTTAGAGAGGATGATTAGCTACCTAAGATTTTTCTTTCCATCAATTTGAGGAGGGTTTTTTTATCATTGAATTTTTGGAGGGATTCTTGTATTATGGTTCCATTTATCATGTTAAGACTTGGTTGGGTTTAAATAACAGTCAGGTGGTGGTTGTTGTCCTACAAAATAATTTATGTACAATTTTTGTTTTTCATTGACTGTCACTGTGAGATTTTAATGGTATGATACTTGCCATTGTAAAATTCATTTATTAAATTTGCTTTAATGCTACTTCTGAGTTAAAGCCCAAGTCTGGGATACTTTGTTCGATTTTGATGGAAGCAACTTGAAGTCTTAGGAATCATAAACATTTTAATCAATCTCGTTTTCTTTTGTCGATGATCCATTGCTAATGTATACACATTGTGTTAGTCCTCTTATATTTGCATATAATTTAGTCTAAATGATGCTTTTGAATATAGGTTGATGAATTCCAGAGGAAATACTGCCGGAGCCATTAAGTCGCCCGACACAAGAGCCTCTTTTACCAATTTTTAAATATTACACATGTTTTTTTTATCTGACCCTGTATAATATTTATAATTTAAATAATATCATCTATCTAACTAAGCTTGAAAACCACCATTAAACTTCCTAATATACCCTTTCATTACATTTCAAAATACACATTAAAAAAGTCCTTTTCAGTCATTGACTAAATAACTCATATGAAGTGACACTAAATACAACCAATTAGATCTAAGTAAAAAATAAATAAATATATCTCTTAATGATGAAATATCTTAAATCTTAATATGATATTATGTTTCTAATCTTTTTCACTGAAATATGATTGAAGAAACAATTTATTTTCATTGTCAAAATAATATGTTGTTATTTGGTAGGTGTATACCAATTTTTGTTTTTCATTTAAATGTCTCAATCTATACCCAAATGTATGTCACTGAAAAGATGGTTATTGACTTATGGACAATTTGTGTCTATGCTCTAATCCTTTCATGCCTAAATTTTTTATTAACTTTAGTTTCAAGATATAAATATTTTTACTCGTGCTGACGCACGAGTCTTCTACTAGTTATTAATAAATAATTCGATACAAATAGAAAAAGTATTGGTTTCCAGAATCATAAGTAAATCAAGTTAAGTTATACCACTCCCTGTGGAGTTCACATCTTTACTAAATATAGAACTTTCTACAATTAAAGACCATGTATACTTTCATGTAATACTATATTTAGTCCCAACAGATGTCAATAATGTTGCTACTATTGCAAGGGTTAATCATATGATTGCAAGATATAACATTTGTCTATGAAATAAAAAAACTCAGAAGCGATAAGATTCAAGATCTTGAGTTATACATTTGTTCCAGAACTGTTACCTTCATCTTTTACCACTTTCTTCCAAAACCAGTGCCTCTCAAACAGAAGATAAATCTCTTCAATTGGAACTTGCTTGGTTTCCAGAAAGAAATAGTAGACAAAGAAGCAGATAAAGTAATCAATGCAGCAAACAACAAGAAGATTCCGTATTTGAGATGACAAAGCGACACGAAGAAGATTCCATATTTGGACCATTATCAACATGCTTAAGGTATCTTAGAAGCACCAACATTGTTTTTGTTATATTTCATTTTGTTTTATGTTTTATGGAGGGAATAGTGAATTTTGAGACTAGTTGTATTTTATCATTAACTAATGAGTATGCTTCAGTCAACATTATAAAGATAGATTTTCCAAGATTCAATGCTTGTGTTTTCATATAAAATATATGCTTGTTGAACCTCTATAGAGATTCTTATTGAAATAAATTGAAAATATTTTTTGAATGTCATTTATTTTTATCATAATTGTTTCTAAAGGCTTATTCAAGTATTTGTCAAATATATAACTTATACGCGCTAGCAATGAAAAGAGAGTTAACACATGATGAAAAATTTAAAACTCTTCCTCATAAAATCAGAAGGAACAAGTCCCCGAAGGTGTATCCCGACGGAATAGCCCGAAGGGTTATTAAGAAGGTACAAGATTTGATCTTTACTGCAAAAAAATTCCCCCTCCCCCTAAATTTACTAGTAACATTTGCCAATGAAATAAAAAACTCAGAAAGAACAAGATTCAAGATCTTGGGTTATACACTTGTTCCAGAGCTGTTACCTTCATCTTTTACCACTTTCTTCCAAAACCAGTGCCTCTCAAACAGAAGATAAATCTCTTCAATTGGAACTTGCTTGGTTTCTGGCAAGAAGAAGTACACAAAGCAGCTCATGAGGATAATCAATGCAGCAAACAGCAAGAAGATTCCATACTTGAGATGACAAAGCGACACGAGGAAGAACTGTGCCACAATAGCAGTGAAGATCATGTTGACACACACCACAACACTCTGTGCAGCTGACCTTATCTCTAATGGAAAGAGCTCACTAGGAACCAACCATCCTAAGGGACCCCAAGATCTTCCGTACGCCAGAACAAATAAGAAAATCACGATAACTAGAAATACAGCAACTTCAAATGACAGTTGTTTTCCTTTTCCAAATGAAACAGCCAAAATTATAGCTGTAGCAAGCTGTAGATTAAACGCTTACGTTAGCAAATAAGTTCATACAAGTCGATCCAAACAATTCGTGTTTAAGAAAAATTTATTGAAAATAGGTTAATATTTTGTATGGAAGGTGTAATTAATTACCATGCATAGTATCATTTCAGTACCAGCTTCCAAAAAGAAAGCTCTCCTACCAAACTTGTCAACAAAAGCCATTGAGATGAGTGTGGCAAGAACAAGGGCTACACTTGTAATAACAGATGAATACAAAGATGCACCAGATCCAAATCCTATTGTTTGGAAAATGACAGGAGCATAAAACAGGATGGAGTTGTTTCCTGTCAACTGTTGAAATGCTGGAATACACAATGCACCAATTATGAATTGAGGCCTGTTCTTTCTCAAAAGCAGATTCTGAAATGGATTCTTAATAGATTTTGCTTCCCTGCTAGCCTCAAGAAGATCATCAAATTCAGCATCAACATTCCTAGTTCCTCTAATCTTCTCCAACACTAATCTTCCTTCGTCGATTCGTCCTTGTTCGACAAGACTGTTTGGTGTTTCGGGACAAAAACAACCTCCAATGAACATGAATGTTGCTGGAACTGTTGCTAAACCTAGGGATAATCTCCATCCCCAAGGATGAAGTCTCTCAGTGGCATAATTCACAAGGTTAGCAATCAAAATTCCTAAACATGTTGTTAATTGGAAGAGTTGGTTCACTGCTCCTCTGATTTTTGCAGGTGCCATTTCTGATAGATATAATGGAACAGCCTGCACCATAATTTTCACAAAATCATGCAATGTAAGTAATATTTGTTGAACCATATAGCCCAACAATAGTCAATGTTTGACAATACTTTTTACTAAATGGCCTATCATAGAATAATAACAGTTTACTCAAATTCTACTATGCAATAGCCCATGGAACCGTTAAGTCAGCTTAGTTGGTAACTGTGCAGGGTCATTAGACTATATGATCACGAGTTCAAACCTGCGACATCTTAGTTATTCACTTTTAAAGAGTGAAGTTTCGGTCATTAAGCTACTAGACCAAAAAATTTGAACTTACTTGATTTCCAAATCCAATACCGACTCCAAGAAGGACACGTCCAATGATCAACATTGCAATATTTTTAGCACCTGCATTAAGAACAGCTCCTATAAAGAAACTTACAGACCCAGCTAAGATACTAGCTTTTCTGCCTTTGGTTTTTGTTAAACTTGAAGCACCAAATGTTGACACAAGAGCAGCAAAGTAGAGAGATGAAGTAAATAGTGTCAATATTTGATCATCATATTTACAATAATCTGTTTCTTGAAGCTTTGCATGCTTCCTCTCATATACATGCGGGAAGAATTCTATGAGGAAATCGTCCATAGAGGTAACTCCTCCTGTGATTATCAAACGACGTAAGATCTCAGACTCACCATATTATTATACTCTCTCTGGTCCTTATTATAATACGAAAATGTATTTAACCTTGTAAATTATGTCGAAATCAAAATTTTCAATAGTATTTTATTTTTAGAAGGAGATTCAAAATTTACAATTAAGTCGAACTCACCAGAAACACCTAGATCATAGCCAAATAGAGAGCCACCAAGAGCTCCAATAATGCAAGAAAATACGAGATATGAAGTAATCTTATGCTCATATAGATGAGCCCTCTTGAGGGTTCCACCATCTGAGAATCCTCCACCAGCCATTTTCCTTTATAGGCTTAATAAATTGTTAACCAGTTTCTTGATGAGTATTTTCAAATTAACACAAGAACAAATTTCATTAACTTATTTTAAACAAAATCAAAGTGATATTAAGAGAACAGTGATAAGTGAGGAAATTCAAAAACTATATGACAAAGTTAATACTAAGTGCTACTTGATTTTTCTTTACTTATTACTCAAAATTTCTTGATTTAGAAAATAGCATTGGAAGGCTATTATTAATTCTTTTGTGCAAACCACTCAAGTACAAGAAAGAAGGCATCAGTGTAGCAACAGTTATTAACTAAGAATAAATAAAATTAACTGTGAATATTTGAAAAAAAATTAATAATAATTATTTTTTTTTTGACTAATTCTTTGCCTTAAATAAGTTGAATTCTTTCCACTTAATGCGAAATCTCTTATCCATTGGTTTTCTTTCATGTCCTATTTTTTCTACATCTTCTTCTATATGTTTTTTTCTTTCTTTTTCATAAGTTAATTTAAATGTGCATATCATATATTATATAAAAGTCTCTCGGGGTCTTTTTCTTCTTTGTATGTCTTATATATTTTTGATATTTTGAGTAACTTTTTTAATAAAATATTGTAATTTAAAAACTTGGTTGAATCGAGTATTTTATTACATCAAATAGGATATATGAACATTTTTGTATAATTTTACATAACATTTATTTTTTTGGAAATCATATGACTAACAAATTTAAAATTCACTATAACTTTTTCGTTTTTAATTTTTTTTTACCAATGTTCCTAAATACAGGACTAAGTTACTAAATTTTAGAAAATTGACAATAATATTAAGATTGTATATAATTAATAGGCTTAAATAACCTCTTCGTTTTTAAAAGTTGGCTAGATTTTAATTTTCGTGAATTTTTTTATTGGAAAAACTTCTTAAATGTTAATATTCATTTAATTTTCGCCCTTAAAATTAAAATCTGAATGGATATCAATATTTAAAAAAAAAAACAAAATACAGAGACAAAAATAAAAAAATACGTCAACATATAAGGATGAAGCCTAATGTAATTAGAGATATGTTGTTAAAACATAGTTAAAAATTGAAGATTTGCATAAAAGAAATTTTATTTGCTTATGCATAAATTGTAACACGATCATACAACACCATGACACGATTTTTGAAAAAATTGTGACGTAATTTTAAAGAAATCGTGATGTAATTAGTAGCAGTGGCACGATTTTCTGAGTGCATCTTTCCATTTAGTTGTGTTTTGAATGATGTCAAAACTAGGAAAAAATATAACATTTTTGTACATTGGACGGTATCAGCCAATTCTAGGTGTACATTGTGCATTTTAGCATTATAATGCACGATAACATGTTTGAAAATGATTTAGAAAGGATCCATGCATCAAGAAAATATTTTTATGCATCAAAATTCTATTTTTGTGTGAAAAACACTGCATAGGTCAACACATACGACTTTAGGTCGACTTATGCAAGTTTTCTCTTCAGCATAGGTCGACACATAGCTTACTTAGGTAGACACCCATGCCTTATTAATGAAGCATGTAGCCACTGTTTATGTGTCGCCTCTCATAGGTCGACCTAAGACCTTTATAGGTCGACACATTTGTTTTCATAGGTTGACCTATAGACTTAAAATCTTTATTTTTTGTTTCCTTTTCATTTCCTTTTGCATGCTCTTTGCTTCATACACACACACACACACACACACACACACACACATACACACACATTGATACATGCATCATTTTCTAGTAAGGTTCTAGAGTAAAACCTACATGAAACCAGGATTTCAAAGAATACTCATCATCTTTAACCTCTCTTTTATGCATACACATAATCAAACTACACATAATAATTTTTTGATTGGGTGACCATCTAGATTATAGTTTATAACGTCTAATTAGGTTGTTGTACCAAGAATATTGGGTTGAGTTCTTTGAGGTTTCAAATAAGAAAATCGAGCTAGGGTTTTCCATAAAGATCATTGAGGATTTTAAGGTTTTGGACAAGATTACGCAATTTGGGTCCAGTCGAGTGAAAATCTTAGGACAAGGGGTGCCTTGCAAGGGAGTAGTGTGAGACGGTGGATCATGTTGGTAAACTTGGGTTTTAACAAGTGTGCGCTTGGGACTAATTTGACCATGTGAAATGTAACACCCTAAACCCCCGCGACAAATAATAATAAAATAACAGAGTAAAATAAACATACAATCATTTAGGATGCTACTTTCAACAATTCACCGCTCAGGCATACGACATGTAACACATAATTATCACCGACAAAATCATGCTTAAGAAATCTTCTCATATAGTAGCAGAAATTCAATGAAAGCATAACATATTTGAAACACGTGTTCATCATCAACTAAAGAAAACATCATACGGTAACAAAAAATAAGACATAGCGTTCCCTTTACGCCCAGTGTTACATATCAGAGCAGACGCTAACTCGAAACATAAAGTGAAGGACTCCGTCTCCACTAACCTCAACTCCACACTAATCTTGATTATCTGTACGTTACCCACGTAGAGGCAACATTCAAACAGAAGGGGTGAGATTCTCAAATCAACAAAAGAGATGCATAATATAAATATAAAAGTATATAAACATTACACGATTCACCCTATCATCGCAACATCAACACCAATACAATTTCTCACACAAACAAACAATCATGTACACCACGACACAACACAAGCATAATGCAATGCAATGAGACCCACAACTCGACTCAATACATGTGGTACCAATCCAATCCCTTTTTCATGATCATAATTCCCGTCGGAATTTCCATATAAGTCGCTCACACCCCACATGGGTACACGACTGCCGTAATCGCTCACACCCCACATGGGTACACGACTTATCACACAACTTATGCAACATGGCATGCATACTGTAACACCTCAAAATTTTCCCCTTTGCTTTTAGCACTAACTGGTTTATGTTTCCTTTCATTTGCATTATCATTCCTCCATTTGCATTGTCCTTTTGAGCATGGGATCAAGGTATTCTTTCAGCAGCCCACGACGTCATCAGTTCCAGTATGATTTTTAACAGTGTTCAAAGCCAAGCAGATAGCTTTCCAAGTCTTTTTGAGCATTTATTTTGCTCATTAAACGACTGGACGATCAGAAACTCTGGCAGTCAATTTTTGATCAGTTATTCAGCACCAGACGGTTGTTATCAGCAGTTTAATTCGAGTGCGAAAAACATTTCTCCGCATATTTCAAGTGTATTCCAGTGGTAATATCAGATGGCAAGTTTCAGAGGTCAATCATGGTTCAGAGCAGGTGGAACCAGACGAATATCCAAGTTTCCCTCCTTTTGGCGCCAAATTTTGAATTTTTGAATAGAGTAATGGATTACCCAAAGTGAGTAACCGATTACTCTGGGCGAAATTGCAAAAATGTGGCATTTTTCAGCACTGCAGAATTTTTGAGTATTTGTGATCATGTGCTTGGCTTGTGCATATGTGGGAAGGATCTAGAATTGATCTATTTTCATCATTTTCCATCAAAAAATTCAAATTCTTTCCACTCCAATTCCACTTTTTCTTTCCTAATTCACATTTCATCCCAATTTCCACTCACTTAACCTCACTCCCAACCCAAACTTAACTCCTAACCTAGGGTTTATTTAAACCAATTCATTCCAAACCTCAAAGACCTAGATCATTTTTTCACTCCCCAATTTTCAGAATTCTCTCAATTCTCTCTCACTTTTTCACTCTCAATCTCCATTTTCAACCACACTCAAATCTCTCTTTCAAAGATTAACAAGTTCTTCATTGGAACTTGTTAATTCTTAAGCTAAAGCCTCTCATCATCACTACATTTCAGCATTTCAATTTGGATTTTCGTTTGGATCTGGTGCTGAATTTTCAGAAGTGATTTTTGGAAGTGCTTTTGGAGTTTTGGTGCTTATTTGCTTGGATCTTCAACTTTTGAGTGCAAGAAGCTTGTGGATCTTGGATTTCTCTACTTGAATTCATCCATTTCTGTTTACAACACTTACCAAAGTAAATCTCAGCTTTTTAGGTTGGTTAATTTAGATCCATACTCATTTTAGCTTAATTGCAACTTATACAATGTAGATCCATGAATTTTGATGTGTTTTGATTCATTTGGTTGATCTTGATTGTGGATGTTGATGATTGTTGGATCTAATTGATGTTTGATTGTTGTGATTGAACTTAATTTTCGTGCCCTATTGTTTACATGATCATTTGAATGTTTGGATAAGTGATTGGCTGCTGAAAAGTGATTTTCAAAGTTGAATTTCTGCCTCTGTTCCAGTGGTAATCAATTACTCTAACAGGGTAATCGATTACTCTGCCTTATTTTCACATTTTTAGCAAATTTTCGACCGAGTAATCGATTACCCTATGTGAGTAATCGATTACCACTGAAGCAGATTATGTTTTTCTTGCATTTTCGTGTTTGTTTGAGGTCTCTTGCATGCCTAAACTTTATGGATTGATATGTTGATAATTTGTGGATCATTCTTGAGCTGTTGCACCTCACACTATTGTATGCACACAATTTTCTGACACGCGATTCTTTGATTTTTATCGTTTATGATCACGTTTGCGATGTTGCGTTCATGATGCGATGAACACATAGCACACACTTCTTGAGCATGTTGATTGTGACTTGTTGATGATGTTGCTGGGATTATTGTTTGAATACGAATATGATCTTGCTTTACCTTATCATGTGTTGTTTGCATAGATGTTTAGAGTGGATGTTTGTATAATTGTGGAGCATGTTTTGAATGTGATTCTTGTGGCTTCTTCTTGATATTCATGAGTTGATCTTTGAATTGATATACATGTTCACCTTGCTGCCATTTGCTTTCATGCCTTGATTTCACTTTGTTTGATCACTTGAAGTTATGTTGTGCATGAGTTATTTGTTGCTAATTGTTTGAGTGTTGTTGAGATACATACTTGATGCTCTTGATGCCACTTTCTAATGTGTGAATTGATTGACCTTTGGCATGACTTGAATTCTGACTTGGATCCACTTTCATCTTACCTTATTCACGTCATCTTTGTATGGGGTTCAATGATGTTTAACTATGCTTCTTACGCAAGTTTGCTTGCATTCTTTCTTGTTTGCTTTTACTCGCTTACTTGAGCTTTCTTGTGTGATCTTTTGAAGCATGATTAATGTTATGATTTGAGTATGATGTGTATGATGTGCTTGCTGCCCCGTTTTATTTCTCATCTTATACCTCTCTCTCTTCTTCATCTCTTTCACTCCTTCTCTTCCCTTGAGTCTCAAGACTTGTTTAAGTGTTGGATTCCTTCCCTTAGAGCTACCTAGTCCAACTTAATTTCCGATTAAGCTTGGAGTAGGATTAGCATTAGGCTTCCCTTTGAATGCTAACTTAAGTAGAAGTTTCCCTTTCAAACTCAACTATAGGGCCACCTTTGCATGACAACATTAGAATAGATTTCCCCTTAGTGTTTTCTTTTTCTTGAGTCTTCTCTTCTCATCTCATAACACTTCTAAAACACTTAATAAAATTAACGTGTATTGCGCATGAGCCTTGCATGTGGGAAGTGAGGAATGAGGGGTTCCCTCTCATTTTTCTAGAGTGTTTGGTGGGCGTTCCATCTTGGAACGATTTGCTAAGCATTCGTTCCTACATCATAGACTTCGGTGCAATGCAAGTTATGAACTAACTTCAATCCACTTCTGTCTAAAAAACACAAAAACAAACTCAAACCTTTTTCATCCTTCGGGATTGTTAAGTTCAACTCATTTTCATAAAAGGGCACGTTACTTCCGTCTCGTCGCAAACAGGCATCGACCATAACTGCCGGACGCGAATCTAACGTCGCTCATAAAAAATACTAACCGACCTCGTTAGGTCGAACTACGACTGCTCTGATTTCCTCTTTCTCGTCCGATTGAGGATATGTAGGCACAAGACGACGATGTCTTGGCGAGCAACCTTCCCCCTTAGTTCGTGTCTGAACTACGTTGACTCTGACTTTCCCATTGCACGAGGGAGTACATAGGCGTAGGACGAGCGATGTCCTATCGAGTCACTTCTTTTTCTTTTCTTCTTCGTTTCTTCGTTCCTTTCTGTTCCTGTTTCTCCTCCTTTCCCGTAGCAGCGGAACTCCAGACGACGACACCCTTTGACCGAGACAACAAACGTGGATCCCATCGAGTACGATGGACGTGTGGGGTGCTAACACCTTCCCTTCGCGTAACCGACTCCCTTATCTGTTTCTCTTAGTCGTGAGACCATGCTCTTTCTCTTCCCTCAGATTTACGTAGTGTTTCCTTTCCCTCTCTTGGGATAAATACACATTGCTGGTGACTCTGTTTTTCCGCGCCACTTTCGCGTTTGTACCACGGATGTAAATCCCCGGGAGCGACAGCTGGCGACTCTGCTGGGGACAAGTTGACCTCTTGCTGGTCCATCCCCTTTGCGAGTCAATCCTAGCGCTCTTTTGTTTTATTTCATGGGGTGTTTATCTGTTGTGCTTTATTTTGCTGTATATTGCTGTATATTACTGTTTTACTGTTTTTACTGCATTTATTGCATTGCATTTTATTATTATGCTGGACTGTGATGTGCTGTGCTGGTTTTCTGTTTGGCAGGTTGGGATTCTTTGAGAGATAAGCCCAATACACAGGCTTGAGCATACACTTAGGATTAGAGTGGAAAGTAGTGGGACCTACGCGCCGTCTTGGTGCATTTGGTGTTCACGAAATTCACATCCAGACGAGGCTATCTTGGGAGATATTCTGACGTGCGTGTCTTGCGCATTTCAGGGTGTTGATCTAGAGAGCTGTCGACTCTGGCGACCGTTTCTTCCGAGGACTCAGCAACGCCTCTCCTCCTGACATGTGATAATGGCAGACCAGAAATGGAAAACCTATTACACTTGTCGATCCGAGGACCCAATGCTGGGAATTTGCATAGGATGGCCTTATTTTTGGGAGAATCAGTGGACGACCTCTTTGTTTGGCGATAGTATTGTACCCCGAGGGATGAATGTACTATTGCTTCTTAAATCGAGAATCTGAGACTGAAGATCCCGTTTTCTAGAACCCGCATGTGAGAGGGGATGGGTGTTTGCAGGTCTACAAGTAACCAAAACCTTCAACCTACCCGGTTTTCTGGATTTCTCGACAGTATATAGTTTTACCTGGCTTTCTGGTTATCTCAGTGGTCCGATGTTCTGGAATTCTGGTCTTCTGGGTTGTGGTTCTCGTTCAGTTAACAGCACAACACATGTCCAGAGCAGTGATACCTTGATCCCATGTTTGCATTTGCATCATTTCTTGCATTCTAACATGTTTGACATTTTTCAGGGCTTGCATCTTACCTTTGATTCCGGTTGTTAAGGTGTTCTTGTCATGGGAGCTTAGAGGAAGAAGAATGTAGCGTACACGTTCCCAGACCCGACTCTGAAGTTGATTCACAAGCTGATTAGTATGACTGATCCTGAGATCCGTGCTAGGTTCAAGGAGGAATATGGGGAGATATTGAAGGTTGTCCGAAATATTTCACAAGAAGAGCATGATGACATTCACACGCTCCTTCAATTCTATGACCCTTCTTTGCGTTGTTTCACTTTTTCGGATTATGTATTGTCTCCGACTTTAGAGGAGTTCTCATTTATTTTGGGAACCACTGTCGATCCAAGGATACCTTTCTTTTTTGAAGAACAGCCCAGACTGGAAGAGATGGCGGCTGCTATTCACATGGGGGAATCCATCCTGAGTAACAATATCAGTGACAAGCAAGGGTTTAAGGGACTCCTTTTGAAGTTTCTGTTTGACCAAGCCTGCTCATGTGCTAAGGAGACAAATTGGCCTGCTTTCAATGCCATTTTAGCTCTTTGCATTTATGGGATTGTCCTATTCCCCAACATCCCGGAGTTTGTTGGCATGCAGGAAATTCGGATTTTCATCTTGAGAAACCCCGTGCCTACTCTTCTTGGTGACGTGTATCATTCAGTCCACTACAAGAACGAAAAGAGACAAGGAAGGACTGTAAGTTACTGCGCGCCGCTCCTATCTACTTGGTTTCTCAGTCATCTCCCTAAAGCTGGGGCTTTTGTTGATGCAAGGGATTCTATGGAGTGGTCTAAGAGGTTGATGGGATTGGCTGCTGACAACATCGTTTGGTTTAATCACAGTTTGCTAGGGATTGAGCTCATTTTCAACTGCGGAGGATTCCCAAATGTGCCCTTAATAGGGAGGAAAGGCGGAATTAATTATAACCCTTCCCTTGCTATCAGAAAATTTGGGTATGCATTGAAGACTCCCCCTGAGGAACAAGATATCAGAGAATCCTTGTTTTTCAATGGTACTACAAACCAAGAAATGGCAAGGAAGGTCGTGAACGCTTGGAAACAAGTTTTTAAAAGAGGAAAGACTTTCTTTGGGAAGTGTAACAACCAAGCTTTCTCTCCGTATGTGGAGTGGGTCCGGAAAAGGGCAGAAGAGGAGCTTCTTCCTTTCCCAATACAGTCGCCTTTGTACCCTCTGTTGATTGAGCCACCAACCACAGTGAAGATAGAGAAGTATACCAAATTGTGGGCTAAAAATGAGAAGCTTCGAGAGGAGAACGATGAGCTACAAAGAGAAATCTACCAGTTGAAGCATGAGCGGGGTGAAGCTGTTCATGTCGCCAAGTTGAAGACAGAGCTTCTCGCTAAGAAAGAAAAAGAGCTAGCTGAAGAGGTCACAGCCAGACAAAAGGTAGGGCAAGCTCTAAAAAGTGTTAGCAGGATTCTCAAATCCAAGAAGGAAGATCTAGCCAAAGCTTTGTCAAAGATTCATAAGTTCAACGCTTACCGAGATACTGTAATAACTGCCAACAAACAGAAAGAAGATAAGTTCCTGGATCAGATTGAGAGTTTGAAGACAAAGCTCAAGAAGAAAGAAGAGGAGATCTTATCAGGGACGTTCCAGAGACACACAGTTAATGAGCGACTGAATGAGGCCATAGCGACCATAGCAGAGCTAAAGTGAAGAGGCCTAGGGGTGAAGGCTCTAGATCAAGCAGTGGGTGGCACTCTGTAGTTTGTTTTTCTTTGCATCTCGGGTCACCACCAGAATTGTTGGCTGGGATCTTTGCTTCTTTTGTTTCAGAATTATTATGTTATTTTGGGTTGTAATCTCTGACAGTGATTTTCTCTGATTTATATATGAGCAGCAGTTTCGTCCTATCTTGTCTTTAAACTGGAATCAAGGGGTGGATCGCCCTGCAAATATCCAAACATGTTCATTTGCATTTGCATAATCATAATCATTTTTTTTTGCATAGCAGGTGTTCGTCTCGGGCTTTTCTAACCTTTATTTGGTTGCAGGCAGGATTGATAATCAGCCCATTCACCGATATTCTACTAGATCAAATCAAAGGAGAATTATGGAGAAGATGCAAGCAGAGATGGCCTCCATGCAAGCCCGTATAGACCAATTCATGGAGCTGATGCAAGGTGTTGCCCAAGGGCAAGAGCAGTTGAGGACTTTGGTCCAACCCTTAGTGGCAAAGGTGGATGAAGACGGGGTTCTTCACGGCGGAGTCCATACTGGAGTTATTGGTAATGGTGCTCAGGGAGGTCCTGTGGGTGTAGAGATCCTCATTCCTGGTGTTATGATTCCTCCTGGCGGAGGAGAGCCGCTTGTGATTCCTTCTGTTATGGGAGGAGGAAGTGTTTGTGCTGTTCATGGTCGTCGTTTCGAAGACCAACAAGATGACATTTTCTCTATGCCAGGCGGGGATGCTGGTCCTCAGGCCGACAATGATCAAAGGTTTTAACTCATTGAAGAACAACTAAGGGGAATGGTGAATCAGAATTCTGTAGGAATGGATCTGGAGGATTTGGGGCTGGATCCTGGTGTTGTAATTCTGCACAAATTTCAGGTGCCCACTTTTGTGAAATACAATGGTACCACCTGTCCCAAGACGCATGTTAGGGCATACGCGAGGAAGATGGCCACGTATTCTAAAGATGAGAAATTGCTGATGCATTTCTTCCAGGATAGCATGTCTGGGGCATCCTTGGAATGGTATATGTAGTTAGAGAGATGCCATGTTCGTAATTGGAGAGAGTTGGTCGAGGGCTTTATCAAGCACTACCAATATAACACTGATATGGCTCCTAACAGGACCCAGTTACAGAATATGTCTCAAAAGAATAATGAAAGCTTCAAAGAATATGCGCAGAGATGGCGTGAACTGGCGGCAAGGATGCAGCCGCCCATGTTGGAAAAAGAAATGCTGAATTTGTTTATGGATACTTTTCTGGGACGTAATTATGAGAAACTGTTACCTTGCGCGTCAGGCAAGTTTGCTGATTTGATCATGGTCGGGGAAATGTTAGAGAGTGGAATCAAAGCGGGGAAGGTAGTAGGTAGTGATGGGTCGTCTTCAGGTCAAGGGAAGAAACCCTACGCTAATTATAAGAAGAAGGAGGAAAAAAATTCTGTGTCGTCTCACCGAGGTAAAGGAAAAAAGCATCAGAGTTATAACCAGCAGGTAGCTTCAGTGACAATTCCTGCAGCGCTTCCACCTCAGCAGCAGCAAAATCAGGCTCCGCGTCAGTATCAGCCAAGGCCTAAGCAGAACCGACATTTTGATACTCCACCTCTGCCGTATTCACAGTTGTTTCAGCATTTGCTACAGTTGCAGTTAATCCAGAAAGGACTCTAGCTCCTCCCACCGGTAATCCACCTCCGGGTTATAATCCTAATGCCCACTGTGACTTTCATTCTGGGGCACCCGGACACTATATTAAAGACTGCAAAGCTTTTAAGCACGCAGTCCAAGACTTGGTGGATTCAAAGGTCATTAACTTTTCAAATGATGGGCCAAATGTCATCCAAAATCCAATACCGAACCATGGTGGGCCAAGGGTTAACGCTGTGTTAGAAGATAATGAATCTTTGAACTTGGTTACGGATGTTTATGAATTAAGGACTCCTTTGATGGTGGTAAAGGAGAGGTTATTGAGGGGTGGGGTGTCCCCCGGATGTGATGAGAATTGTTCAGAGTGTATGTCTCAAGTGAATGGGTGTGATTTGTTGAAGTCGGGAATTCAAAAGTTGATAGATGAAGGTCAATTGTAGTTTGACCGGTGTGACCAACAGAAATAAGTTGTTAGCGGGAAAAATGAGGTTGCTACCATTACTATCCCTTTCAAAATAATCACTATTTCAGGGCCAGTCACACCAGCACCGGTGATTATTACGGCTCCCGGACCCGTGCCATATGAGAGTACCAAGGTCATTCCTTGGAATTATGGAGCCGAAGTGTTTGTCAATGGACAGAAACAAGAACTGGTGGGAACTTCTGTAGTGAACTCTTGTGTTGAAAGCAATATTGAGGCAGGGGCTATCACGAGAAGTGGTAGGGTCTTTATCCCTTCAAATGATCAAGCTGGTAGTTCTAAATAAAACAAAGGGAAGCAGGTTGTAGGTAATTCTGTGCAAGCACCAGTAGTGAATGACTCCACGGCGGGGCCGATTGATAATTCTTTCTCCGAGAATGTAGAAGAATTTATGAGATTAATCAGGAAGAGCGATTACAAGATTGTTGATCAATTGCATCAGACTCCGTCCAAAATCTCTATCTTGTCCCTATTATTGTGTTCCGAGGCACACCGAAATGCATTGCTAAAAGTACTGAATGCTACTTACGTACCTCAAGAGATCTCTGTTAATCAGTTGGAGAGGGTAGTGGCCCATGTCAATGCAGGCAATGGTCTTGGTTTTACTGATGTTGACTTGATCCCAGCTGGGAGAAACCATAATAATGCCTTGCATATTTCTGTTGAATGCCGTGAATCGTTGATGTCTTATGTGCTTGTGGATACTGGGTCCTCTTTGAATGTTCTTCCTAAGAAAGCCTTGATGAAGCTGGACACCTGAGGGTTGATATGCACACCTAGTGATTTGGTGGTGCGCGCTTTCGACGGCTCGAAGAGGTCTGTTTTCGGTGAGATTATGCTACCAATTAAGGTTGGGCCGGAAGTTTTCGATGCTACCTTCTATATCATGGACATCCAACCTGCCTACAGCTGCCTGTTGGGTCGTCCATGGATTCACAGTGCTGGGGCTGTGACGTCTACATTGCATCAGAAGTTAAAGTACATGGTAGACGGACATGTGGTGATGATTTGTGGAGAAGAGGATATTATGATAAGCCAGCTATCTACTTTCAAGTATGTGGAGGTAGATGGTGAAATACATGAAACTCTATGTCAGGGTTTCGAAACAGTGAAGATCACTGAGAAGCCTCTCAGGGAAGGTAGCCAGTCGAAAGTGGTTCAGCCTACAGTGGTACACCAGCCGGAGATTTCAATGTCTTCCTTTAAAGATGCTCGGGCCGTGGTTGAAGCCGGTGGTTCACAAAAGTGGGGTCAGGTTATTGATATCCAAGAAAAGCAGAATACTCATGGACTGGGTTATAAGCCACCCAAGCGTCCTGAAGAGCCTCCCAAGTTCTATGGTCCAGTTCGTTTCACCAGTGCAGGTGTTTTCTTCGACAGAGTCAATGCTATTGAGGAGGATGGGGATAGTGATTGTGATATGGATAGTTGGATCCGTCCATGTGTCCCAGGCCAAAGCCTTCTCAACTGGTCGTCGGAGAGAGTCATTCAAGTGACCGGACCAGAGTAATTGCTTCTGTTTGTCATCTATGTTAGTCCTACGTTCTGCCCAAGACGTAATGACTCTTGTTTGTAGGGTTTGATTGTTTTTGTATGCTTTTTCTTTACCATTAATAAAGGACGTTTTCACATTCAAATGTTTTGACCCCTATTGTTCTATTTTTTGTTTTTGCATTAAAATCACAGCAAAATGGCAATGTGTTTTGTTTGATGCATCTATAATAAACATATATCATCAATCATGCAGGTTTTCTTGTTCAGATTCCACCCATCATGATTCAGCTATGGCTCGATATGACTTCGATAATCCCATATATCAGGCTAAAGAGGGGGCTGATGAAGATTGTGCCTTACCAGAGGAATTAGCCAGGCTGTTAAAACAAGAGGAAAAGGTCATTCTGCCTCATCAGGAGGAAATCGAGTTTGTTAAATTGGGAACTGAGGACGCAAAGAAAGAGGTACGGATTGAGGCTGCTTTAGAAGACTCTGTCAAGGGGAGATTGATTGAAATACTCCGAGAGTATGTGGATATCTTCGCCTGGTCTTACCAAGACATGCCTGGGCTCAACACTGACATCATGGTACACCGGCTGCCGCTCAAAGAAGGATGTGCTCCGGTTAAGCAGAAGCTGAGAAGGACGAAACCGGAAATGTCCGTCAAGATTAAAGAAGAGGTTCAGAAGCAGTTAGATGCTGGTTTTCTTGCTGTAACAAATTATCCTCCGTGGGTTGCTAATGTTGTGCTTGTACCTAAGAAGGACGAAAAGGTCAGGATGTGCGTTGATTACAGAGATCTGAATAGAGCAATCCCAAAAGATGATTTCCCGCTTCCTCACATTGATGTGTTAGTGGACAACACCGCTCAGTATTCTGTGTTTTCCTTCATGGATGGCTTATCTGGGTATAACCAAATCAAGATGGCCCCAGAGGACATGGAGAAGACGACGTTCATAACACCGTGGGGAACATTCTGTTACAAGGTGATGCCCTTTGGATTGAAAAATGTTGGGCCAACATATCAGCGGGCGATGGTGACTCTCTTTCATGATATGATTCACAAAGAGATCGAGGTCTATGTTGATGACATGATTGCAAAGTCACAGACGGAGGAAGAGTATCTAGTGAATCTTCAGAAACTGTTTGAGAGGTTGAGAAAGTTCAGACTGAGGTTGAATCCGAAAAAGTGCACCTTCGGGGTGAGATCTGGAAAGTTACTGGGTTTTATTGTCAGTGAAAGAGGTATCAAGGTTGACCCTACTAAAGTAAAATCCATTCAGGAAATGCCTGAACCAAGAACAGAAAAAGAGGTTCGCGGTTTCTTAGGGAGGTTGAACTACATTGCTATATTCATCTCTCATCTTACAGCCACGTGTGAACTGATATTCAAGTTGCTAAGAAAAGATCAAGAGGTCAGGTGGAACGAGAATTGTCAAAAGGCGTTCGAAAAAATAAAAGAATATTTGCAGGAACCTTCGGTCCTTATGCCGCCAGTGCCAGGAAGGCCATTAATTATGTATCTTACGGTTCTTGAGAACTCAATGGGGTGTGTGCTCGGTCAACACGATGATTTAGGTAGAAAAGAGCATGCCATTTACTACCTGAGTAAGAAATTTACTGATTGTGATTCGAGGTACTCGATGCTGGAGAAAACATGTTGAGCACTCGCTTGGGCAGCTAAGCGTTTGAGGCAGTATATGTTAAACCACACAACCCTTTTGATTTCGAAGATGGATCCGATCAAGTATGTGTTTGAAAAGCAGGCGCTTTCTGGAAGAATAGCCCGTTGGCAGATGGTTTTGACAGAATACGATATTCAATATGTTTCCCAAAAGGCCATTAAGGGAAGTGTTTTGTCAGAATATCTCGCTGAGCAACCAATTGAGGATTATCAACCGATGAAGTTTGAATTTCCAGATGAACACATTATGTATCTGAAGATGAAAGACTGTGAAGAGCCTCTACATGATGAAGGACCTGAAATTGAATCCAAATGGAAGTTGGTCTTTGATGGGGCTGTTAATTCATACGGTAACGGAATCGGGGCAGTCATTACGACTCCACAGGGTTCTCATATACCCTTCACTACCCGATTAGCGTTCATATGCACCAACAACGAGGCGGAGTATGAAGCATGCATTATGGGGTTGGAAGAAGTGATTGATTTGAGAATCAAGAACCTCGATGTTTATGGTGATTCCGCGTTGGTAGTTAATCAGATCACCAGAGAATGGGAAACTCGTCAAGCGAACTTGGTTTCTTATAACAACTATGCCAGGAGGTTGTTACGTTTCTTTGACAGAATTGATTTCCACCATATACCCCGGTTGGAGAATCAGATGGCCAATATGTTAGCGACGTTGTCTTCGATGTATCAGGTGAATCGTTGGAATGAAACTCCTCCGATCAGAATCATGCGCTTGGATATGCCAGCTTTTGTGTTTGCAATTGAAGATGTGTCAGATGGCAAACCTTGGTATCATGATATTAAGGTTTTTCTGAAGAGTCAAGAGTATCCAGAAGGTGCATCCACCAAAGACAAGAAAACTCTGAGGAGGCTGGCGGGAAATTTCTTTCTGACAAAAGACGAGGTGTTATACAAAAGGAATTTTGACATGGTCTTGCTACGTTGTGTTGATGAACACGAGGCAAACCTGTTAATGGAGGAAGTCCATGAAGGATCTTTCGGTACCCATGCCAATGGACATGCTATGGCCAGAAAACTGTTGAGAGCGGGGTATTATTGGATGACTATGGAATCCGATTGTTTCAAATAAGCCCGAAAATGTCATAAATGCCAGATTTATGCTGATAAGGTGCATGTGCCGCCTACTCCTCTGAATGTGTTGTCATCACCTTGGCCTTTTGCTATGTGGGGCATTGATATGATCGGAAAGATTGAGCCGACTACTTCCAATGGGCATCGCTTCATTTTGGTTGCCATTGATTATTTCACGAAGTGGGTGGAAGCAGCCTCATTTGCCAATGTCACCAGACAAGTGGTAGCCAGATTTATCAAGAAGGACATCATCTGCCGGTATGGAGTCCCGGAGAGAATCATTACTGATAATGGTTCAAATTTGAATAACAAAATGATGAAGGAGCTATGCCAGAGCTTTAATATTGAACATCACAAATCTTCTCCCTATCGTCCAAAGATGAATGAGGCTGTTGAAGCGGCAAATAAGAACATCAAGAAGATTGTGCAGAAAATGGTAGTGACCTATAAAGACTGGCATGAGATGTTGCCTTATGCTTTACATGGTTATTGTACGTCGGTACAAACATCGACTGGGGCAACCCCTTTCTCACTGGTATATGGTATAGAAGCAGTTCTACCATTAGAGGTTGAGATTCCTTCTTTAAGAATCCTTGCAGACGTGAAACTTGATGAAGCTGAGTGGGTGCGTTCTAGACTGGATCAACTGAACCTTATTGAAGAGAAGAGATTGGAAGCCATTGCACATGGTCGGTTGTATCAGAGCAGGATGAAGAAAGCCTTTGATCAGAAAGTGCGTCCTCGGTGTTTTCAGGCTGGTGAATTGGTTTTGAAAAGGATCCTTCCTCCTCAAACAGATCACTGGGGCAAGTGGACTCCAAACTACGAAGGGCCATATGTAGTAAGACAGGTTTTCTCTGGTGGAGCCTTATTACTCTCAACTATGGATAGCGAAGATTTTACGGCCCCTGTGAACGCAGACGTAGTAAAAAAATACTTTGCATAAAAGAGACCCGTTGGACACAAAAAGAAAGTCCAGGAAAAAAAGGGGCATCCGGGCGAACCATAAAAAGAAAGGGGTTCGGGCAAAATTTTGGGATAAAAAGAAAAAAAGAAAAAACCCGCAAAGTTGAAAACCTGAAAAGGCAACTTTGGCAAAAAAGGGATCCCGGTGGATTGAAAACCCGAAAAGGGCGATCCAGGCAAAAGTTAGGGATTTAAAAGCAAAAGGCTACGATCAGCGTTCGATCTGTGACCACTTTTGATACATGGAAATTTTGAAGGAAAGGTCAGTCCAGTCAGTCTCTTCGAAGGCCAAAACATCTGCGGATAAGCAAGGCATATTGGGTCATAGCTGAATTGAATCATGGTGGATATCTGTTCCCCACATTGCCGACATGTGTATTTTCTTTTATCTCTTTTTGCAATTACCTCTTTTCAGGAATTGCTTCCAAATGTAAATGCCTATTCACAGGCCAATTTCATTCAATAAAATTTTTATTTCACTCAAAAGCTTTCCCTTTGTGTTTTTACTTTTGCTATTTTGTTTGTGAAAACGTCCGATATTTTGATAGAACATTACATGCGAAAATGTTAAGCTTTGCGAAGCATATCAGAAAATAGTGGAAATTGCTTAGGCGGCGGTCATCGTGATGGTAATAGAAGTGGCCTTTTTGCATATAGAACTTTCTGTTGATTCTGTTTGCAGGGTAACAGGTTTGTCCTTCCCCAGTAGAGCGACTCTCCTCGACATTGAAAAGTTCATCCTCCTCAACAGGTTATTGCTTTCCCCAACCAGAGTGTCAAAGATTATCTTCCTCAGTAGAGTATGGAAGATTAATTCCCCAGCTAGAGTTGTGATCGATTCATCACTCTTTCTACAAGCAGTCAGAAGTTGATGCTGACACATCCCCAGCAAGAGACTTATAGAATATCTTCTTTGGACAAAGATGTTATTTTCCCCGCAGGGCCTGAGTACTCATTCTCCTCAGCTAGTTGAGAAATGTTTTCCTCACCAACAACGGTATGAGTTAATCCCCTCAGATGAGTAAGCTTGATGTTATCCTCTAGCAGGGTGGATGTCAGCATCTACCGTTCCTCAAGCAGGTTTGCTGGTCATGGCTGGTACTCCCCAGCAGGGTAAAATTACTAATATTCCCCGGCAGGGTAAAAGCAAGGGCATCTCCCAACAGTAGATTGAATTCAGTAATATACCCAAACAGGTTTGGAATTACTGACTTGTCTCCCCAAGCAAAGTTTTTGTTCAACGGCAGTTAAAGTCCCCAGCAAGCCTTAAGTCCAATGGTTATTGGCATATTTCAAGTCCAGGTGTTGAGTTCTGTCTTTGATGGAAGTCATTAGTAATCCCTAGCGGAGAGAGTTTCTCTTTGGGTTCCATCTTCATTATTCATTTTTATCCATCTCCAACAGAGTGGATCTTCTCTCAGAATTTTTTCATCTCAAGCAGAGTTTGTGATCAGGTTCTTCCTCAGTAGAGTAAAGTCTTTCTCAGTAGGGTCTTTTATTTCAGAGGACAATTTAGTTTTTCGTCCCCGGTGGAGCTGCCTTGGTCTTCAGCATTTATTTTCCTGAGACGCCTCTTTTGCATTGCATAACCATTTTTGCATGGCATCCTCTCAAAAGCGTAGCATTCCATTGATATGGAGCATTACGGCAAAATTCAAACATATGCATTCGAAGCATAACCCAAGTTTGGTATCCTTTACCAGTTTCTTTCCCCAGCAGAAAGTAACAAAATTTAGAAGATGTTGGTTAACACTACACCGCAACCAGTGGATTCGGCCTTTCTTGTTGGTTCTTCCTATACTCCCCCGCAGAGTTGTCTGTTTAGATTTCTCTAATCCCCGACGGAGTCATCTTTGTAGAACTGTTGATTCTACATATTGTTGTTTGAAAGTCTACCTTCGGCTTAGCCTTTATTTGAAAGTCCACCTTCGGCTTGGTCTTTCTCTTTTCTCGAGTTCGCCTTCGGCCGTCCTCGCACCCACCCTTACATTGTTCTCCCCGATAAAGTCTCTGAAAGTCTACCTCCGGCTTAGTCTTTCCTTGAAAGCCTACCTTCGGTCTGGTCTTTCTTTTTCGAGCCCACCTTCGGCATGGTCTCGTATCCTTTGATTAAGAGTCTACCTTCGGCTTAGTCTTTCCTTGAAAGCCCGCCTTCGGCTTGGTCTTTCTTTTTTGAGCCCACCTTCGACATGGTCTCGCATCCTTTGTTTGAAAGTCTACCTTCCGCTTAGTCTTTCCTTGAAAGCCCACCTTCGGCTTGGTCTTTCTTTTTCGAGCCCACCTTCGGCATGGTCTCGTATCCTTTGTTTGAGAGTCTACCTTCTGCTTAGTCTTTCCTTGAAAGCCTACCTTCGGCTTGGTCTTTCTTTTTCGAGCCCACCTTTGGCATGGTCTCGTATCCTTTGTTTGAGAGTCAACCTTCGGCTTAGTCTTTCTTTGAAAGCCCACCTTCAGCTTGGTCTTTCTTTTTCAAGCCCACCTTCGACATGGTCTCGTATCCTTTGTTTGAGAGTCTACCTTCGGCTTGGTCTTTCTTTTTTGAGCCCACCCTCGGCATGGTCTCGTATCCTTTGTTTGAAAGTCTACCTTCGGCATAGTATTTCTTTGAAAGCCCACCTTCGGCTTGGTCTTTCTTTTTCGAGCCCACCTTCGGCATGGTCTCATATCCTTTGTTTGAAAGTATACCATCGGCTTATTCTTTCCTTGAAAACCCACCCTCGGCTTGGTCTTTCTTTTTCGAGCCCACCTTCGGCATGGTCTCATATCCTTTGTTTGAAAGTATACCTTCGGCTTGGTCTTTCTTTTTCGAGCCCATCTTCGGCATGGTCTCGTATCCTTTATATCTCCCCAGCGTGGTCCGCCTTTGGTCGGCCTACCTTTTCGAGTTCGCCTTCGGCCGTTCTCGTTTATCCTTATATCCCCGGTTTAGTCCGCCTTCGGCCGGTCTGCCTTTCCGAGTTCGCCTTCAGCCGTTCTCGTATTCACATTATTTCATCATCCCCACAGGTTGCAAATTTTCAGGTTATTTTGGTATTCAATCTTTGTGTATCTCGATTGTCTGAAAGCCGTTGCTTCCATAGCCTCGGATCCAAGAAGTTTGAATAGGGGCAGCTGTAACACCTCAAAATTTGCCCCTTTGCTTTTAGCACTAACTGGTTTATGCTTTCTTTCATTTGCATTATCATTCCTGCATTTGCATTGTCCTTTTGAGCATGGGATCAAGGTATTCTTTCAGCAGCCCACGGCGTCATCAGTTCTAGTATGATTTTTAACAGTGTTCAAAGCCAAGCAGATAGCTTTCCAAGTCTTTTTGAGCATTTATTTTGCTCATTAAGCGACTGGACGATCCGAAACTCTGGCAGTCAATTTTTGAATAGTTATTCAGCACTAGACGGTTGTTATCAGCAGTTTAATTCGAGTGCGAAAAACATTTTGCCGCATATTTCAAGTGTATTCCAGTGGTAATATCAGATGGCAAGTTTCAAAGGTCTATCATGGTTCAGAGCAGGTGGAACCGGACGAATATCCAAGTTTCCCTCCTTTTGGCGCCAAATTTTGAATTTTTGAATAGAGTAATCGATTATCCAAAGTGAGTAACCGATTACTCTGGGCGAAATTGTAAAAATGTGGCATTTTTCAGCACTGCCGAATTTTTGAGTATTTGTGATCATGTGCTTGGCTTGTGCATATGTGGGAAGGATCTAGAATTGATATATTTTCATCATTTTCCATCCAAAAATTCAAATTCTTTCCACTCCAATTCCACTTTTTCTTTCCTAATTCACATTTCATCCCAATTTCCACTCACTTAACCTCACTCCCAACCCAAACTTAACTCCTAACCTAGGGGTTATTTAAACCAATTCATTCCAAACCTCAAAGACCTAGATCATTTTTTCACTCCCCAATTTTCAGAATTCTCTCAATTCTCTCTCACTTTTTCACTCTCAATCTCCATTTTCAACCACACTCAAAGCTCTCTTTCAAAGATTAACAAGTTCTTCATTGGAACTTGTTAATTCTTGAGCTAAAGCCTCTCATCATCACTACATTTCAGCATTTCAATTTGGATTTTCGTTTGGATCTGGTGCTGAATTTTCAGAAGTGATTTTTGGAAGTGCTTTTGGAGTTTTGTTGCTTATTTGCTTGGATCTTCAACTTTTGAGTGCAAGAAGCTTGTGGATCTTGGATTTCTCTACTTGAATTCATCCATTTCTGTTTACAACACTTACCAAAGCAAATCTCAGCTTTGTAGGTTAGTTAATTTCAGATCATACTCATTTTAGCTTAATTGCAACTTATACAATGTAGATCCATGAATTTTGATGTGTTTTGATTCATTTGGTTGATCTTGATTGTGGATGTTGATGATTGTTGGATCTAATTGATGTTTGATTGTTGTGATTGAACTTAATTTTCGTGCACTATTGTTTACATGATCATTTGAATGTTTGGATAAGTGATTGACTGCTGAAAAGTGATTTTCAAAGTTGAATTTCTGCCTCTGTTTCAGTGGTAATCGATTACTCTAACAGGGTAATCGATTACTCTGCCTTATTTTCACGTTTTTAGCAAATTTTCAACTGAGTAATCGATTACTCTATGTGAGTAATCGATTACCACTGAAGCAGATTGTGTTTTTCTTGCATTTTCATGTTTGTTTGAGGTCTCTTGCATGCCTAAACTTTATGGATTGATATGTTGATGATTTGCGGATCATTCTTGAGCTGTTGCACCTCACACTATTGTATGCACACAATTTTCCGACACGCGATTCTTGGATTTTTATCGTTTATGATCACGTTTTCGATGTTGCGTTCCCGATGCGATGAACACATAGCACACACTTCTTGAGCATGTTGATTGTGACTTGTTGATGATGTTGCTGGGATTGTTGTTTGAATACGAATATGATCTTGCTTCACCTTATCATGTGTTGTTTGCATAGATGTTTAGAGTGGATGTTTGTATAATTGTGGAGCATGTTTTGAATGTGATTCTTGTGGCTTCTTCTTGATATCCATGAGTTGATCTTTGAATTGATATACATGTTCACCTTGCTGCCATTTGCTTTCATGCCTTGATTAAGTACCCTCATGTTAGATGAAGGATCAGAGCACCGTAGTTCTTGTCGAAAAAAGTTGGTTGGTTGGTTGTTTTTATCCCTTGAAAAATACTCATGCATCGGGGGCGGAAAAGTCTTTGATTTTTGAAAAATGCCTCGATGCACAAGGGCAGAGGACATACAGTTTAGGTGGCTAGAGTTGATTTTATCCGATCTGGCTTGATTGCAAATATACCCCCATTAATTTGATTATAGAAAACAAATTGATAATGACAATTAAAATGTCATAAAACCCTAGGTCTTTATCCCTTGATCTCTTATCTTGATTTTATACCCTTTAAATCCTAAAAGTTTATCCCAAAATTTATCCCATTTTTATCCCATGAATTATCCATGATTATCCCTAATATCCCTTAATATTTATTCATAATAATTCTAATAATTAATCCCTTAATTGCTTGCCAAAACATGATGCTTAATTTATTTAAGAAAATAAATTAGTGATTATAGTTAAACCCTTATCCCTAATTTTATTCTTGATTTTTATCCCTTGAAACCCTAATAGTTTATCCCATATTCCCTATTTATTTATCCCAAATATATCCCTTAATTATCCCATAATTTTTATTCCTTTTATTAATTGATAAAGGGGAAGTATCTACTTAATCTAAATCTAAGGTTGTCATGATGGCAACCCTAGACATGTGTCATCATGATAGCTACTCTAACATCAACTCTAGATTGATAGCTATTCTAACATCAACCCTAATTCTATTTTTTAAAATTTATTTTACATAAATAATAAATAATAATAATAATAATAATAATAATATATTATTCAACTAACACTATTAAAATAATAATACTAATAATATAATCAACTAATATAATATTCAATTACCACTATTATATCTTATTACTCTAATTCTCATTTTTTTTATATAGAAAATCTATAATCATATATTATTCAATTAAGAAGCTGGTGGAGCTTCCATCCTGGTTGTCTGAAGGTGGTGGAGGAGGTGTGGAGCACGGATTTTGTTGGCTGTCCCATGTTTGTGTTAACTAAGAAGCTGAAAATATTGAAAGAAAGGCTGAAGGCTTGGAATGTCAGTTGTTTTGGTAATGTTAACATCAAAGTAAATGATGCTGAAACGGTTTTAAAAGATATTCAAGCCAGGATTGAGATCGTGGGGTATTCGGACGATTTGGCTGAAGAGGAGAAAAAGGCTCAAGTTTCTTTGGATCAGGCTCTAGGTTTGGAGGAGGTGTTTTGGAAAGAGAAAGCCCGAATTCGTTGGCATGTGGATGGGGATCGTAATACGCGATACTTTTACAGATTGGCTAAAATTAGAAATTCCACCAACTTTATGCATTCTTTGAAAGTGGGTGATAATGTAATTACAAACAAGGAGGACATTTCAGATCATGTGGTGCAACACTTGAACGGTTTATTTAACAAAGTTTCTGTTTTGCAGGATTTTTCTTTGGTGGATGAGGTTATCCCTAACCTGGTGAATGAGCAGACCAACAATATTCTCACCATGACGCCTTCTGAAGATGAAACTTATAATGCTGTCTTCGGTTTAAATAGAGACAGTGTTGCTGGCCCTGACGGTTTTGGTCCTTCTTTCTTCCAGTCATATTGGAAGATCATAAAGGATGACGTAATTAAGGTTACTCTTCAATTTTTCAAGGATGGCTAGTTCTCCCCTAATTATAACACGAATATCGTTGTTCTGATTCCGAAGATTAAGGGAGCTGAAAGTATTGATCAGTACAGACCTATTGTACTTGCGAATTTCAAATTTAAAATCATTACGAAAGTTTTGGCTGATAGACTAGCTCAGATTCTACCTCATATTATTTTGAAGGAGCAAAAGGGATTCGTGCAAGATCGAAGTATAATGGATAGTATTTGTTTGACTTCTGAGGCAGCTAATATTATGCACAGGAAAACAATGGGAGGTAATTTAATGCTGAAGGTTGATATTTCGAAGGCGTTTGATACGCTTGATTGGAATTTTCTTCTGAAGGTGCTTGCCAAATTTGGTTTCAACAGTACTTTCTGCACTTGGATTGATAAAATCCTGCATTCTGCTAAAGTCTCTATCTTAATAAATGGGGAGCTTCATGGTTTTTTCAGTTGCACTAGAGGCGTTCGGCAGGGCGACCCGCTATCACCTTTATTGTTTTTCATTGCGGAGGATGTGTTGAGAAGAGGTTTGATTCACTTGGTTAATAATGGCAGCTTAAAGCTTATGAAGGCTTGTCATGATGTTGATGTTCCATCGCACGTTTTTTATGTCGATGATATAATATTGTTCTTAAAAGGTAGTGTTAGCTCTCTTGATGCTCTAACTGTCCTTTTCAAACATTATGCAGAGTGCTCTGGACAGGTGTGTAACCCATCTAAGTCTCTTTTATTTGCCGGCTCGATGTCAGCTTCTCGTCAAGCCATGCTTGCCAATCGGATAGGTTTTCTTATTGGTCATATGCCTTTTACTTATTTGGGGGTTCCAATTTTTAAGGGTAGGCCTAAAGTGGTATATTTCATGCCTATTGTGGATAAAGTCAGGAGTAAACTTGCCTCTTGGAAAGCTAGCCTTTTATCTCTAGCTGGGAGAATTCAGCTCGTCAAGTCTGTTATTCACAGCATGCTTTTCTACTCGATGAGAGTTTATTCTTGGCCGGTTAACCTCATTTAGTAGAAAAATGGTGTAGGAATTTCATATGGAGCGCTGACTTAGAGAAGCGTAAATTTGTGACGGTATCGTGGAATTTTTTTTGTAAAGACTACAAAAGTGGAGGTCTGGGGTTGCGTTCTTTAAGGTCCATTAATGAGGATGCCAACCTAGTGCAGTGTTGGTCTGTTATTAATGCCACTGATACTTGGGGAAAGATTTTGAAAGCCAGAATATTTAAAAACGGTCGCCAGGTTCGGTATCATGTATATTCTTCTTTATGGACTAGTTATAAAAGCTGTCTGCAAAAGTTGTTGGATAATTCAATTTGGAATATTGGCAATAGAAACAATATTAATTTTTGGTTGGATAACTGGTGCGGGGTTCCGCTGGTATCTTTGCTGCAATATCAGGATGTCTCTTTGCTGAATTTAAATGAGAAGTTGAGTCGATTTCTGGTTGGAGGCAGAATCGTTTTGCCTTCTGACATCGATATGTTGTATCCGTCGCTTCAGTGTAATTTTGTGGATGTTTTTCCTAATGTAACGCAGGATGATAAACTGATGTGGATTCGTTCGGATTGCGGTCAACTTAATTTGAAAGAAGCTTATAATTTTGTCCAAGGTAGCAGTAGTGTCTCTCTTTGGGGCAGGCTTATTTGGAATCCTTTTATTCCACCTTCCCATTGTTTGGTTTTTTGGAGGCTGAGTCTTTCTAAATTACCTAGTGATGAGAAAATGGCCATTAGGGGTTTTCAACTGCCTTCAATGTGTAGTCTCTCTCTTAAAGAGAGTGAAGATCTTGGTCATATTTTTTTCACCTGTCCTTATGCCTCAAAGATTTGGAACTGGCTGCAAAATTTGCTAGTTTGGAATTTTCCAATTACTTGTCTGAACGATTGTTTTCGGATCATGAATCGAGTTTCTTCTGCCCAATATAAATTGGTGAATATAGCAGCTATTGTAAACACTGTTCATGCTATTTGGCATGCGAGGAACCATGCTAGATTTCTCAATGTTACGGTGCATTAGAAATCCTCCTGCTCGAGTATTGCATCGTCGATCCTGCTGGCTGGTAATTTGTGCAAGTACCCTGCTAGTTCCTCTTTAATTGAGTTTACGATTTTGAGGAATTTCTCAATTACTGTTCATCCTCCGATTCCTAAAAGTTTGAAGGAGGTCTTGTGGTGTCCTCCTCAACCAGGTTGGGTTAAAGTTAACATTGACGGGGCTTCAGCTGGCGATCCCATTCGTGCTGTTTGTGGTGGGATGTTTAGGGATTGTATGGGTGGGCATTTGGGAAGCTTTGCTTGTAATTTGCCGCCGTCAAATGCGCTTTCTGCGGAAATCATGGGGGCTATTCTGGCAATGGAATATGCGGTTAGTCGTAACTGGAACAATTTGTGGTCGGAGACGGATTCTTTGTTGCTTGTTAAAGCCTACAGTAAACCATCTGTAGTGCCTTGGAAATTAAGGAACAAATGGGACCATTGTATGACTATGATAAGAGATCTCAATTTTTTGGCTACTCATATTTACAAGGAAGATAATCATTGTGTAGATAAGTTAGCTAACTTAGGTTTTTTAGTTTATAATTTTACTTGGTGGTCAGATATTCACACTGATGTAGCGCTTGATTTCAATCGGAACAAGTTTGGGATTACTAATTTTAGAATTAGATAGGTTTGAGGTTTCGGTTTTATGTCCTCCTCATTTTTGTACCTATTATCCTTTTTAATTTATCCAGGCTTATGCCCTCTTTCATTAAAAAAAAAATTAAATCTTTTTAAAAAAATGAGTAAACACATTGTTACTAATTCTAGATTGATAGCTATTCTAACATCAACCCTAATTCTATTTTTTAAAATTTATTCTACATAAATAATAATTAATAATAATAATAATAATAATAATCATATATTATTCAACTAACACTATTAAAATAATAATACTAATAATATAATCAACTAATATAATATTCAATTACCCCTATTATATCTTATTACTCTAATTCTCATTTTTTTATATAGAAAATCTATAATCATATATTATTCAACTAACACTATTAAAATAATAATACTAATAATATAATCAACTAATAAATATAAAAATAAAAATAAAAATGATGATAAAATTTAAATTTAAACTTTTAAAATGTTGTTATTATTATTATTATTATTATTATTATTATTATTATTATTATTATTATTATTATTATTATTATTATTATTATTATTATTATTATTATTATTATTATTATCATCTTTGTTACAATAAATAAAATTAATAAAAATTATTACTATATTACTATATTACTATATAATCATACAAATAAAAATAAAAATGATGATAAAATTTAAATTTAAACTTTTAAATGTTATTATTATTATTATTATTATTATTATTATTATTATTATTATTATTATTATTATTATTATTATTATATAGTAACAATTATTATTATTTTTCCTTAGAATTATTAAATTTAAAAAAAAAAAAAAAGTAAACACATTGAATTCTAAAATTATTCAGTAAAATAATTCATCCAATCAAAGAATATTTTTTAATGAACACAAATTGTTTTTTAATTAAAGACATTAAAAACTTCAAAACTCAAAAAATTACTTTTCAATTTTGAAATAAATTAATAAAAATATATAATCATACAAATAAAAATTTTTACTGTTCAATTTCTATAAATTGGCATTTGAGTTTTTATTACAAATTTAAAACTTATTAACTTTAAAAATCATAATAATAATAATTATGTCAGTTACTATTATAATTGTTATTCTTATGTCAGTTACTAAACATAAAATTAGTAACAATTATTATTATATTTCATAAGTATTTTGTAACTCCCATATATATATATATATATATATATATATATATATATATATATATATATATATATATATATATATATATTAATTCATTATTAAATCTTTTTTAAAAGATGAGTAAACACATTGAATTCTAAAACTATCCAGTAAAATAATTTGACCAATCAAAGAATATTTTTTAATGAACACAAATTGTTTTTTAATTAAAGACATTAAAAACTTCAAAACTCAAAAAATTACTTTTCAATTTTGAAATAATTTAATAAAAATATATAATCATACAAATAAAAATAAAAATAATGATAAATTTTAAATTTAAACTTTTAAAATGTTATTATTATTATTATTATTATTATTATTATATAGTAACAATTATTATTATTTTTCCTTAGAATTATTAATTCTTTTTAAAAAAATGAGTAAACACATTGAATTCTAAAATTACCCAGTAAATATGACTGTTTGATTTCTAAATAAATAAAATATTAATAATAATTACATAGTGATATTTTCTCAAATTTATAAAATATAAATATTTTGTATTATTTTTTTTGTTAGTTGTTTTGAAAATATTACTATTTACATAAAATATATTGTTTAAAATTATTAAACTACACTTATATTGATATTGATGTGTAATCTGTAAAATTTTTTTTTTACAATTTATAAAAATCAACAATTCAAATGATATTTTATTTAAAGCATTATAACTAATTATTTTAATGTGTAACGTTTTTATATTACTAGAGCTAATTATAACTAATTTATTTTAAAGCATTATAACTAATTCATTTTAAATCATTATAACTAATAATTTTATGAGTAACGTTTTTAAATTTTTTAAATATAAGTCATCTTATTTACTATTATATTTATACCAGACTAATAATTTACAACTATTGAGTATAACTTCTATAGTAAATTATATCGAAAATAAAACGGTCCCCCCATTAAATATTTTTATTATGTAAAATATAATTTGTGTTGTTATTCATAATGGCAATTTTTTTAACCTTTTCGATTTCTTCCATTAATGAAAACTTTTATTCAATATAAATAGATTATATCTGCCACCCAATTCATATAGAATTGAGATCTACTTTTTCTTTTGTATTGATATTTTGATTACTTTTCCTGAACTCTCACTTATGTTTTAACTATTTTTTAATTTATGTTGCAGGCTAATGACTTTGATTTATGTTGCAGGTTAATGACTCAACTTAATCTATCCTATCAATTATTTAAATATTTTATCTATGGTGTTTTGTAATAATCTGTTTTGAGCATCAATATAATATTTCGTTATCTACTTTTATACTTTTCTTTTCTGTTTATTGTTTATTTGAATATAATTATTTTTATTATGTGAACGAAAAAGAAGAGGTAAAGAAAACTCCTATTATTTCTACTTTTGCATCCTTATTACTTGAAAACACATGTTACTTAAAATTTTTTAAATAAAATTTATACTATTTACATAAATAATATAATAATAAAAAAATGTAATTGATGAAGTAGATATTAATATACCAAATAATTGTTTAAACTACATTTTTTTTTTCTGTTTTGTAACTCCCATTATATGATAATAATGAGTAGAATAGCAATGAATTGAAATTAATAAATGACTTGAAACACCTTTAAAATATGAAAAAATGAATAATAAAGATAGAGAAAGCTTAAAGAATTAAATTTAAAATAATATCATAATAATAATAATTTAAAAATATCATTGATAAAATAATATATAAATATGATACATAAATCTTTAAACTATATTTTGTTTTACTATTCCGTAATTTTAATATTTAGTTACGACTATTTACTCACTTAATATATTGATATAAATTTCGATTAATATTTTAATTAGTTATTATTTTATGCATAATCACGTCACATGTATATAAATATGTTATATTAATTTATTATAATTTAATTTATATTTTTTATATTTTATAGTAATAATAATGAATAAAATAGCAATGAATTGAAATTAATAAATACACTGAAATTCATGAAAAATAAAAAGTAAAAGATATTGAAAGGTTAAAAAATAAGAGTAGATAAAATATCACAAAAATAACAATTTAGAAATTTAATTATATAATAAATATATTAATATACCTAATAAATATTTGAGCTACACCTTTTTATATTGTGTAACTACTATAATTTAATTATGGCAATTCACTCATTTATTATATTGATATAAATGTTAATTACTAATTTGATTGATTATTATTTTTGTTATTTATTGTTGTTCTAATCATGTTTACGTGTGTGTGTGTATATATATATATATATATATATATATATATATATATATATATATATATATATCAAATCCAATGGTTATCATAGAATTCTACAAACAAATCATTGTTGGGTTCCTCTTTTACATCACAAACAAAACGTGAAGGAATTTCCTATTGCATAGAACTCAGTGTGGTGAATGTTATGGAATTAGTGTCCCTTTTTGGTATAATGTGTGTTACATGTGTAGGACATATGCTCCTTTTTCATCCAAAACTCGTATAATGTTTATGTAATCAAAATAAGGATGTGTAACAATTAACTTTTAAAAAAATAAACTCAAATGTACGGAAAAAAATACTAAATGAAACTAATTTAAACAATCAAAATCGGGTATCACATTATCCTAATTCATCATAAACAAAAGCAAACAGATTCCCTAAATAAGTATCATGTATTAGACCAGAGACAAAACATCAAACAATAATTCAGGTAGAGGAAACCAACCTACGTGGGGGAGGTTGTCCCCGGTAAAAAATGTGATTCCCTTTTGAGCCTTTTTCTATCTCCACGACGCCAATCCCAATCCTTGCCTTTTGATCTGATCATTTCCCTTTGCTCTAGATGGAATAGATGTTGGTAAGAGGTTTTTGGGTTTTAGTGTTGTTATTCTTCAATGTGAAGAACAACAACTTTTTTGGACTAGATTTAGTAGATTATGGATGAGAAAAAAATGTAGAAAACATGTGGTATTTAAAGATGAAAATTTAGTTCAAAAAATTGAATGAGATTGTCTACTTTTTGAATGATTTAATTTGACCTGATTTTCTCTATTTCTTAAAGCCCAAGCCAATGAGTCTAGATGGATTCATGGATTGGTGAATTTAGATTGAAAGCTCAAATAATTTGGACAAAATTTTGGTAAAACTCAGTGCTGAAGAAGATGTTCCAACATGAAGACCAAAGCTGAAGAATTATGGCAAAGAATAAAGATGTCGAAGAAGATGCCTCAACTTGAAGACTCAACATCTTGGACTGCTATAATAGATTGTTTTAAATCTGTTTCAAAATTTTTTCCAAAATCCTAGACGCGCTCAACAGTGGATCAAGGAAAGATTTGAAGCCCAACTAAAGACTATAAAAGAAGACCTAGACCTAGGATGGGAATATATACATTTTGTAACCTAGTTCTCTTGTGTAAAAAATAAGGGTTTAGGGTTTTGAGAGTCCTTGGCTCTCTAGGTTTGTAAGTCTCCATTTGTATCGTTTGATGCACTATGCTAGACATATGTATCGCACAGATCCATAAGCCTTTAGGTATTGGATTGTGTATTGTTCTTGGATAAAGTTTTGAAGCAAATCCAAGTTAGCGTGTTGGTCAAGTATGCTTGATAGAATTCTGTATTGACAGGGATGGTTTAGACATCACAGATTGTGATTAGGGGAAGTGAGTGGTGATTCTCATATCAAAGAGGGTGTTCTTTGGTAAAGATTTCATTGGGTAGTAATTAGGAGATAAAGTTGTAAACTGAGGAGTTTAACTTTATAAGTTTACTACAGATAGTGAAGTCTTCTTCCTGGATTGGTATCCCCCAAATGTAGGTGAATTGCACCGAAATGGGTTAACAATTGTTATGTTCTTTTATCATTCTGCAGATTTTCATATTCTGTTATTGTTCTTGATAAACATGTTGGAACAGATGTCATAACATCTGTGGTTCTGCAGCTACTGATATTCTGGATATCAGTTTGCAGTTCTGTTCTTTTTTTAAATGATTATGCAGAACAATGTCTTGACATGTGTTAGGACATTTGTTGTCTACTATGCCAAAATTTCAATTGGTATCAGAGCAGGCATCCTGTCTGTTTCTGGATGAGATCTTTGGGAGATACTTTCTGGCGTTTAAACAAGGAGGGGTATTGAAGACCAGATCAATCAACTCTGAGATACTCAAGGGTATTAATGGATGGGATGGACGTTCTGGATCGAAGGTAACAACCCGGTGGTTGTTCATGTTGCTGAGGAGGTTCTACAACAACTGCAGGAGAAGTGGCTAGTTCTCTTGTTGGGGTGTCTTATAAGATGTTCTGACATCTCATTAGGGCAAGCTGAATTTGTTCCTTGGTGGTTCTGTTGCATATGTATCTGATGGAAGAGCTCTGGAATTTATGGGGCTCTGGAGTTGTTACTGAAGACAGATGGTGGAAGATCTCAATCGTCGGCCTCTATATTTGAAGATATTTGCATCTTTTTATTCCAAAGTCAGGAGCGATGGAATGGAGAAGAGTTGTTGGAAGATGTCTGTTATGGTGACTTGCTACTTGGAAGCTTGGTTCCATGGTGCAGTTTGAAGTCAGTTGAAGAGGAGAGGAGTTGCGTTCAGGTTTATCAAGTTCTTACTCTAGGAGTTTGATAAATTATTAATCGGCTAAGTTGTCAAAGATACTTGAGAATTCTCTCAAGTCCACTCATAAAGGTGTCTTAGTCGTGCAGATGGAGTCTTCTAGTTATTCTTCTAACTAAAGGGTGTTTATGTGAAACACAAACTTGAAGAAAGTGGAGGTGATTTATTTTCACCATCCAAAACAGCAAGGAATGATTCATCTCTCTTAATCCTAAGAGTGGATCCAATCTGAATGGAGATTTCAGAACTGTTGAGGTAAATAGGGTTCGTTCAGAGAGATCTTAGTTACTTGAGTCAAGGGTGGCAGCCTTGGTATCTCAACACTCTGTTTGTCAAAGAAGATACTTGCAAAAGATTGAATACTTGATAAGTATTCATGGAGTGATCTGTTAGAGTATAGTTTTAACAGTGAAACAAGGTTATTGAACAAGGATTTAAGATTAATTGCTATTTGTGATATTCACAAGTATTTAATTGATTTTCCTTAAATGTGAAGTTCAAGATTGCTGATGTTCAACATGATGTTCTACAGACTGCTCTACTAAGGAAAGTGGCACTCTTTGGTATGGCTATGGTGTAGTCTATGACTACTTCTCTTCTGAAGAATCAGACGTGGCAGGTGTGAATTCTTTGAAGCTTCAAAGCAGTTATTCATCAAGGTGTGAGCTTGAATGGAATACCTGTGATAAGATTAAGCAGGATGGAGGTTGTCTACTCAAACTTGGTTGTTGAATCAAGTATATGAGAACATGGAACTCTTGTTCTATTAAAGGGATGAGGTTCTTCTAAGTGGCAGAAGGAAGAGCTGAATTCAGCTGCTGGATATTATATCAGAATGTTCTGACATCATGCTTAACCTCGGGATCTCAGCTGGTGTTGTGGCACATCAGCTTAAGATAAGTTGATCTACAGGATAATGGATGTTATGGATGCTTAAAAAAGGTCTATCTCATGCAGTTTGCGGGAGCTGTTGATGGAGAAGATGTTACATGTCTAAGGCTTGGTGGATCCAAGATGTCTTGCTATGGAGCAAGTAGTTCATGTAACTTGAAGACCAGATTTCATTGGTGGATCAGTGTATCTTGTGGGAATTCTGACGAAGGATGAGGCAATCAAAAGTGGCATTTGGTAGTTCTCATGTATTGATTCGAGAAATCAAGATAATCAAATGGTGGCATTTGATTACTCTTGAGGAGTGTCTTGGAACAAATTTCTCTTGGGCAGAAGGGTGGTTGGTTGAAGACTTGGGGAGGTGTTGATTCTTTTCTATCTTGGAGCTTGTGGCAGAAGTTCTCAGTTTATGGAAGATTACTTCTTTTGGTGGATGAGAGTTTATTTCTCTCTTTGGTTACTAGAGTTCTTATTGATCAAGCTGGTGGCGCAGTGTTGTTTGAAGATCTTCAGTTGCATTACTATGTAGATAGTAAGTCCAGTGGTGGAGCATATCTAGAACTATGTTGATTGGTGTCTGTGATATGTGAAGGATGTCCTAACTGATGTTAGAACATATTCTAGGTTAGTTATCCTTAGAGAAGGATTCCAAGTTCTGTAAGGAACTTGTTTCTTACATCATTTCTAAGAAGTATCTACAATTGTCATACAGGAGAATGATGGAGTAGGAGAGTTATCTTGGAAGTATGATGTGAAGGTTTTGGTAAGACTGTAATGGATCACAAGTTGATTGCATGAAGGTCTGGATTCTGATGTATTCAAAATATGGAAGTAGATATTCACCAGGAGAATCAGAAGTACTCCAGGTTATCATACGGGAGAATGATGAAGGAATGACTGTCTTAGATTATGGGGTGTCTATCTAATTAGTTGGCCTTGCTAAGGTCAGTAGAAAAGCTTGTGAAGGGGATACCTCCCCTGCTACGAGTCATGCTAGAGAGAAGCGGATCAGTTTGGCAAGTTGAGAACTTCTGGAGCATGTATATGATATCTGACATCGTTAAGAAGATAACAAACTAAGAGGTAAGGTATCTCTTTGAGGAATGTGGAGCATTCCAGGTCAATTGGATTTTATCTCAAGGAACATGGAGGTCTATACATGAGAATTCAAGAGGAATTCATGTGGTGTATGGGAAGGTTCAAGAAGAGAGGGATCAATGGTGTGTTTGGTCTCAATCCAAGAGTTTATTGATTTAGGATGTTGATCCTAATGTGATCTCACGGAAAGCATGATAGTGTTCATGTGTGAGTGATTATTATTTTTTGTCAGAAGAAGCAATAAGTGCAGTTGATGATCGTGTTCAGTAGGTGGGTTGGACAGAAGGTGCGCTCTTGAAGACATGAAGATGCGTCTTATGTTTTCCATTCATCAACATAAGTGTTCATTGGAGGAACACTGGTTATCTTAGATAGGGGGAGTTTCTCTTTGATCTAAGAAGTATTACTGCAGGGGTGCATTTCTGAACCCAGTTTGTTTGGAGGTCAAGCAAAATGTGATTATTTTGAAGATGAGATGTCAAGAAGGATGTCTTGACATTACTCTGCTGCTGCAGACTGTGGGGGTATTGATCAATACAAAAGGTTTTGGTAGACAATGTCTAACATGATGTCAGGACATTGTTAAGCATGTGTTTTTAGAGTAATTGTTCATTATGGACGGTGTACCTTGGACAGTGGAAAACTTGCGCGTGCAAAACATGCTCTTCGGCTTTCGCAAAATCTTTGGACAGTGTTCTTTATAGGAGAAATAGTCAAAGCACTCTTGGCCAGTGCACTCTCGTTGTTGAAGAAGTTTCATTCGCTATAAATGTCCTTATTGAATTGACTCGTGGTTCGTTAATTACTATGAAGATCGCTCGGGTATTTATAGGAAAGCCTTGGTCATTTTTGTCTCAAGATAGGTATCTATTATGTGTTCTCATGGCATTATTTAGAATTATTCCTTGGTTGTGGTGTGTCTGGGTTGGCTTGGGACATTTTTTTGTCAATTTTTGGCAAAAAAGGGGGAGAAAGGTTAGGTTCGAGGCTCAGTCTCTTTCTCTTTTATGTCTTGTGTCCTGAGTTAAGATATATACCTAGGAATTTCAGGAGTCTCCAATCTCTTGGGTGTGTATGTGGGGGTGTACTTCTAGATACCTCATTGTTTCAAGGGGAGTCACATCAGTACTCTAATCATAGCCGACACTCAGGGTGAAGATATGTTAGGAACACCCTGGTCTTAGGGTACAAAGAGTTTTATCCAAAATTTTCCAAAAGGGGGAGATTGAAAGCTCAAATAATTTGGACAAAATTTTGGTAAAACCCAGTGCTGAAGAAGATGTTCCAACATGAAGACCAAAGCTGCAGAATTCTGCCAAAGAACAAAGATGTCGAAGAAGATGCCTCAACTTGAAGACTCAACATCCTGGACTGCTATAACAGATTGTTTTAAATCTGTTTCAAATATGTTCCAAAATCCTATACGCGCTCAGTAGTGGATCAAGGAAAGATTTGAAGCCCGACTGAAGACTATAAAAGAAGACCTAGACCTAGGATGGGAATATATACCTTTTGTAACCTAGTTCTCTTGTGTAAAAAATAAGGGTTTAGGGTTTTGAGAGTCGTTGGCTCTCTAGGTTTGTAAGTCTCCCTTTGTATCGTTTGATGCACTGTGGTAGACATAGGTATCGCACAGATCCATAAGCCTTTAGGTATTGGATTGTGTATTGTTCTTGGATGAAACTTTGAAGCAAATCCATGTTAGTGTGTTGGTCAAGTATGCTTGACAGAATTATGTATTGATAGTGATGGTTTAGATATCACATATTGTGATTAGGGTAAGTGAGTGGTGATTCTCATATCAAAGAGGGTGTTCTTTGGTAAAGATTTCATTGGGTAGTATTTAGGAGATAAAGTTGTAAACGGGGGAGTTTAACTTTATAATTTTACTACAGATAGTGGAGTCTTCTTCCTGGATTGGTATCCCCCAGTGTAGGTGAATTGCACCGAATTGGGTTAACAATTGCTATGTTCTTTTATCATTCTGTAGATTTTCATATTCTGTTATTGTTCTTGATAAACATGTTGGAACAGATGTCGTAACATCCGTGGTTCTGCAGCTACTGATATTCTGGATATTAGTTTGCAGTTATGTTCTTTGTTTAAATGATTATGCAGAACAATGTCTTGACATGTGTTAGGACATCTGCTGTCTGCTATGCCAGAATTTCATAGATAAAAAGATATATTTTAAAATAATGAAAATAATACGATAATCTAATAATAATACAATATTTTGACTTTTTTTTTTTGAGATTTTATTCATAAATTCATGATTTTAATGAAAAAATATTATTTTAATCAAGCATTAAATAAAATACAAAAATTAATAATTAAATGGTAAAAAATGCGATTTTTTTGTAATTTTTTATGATTTTAAAATAAAATAGAACAATTAGAGGTAAAGAAAAACAAATAAAAAGGAAAAAATCACTAAAAGTGAGAAATGTGAGATTTGAACTCATGACCTTCCCCTTTGTAACTTTGTAACTCTTTAAACATTATATTCTACCAATTGTGTCACTTTATTTATTAGAAATAAAATGGCACTAGAAAGCATATTAAGCGTGGGCAAAATTTAGGGTACGACAGCTGCCCCTATTTAATCAACTTCAAACTGAGATGATGATGACAACGAGTCTTCATCTTCTTGGGGAGGAGATGATTAAATATAAAGAGGAACTCTAATTTTGACCGCGAAGTGAATAAATTCTGGAGTTGAGGAAGGATTGAACAATCCACGGTGCTCTGTTAGTATCCCACTTTGATATATCCCTAATAACATTATGTTGATTAATCTCAACCCATCCGGGGGAAACTTGCATACGATTCCCATAATGACATAAATCAGACAGTACTCTGACGATCCTCCGGTCGTTGTTTGATAAACCTTGGTAGATCCCCTGATGAAACTCCTAATATAATTCCTGGTAAAACTCTTGAAGAAACCCCTGATACATCTTTCGATGGAACCCCCGATGATAAAACCCTTTTGACAAATTCCTATTGGAACCCCTTAATGAAAACTCGAATAGAATCCCTTGAAAAAACCCTAGTGGAACCGTTTGATGGAAAATCCAGGTGAAACCCTTTGATGAATCCCTGATGAAACCCCCTTGATCATAACATTTTGCTTAAACTTCTTGGTAAAATCCTGGTGATCCCTTGGTTGAACCTTGTGGATAATGCTCTTATGAAAAACTTTTGATAGAACCATTTTGATAAAATCCCTTGATAAAATCCTTTGATAAAATCCTGGTATATTTGATGGAACGTATCCTGTGTGTGGGATAGGTAAATAAATTGGGGATATGAGAGGTGAAGACCTGCTAACCGGTTGATAACAATCATTCGGGATGACCGACTACTGAATAAATTCCTTTGAGGACTCACGGTGAATGAGCTTGTTGGGGAAGTCCTTTATTAAAAAGGTGTTTGTGGGAAAACTACTTATTTAGGAAGGAAAATAAGCACTCCTACTTAGGAATTATACTTGTATAGTTGGGGATTGGACATCTATGAATGGTCACGAATCTTATGTCATGTATGCATGTTCATGTGTATGCATGTTTTGAAATGATGTATGCCTTTGTGCATGATGTATTATTTGGGACAAAGGATGGGTGTGGAACCAAACAAAGGTTGTGACCCAAAAGACGGGTGTGGGACCAAGCGAAGGTCATGATCCAAAGAACGGGTGTGGAACCAAGCAAAGGTTGTGACCCAAAAGACGGGTGTGGAACCAAGCAAAGGTTGTGACCCAAAGGTGCGAGTATTCGAACCAAAAGAAGGTTACTAACTCACAGGGGTATTGGTTTTAACAGAAGGACTGTGATTAACCAAAAAGAATGAGTGATTAACCAAGAGAAGGTGATTAACTCAAAAGGAGCTCAGTATGTTAAGAGACAGGATGTGATTAACTGAGAAATGAGTGATTAACCAAGAGAAGGTTATTAACCCAAAAGGAGCTCAGTATGTTAAGAGACAGGATGCGGTTAACTGAGAAATGGGCGATTAACCAAGTTAAGGTGATTAACCCAAAAGGAGCTCAGTATGTTAACAGATAAGCAGTGGTTAACTAAGAAGAAGTGCAAATTGGTATTTTAACTGACAGGCAATGGTTAACCAATCAAAGGTAGAAGAACCAAGAGAAGGTTGCGAACTCCTCTAGGGATTCGGTGTTTAATAGGAAGACTCTGTTTGACCGAAGAAAAAGATTGCAACTTGTTGGGGAAATAGAGCATTGGTTTTAACAGTATGATTGTGATTAACCAAAGGAACAAGTAATCATGACTCTGGTGGGAATCAAGGAATAGTGATTAATCAAAAGAAAGGTGTTGAACCAAAAGATGGTTATTAACCCAAAGTACAAGGATCTTTAACCAAGGAAATAGTGATTGATCAAAAGGGAGATTGAAAGGGGTAGGAGTGATCAAGGACCGAATTGACTGAGGATTTAGAAACACTATAGCTTGAGGATAGAGGTGGCTATTCTCAGTGGGAGGACCAGACGTCCTTACCAAAAATAGTAAGAATGAGGGTAGGATGGACTTCATCTTCATTCCTTCTCTAGCATTTAAAGTATAGTGCAGAAACTGAAACGGACATCATAACATCGCCAATTTGTACAGTGCTCTAGTGCATCGTGCGAATCTCTGACTCGGCAAAGGATCAAGAGAACAAGACTCTAAAGGATCCTAAAGAGAGGAGAAAGGGAGAATCAACTAATCGAAACATGGTTTTGATTAATCAATCAAAGGGAATGAATAAGCTAACATTCTTTCACGAGTCAAAAGATTGTCAAAGCAACATTCGTATTATTGATTATACAAAATCAAACTTGCTAAATGAAGAACAAATTTAATGTGATCAATAATGAAATTGCAAGGCAGTACCGAATGTCAATTAGCATGCATCACAAATCATGTTATCATGTGAACAAAAGTGTGCAAGAAGCATCATGCTCATGTAATGTCAAAAATTCAAACAATCACAAGAATTGATAAATTATGCATCGAATTATTGCATACAAGCTTCAACCAGAGGCTAAACAGCTCATGAAACATCCACAAATATTAAGCATATCAAGCCATGGAAGTTAGATGAGGAAATGATGTCAAACATGCTTGAAAATGCACAAAAATGGCACTTTGTTACAGTGGTAATCGATTACCACATGCATGTAATCGATTACCTGCTTGAAAATAACAGAATTAGCGGAAAAAGGTGCAGAGTAATCGATTACCCTCATATAGGTAATCGATTACCACTGTAACATTGGCAAAAAATAGCTTTCCAAAAAGCACTTTCAGCACCTAATCACTTATCCAAACTACCACATGCTATGGTATGAATTTGTGCATGAAAATTACATCATGTATGAGCATTTAAACACAAATTAAAAGCATTAAACATGAAGATCAAAGATCCAACAATCACATGATTCATCGAACCGAAAAGCTATCAAAACTACATCGTAAACGCGCAAAAGTGATCGAAACAGTAGATTGAGTGAGAATTGACCAACCTACTAGCCGGAAACTTGGCTTGGTGATTGTTGAGATTTAAATATGATGAAAATAAGTAGATAAAACCATAGAAAATCAGAGAATTCTACACTTGCGCTTCGAACCGTAGTGAAACCGAGCAAAATCACGAAAATGCACCGAATACGAATTAATACTGAATTGCTTGAGTAGATTAGTTGAAGTGAAGTACAAGCTACTGTAGATCCAAGAATCCAAGCAAAATTAAAGAGGAATGAAGGTTAAGCTCAAGAGAAAAGCACTTTCAATATGAAAGTTGCCACTCTTCAATGGTGGAATTGAGCTCTAGTGTGGTTTGGGGAAGAAGATGAAGATGAATGTGTAGAACTTGCAGAAAATGCAGAGAAAAATGAGAGAATTGAGAGTGAAGAGAGTGAGAAATTGTGAGAATGATTGTGGACCCTTTTTGAAATAGTGGAGGTTTGTTTATATAGAGACAAGCTTTGGAGTAGGCTAGGTTTGGAATGTGCTTTGGAGTGAGCTTTGGAGCTTGCTTTGGAGTTAGTTACACTCAACTCACCGAGTTGGAAGTTGACTCGGTTAGTTAGTTAGTTAACTCGGTGGAACAATCCCAATGCAAATCCAAATTAAGTGGTTCGCATGCTTGGAAATTAAGTAACTTGGTGGACTTAATTCAAAATGATGTATTGGAATAAATATAAGTGGAGTGTCTTGAATGGTCTTGAATTATCTAGAATGTTCTACACAATGCTAAAACCAAGTAGAACACAAAAGAAAAGAGAGTGCAAAGTTGCTGTCATGAAAATGAAGCAGAAATTGCAAATTTGCACAGGGTAATCTATTACCCTATTTTTCCTAGCAAAATGGTAATCGATTACCATAGGCAAAAAATGCCCAGATTGCTTAGGAACAAGTGTTGGAGTCCCGGTTCCAATTTTCCACCTCTTGCTTTGATGAATAGGCATGAAAACCCTTGTTTTGTGCTTGTTTTGGTGATGTAATGACCTTGTGAGGATATGATTACTCGGGCTTAGAAAACCTAAACATTCCTGCAACAAAAACATAGAAAAAAAATCGAATGTGTATGCCAATGATGCAAATGCTTATGCTTATGCAAAAGGAAAAAGGGGAGGTCAAATTTCGGGTTATGACAGCTGCCCCTATTTAATCCTCTTGGACCTGAATGTTTGAATTGGGCCAGCTTTTCAATGATTCAAGATAAAAGGGGATTAAATAAAAGAGTAGCTCGAGAATTTGGCCGACAACAACAAGATAAAAGGTGAAAGTGTAAAGAGTTCGGCTGAATATCTGTAGGGGAGATGAATCAGGCAAAAGAAGTATGCTAAATGCATATGCTATGTATGTGCTATTCTACATGATGCTTGATATCATGTCATGCAACGATTGAGGTTAAGGTACTTGTGTGGTGGTTAGGTAGAGATTGTAGCAAAACAAACTTGACATCCTCGGCTGGGGAAAGAACCCACAGATAGTGCGACTCCGTTGGGGAAGAAACCAAAAATCTAGGATTTCCAATCTATTACCATTATCGTTGTTGGGGATGAAAGAACCATGACGATCTTTAAACCATGTCTGACTCTGTCTAGGGAAAAAACCTAGAAATATCTGACTTCCAAACTATTTCTAATATTGCACCTTGGCTGATTCTTCTTAGGGGAATTCCAAAGTCCGAATGATCTTTTCTGCTTGGGGGGGGGGAGGGAGAACAGGAAATTTAAATACGTTACCGCTGGGGAATGATGGTTTTGTCCTGTTGGGAATGATGCACAACTTTTGCTGGGGACAAGAGAACGAACACGTCCCTACTGGAGGACACATCATGGCGACTTCACTGGGGACATCATGGATCTACTGGGGAAATGAAAAGTAAACAACCCCTCCAAAGAACCATATTGGCGCTTGCTGGGGGAACCACGGCTCTGCTGAGGAAATGATAACCTCTCCAAAGGACCATGATATTGTTGACTGTGGATCAAGCTTGCAAATAGATATTATCGATTATCCTTTAGGGGTTACTAGTGAAACATGCAATGCATAATGCTTTCTCCAATAGCTTAGCTTTTTATTGTTCTCAACGCTTTATAGTATTATGTGATCACAAATAATCATTAATTTTACAAACAAAATACTGAAAAGAAACGATTGAAAAATCAAGTGATGAAATTTTATTGAATGTGAAAAATATCTGTACATAAGATGTGTACAAGGATGCAACAATCCTTGAGGAGGAAATTTGCAATAAAATTGAAAAAACAAATGTAAATGGCAAAGGGAAACATGTTTTGCATTGATTACAACATTGGCCACCATCCACCTTAAGTCTAGGTTCCAACGCCTTGCATCAGTTGATGATGATTTGATTGCTCTGTTACTGTCTGAGATCCAGCTATGATGAAGGCAGGCTCAAGTGTTCACAGTCAAATGCCTTTATCCTTAATTTTTGCCTGGACATTTTCTATTTTTTTCGTCCACCGGGATACCCATTCTTGTCTAAGTTGCCCTTTCGGGTTTTCAACTTAGAGGGCTATTTTTGTTTTCTTTTTTTTTACATTGTCACTAACTTTTGCATGGACATTTCATTTTTTTGGTCCATCGGGACGCCCATTTTTGCCTAGATTGTCCTTGCGGATGCCAATCTAGAGGGCTTTTTATCCATTTTTTTAGGCATAATATTTTTTGACGGCATCGGAGTTCACGAGCGATGGTAACTCCTCCTCATCCATGGTGGTGAGGATCAGGGCTCCGCCTGAGAAGGCCTTCTTAACAACAAAGGGTCCTTCGTAATTGGGAGTCCACTTTCCGCGTGGATCCGAGTGAACAGGTGAATACCTCTTGAGCACGAGTTTGCCTTCTTGGAACACTCGAGGGAGGACTTTCTTGTCAAAAGCTCGCTTGAGGCATCTCTGATACAATTGACCATGACAAACAGCGGTTAGGTGCTTCTCTTCGATGAGATTCAGCTGATCGTATCTGGATTGGACCCATTTAGCTTCATCAAGATTTGCTTCCATGATGTGAGCGAAGGAATCTCGACTTCAATGGGCAGACAACCTCCATACCATACACAAGTGAATACGGAGTTGCCCCAGTAGAAGTATGTACTGAAGTTCAATAGTCGTACAGTGCAAAGGGAAGAATTTCATGTCAATCCTTGCAAGTCTTGACCATTTTCTGGACAATCCTCTTGATGTTTTTGTTTGCTACTTCGACGACACCATTCATCTTGGGCCGATATGGTGAAGAGTTGTGGCGCTCGATCTTGAATTCTTGACATAACTCCTTCATCATCTTGTTGTTTAGGTTGCTTGCATTGTCAGTGATAATGCTGCTAGGAATACCATAGTGACAGATTATCTCTTTCTTGATAAATATGGCAACCACTTGGTGTGTAACATTTGCCTAAGAAGAAGCTTCAACCCACTTGGTGAAGTAGTCGATAACAACTAGAATGAATCGGTGACCGTTGGAAGCCTTTGGCTCGATCATCCCAATCATATCGACACCCCATATTGAGAATGGCCAAGGCGAAGTAAAAACATTTAATGGAGTTGGAGGCACGTGGATCTTGTCACCATAGATTTGGCACTTGTGACATCTTTTGACAAAGTTGTAACAATCTACCTCCATTGTTGTCTAGTAATACCCAACTCGAAGGATCTTCTTGGCCATGGCAGGACCTTTAGCATGTACACCCTCGCATCCCTCATGTATGGACCTTATAATCGTGTTTACTTCGTGTCTATCCATGCATCTAAGCAACGCAGAATCATAATTCCTCTTATACAGTATACCACCACTCAAGAAGAATTTGGCGCAAAATCGTCTAAGAGTTTTCTTGTCAGTGATAGTGATACCCTCGGGATATTCCTGTTTTTCCAGATATCTCTTGATGTCGTAGAACCAAGGCTTGTCATCAGACTCATCCTCGATTGCTAAACAGTGTGCTAGTTTGTTCAAATGATCAATGCGGATAGAAGGAGCTTCATTCTTCCACTTGACTTTGAACATGGATGCCAGGGTGGCAAGAGCATCAGCTAATTGATTTTCCTCTCTAGGGATATGATGAAAAGAGATTTCATCAAAGTAGGGAATCAATTTCGTGATGTGTTTTTGGTACGGAACCAGCTTGGAATCCTGAGTTACAAAATCCCCACTGACTTGGCCAATAACCAAAGCAGAATCTCCATAGACCTCAAGAATCTTAATTCTCATGTCAATTGCCGCTTCAATGTCGTAGATACATGCTTCGTATTTAGCCATATTATTGGTGCATTCAAAGCATAATCTGGCAGTGAAGGGAAGGTGAAAACCTGTTAGAGAGATGAGGATAACACCAATTCCACGACCTTTTGCATTAGAGGCCCCATCGAACACGAACGTCCATCGTGCCCCTGGTTCGAGTCCTATGTCAGGGTCTGGAGTCTCATAATCTCTGATAAATAGAACATCCTCATCGAGAAAGTCAAACTTCATTTGTTGATAACGCTCAAACGGTTGATGAGAAAGGTAGTCAGACAAGACGCTCCCTTTTATTGCTTTCTGGGTAACATGTTGGATAACATACTCAGTCAACAACATCTGCCACCGAGCTATTCTTCCAGAGACAGCAGGCTTTTCGAATATGTACTTTATAGGATCCATTTTGGATATTAATAAAGTAGTATGCCAAATCATGTATTGTCTTAGGCGTCGAGCAGCCCAGACTAGAGCACAACAAGTTTTCTCCAAGATTGAGTATCTGGTCTCACAATCAGTGAACTTCTTGCTCAGATAGAAAATTGCATGTTCTTTTTTGCCAGTGTCATCATGCTGACCCAATACACATCCCATTGATTCATTGAGAACAGTAAGGTATATGATTAAAGGCCTACCAGGAACCGGCGGTTCTAAGATCAGTGGTTCTTGCAAATATTGTTTTATCTTTTCAAAAGATTCTTGACAATGATTGTTCCATTCAACCGATTGATTTTTTCTTAGTAATTTAATTATCGGTTCACAGGTAGCCGTCAAGTGAGAAATGAATCATGAAATGTAATTAATTCTGCCCAGAAAGCCACAAACTTCTTTTTCTGTTTTGGGAGGAAACATGCTCTGAATTGCTCGAACCTTGTCAGGATCAACCTCAATTCCCTTTTGACTCACAATAAAGCCCAAAATTTTACCAGATCGAACTCCGAAGGTGCACTTCGTAGGATTCAACCGCAGACTGAACTTCCGGATTGTGTCAAACAGTTTCTTCAGATGAACCAAGTGATCATCTTCAGTTTTGGACTTGACGATTATATCGTCCACGTAAACCTCAATCTCTTTATGAATCATATCGTGAAAGAGGGTTGTCATGGCACGTTGGTATGTTGCCCCTACATTCTTCAAACCGAATGACATGACTTTGTAATAGTATGTACCCCAAGGCGTGATGAAAGTGGTCTTCTCCATATCAGATGGGGACATCTTGATCTGATTATATCCCGAGAAACCGTCCATGAAGGAAAAGACAGAGAACCGCACCGTGTTGTCTACCAAGACATCAATATGAGGCAAAGGGAAATCATCTTTTGGGCTTGCCTTATTGAGATCTCGATAATCCACACACATTCAGACCTTCCCGTTATTCTTAGGAATTGGGACGATGTTAGCAATCTATTCAGGATATTCAGAAGTGGCTAGGAACCCAGCCTTAAGCTGTTTCTTTACCTCTTCTCTGATTTTAAGTGCCATGTGGGGTCTAGTCCTTCTGAATTTCTGCTTGACAGGAGGACATCCGGGCTTAAGTGGCAAGTGATGTTCAATGATGTTGGTATCCAACCCAGGCATATCTTGATAAGACCAGGCGAAGATATCAACATACTATTTTAATAACTTGACCAACTCAGAGTGTACATGCTTTGCGAGGGATGTACCAATCTTGACTTCTCTTCTGACTTCCTCAGAACCAAGATTGACAACTTCCACTGGCTCTTTGTGCGGCTGCATATCTTTTTGCTCGTGCTCAAGGAGCCTTGCTAGTTCAGCCGGTAATTCACAATCTTCCTCACCCTATTCTTCTGCTTGGTTAATTGGAATCCCAAAATTACAATGGATGTTTACCATGTTGTTATTAATGCATTTATTTGTTCTGCATGTTTATAAATATGTTTAGAATGAGCTATTTTGAAAAAGTGAAAATAAAAGAAACTTTTTCCATTTGTTTGTGAAAAAGTAAAATAAAGAAAGAAGAGAGAGCCTGATTTTGAATGCCAAAAAAAACTTTTATTTATTGATCACATAATATTGCAAAAGCGGGAGGCCCTTTACAAGCTATCCACTCGTCTCGGGCGAGGACGAGGAATGAGAAAACAAAATGCATTACATGTTTGTTGGAAAACCCACAAGAATCACAGTAGATGTCCAATTGTTGAGCTTGAAACCCGGCGGGCACTTGCGCACAAAGCTTGAAATTTGGTTACTAGGACCAGCAACATAAATGACTGCCACGATGTCACCCTTTTGGAAACCTGCGCTATTGAACTTGATCAAGTTGCACTGCTTCTGACCATGTGAATTGGACTGTCGACTAGGACAGTAACCCAATCCAAAGCGATCATGCTTCTCAACCACATCAATCACATGCCCCCATCCAGTCATGGTACCTTTCTCAAGGGTTTCTTTAGCACTCTTGGTGGATGACAAGGTCATTTTTGGTGATCTACTTTGACTAGTTGAAGCGGAGCTGACATCTTCGAACTCAAGACACTGCAACGGAACCTTAGCTATGCCTTCATCGGTCTCGAAGTATCGAAAGGATGACAATTTGCTTACAATCAAATCCTCTTCACCATAAACGATGACTAGCTGATCGTCGAACATGAATTTCAATTTCTGATGCAAAGTGGAAGTGACTGCCACTGCGGCATGAATCCATGGGTGACCCAATAATCAACTGTATGTAGGGTTGATATCCATTACTTGAAAAGTAATGGTAAACAAATGCGGTCCAACCTTAATGGGTAAATCTACTTCTCCAATAACTTACGTTTGAGAACCGTCAAAGGCTCTGACAATTAAGGCGCTTGACCTTATCTCGCTCCCTTCCACCAGTAGTTGACTCAGTGTGCCCTTAGGCATCACATTGAGAGAAGAATCGGTATCCACCAGAACACTAGATAATAAGGCATCCATGTAGGTTATGGATATATGCAATGCTCGGTTGTGGGTAGTTCCTTCAGGAGGTAATTTTGATTCATTAAAGCCCAAGTATCTGCTTGCAGTTATGTTATCCACTACATCATCAAACTCGACAACAGATATATCATGCATCACGTGGGCAGTGTTCAAAACTTTCAATAAAGCTGATATGTGTGCAGGAGAGCTCATGAGTAAGGACAAGATTGAGATCCTTGAGGGAGTTTGTCCTAGCTGATCCACAATCTTGAAGTCACTTTTCTTGATCAGCTTAAGGAATTCTTGATCATCAATTGTCTCCTTGCCTTTTTTAACATCCTCACATAGAACGGCTGGCACTGATACAGTAGTAGATGCCCCTTGTTGCATACCAGGGGTTGTAGATGTGTCTTTGAGAGGAGCAACAATGGGAACCTATACTGGCTTCGACGTAAATTTCAGAGCGAACATCCTCCACTACGACTCATACCCCCAGCAGTGGTTACATTTACAATCTCAGATTCTGCAAACCTTATCTCTTGACCTCCAGAAAACACGGTAGACCCATACTTCCAAGGTATCTCTTTAGAATTTCGATACAGAAATGGCTTTGGCGGGCAAACAACGATAGGTTGTATTTTCTTGTTAAGAGATTCAACATGAACCTTCCTATAAATGATGGTGAATGGCTCGATATTAGCGACTTCTTCAACAGATTTGGATCTTGAAAATTGAACCTCACCTCGGTTCATTAAAATTTGGACACAACCCTTCAACCTTCGACACTGGTTGGGATTATCATCACAAATCTGACACTTTCCGTGCAGCCCTTTCAACAACCCATGTTCATTCAATCTCTTGATAACCACGGTCATCGGGGTCTTTACCTCGTCAACATCCATGATCAATTCAGCCCTTGGATTATCCTCAATCATGTTCGCCGCAGGTCCACCGTGATTGGGCAATGGATTATTCTGAATGTTAGGACCTTCCTCAGCAAAAGTCAAAATATTTCGATCAATGAGTTCCTGAACCTTGGTTTTGAAAACAATACAGTCCTCTGTTACATGTCTTATATATCCAGAGTGATAAACACAAGATGCATTTGGATTATGTTTTAGATTGTAAGGCGGAATTGCATGTGCGATTTCTTTCGGAACAATTGCCCCTTGATGAACCAAATAAGGGAACAACTCAGTGCATGACACCGGAATTCTGTCAAAATTTGGACGCTTACGATTTCCTTGATTTTTGTTGTTTTTCCGGTTTTAATTCTATTGATTTCTATTGCTTTGTTGCGAATGTTGTTGACGCTGCAGTTATTGCTAATTCTGAGCATTCTGAACTGGTTGTTGCGACTGATACTGGTATAACGGTTATTGATACTGTGCAGCAGCAATGTACAAATAAGGATAATAAGGCATAGGAGCCATGGGTGCTTGATATTGAAAAGCGACCTTAGCTGTCACGGTGTTGGCCTCACCTTTCTTCTTCTTTGAATGACTGTTCTAAGGTTTTCTATTGACCGGCTGTTGGGAAGCAGCTCCAGAAATCTTTCCAGTCTTTAGCCCATTCTCAATTATTTCACCAATTGTTACAATGTCAGCAAAGTTGGATGAAGAACTACCCACCATTTTCTCATAGTAGGATCCCTGCAATGTACCCATAAAGATATCGACCAACTTATTGTTAGAGAGAGCAGGTCGCATACGAGATGCCATCTCACGCCATCTTTGTGCATACTCTTTAAATGTTTCAGTCGAGCGTTGGGACTGGTTTTGCAATTGTAATCTACTTGGCTCCAAATCCAAATTATATTTGTATTGTTTCAAGAATTCCTCAGACAGATCCCTCTAAGAACGGATTTTGTTGCGCTCTAAGCCCATGTACCAATCCAATGAAGCACCAGACAAACTATCCTGAAAACAATGAACTAGCAATTCATCATTATCAATATAGGATGCCATCTTCCTGCAGGATATAGTGATGTGACTATGTGGGCAACTCAAACCTTTATACTTTGGAAGCTCTGGTATCTTGAATTTCTGCGGGAATACAACATTTGGAACCAAACATAAGTCCTTAGCCTCCATGCCAAAAGTAGAAAAACCTTCAATAGCTATCATACGGTCTTTTAACAACTTGTAATCAGCAGGTCTACCTTGATCAGCAGGCCTGACAAGGATCTAAGGATTTGGCAACTGAGATGCGGCTGGAGCGTGCACCTGTGGAGAAGTAAACTAAGAAGGGTACACCAATCCCTGATTAACCATCTGACCAGCATTCTGACCCATCTGAACACCAAACGAATAATTCTAAGGAGGTACCACAACGGCTGAAGATGCCCCAGGGTAAAGTATTCTAGAATGAACATTCTGAACAGTAGCTTGGGATGAAACCGAAACATGAAGAGGAGGACCCCTATACACATGCTCATCGTCATCAAGAGTTTCAATGTCAGCCAACACAGGAGTCTTATGAGTCTGAACCTAAAGATTCTCGTGATAATCATTCACCACTAAAGGTTGAACCGGAGTAGGCATACTCCATGGATATGGAGCAACATTTCCATTAGGCATGGGCACAACAAAAGGTTGATATGGTACGAAGGCACCACTATTTGCAATCTGAGGAGTAAAATTCGGAGGCATTCCCCAAGGAAAAGCTGGAGGCATCTTGTTCAAACTAGACTGAGAGTTTGATGGATGAAAAGCGGGCTGAATCACAGGCTTAACCAGTACTTCAACCATACCATGCGATGAAACAACATCGGTAGTAGCCATAACAACAGGAGGAACGGTCACAACAAGGTGACCACGGTTGCATCAGTGGCAGTTGCAACGATAGTCGCAGCAACAGGGGGGTCCTTCTGAGCATGAAGGAACTCCATAATAACATCCATGTTGGTCTGAAACTGATCCATCCGACCTTGAAATTGAGCCAGAGTTTCCTTATAGGCAACATTCTCAGCTTCGAAATCAGCCATGATCTTGGATTTGCTTGAGTGAGTGAAATAGCGATGTCGAGTCGTCGTCTTACTACAAGGCGGAAATGGTCAGTGTAAGTGATCTGATATGTGGATAAAGGGCATGCATATGTGTGCATGGATGAATGCATTTCATGTAAAAATAATTTTTGATGCATATGCCAAAATTAGTTTGACATGATGAAATTATATGCAACACAAGAACCCAGAAGCCAAGCACAGTTTGAGCAATCAAATCTGAACAATTTTAAAATCTACATATATGACGTGCTTGAGAGATCAAAGGTATGAAGAGTCTTGGTTTCCTGCAGAAAACCCAATATCCCCCTCATAGGTATGATCTAGTCTTGAACAAGGGTTCCTAATGGTCCTCAGCTTCTCAGGCTCTCTGGTTGAGAAGTAATAATACGCTCACCATTTCTGGTTTGGCATTATTACCCCTCAAGGAGGCCTCCACTAATTTCCAATGATCGGTCTCCAAAGTCATAAGTTCTCTAAGTCAACACCCTATATGCACAAGATGCGCAAAATAGGACATCTCCAAAGAAAATATCGTCTGGATGTGGATTTCGTGTAAACTAAATGTAACAAGACGCTATGCAAGCCACACTACTCTCCACTTTAATCCCGTGTGTACAGTCAAGCCTGGGTATTGGCCTTATCTCTCAAGTAGCAACCCAACCCAACAAGAATATAGCACATATCCAGAATATACATCATATGAATATTCAAAGCAGTAAAGAAATGCAGTAAATATACATAAAAATAAAGAAAATAAAGCAAGTAAAGCGCAAAAGATAAGCACCCGAACAAGCAAGAAAGAAAACAAAACTAGGCGAGACCCTAACTTGCAAGAGCAAGGACTCCCTAGCAGAGTTACCAGCTGAAGCTAGCGGGATTATACCTGAGTGAATCGCACACTCAAAGATACAACAGAGTCGCCACCGAACTTTATTTAGTCCTAAAGGATAGAGAAAATATCGATAAAACCTAAGGGGAAGAGAAACGGGTCAGGGGGTCGGTTATGCGAAAAGAAGTTACTAGCTCCTTACGCATCCGTCGTACTCGACAGGAACCATTTCGCTTGCTTCTAGGCTTGGATGGGCTATCTATCTAAAGGCTTCTAGCTGAAAAAAGAGGAGAGAGAAGAGAAAAGAGAAAAAAGAAAGTGCTCGCGAAGGATTGGGGCCCTTGTGCCTACGTACCCTCATAGTGCAATGAGGAAATCAGAGCGCCGTAGTTCATGGAACCAAGGACAGAGAAGAAGAGTGGAAGAAGGTGGTTCTCCAAGATTTTAAAATCTCGTGCCTATGTATCCTCATGGTGCAATGAGGAATTCAGAGCCTACGTAGTACGGGGAACAAAGACAGGAAAAAGAAGGTGGTGTCAAAACCAAGAGCAAAAGAAGGAGGGAAAACTTCGCTTGGGAGGCAAAAGAATTGGTGTCAGAACCAAGAAAGAAGGGCAAAGGAAAGGATAGTAACTTTGTTGAGGATAAAGTGCAAGAATGGTGTCCAACCCAAGAAGATAAAGGAGAAAAAGAAAAATAATGACTCTACTGGGGAGTAAGAGAACAAAGCGACTGTGTTGGGGATTAGAGGGTGAGTGAATCTACTGGGAAACAAACAAAGGGATGGTGTTGAAACGAAGAGAATAAGGATTCAGTATATTAATTGACTTGCAATGGTTAACCGAAGAAAGAGATTAAGACTATGTGGGGGAAAAATAGGTTGGTGTCAACAGGCACGCTGTGATGAACCAAAAGGAGAGAGTACTGAACCAAGCGAAGGTGTTTGACTCTGAGGGGATTTTGGTATATTAACTGATAAACAGTGGTTAACCAAAAGAACAGGTGTAGAACCAAGTGAAGGTTGTGACCCAAAGGATGGGTGTGGAACAAAGCAAAGGTTGTGACCCAAAGGACGAGTGTGGAACCAAGTAAAGGTTGTGACCCAAAATACGAGTATGAAACCAAGCAAAGGTTATAACCCAAAGGACGGGTGTGGAGACAAGAAAAGGTTGTGACCCAAATGACGGGTGTAGAACTAAGCAAAGATTGTGACCCAAAGGACGGGTGTGGAACCAAGCAAAGGTTGTGACCCAAAGAAAGGGTGTGGGACCAAGCGAATGTCGTTACCTAAAGAACGGGTGTGGAACCAAGCAAAGGTTGTGACCCAAAGGACGGGTGTGGAACCAAGCAAAGGTTGTGACCCAAGGGTGCTAGTATTCGAACCAAAAGAAGGTTACTAACTCACAGGGGTATTGGTTTTAACAGAAGGACTGTGATTAACCAAAAAGAACGAGTGATTAACCAAGAGAAGGTGATTAACTCAAAAGGAGCTCAATATCTTAAGAGACAGGTTGTGGTTAACTGAGAAATGGGTGATTAACCAAGAGAATGTGATTAACCCAAAATGAGCTCAGTATGTTAACATATAAGATGTGGTTAACTGAGAAGAAGTGCAAATTGATGTTTTAACTGACAGGTAGTGGTTAACCAATCAAAGGTAGAAGAACCAAGAGAAGGTTGCGAACTCCGATAGGGATTCAGTGTTTAACAGGAAGACTCTATTTGACCAAAGAAACAAGTAATCATGACTCTGGTGGGTATCAATGAATAATGATTGATCAAAAGAAAGGTGTTGAACCAAAAGATGGTTGTTAACCCAAAGTGACAAAGATCTTTAACCAAGAAAATGGTGATTGATCAAAAGGGAGATTAAAAGGGGTATGAGTGATCAAGGACCGACTCGACTGAGGATTGAGAAACACTATAGCTTTAGGGTAGAGGTGACTATTCTCGGTGGGAGGACCTGAAGTCCTTACCAAAAATAGTCAAAATGAGGGTAGGATAGACTTCATCCTTATTCATTCTCTAGCATTCAAGGTATAGTGCGGAAACCAAAACGGACAGCATAACAACACCAATTTGTACAGTGCTCTAGTGTGTCGTGCGAATCTCCGACTCGGCAGGGGATCAAGAGAACAAGACTCTAAAGGATCCTAAAGAGAGGAGAAAGGGAGAATCAACTAATCGAAACATGGTTTTGATTAATCAATCAAAGGGAATGAATAAGCCAATAATCTTTCATGAGTCGAAAGATTGTCAAAGCAACATGTGTATTATTGATTATACAAAATCAAACTTTCTTAAAGAAGAACAAATTAAATGTGATCAAGAATGAAATTGCAAGGCAGTACCGAATGTCAATTAGCATGCATCACAAATCATGTTATCATGTGAACAAAAGTCTGCAAGAAGCATCATGCTCATGTAATGTCAAAAATGCAAACAATCACAAGAATCGATAAATTGTGCATTGAAATATTCCATACAAGCTTCAACCAGAGGTTAAACAGCTCATAAAACATCCACAAATATCAAGAATATCAAGCCATGAAAGTTAGATGAGGAAAGGATGTCAAACAAGCTTGAAAATGCACAAAAATGGCACTCTGTTACAGTGGTAATCGATTACCACATGCCGGTAATCGATTACATGCTTGAAAATAATAGAATTAGTGTAAAAAGGTGCAGAGTAATCGATTACCCTCATATAGGTAATCGATTACCACTGTAACATTGGCAAAAAACAACTTTTCAAAAAGCACTTTCAGCACCTAATCACTTATACAAACTACCACATGCTATGGTATGAATTTATGCATGAAAATTACATCATGTATGAGCATTTAAACACAAATTGAAAGCATTAAACATGAAGATCAAAGATCCAATAATCACATGATTCATCGAACCGAAAAGCTATCGAAACAACATCGTAAACGCGCGAAAGTGATCGAAACAGTAGTCTGAGTGAGAATTGACCAACCTACAAGCCGGATGCTTGGCTTGGTGATTGTTGTGATTGAAATATGATGAAAATAAGTAGAGAAAACCAGATAATTCTGCACTTGCGCTTCGAACCAGTGAAACCGAGCAAAATCGCAAAAATGCACTGAATACGAATTAGCACCGAATTGCTTGAGTAGATTACTTGAAGTGAAGTAGAAGCTACTGTAGATCCAAGAATCCAAGAAAAATTGAAGAGGAATAGAGGTTAAGCTCAAGAGAAAAACACTTTCAATGTGAAAGTTGCCACTCTTCAATGGTGGAATTGAGCTCTAGTGTGGTTTGGGGAAGAAGATGAAGATGAATGTGTAGAACTTGCAGAAAATGCAGAAAAAAATGAGAGAACTGAGAGTGAAGAGAGTGAGAAATTGTGATAATGATTATGGATCCTTCGTGAAATGGTGGAGGTTTCTTTATATAAAGACTGGCTTTGGAGTAGGCTAGGTTTGGAATGTGCTTTGGAGTGAGCTTTGGAGCTTGCTTTGAAGTTAGTTACACTCAACTCACCGAGTCAGAAGTTGACTCGGTTAGTTAGTGTCATACCCCAAATTTTGACCACTAAGATTTCCCATCAATGTGTAAATCATCATCACAATATGGATGAACCATTAGTCTCCCCAAAGATGGGTGAGCCTTCACTACAATCAAAATTAGGGTTTCAAGCCCTCTCTGAGTGCTTAGGCAAAGGACCAATCAAGAAATGACATGATCTTTAACTTGTCTAAACCTCTCAAACATCCACAATGGATCAAGAGGACTCCCACCTCAAGGATTAAGCACAAGGCTGCAACATTCTGAGTGGATCAAGCCTCAAGATCGCCAATGTCACCAAATTAGGGTTTTGGTCGACCAGGGCCTCCAGATGGGAATTTTCCTCTGGGCATGAGCCAATGCTTCAAAGCATAACCTAATATACCCCACGGGACATTATGAACCCAATCATCAAGTCAATTTAGCCTCAGGGGATGCATTCATCAAAAATCAGGAATTAGGGTTTCTTGACCTAATTCACCCCTAAGTTGACTTTTGGGACAAATCATGAGCCAAGACCTCAAGAGAGGATTTGAGGGTCTCTAATAAACTACATTGATCCATTTTCAACAATGGATTGATCCAAGAAGCTTGATCAACAAGTTTCAAATTCATCAGAACCACAATTGGGGTTTTGAGGAAAAAGTCAACAGTGCCTTTGACTTTTGACCAAGACATGCTCCCAAACCCTAGGACATGATTCAATACACCCTATAACACCTATGAAATCAATCCATCAAGTTTGATTTAGGTCCAGGACTTGATTTCATAGAGGATCGCACAGTTTGGAATTCATCTGACAAAAAGCCAATTGTGCACAAAAGTCAACTTTAACTTTTTGAGATTTTTCACAATTATGGTTCCTTAACCCTAAAATGATGTTAATGTGTGGTTGGAATCATCATTCATCAAGAAAAATCAAGAAAAGTGGGATAACTTGTAAAAGGGGTAACCATAAAAACTTAGAAATTTTTCTAAGTTATGGAACAAAGTGGCTAGGGTACCAACTTTAGAGGATCATAACTCCTAAACCACAAGGCCATTTTTCCCCATCCAAAGCTGAATTTGTAGCTCTCATGGCACTCAACAAAAGTTCAAACATAACGCATTCCAATTCCTCATGGATTTTAAGTTATGGAATGCTCAAAATCACAAAAAGTGAAAATGTCACTTTTTTCCAACACTTAGTGAAATTTTCACTAAGTCAGAATCTGTCTTACTTTTTTCCAAATGTAGGGGCATTTTTCACTTGGATCCAAAAAGTATCAAAACCAATTATGATCAAATAGTTGTTGTATCATATGAAGGCTTTCCAAAATGACCAAGAACTTCACCAAACTCAACTTGAGCCATGAGATATGACAATGGCAATTTGCCTTGCTGAAAACTGTCAAAGCAAGGCAGATTTGTGCATTTTGCTCGATTTGCCAAATTTGTGCAAATGACAAACACAATTATCCATATGAACACCTCAAGGGGAGACCAAGGAGGAACCAACCAAGCCTTCCCAGTCCTTGGAACTAAAAATAGCATGCCAAACCTAGAAATCCCTAAAGAGGGGACAAGACTCCAATTTTGTTTTGGAGCATTCAATGGATGCACCAAGGTGGCATGGACTGAGCCATTTCCAATTGAATTCAGTCAAGACTTATCCAAGACCAAGGGAACCAGCAACCTGTGCCCTAACCTCTAGTCAATGGCTAGAGGAGACTTGGATTCTCATTGATCAACATTGGCCAAACCTATGCAGCAGTTGCCAATCACTATTCCTTGCAAAATAAACTTGATCTACTATAAATAGAGCTCATTTGTGATCAGTTTGAGTACACCAAAGCCATCAAACAGATGCTTTCCTCAAAATCTCCTTCTTCACTCCAAAATTGCCTTCCAAAGCAAGTCACTATCGGGTTTTGAGTTTGAGAGCTATTCCCAACCAAACCAATCACACACACACCTCATAAACATCATATAGAAGTGATCCAAAGACTTAAACAACATCTGGAACACCAAAATCACAAAATCACTAGCCAATTGCTCAAGTTATGACAGATTTGCAGTTGGGGTACCATCTCAAGTTCCAGATCATTTCCATTCATTCCAAGCATCCAGACACACTCCATAGCACCTAGGGAAGCTGTCCATAGCCTTGGAACCAAGCTGTAACACCTCTAACACAAAACATGATCACCAGCTACAAGAGGTAAGCATGAGCTCTTCTAACTCTATGATCCATGCATTTTTTGCTGCACAATAATTTGGCCATATGTTCATAATCATGCATAGAGTGTTTTCCCTCAATCAATTGCTTTGTTTGAATCGTGTATGGAATTTCTGAACCTTCATGCAAATTTTAGGGTTCTTGAGGTTTCTCTTTGATTTCTTGTTCCATGTTTAAAATAAATGAAATTAAAGGCCATAGACATGATCGTGAGGTGAAAACGAGTAGATTGATATGTAGATTGCATGATATCATCAAGTATTCAGTGAGATTGGATAGAAAATGCAAATCTGCAGAAACAGAGGGTGGCGCGTGTTCTTGCCATGTTTTGGTGCCATTTTTGAACATTTGAATATTTGAATTTTGTGATTTTATTTAATTGATTCAAAATTTAATTTCTCTCTGAGTTTAATGATTTTGAGTTTATTCTTTTTTTAATAATTCACAAAAATGTTAAAATATTTTATTTTCCCAAAAAATCCCAAAAATATTATTTATTTCATATACTTGATATTTTTGTAAAGAATTAATATTTTAATTGTTTTTTGACATTTAAAATAGTTTTCTCCCTCTTGATTTTTCAAATTTTAGTGAGTTCCAATCATTTTGTGGATAGAAACATAATTTTTGAAACATTAATCCAAGATCACAATTTGTTTCCACACATGTTTAACAATTTTGATCATTTTAATTGAATTTTTATTCAATTAAAATACATTTTGAAAACAAATTAGGGTTTTTGATTAATTCAACCCTCATCAAACTTTTTTAAACACTGTTGGGGCCTCTAATAGAGTGTAAGACCCAACCCATTTTTGAAACCAAAATATTTGGGCCTCAGTCATTGTATAAGACCCACTGTGCTTTCAAAAACCTCAGCGCGATCCCTGTTTCAAAACAAATAAACCTGGGTCTCTCCTTGAGTTGTAAGCCCCACCACTTGTACAAAAATAAACCTTTGGGCCTCTATTAGAGTGTAAGACCCAACCCCCTTTTAACCAAAACTTTTTGGGCCTCAATACATTGTAAAAGACCCAGTATGTTAAAGAAATCTCGGCGCGATCGCCAATTCAAAAAAAAAATCATCCGGGCCTTCCCTCGTGTTATAAGCCCCATTCTTTTTCTTTAAACACCTTTGGGCCTCTTGAGAGAGTGTAAGACCCTGCCCTTTGTACAGAAAACCTTTTTAGGCCTCAGTCACTTGTATAAGTCCCTGTACAATTTCAAAACAACAGTGCAATCACTGATAAAACCTTGGGCCTCTCCTTGAGCTGTAAGCCCCAACAATCTTTTCAAAGCACTTTCTCCTTTGATTTAGAATATAATATTGTTATCAAAGCTTTCTTTGTTGAACAACTAACAAAACAACATGGAAGCTCTACAACCGAGTAAGCGTTTACCCGCTTTCTTTATCCGCTTTCATATATATAACTGTATTGTGGGGCTGCTCATTGTAAGTCTTCTTTCACAAACTTTTATATACTCATCAAATATCCACCGTGTAATACTAGTATAGTTATTTAGAGTTTTTCCCCGGCAACTACGTCTAGCACTAGGTAAAGCCCTGTTGGTCACTCTTAAATACAAACAAAACTAGACCCCCATAGGATTACCAGACACAGTCTTCCCTCCTCTTGGGGTTAAACAATATGGACACGTGAAAGGCAGCATTCTCTGTGAACCCTTTCTCAGACTGTCACCCTTAGAAATCGTCAAGAGACTCTACTCCCCAGGGATGATCTTTTCTCCGTGAATGACATCTCTTGAGTTTCTTCCAAATTCTCGGACTTTCCTGGCTTGATCTATTCTCGGTGAATGGCATGTCTTGAACTTCTTGGGGTTTGGGGACCCACAGGCTTCTTAAAAGCATCCCCGCCTCCTCTTGGTGCTGTACAAGGACCCTTCGGCTTCTTAAAAGCTCTCATGCCTTCTCGTGGGCTTAGTACAAGGACCCAGAGACCTCTACAGGTATAGGAACAGAACCTAGTCATTAATTGCTAGGGTTGTCTTTCTGAGTTAAGTGTCAGACCTGTTAATGGGTTGACCTTCATCCCTTAACATACCAGCCTTCTCTTGGGCATTATACAAAGATCAGTTCACTATCTGAGAATCGATTTATCAAAACACTAGTAGACTTGGACAGTCTCAATACCCTTTGGATGCCCCGTTTCCTTAAAGAACAGGAAATAACCCTGATCCTCTGATCAATCCCAAAGCACAACAATACCTTTAATCGTTCCCTTCATAAGAACTGATTTTCTCTTTTATCCAACATACTGGACATGTCACTAAATTGAAACAGTCACCAGCACAATAGCCTTCTCTTGGGCTTTGTACAATGATTCTCCCCTGCGGAGCTAACCTTTTCACACACTCTTGTTGAGTATAAAAGACTCTCTTGTTGAGTCAAACCCTTTAGCCTCCATCTCGAGCTTCGTACGGGATACAAAAACACTCTCTTGTTGAGTTTAAAAGACTCTCTTGTTGAGTCACTTCCCTTTTAGCCTCCATCTCGGGCTTCATACGAGATACAAAATCACTCTCTTGTTGAGTATAAAAGACCCTCATGTGGAGTCAAACCTTTCAGCCTCCATCTTGGGCTTTATACAAGACACATATAAAATCACTCTCTTATTGAGTCAGTCACTTTTTAGCACTCTCTTGTTGAGTCAACCCTTTTAGCCCCTCTCTCGGGCTTCGTACGAGACACATAAAAGCACCCTCTTGTTGGGTCAATAGCCTCCTCTTAGGCTTTATATAAGGAAACCCAGGTTGAGTCAATCAACCTTTTAGCATCAAAATCTGTGCCTCACTCATAGTATACAAAAATCAACAACTCCTTCATCTAATTGTTGTAAGCGGCAAGCCTCTGAATTATTTACATCCACACCAGTGTCCCTCTTTTAGCATGAGAAATTCCTAAGGAAAGATGGCATCACTCTAAACTGAGTTAAAGTCTTCTCCTTTAGGTTAAAAATCCTCTATAAAGGAAATTATGGCATTGTTGGATCCACACATCCTAGTTAAAGTAATTTTCCTTTATAATCAGTCACCCAACAGTTGTGACAAACAGACCCCCTTTAGAGATGACAAATTCTCCCTAAAGTCAAACCCCTTTAGCTTCACATCTTGGGCTTCGAACAAGATACAAATAGAACCTTCAGCTTCACATCTTGGGCTTTGAACAAGATACAAACCACATTTAACTTCACGTCTTGGGCTTTGAACAAGACACCAAAACAACCTTTTTCCTCCCCTAGAATAGGAGGAAGTACGATCGCTCTGATTTCCCTGTTTCGTTAAACGGGAATACGTAGGCATAAGATTGCAAAAGTCTTAGCGAGCATACTAATCAAAAACCCAAAACCCCATACCTTTATACATCAATCGAAAAGCATCAGTCCTAACATCCTACCAATAGCCTAGACACTGTTCTACTTAGCAAAATAACCTAAGAGAGACCCACAATCTTAATAGCATCTGTAAACCAACAGTCATCTGTTTAAACTCAGTTTGTAAGCAGGGTTAATTGGAGACATCTATTTCCCTTCCTTCATCAGCTTCAATAGGATAAAAAATGAATCGAACTGTAGTACCCAAAGCGATAGTGCTTCGCAACCACGCAAAAATTCGCGCTACCAAAAAATGGCGACTTCACTGGGGACATCGAGATCTTCAGGTAGAAATCTTAAGTTCTTTAAATGTCACAGAAATGGCAACTCTGCTGGGGAGTCATTGTCTGTATAGGATCATAAGACTAGAGGTCTTGGATGATTAAGACAAATATATACTGCTTTTCCTAATTGATATCTGTGTTTATTTTTCTGCTAATGGGAATGCGTGTGATACCGCATGTGAAAAGATTGAGTATACACCTAAGATAGGTGATGGCAATGCGGGTAATCTTACTGGGAGTGAATTCTAGTTAAGAGCTCCCGATTGACCATCAAACTCAGTGGAGACTCCCTTTACAGATACATTGCCTATACAACTTTGGTTGTTGAAAGTAGTGTGGTCGACTGGGTTATCTGAGAAGCTGAGGTTTTAGTAGACTTAAGCCATTTTGTAGTGAGGAAGCTATCGGAAATAGTTGTCACGCGATACTACCCTCATTTGAGATCACTCTAGGATACATCAGCTCGCTAGCGATCTGCTTGTTGTTGTTATCCCAGAGGGGTCAATGATTTTGCGGACAGGTACAAAAAAACACCAGTATAAACCTTTGGGGGGGGGGGGGTAGAGCCTTGACTTCATGACATCGACCCTTTGACCCCATGTTTTCTCTATGTTTTCGTGTGCTGCATTCATGCATTCATTTAAAAAACATTAAAACAAAGAAAATCTTCTCTTCTAGTCTCTCTTTTTCAAATTAAACTGAGACAATGATTGCAAATGTCAGAGAAAGGAGATTGCGCTAATGGATTTCGGTAGAAGGAAAACTCATAAGTGCACCTTCAAGGATCCAAAGTTAGAGGATTTAAGAGGTTTGGCGAGAATAATCACCAACCACGAGGCTTTCAGAGCCAAGTATGGAGGACTGCTGTCCTTGTTAAGGGTCCACGTAATTGAAGGGATCCTGTCCACACTAATCCAGTTCTACGATCCGGTCTATCACTGTTTCACATTCCCAGATTATCAGCTAGCAGCAACGCTGGAGGAGCATTCTCACCTGACCGATTTACATATTACTGATCAAGCTCCCTTTTCTAGACTGGAAGAAATTCCAAAGGATCAAATCATTGCAAGAGCAATTTATTTGGACGAGTCAGAAGTCAGGACTCACATAACCACTAAGGGTGGCATCCGGAGTTTGCCAGCCCAGTTCTTGATAAAGAAGGCTCTATACTTTGCTAGTATAGGGAACATGGTCGCTTTCGAGAGCATCTTTGTTTTGCTCACCTACGGGTTATTTTTGTTTCCCAACATTAATAACTTTGTAGATATCAACGCCATTAAGATTTTCCTGATTGGAAAACCTGTAGCGACCTTACTCACAGATGCGTATCATTCGATACACTTAAGGAATTTATACAGCGGAGGAATGATCACATGTTGTGTACCCCTGCTATACAAATGGTTCACTTCCCATTTGCCCAAGTCTGCTGCATTTTGGGATCAAAAGAATAATTTACGTTGGTCATAGAGAATAATGTCTCTTACCAACTCTGACATTGATTGGTACAATCGAATCTACGATGGGATCATAATCATTGACCGTTGTGGAAATTTCCCAAATGTACCCCTTATAGGAACTAAGGGGGGAATCAATTATCATCCAATTTTAGTTCGACGTCAATTTGGATACCCGATGAGGCATGTCCCGCACAATGCTCATCTGGAAGGTCTTTTCTTCAAGGAAGGAGAAAATGACAGGGCACTAAAGACGGAAATAGTGCACGCTTGGAAACACATTCATAAGAAAGGGCGAGAGTCTCTAGGAAAACCAGATTGTGTCTCAGTGGAGCCTTATCTCCACTGGGTACAAACTAGGGCTCTCAAGCTGAGGATGCCTTACCCTCGTCAGGAAGTTCTTCCATTAAGGGACTCTGCCCTTTATTTCATGTCTGAGATGGAAAAACTTTAGGTTACTCTCAGCAAAGTTCAGCAGGAGAAGAGGTCTTGGAGGAACAAGTACCGTATTCTCAATGTGGAGTGCAGAAAAATACAACAACTGTTAAGAGAAAAAGATGCCCTGATTGAGATTTTAGAGCAGCATGCTATGGAAAATCAGGATGACCAAAGGAATTTGCTCGCTCCTTTCACTTGGAAAAGGAATGACAACACGACAACAGCCCTAGAGCCCCGGTTAAAGAAAAGGAAAGTACCTGAACCAGCACCTGAGCTCTCTTTAGAGAGGACTCGGGATCCATTAGTTTAGATTTCCTTTTTCAGTACTTTGTAATCTACTGTATTTCCATTTCCGCAATCCTTTGAATTCAATAAAATGGGGTTTCCCCACTGTTTGATATTTGCAATCCAATTGTCGAAGTTTACTTTGAATAAACAAAAATAATTAATAATCATTGCATTCATCATTCTCACTTAACGCATTCTTCTTACCTACAAATCTCACATTTGCGTCTCGATTCTAGAGTCAAACTGTCTCATTCGTACAATACTCGGGCCAAACGTTAGAAAAAGATGGATGATCTCGAGGAAGAGAACAGAGAGTTGAGAGAAGAGATCGATACTTTGAAAGAGGATCTGAGAAATCTTCATAACGACATGCAAGCTCTAGCAGAAGCTCAGATGCAACAACAAAGGACTGTGATCTCAGAGATCACATCTACGCCCATATTGGAGAAGTATGATCCTAGGTACAAGATACCAAAAGATCGTCCCTGGGGCATGCCTATCAACTATATCCCGGAAGGATATATTCCGCCGATCGTTGAGGATCAGGGAACCACAGTAGGAACCGCTGGTCCTGAAGGTTACAAAATTTGGGAAAGCGAAGATGCCAGGGGCATGGCAGCAACTCCTGAAGGTTACAAACTTCGGGAGGCACCGAGAGTCTAGGCCATAATGACTATACCACCACCCGTGGTACACACTGTCTCGGAAGGGCCGATTCCACAGATACCTTCTAGTGGAAACGACAACATGTTCGACAGAGTGAATGAGTTCCAAGAACAATTCCTGGAGATGCAGAAAGAACTGCAGGCCCTTCGCGGTCATGATCTATTTGGAAAAGACACCGCAGACCTTTGTTTGGTCCCCAATGTGAAAGTTCCACACAAGTTCCAAGTGCCCGACTTTGAAAAGTACAAGGGTAACTCTTGCCCTCAGAGCCATTTGGTGATGTATGCTCGGCGAATGTCAGCTCAGACAAAGAACCAGGAGCTACTGATTCACTACTTTTAGGATAGTTTAACCGGTGCCACATTAAAATGGTACATGGGCTTAAACCGCGCTACGATCGGTACGTTCAGAGATCTTCGTGCTGCTTTCGTTCAACAATATAAATACAATCTGGACATGGCACCGGACAGAGATGAACTCAGATCAATGTCACAAAAGGACAAGGAAATCTTTAAGGAGTACACTCAGAGATGGCGTGAAATTGCCGCTCAGATTTGTCCACCTCTTCAGGAAAAAGAGATGACAAAGATCTTCTTAAAGACCTTAAGCTCATTTTACTACGACAGAATGGTTTCCAGTGCGCCCAGTGACTTCACCGAGATGGTGGGCATGGGAGTTCGTCTCAAGGAAGCGGTCCGAGAAGGACGTTTGGTTAAAGACGCTGGATCATCAAGTAGTACAAAAACGATACGGTAGTGCTCTCCCTAAGAAAAAAGAGCAAGATATCGGGAATATCTCTCTCGGAAAGCAAAGGAGACGTTACCAACCAGTAGCAGCTGTAACTCCTGCTATCAATCCCACGCCTGTTCCTACGTATCAACCTCAGGTTGCTCAGAGCCAACCTAATCAATAACAACTTCAGCAAAGGACACAACAACCTTTTCAGCAGGCTCATCCTCTATACAACAACAACCGTACAACACGACCACCAGGGTTCGACCCTATACCCATGTTGTACACAGAACTGTTTCCATTACTACTGGTCAAGGGGCATGCCCAAACAAGGTCTCCTCTTATAGTACCAGAAAATCCGCCTTTTTGGTTCAAGGCAGATCAGACTTGTCCTTACCATCAAGGAGGACCAGTGCATAACATAGAAAACTGTCTCAGTTTCAAATCCGACGAACAAAAGCTTGTTAGGAGCGGGGTCTTATCTTTCAAAGATACAAATCCTAATGTTCTCACAAACCCGCTGCCTCGACATGAGAAAGCAGCAGTCAATTTGATAGAGGGAGAGTCTAACAACATCTATCAAATTTATGATATACTCTTATTAAGGGCCAATTTGGCCAATATGCATTGTAGACAGAGCGGATACGGCCATGTGCCACCTCATAACTATCACCAGTGTGATATCTGCTCTAAGAACAATCAGGGATGTTATGTGGTGCAATCATCTCTACAGGAATAGTTGGATCTCGGGTAGATTCAAGAGCATCGAGTTCGTGGAGTCAACATGACCTATACGAATTCCAACATCATTCAGAACCACGAAATCCGTGCAATGAATGTCAACCTGGTGGCGATGCACTCAAGGCAAAGCCAACATCATAATCTGCCACGACATGATTATAATTCCTGTCTGAGTTGCTCGATAAACAAACAAGGATGCTCTTTCGTACAAGAGGCCCTCCAGCATCAGATGGATCTTGGATGGATTTAGGATTACCGTGATGGAAATCAGTATCAAGTGAATATGATTCAAATCTTCGATATTCGTTTGATGAATACCAGCTTGGTGGAGTTACATGCTACACAAGTCCAACTTGGTTTTCTGACTTCGCATAATTATCAGAACTGTAAAGTATGTTGTGAGAGTAACCAAGGGTGTGATCTCGTTCAAAGAACTTTACAACACTTGTTAAACCATTGGTGGCTTCCGATCTATCTAGACGAAGACACGCAACAAATCAGTGTGACTAACGGGAACCCTATTAGACGTCAAAGTCAGGATGTCCGATCTATGGAAACAAACCTGGTAAGGTTGCACTGCATTCAAAGCGGGCGTGGCCAGGTGCCACCATATAACTATGAGCGTTGTAGAGTGTTCTCGGAGAATAACCAAGGATGCTACCTTGTGCGGGCAGGTCTTCAAGGTCAGTTGGATCGTAAAGAGATTCACCCGTGTCCGAGTTCCAAGCCAATCAATTGGACGCCTGACTACTTCACTGATCAAATCAGAGACGTTGTCATAATCTTTGATCATCAACAGAATAAGGATGTTTGTACCATTATCCCTCTACTGGACGAATCAAAGGTTCTTAGCCAGGAACTGATTGATGTTACCTACGACAGTCAGAAAAATCAGAAGGCTCATGTAGTTATTTATCTACCGGGACCATTACCGTATGAATCAGCTAAGGCGATCCCTTACAAATACGGTGCAACAATAATTGAGAATGGAAAGGGAATTCCATTACCCTCCGTCGTGAATATTGCAGACATCAGTCAAGTAACACGAAGCGGTCGAATCTTCAACCGAGGCGTTGAAGAACCTAACAAAGAAAAGGAACTTCTGACAGTAGCTCCTGATCCACCAGTCGGTCAATCCAACAATCCCGACCTTTCAAAAAATAATGATGAGATGCTGAAGCTCATCCAAAGGAGTGAATACAACATTGTTGATCAGCTGTTACAAACTCCTTCAAAGATCTCAGTGCTGTCACTTTTACTCAGTTTCGAAGCCCACAGAGAGGCTCTACAGAAAGTCCTAGAACAGGCCTTTATGGAATAGGATGTGTCAATACGACAGTTTGATACCATCATCTCTAATGTCACTTCCTGCAACAACTTAGGATTCAGTGATGAGGATTTGCCAGAGGGGGGCAAAAGCCACAATATGGCGCTTAATATCAGAGTTAACTGCCAAGACGATGCTTTAGCCAGTGTACTGGTAGACACAGGATCGGCCATCAACGTTATGCCGAAGTCCACTCTAATGTGACTATCATTCAAAGAATCCCTGATGAGGGGCAGTGAGGTCATCGTCAAAGCATTTAACGGGTCTCGGAAAGCAGTTATCGGCGAAGTCGACCTTCCCATAACTATCGGTCCTCACACTTTCCTAATCACTTTCCAGGTCATGGACATCTGGGCAACATACAGTTGCTTATTAGGAAGACCTTGGATACACCAGGCTGGGGTAGTCACTTCGACGCTGCACCAAAAACTGAAGTTCGTCAAGAACGATCAACTCGTCACGGTCTGTGGAGAACAAGCCTTGATCGTGAGTAACCTGACATTATCTACTTGTATAGAACCCGAGGAGGTTGTTGGGACTAAGTTCCAAGCACTTTCGGTGAGCAATGAGAATCAATCAGAGAAAGGAACCTCGATTTCCTCATACAGAGATGCTCTCGAAGTGATCGAGAATAACAATGCAAAAGGATGGGGACAACCTGTCATTCCTACTGATAATAAAACAAAGAAAGGTCTTAGTTTTTTCGCAACCTGCACCCAGACAGCTGCAAACGATGAAAGTCTTCATCCCATGCAAAACTTCTTCCACAGTGGAGGTTTCCTTCACCCAGTGCCTCAAACAGTCCATACCATCAACGAGGAGGATCCCTCCGATATGGAGGAGGAATGGAAATCCTATCTTAATAAGGACAGTTATATGTCTCAGGAAAAGGTACTTACGCCATTTTGCTATCCTGCACAGAGTCTGAGATTTATACCGAGGTCAGACGTCGAAATGATATACAAAGATTGTGATCCGGAAGGATGCTGTGCTCCACCAAATTCATTAGAGGAAGACACTCCGATGAAATATAACTTTGACCACGACTATTATGGCCCAATGGATGGCCTGCCAATGTGGCAGCCGTACCCAGGAGACTTGGGGCAAGAAAATCAACCGAACAATGAAAATCAGCTGAGCGTCATTAAACAGAATACCTGCGTTCCCACCATGTCATGGGATCATTACTCAGGGCATTCAGAAAATATCCAGTACGACGATGAATTGGCAAAGCTTGTCGGACTAGAATTCATCGACTATGCTTTTCCTGAGGTCAACGTCATCGAAAGAGATGACTCCTCCAATTCCAAAGAAGTGTGGGACACCTTGGGATAACCAAGTGGAAAATTTGACTTCATGGTCAAGTACACCGCTCCTGAAAGCTCTCGTATCAGGCTCGAAGATATCCAGCCAACTGGATGGGGAGATATACCTGAGATCACAAATACTATGCAAAATACAATTGAGGAATCCTCCTACGACAACTCTGTCTGGGAGACAGATTCCAATGATTCTGCTCTGCCAGAAATCAGCGTCATTTCTGAAGACAAATCAAGGAAAGTACCAGACTCTGTGATTCACCGAGGAGTTCGCTGCCAATGGGTTGCTGTCGATGTTCCGAAGATTGTTCATAAGTCAAAGTAATTGTCGTCTTTAACCTTTCACCCTGCCCAGGTGAAATGGATGTTTTGATAGGGCTAACTTTCTGTAAATTTCCCTATTCGCTTTGCCCAAAGCGACAGAGTTCTGTTTCACAGGGCTGTACTTTCAAGAATCAATTTTTTCATAAATAAAATAACGTCGTTCTGTGATCTCCGCATTAATTGTTGTTTTCTCTTTTCGCTTTTCTCAGAAAATGGTAATCCTAAAAAACAATTCAAAATAAACAAGCAGTTTTAAAAAAAAATACACTGCACACACTTGCATTTTCTCTATCTCTTCTAAACACAAACCATCATGTCATGCAAATTGCTTGTTTTAAACCCCGTTGAAACATACGATCCAATGCCTTCTCCCAACTTTGAGTTCCTGGTATTTGGGGCTAAAGAAGAAGTTGACAACGAAATTCCAGAAGAGATCTCTCGATTACTCTGACAAGAGGAAAGGTCCATTGAACCTGGAAACGATCAACGTGGGTTCAGAAAAAGAGAAAAAAGAGATCAGGATTGGGGCACTGCTCAGTCCAACTGCCAAAGAGAGTTTGACAAAGCTTCTCAGAGAATTCCCCGACGTATTTGCTTGGTCCTATCAGGACATGCCATGGTTGGATACCAGCATCGTGGAACATCATTTACCATTGAAATCAGAATGTCCGCCAGTAAAGCAGAGGTTGAGACGGACTCACCCGGACATGGCCGTCAAAATCAAAGAGGAGGTACAAAAACAGATTGACGTAGGTATCCTCGCCACATCAGAATATCCTCAATGGTTAGCCAATATCGTACCCGTTCCAAAAAAGGACGGAAAAGTCAGAATGTGTGTCGATTACAGAGATCTAAACGAGGCTAGTCCAAAGGACGACTTTCCTTTACCACACATTGACATGCTGGTTGACAGTACAGCAAAGTTCAAAGTTTTCTCCTTCATGGATGGATTCTCGGGCTATAATCAAATCAAAATGGCGCCGAAAGACATGGAGAAAACTTCCTTCATCACCCCATGGGGCACTTTTTGTTACAAGGTAATGCCGTTTGGTTTGAAGAACGCTGGGGCAACCTATCAAAGGGCCATGACTACTCTGTGTCATGACATGATACACAAAGAAATCGAGGTATATGTCGATGATATGATTGCAAAATCTAAAACAGAAGAGGAGCATGTGACCCACCTGTCAAAACTATTTGAGCGGTTGAGAAAGTACAAACTCCGCTTGAATCCTAACAAGTGCACCTTTGGAGTCCGTTCAGGGAAACTCTTAGGGTTCATCGGTAGCCAGAAAGGAATTGAAGTTGATCCTGGCAAGGTCAAGGCCATTCAAGAAATGCCTTCTCCGAAAACTAAAAAAAAGTCAGAGGATTCCTGGGATGTTTGAACTACATCTCCAGATTCATATTCCTCTTGACCGCGACTTATACGCCAATCTTCAAATTACTCAAAAAGAACCAGGATTGTGTTTGGATAGAAGATTTCCAAACCGCCTTCGACAGTATCAAGGAATATCTGTTGAACCCACCGATTCTATCACCTCCAGTGGAAGGAAGACCACTGATCATCTACCTCACAGTCCTAGAGGACTCGATGGGTTGTGTGCTTGGCCAACAAGATGAAACAAAAAGAAAAGAGTCTGCCATTTACTATTTGAGCAAGAAATTCTCCGACTGCGAGACTCAGTACACTATGCTCGAGAAAACTTGTAACGCCCCGATTTCGATTTTTCCCATTTTGTTGAGTCTTTTATTTAAATTGAGTGATAAATTATTTTATTTGTGAAATTGGTGTGTTAATATGCTATGTTGACATGTTATGATATTTTACCGTTTTCGAGAGTTTTCGGGGAAAAATAGAATGGAGGGTATTTTAGACATTTCTCAATTAATGATAATTTAGAAATTTAGTGGAAATATAATTGTGTGAGAAAATGAATTAATTTAAGTTGTGTGGAAAATAAGAAATAGAAAAGAAAAAGAGTTAAGAGGAGGAAATAGGAGAGAAAGAGATAGAAAAGAAAATAGAGAGAAAAAGGAGAGAAAGAAAGTGGAAGAGGAGAAAAGAGAAGGAAAAGAGGGAAAAGCTAGGAATCAAGAAAAACAACTTCTAGGAATCGATTAATCTGGGTAAGGGTGTGAAATCTTATTATCTTATCAATGCATATCATTATGTATGATTGTATTGTTGTTGTTGTGGATTTTTATGAGTTTTGGTATAAACTCATTTGTGTAGAAAATGGTAGAAATCAATTTAATCGTGTTGAAAATGATGTTTTCGTGTCCCTTGTTGTTGATACACGAATGATACATGTTGTTGGACATCAAATTGGTATTTTTCTGAGTTTAGATGATGAATTTGGGTGTGGTTTGGGTGGAAAACGCAGAACAGAATTCTGCAGGAAAATTATGCATTTCGCCTGGCCATACGCGTATTGGGGTAGGCCATACGCGTATTGACTTGGGCAATACGCGTATGGATGGCGCATTTCAGGGCCAATACACGTATGGGATGCATGTTTTCCCGGCCATCTGGTGAAATGTGTATGATACGCGTACGTGTTTTGGGCCATACGCGTACGTGTTTTGGGCCATACGCGTACGGAATTAGTCCATACGCGGATGGACAGGAGATGTGTAAAAATGTGATTTTTCAAATATCGTTTTTCGTTTTCTTTCGTAACTTTTGTTCCGTTTATCCGATTTTTACATTCTTGGTATCGTTGTGAAGCTATTGAGCTGTACTTTCTTGTTATGATGATTTGGAAATTGTTAGCCGATTTAATTATGTCGAAAAGTCAGGAATAGTGTTATTTAGCGACTTTTACTGTTTTGAATGTGTGTTTGGATGTGAATCATACAATAGTGCATTAATGTGTATGTATATAGATTGTATGTGATAGTATGAGATGAATGCATGAATATATTGTGAATATGTATGCATTTCAAGAATGTCTTGAGTCATTTTGCATGTGAAGCATAATAGTGTGCATTCTTGTGTTGTGTGATTCTAATGAGAATCCGTTGTAACGTCGTGTGCCCGTGTGGGGTGTGAGCGACAGTTTGGTTCCAGATGGAATCCGCTATAATGTCGTGTGCCCATGTGGGATGTGAGCAATCATTATAGACGATCGTGTGCCCGTGTGGGGTGTGAGCGATCGGGTCGTGCGCCCGTGTGCGGTGTGAGCGATCCATAAACATTGTGTGCCCATGTGGGGTGTGAGCAATGGGTGAACATCGTATGCCCGACGGGGAGTTACATTGGTAACGAGCGATGGTTCCAACAAGTTCCTGAGTGAACTTGAGATGGTTGAGTTGGTACCGCATTGCATTTGCATAGAGTCGTGAGTCGGTCTCTATGATTTGCATTTATCATCTTTATATGGTGCATTGATGAATAAACATGAATATGTATGCTTATGTGGAATGATAAGAATTGTGAAAGTATGCATGATGAATATGCTTGGCTTTATATATATATATATATATACATTTGTGATGTATATGGGTGAATTGTGATGAATTGTGGTGAGAATGTGGAATATGTGTATTTTTATGCTAAGATATATAATTATATGCATTGTTATTATGATAATATTTCTCACCCTTCTGTTGTTTTATGATGCTCTATGAGGCATTGCAGAGTAGGTATGCTGGTGGTCTTTTTGTGAAGCGTGTCTTCATTCTTTTGGTCGGTCGGCTCTGATATGTAGCACCGGGTAGCTAGGAAGTATATGATTCTTTTGTGATACATTGTACATGTATCTGTTGATGAATGTTTATGTAAACATGATTTATGTTGGTGGATAATACTTGATGATGTATATATATATATATGTTATATATTATTCAATGTTTAGATTTTTTCGCTTTTATTCTAAATGTTGAGATGTGGGTGTAAGGACTAAGTTCCACTGTTGCAAAGTTACCCCACTGTTGCATATCAATTGTTGAGCAGGTGTTGAATGTTTTAATTTCATGTATAATGTGACATACCTCTTTTATACTATGTTTATAATTATACTCTGACGAAATTTTTAATATGTGCCTAAATGATTATGTGATTATTTGGGGGTATAGAAAGGGGGTGTTACATTAAGTGGTATCAGAGCCAGTGTTGAGTCAGTTGTGTCTGTCTTGTTGTGTTGGTTGAACTGTTGTTTAACCTTGTTGTCATTTTTGGGAATAATCAGAATATGGCTGGTAGAAACGACAATGCGATGGCTGTAGCTTTGGAAGTAATGGCTAGGGCGGTGCAAGGTGCGCCGAACGTGAATGCTAATGACGAGTTCAGGAAGAATCAACCACCGGTCTTCAAAGGAAGATTTGATCCCGATGGTGCTCAAATGTGGTTGAAAGAGATTGAAAGGATCTTCAGAGTCATGGGCTGTGTGGAGGAGAATAAGGTGAGGCTTGGGTCTCACATGCTGATGGAAGAAGCCGACGATTGGTGGGTCGGTATGCGTCAAGTTCTTGAGGTGGATGATGAAGAGATATCTTGGGATTTATTTCGTACCGAGTTCTTGAGGAAGTATTACCCTGAAAGTTTGAAAGGGAAGAAGGAGATGGAGTTCCTTGAACTGAAACAAGGTAGTATGTCCGTGGTGGACTATACTGCTAAGTTTGTGGAGTTGGTTCAATTCCATCCTCACTATGCTGCAATTACTGCTGAGTTCTCTAAGTGTATTACGTATGAGAATGGTTTACGTCCCGAGATTAAGCAAGCTGTGGGATATCAAAGGATAAGAAGGTTTACGGATTTGACGAAATATTGTAGAATCTTCGAGGAAGATAGCAAGGCTCGTTCTACACATTACAAAAGTTTGAATGAGAGGAAGGGAAAGCAACAAGCTAGAAGTAGACCTTATGTGACACCCGTTGATAAGGGTAAGCATAGGGGAAACTTTGAGAGGAGATCTGGAGGAGGAGGTTCCGGTTCCGTTAAGTGTTACAAGTGTGGTGGAATGGGTCATAAATCATTTGAGTGTGGGAAGACTGTGGTGAAATATTCTAACTGTGGAGGCCTTGGGCATGCTACTACTGATTATAGAAGGAATATAGTGAAGTGCTCGAGAAAACTTGTAACGCCCCGATTTCGATTTTTCCCAATTTGTTGAGTCTTTTATTAAAATTGAGTGATAAATTATTTTATTTGTGAAATTGGTGTGTTAATATGCTATGTTGACATGTTATGGTATTTCCGTTTTCGAGAGTTTTCGGGGAAAATTAGAATGGAGGGTATTTTAGACATTTCTCAATTAATGATAATTTAGAAATTTAGTGGAAATATAATTGTGTGAGAAAATGAATTAATTTAAGTTGTGTGGAAAATAAGAAATAGAAAAAGAAAAAGAGTTAAGAGGAGGAAATAGGAGAGAAAGAGATAGAAAAGAAAATAGAGAGAAAAAGGAGAGAAAGAAAGAGGAAGAGGAGAAAAGAGAAGGAAAAGAGGGAAAAGCTAGGAATCAAGAAAAACAACTTCTAGGAATCGATTAATCCGGGTAAGGGTGTGAAATCTTATTATCTTATCAATGTATATCATTATGTATGATTGTATTGTTGTTGTTGTGGATTTTTATGAGTTTTGGTATAAACCCATTTGTGTAGAAAATGGTAGAAATCGATTTAATCGTGGTGCAAATGATGTTTTCGTGTCCCTTGTTGTTGATACACGAATGATACATGTTGTTGGACATCAAATTGGTATTTTTCTGAGTTTAGATGATGAATTTGGGTGTAGTTTGGGTGGAAAACGCAGAACAGAATTCTGCAGGAAAATTATGCATTTCGCCTGGCCATACGCGTATTGGGGTTTGCCATACGCGTATTGACTTGGACAATACGCGTATGGATGGCGCATTTCAGGGCCAATACGCGTATGGGATACATGTTTTCCCGGCCATCTGGTGAAACGCGTATGATACGCGTACGTGTTTTGGGCCATACGCGTACGGAATTAGTCCATACGCGGATGGACAGGAGATGTGTAAAAATGTGATTTTTCAAATATCGTTTTTCATTTTCTTTCGTAACTTTTGTTCCGTTTATCCGATTTTTACATTCTTGGTATTGTTGTGAAGCTATTGAGCTGTACTTTCTTGTTATGATAATTTGGAAATTGTTAGCGGATTTAATTATGTCGGAAAGTCGGGAATAGTGTTATTTAGCGACTTTTACCGTTTTGAATGTGTGTTTGGATGTGAATCATACAATAGTGCATTAATGTGAATGTATATAGATTGTATGTGATAATATGAGATGAATGCATGAATATATTGTGAATATGTATGCATTTCAAGAATGTCTTGAGTCATTTTACATGTGAAGCATAATGGTGTGCATTCTTGTGTTGTGTGATTCTAATGTGAATCCGTTGTAACGTCGTGTGCCCATGTGGGGTGTGAGCGACGATTTGGTTCCAGATGGAATCCACTATAATGTCGTGTGCCCATGTGGAGTGTGAGCGATGATTATAGACGATCGTGTGCCCATGTGGGGGTGTGAACGATCGGGTCGTGTGCCCGTGTGGGGTGTGAGCGATCCATAAACATTGTGTGCCCATGTGGGGTGTGAGCAATGGGGTGAACATCGTATGCCCGACGGGGAGTTACATTGGTAACGAGTGATGGTTCCAATAAGTTCCTGAGTGTACTTGAGATGATTGAGTCGGTACCGCATTGTATTTGCATAGAGTCGTGAGTCGGTCTCTATGATTTGCATTTATCATCTTTATATGGTGCATTGATGAATAAACATGAATATGTATGCTTATGTGGAATGATAAGAATTATGAAAGTATGCATGATGAATATGCTTGGCTTTATATATATATATATATATATATATATATATATATATATATATATATATATATATATATATATATATATATATATATATATATATATATACATTTGTGATGTATATGGGTGAATTGTGAGGAATTGTGGTGAGAATGTGGAATATGTGTATTTTTATGCTAAGATATATAATTATATGCTGTTATTATGATAATATTTCTCACCCTTCTGGTGTTTTATGATGCTCTATGAGGCATTGCAGAGTAGGTATGCTGGTGGTCTTTTTGTGAAGCGTGTCTTCATTCTTTTGGTCGGTCGGCTCTGATATGTAGCACCGGGTAGCTAGGAAGTATATGATTCTTTTGTGATACATTGTACATGTATCTGTTGATGAATGTTTATGTAAACATGATTTATGTTGGTGGATAATACTTGATGATGTATATATATATATATATATGTTATATATTATTCAATGTTTAGATTTTTCTGCTTTTATTCTAAATGTTGAGATGTGGGTGTAAGGACTAAGTTCCTCTGTTGCAAAGTTACCCCACTGTTGCATATCAATTGTTGAGCAGGTGTTGAATGTTTTAATTTCATGTATAATGTGACATACCTCTTTTATACTATGTTTATAATTATACTCTGACGAAATTTTTAATATGTGCCTAAATGATTATGTGATTATTTGGGGGTATAGAAAGGGGGTGTTACATTAAGTGGTATCAGAGCCAGTGTTGAGTCAATTGTGTCTGTCTTGTTGTTGTGTTGGTTGAACTGTTGTTTAACCTTGTTGTCATTTTTGGGAATAATCAGAATATGGCTAGTAGAAACGACAATGCGATGACTGCTGCTTTGGAAGCAATGGCTAGGGCGGTGCAAGGTGCGCCGAACGTGAATGCTAATGACGAGTTCAGGAAGAATCAACCACCGGTCTTCAAAGGAAGATTTAATCCCGATGGTGCTCAAATGTGGTTGAAAGAGATTGAAAGGATCTTCAGAGTCATAGGTTGTGTGGAGGAGAATAAGGCGAGGCTTGGATCTCACATGCTGAAGGAAGAAGCCGACGATTGGTGGGTAGGTACGCGTCAAGTTCTTGAGGTGGATGGTGAAGAGATAACTTAGGATTTATTTCGTACCGAGTTCTTGAGGAAGTATTACCCTGAAAGTGTGAAAGGGGAGAAGGAGATGGAGTTCCTTGAACTGAAACAAGGTAGTATGTCCGTGGTGGACTATACTGCTAAGTTTGTGGAGTTGGTTCAATTCTATCCTCACTATGCTGCAATTACTGCTGAGTTCTCTAAGTGTGTTAAGTATGAGAATGGTTTACGTCCCGAGATTAAGCAAGCTGTGGGATATCAAAGGATAAGAAGGTTTACGGATTTGACAAAATGTTGTAGAATCTTCGAGGAAGATAGCAAGGCTCGTTCTACACATTACAAAAGTTTGAATGAGAGGAAGGGAAAGCAACAAGCTAGAAGTGGACCTTATGTGACACCCGTTGATAAGGGCAAGCATAGGGGAAACTTTGAGAGGAGATCTGGAGGAGGAGGTTCCGGTTCCGTTAAGTGTTACAAGTGTGGTGGAATGGGTCATAAATCATTTGAGTGTGGGAAGACTGTGGTGAAATGTTCTAACTGTGGAGGCCTTGGGCATGCTACTACTGATTGTAGAAGGAATATAGTGAAGTGCTATAATTATGGAGAAGTGGGTCACATTAGTACTAAGTGTACTAAGCCGAAACAAGCTCAAGCGGGCGGAAAGGTGTTTGCATTAGCGGGGACGGACACTACTAGTGCAGACCGTTTGATTAAAGGTACATGCTTTATTAATAGTACGCCTTTAGTTGCTATTATTGATACGGGAGCGACTCATTCATTCATTTCTCATGAGTGCGCTAAGCGGTTGAATATGTTTATGACTTCTTGGGGTGGTGAGATGGTTATTGAGACTCCTGCTTCAGGGTCGGTAACTACGTCTTTGGTGTGTGTAAGTTGTCCTTTGACCATGTATGGTAAAGACTTCATTATGGATTTAGTGTGTTTGCCGTTGGAGGGATTGGACGTAATCTTGGGTATGAACTGGTTGCAATTTAATCGAGTTCATATAGATTGCTATCACAAGTTAGTAAGGTTTCCTTCTTTGGAAGATGATGAAGGTGAGAGTTTCCTATCCACTAAAGAGCTGAAGAAACTTTTAGCGGACGAAGCTCAATTGTTGGGTTTGTTTGCATCTTTGTCGGTGGAGAGTAAAGTTGAGCTCGACGTGTTCCCAGTGGTGTGTGATTTTCCAAAAGTGTTTCCGGAGGATATTACGGATGTACCGCCGGAAAGAGAAGTTAAGTTTTCTATTGATCTAGTTCCGGGTACTAGACCGGTTTCGATGGCACCATATCGTATGTCGGCATCGGAGTTGGTAGAATTGAAGAAGCAATTGAATGACTTGTTGGACAAGAGATTTGGAAGACCAAGTGTTTCTCCTTGGGGTGCTCCGGTATTGTTGGTAAAGAAGAAGGATGAGAGTATGCAGTTATGCATTGATTATAGACAATTGAACAAGGTGACAATTAAGAACAAGTATCCGCTTCCAAGGATCGATGATTTGATGGACCAATTGGTTGGTGCGCGTGTTTTTAGCAAGATTGATTTGAGATCGGGATATCACCAGATTCGTGTGAAAGAAGAGGATATTCAAAAGACGGCCTTTAGGACACGGTATGGTCATTACGAATATTCTGTGATGCCATTCGGGGTTTCTAATGCGCCGGGTGTGTTTATGGAATAAATGAATCGTATTTTTCATGAACAGTTAGATCGTTTTGTGGTTGTGTTCAACGACGATATTTTGATTTACTCTAAGTCTCGAGAGGAGCATGAAGAGCATTTAAGGATTGTGTTACAAATTTTGAAAGAGAAACAATTGTATGCTAAGTTGTCAAAATGTGAATTTTGGTTGTCGAAAGTGAGTTTTCTTGGACATGTTATTTCTGGTAGTGGTATTAGTGTTGATCCATCCAAGATTGATGCGGTGATGCAATGGGAGGCTCCTAGATCGGTTACGGAAATTCGAAGCTTTTTAGGCTTGGCGGGTTATTATCGGAGGTTTATTGAGGGATTTTCGAAGTTGGCACTTCCGTTAACGCAATTGACTTGTAAAGAAAAGGCTTTCATTTAGGATATTCATTGTGAAGAGAGTTTCAATGAGCTAAAGAGAAGGTTGACAACGGCTCCGATCTTGATTTTGCCAAATCCGACGGAACCATTTGTTGTGTATTGTGATGCTTCATTGGTTGGTTTAGGTGGTGTTTTGATGCAAGAAGGAAAAGTTGTGGCATATGCTTCAAGACAATTGAGAGTGCATTAAAAGAATTATCCTACACATGACTTGGAGTTAGCGGCCGTGGTGTTTGTTTTGAAAATTTGGAGGCACTATCTTTATGGTGCAAGATTTGAAGTTTTTAGTGATCACAAGAGTTTGAAATATTTATTTGATCAAAAAGAATTTAACATGAGACAAAGAAGGTGGTTAGAGCTTTTGAAGGATTATGATTTTGGTTTGAATTACCATCCGGGTAAGGAAAACGTGGTGGCCGATGCTTTGAGTCGGAAATCGTTACATATGTCCGCATTAATGATGAGAGAATGGGAACTTTTGGAGAATTTTAGAGACTTGAGTTTGGTTTGTGAAATGACGCCGAGAAGTGTGAGACTTGGTATGCTACATGTTACAAATGACTTTCTTGCAACCGTATATGAAAAGTAAAAGTTGGATTTGAAGTTCGTTGATTTGATGATGAATGAGAATGAGGATTTCAAGGTTGATAATTTTGGAGTTTTGAGATTCTGTGGTCGTATTTGTATTCCCGATGATGCAGAGTAGAAAAAGATGATATTGGAAGAAGGGCACCGAAGTAACTTAAGTATTCATCCGGGAGCGAATAAAATGTATCAAGATTTGAAGAAAATCTTTTGGTGGTCCGGATTAAAGAGGGATGTGGCTCAATTTGTGTATGCGTGCTTAACTTGTCAAAAGTCTAAGGTGGAACATCAAAAGCCTAGTGGATTGATGCAACTGTTGGACATCCCGGAGTGGAAATAGGATATTATATCGATGGATTTTGTTACGGGATTGCCGAATACGCAAAGAGGCCATAATGCTATTTGGGTAATCGTTGATAGGCTTACTAAATCTGCTCACTTCATTCCAATAGATATTAGTTATCCTTTGGAGAAGTTAGCCGAGATTTATGTTCTTGTGGTTGTGAAGTTACATGGAGTTCCTAAGAGTATTGTATCGGATAGAGATCCTAGATTCACATCGAGGTTTTGGGAGAGTTTACAAAAGGCTTTGGGTTCTAAGCTAAGATTGAGTTCGGCTTATCATCCGCAAACGGATGGTCAAACCGAGAGGACAATTCAATCGTTGGAGGATTTATTGTGTGCTTGTGTGCTCGAGCAAGGTGGTGCTTGGGATAGTTATTTAGCGTTGATTGAGTTCACCTACAATAATAGTTTTCATTCAAGTATAAGTATGGCACCATTTGAGGCTTTGTATGGTCGGAGATGTCGAACACCTTTGTGTTGGCATGAAACCGGTGAGAGGACGATAGTTGGACCGGAGATGGTACAACAAACGACGGAGAAGGTGAAGTTTATTCGTGAGAAGATGAAAGCTTCTCAAAGTAGACAAAAGAGCTATCATGACAAGAGAAGGAAAGATCTTGAGTTTCAAGAAGGCGACCATGTGTTTTTAAGAGTTATGCCGGTTACGGGTGTGGGTCGTGCTTTGAGGTCGAAGAAGTTGACTTCTCGTTTTATTGGTTCGTATCAGATTTCTGCACGAGTTGGTGTTGTGGCTTATCGTGTGGTGTTGCCTCCGAATCTTTCGAATTTGCATGATGTATTCCATGTTTCGCAAGTTCGGAAGTATGTTCCGGATCCGTCACATGTTATTCCTATGGACGAGGTTGAAATGAGAGATAACCTTACGGTTAAAGCTTTACCGATTAGGATTTTGGACCGTGAAGTTAAGAAGCTAAAAGGCAAGGATATTGCGCTTGTGAAAGTAGCGTGGAGAGGCGCTGCAGAAGGCAATATGACTTGGGAACTAGAGAGTAGGATGCGAGAGTCGTATCCGGAGTTGTTTGAATTAGATAATATTTTCGAGGACGAAAATTTCTAAAGTGGGGGAGAGTTGTAACGCCCCGATTCCGATTTTTCCCATTTTGTTGAGTCTTTTATTTAAATTGAGTGATAAATTATTTTATTTGTGAAATTGGTGTGTTAATATGCTATGTTGACATGTTATGATATTTTACCGTTTTCGAGAGTTTTCGGGGAAAATTAGAATGGAGGGGTATTTTAGACATTTCTCAATTAATGATAATTTAGAAATTTAGTGGAAATATAATTGTGTGAGAAAATGAATTAATTTAAGTTGTGTGGAAAATAAGAAATAGAAAAGAAAAAGAGTTAAGAGGAGGAAATAGGAGAGAAAGAGATAGAAAAGAAAATAGAGAGAAAAAGGAGAGAAAGAAAGAGGAAGAGGAGAAAAGAGAAGGAAAAGAGGGAAAAGCTAGGAATCAAGAAAAACAACTTCTAGGAATCGATTAATCCGAGTAAGGGTGTGAAATCTTATTATCTTATCAATGTATATCATTATGTATGATTGTATTGTTGTTGTTGTGGATTTTTATGAGTTTTTGTATAAACCCATTTGTGTAGAAAATGGTAGAAATCGATTTAATCGTGTTGAAAATGATGTTTTCGTGTCCCTTGTTGTTGATACATGAATGATACATGTTGTTGGACATCAAATTGGTATTTTCTGAGTTTAGATGATGAATTTGGGTGTGGTTTGGGTGGAAAATGCAGAACAGAATTCTGCAGGAAAATTCTGCATTTCACCTGGCCATACGCGTATTGGGGTAGGCCATACGCGTACTGACTTGGGCAATACGCGTATGGATGGCGCATTTCAGGGCCAATATGTGTATGGGATGCATGTTTTCCTGGCCATCTAGTGAAACGCGTATGATACGCGTACGTGTTTTGGGCCATACGCGTACGGAATTAGTCCATACGCGGATGGACAGGAGATGTGTAAAAATGTGATTTTTCAAATATCGTTTTTCGTTTTCTTTCGTAAATTTTGTTTCGTTTATCCGATTTTTACATTCTTGGTATCGTTGTGAAGCTATTGAGCTGTACTTTCTTGTTATGATGATTTGGAAATTGTTAGCCAATTTAATTATGTCGAAAAGTCGGGAATAGTGTTATTTAGCGACTTTTACCGTTTTGAATGTGTATTTGGATGTGAATCATACAATAGTGCGTTAATGTGAATGTATATAGATTGTATGTGATAGTATGAGATGAATGCATGAATATATTTGAATATGTATGCATTTCAAGAATGTCTTGAGTCATTTTGCATGTGAAGCATAATGGTGTGCATTCTTGTGTTGTGTGATTCTAATGAGAATCCATTGTAACGTCGTGTGCCCATGTGGGGTGTGAGCGACTGTTTGGTTCCAAATGGAATCCTCTATAACGTCGTGTGCCCATGTGGGGTGTGAGCGATGATTATAGACGATCGTGTGCCCGTGTGGGGTGTGAGCGATCGGGTCGTGTGCCCGTGTGGGGTGTGAGTGATCCATAAACATTGTGTGCCCATGTGGGGTGTGAGCAATGGGTGAACATCGTATGCCCGACGGGGAGTTACATTGGTAACGAGCGATGGTTCCAATAAGTTCCTGAGTAAACTTGAGATGATTGAGTCGGTACCGCATTGCATTTGCATAGAGTCGTGAGTCGGTCTCTATGATTTGCATTTATCATCTTTATATGGTGCATTGATGAATAAACATGAATATGTATGCTTATGTGGAATGATAAGAATTGTGAAAATATGCATGATGAATATGCTTGGCTTTATATATATATATACATTTGTGATGTATATGGGTGAATTGTGATGAATTATGGTGAGAATGTGGAATATGTGTATTTTTATGCTAAGATATATAATTATATGCATTGTTATTATGATAATATTTCTCACCCTTCTGCTGTTTTATGATGCTCTATGAGGCATTGCAGAGTAGGTATGCTGGTGGTCTTTTTATGAAGCGTGTCTTCATTCTTTTGGTCGGTCGGCTCTGATATGTAGCACCGGGTAGCTAGGAAGTATATGATTCTTTTGTGATACATTGTACATGTATCTATTGATGAATGTTTATGTAAACATGATTTATGTTGGTGGATAATACTTGATGATGTATATATATATGTTATATATTATTCAATGTTTAGATTTTTCCGCTTTTATTCTAAATGTTGAGATGTGGGTGTAAGGACTAAGTTCCTCTGTTGCAAAGTTACCCCACTGTTGCATATCAATTGTTGAGCAGGTGTTGAATGTTTTAATTTCATGTATAATGTGACATACCTCTTTTATGCTATGTTTATAATTATACTCTGACGAAATTTTTAATATGTGCCTAAATGATTATGTGATTATTTGGGGGTATAGAAAAGGGGTGTTACATTAAGTGGTATCAGAGCCAGTGTTGAGTCAGTTGTGTCTGTCTTGTTGTTGTGTTGGTTGAACTGTTGTTTAACCTTGTTGTCATTTTTGGGAATAATCAGAATATGGCTGGTAGAAACGACAATGTGATGGCTGCTGCTTTGGAAGCAATGGCTAGGGCGGTGCAAGGTGCGCCGAACGTGAATGCTAATGACGAGTTCAGGAAGAATCAACCACCGGTCTTCAAAGGAAGATTTGATCTCGATGGTGCTCAAATATGGTAGAAAGAGATTGAAAGGATCTTCAGAGTCATGGGCTGTGTGGAGGAGAATAAGGTGAGGCTTGGGTCTCACATGCTGAAGGAAGAAGCCGACGATTCGTGGGTCGGTATGTGTCAAGTTCTTGAGGTGGATGATGAAGAGATAACTTGGGATTTATTTCGTACCGAGTTCTTGAGGAAGTATTACCCTGAAAGTGTGAAAGGGAAGAAGGAGATGGAGTTCCTTGAACTGAAACAAGGTAGTATGTCTGTGGTGGACAATACTGCTAAGTTTGTGGAGTTGGTTCAATTCCATCCTCACTATGCTGCAATTACTGCTGAGTTCTCTAAGTGTATTAAGTATGAGAATGGTTTACGTCCCGAGATTAAGCAAGCTGTGGGATACCAAAGGATAAGAAGGTTTACGGATTTGACAAAATGTTGTAGAATCTTCGAGGAAGATAGCAAGGCTCATTCTACACATTACAAAAGTTTGAATGAGAGGAAGGGAAAGCAACAAGCTAGAAGTGGACCTTATGTGACACCCGTTGATAAGGGTAAGCATAGGGGAAACTTTGAGAGGAGATCTGGAGGAGGAGGTTCCGGTTCCGTTAAGTGTTACAAGTGTGGTGGAATGGGTCATAAATCATTTGAGTGTGGGAAGACTGTGGTGAAATGTTCTAACTGTGGAGGCCTTGGGCATGCTACTACTGATTGTAGAAGGAATATAGTGAAGTGCTCGAGAAAACTTGTAACGCCCCGATTCCGATTTTTCCCATTTTGTTGAGTCTTTTATTTAAATTGAGTGATAAATTATTTTATTTGTGAAATTGGTGGGTTAATATGCTATGTTGACATGTTATGATATTTTACCGTTTTCGAGAGTTTTCGGGGAAAATTAGAATGGAGGGTATTTTAGACATTTCTCAACTAATGATAATTTAGAAATTTAGTGCAAATATAATTGTGTGAGAAAATGAATTAATTTAAGTTGTGTGGAAAATAAGAAATAGAAAAGAAAAAGAGTTAAGAGGAGGAAATAGGAGAGAAAGAGATAGAAAAGAAAATAGAGAGAAAAAGGAGAGAAAGAAATAGGAAGAGGAGAAAAGAGAAGGAAAAGAGGGAAAAGCTAGGAATCAAGAAAAACAACTTCTAGGAATCGATTAATCCTGGTAAGGGTGTGAAATCTTATTATTTTATCAATGTATATCATTATGTATGATTGTATTGTTGTTGTTGTGGATTTTTATGAGTTTTGGTATAAACCCATTTGTGTAGAAAATGGTAGAAATCGATTTAATCGTGTTGAAAATGATATTTTCGTGTCCCTTGTTGTTGATACACGAATGATACATGTTGTTGGACATCAAATTGGTATTTTTCTGAGTTTAGATGATGAATTTGGGTGTGGTTTAGATGGAAAACGCAGAACAGAATTCTGCAGGAAAATTCTGCATTTCGCCGGGCCATACGCGTATTGGGGTAGGCCATACGCGTATTGACTTGGGCAATACGCGTATGGATGGCGCATTTCAGGGCCAATACGCGTATGGGATGCATGTTTTCCCGGCCATCTGGTGAAACGCGTATGATACGCGTACGTGTTTTAGGCCATACGCGTACGGAATTAGTCCCTACGCGGATGGACAGGAGATGTGTAAAAATATGATTTTTCAAATATCGTTTTTCGTTTTCTTTCGTAACTTTTGTTCCGTTTATCCGATTTTTACATTCTTGGTATCGTTGTGAAGCTATTGAGCTGTAATTTCTTGTTATGATGATTTGGAAATTGTTAGCCGATTTAATTATGTCGGAAAGTCGGGAATAGTGTTATTTAGCGACTTTTACCGTTTTGAATGTGTGTTTGGATGTGAATCATACAATAATGCATTAATGTGAATGTATATAGATTGTATGTGATAGTATGAGATGAATGCATGAATATATTGTGAATATGTATGCATTTCAAGAATTTCTTGAGTCATTTTGCATGTGAAGCATAATGGTGTGCATTCTTGTGTTGTGTGATTCTAATGAGAATCCGTTGTAACGTCGTGTGCCCATGTGGGGTGTGAGCGACGGTTCGGTTCCAGATTTAATCCGCTATAACGTCGTGTGCCCATGTGGGGTGTGAACGATGATTATAGACGATCGTGTGCCCGTGTGGGGTGTGAGCGATCGGGTCGTGTGCCCGTGTGGGGTGTGAGCGATCCATAAACATTGTGTGCCCATGTGGGGTGTGAGCAATGGGTGAACATCGTATGCCCGAAGGGGAGTTACATAACGAGCGATGGTTCTAATAAGTTCCTGAGTGAACTTGAGATGATTGAGTCGGTACCGCATTGCATTTGCATAGAGTCGTGAGTCGGTCTCTATGATTTGCATTTATCATCTTTATATGGTGCGTCGATGAATAAACATGAATATGTATGCTTATGTGGAATGATAATAATTGTGAAAGTATACATGATGAATATGCTTGGCTTTATATATATATATATACATTTGTGATGTATATGGGTGAATTGTGATGAATTGTGGTGAGAATGTGGAATATGTGTATTTTAATGCTAAGATATATAATTATATGCATTGTTATTATGATAATATTTCTCACCCTTCTGATGTTTTATGATGCTCTATGAGGCATTGCAGAGTAGGTATGCTGGTGGTCTTTTTGTGAAGCGTGTATTCATTCTTTTGGTCGGTCGGCTCTGATATGTAGCATCGGGTAGCTAGGAAGTATATGATTCTTTTGTGATACATTGTACATGTATCTGTTGATGAATGTTTATGTAAACATGATTTATGTTGGTGGATAATACTTGATGATGTATATATATATATATATATATATATATATATATATATATATATATATATATATATGTTATATATTATTCAATGTTTAGATTTTTCCGCTTTTATTCTAAATGTTGAGATGTGGGTGTAAGGACTAAGTTCCTCTGTTGCAAAGTTACCCCACTGTTGCATATCAATTGTTGAGCAGGTGTTGAATGTTTTAATTTCATGTATAATGTGACATACCTCTTTTATACTATGTTTATAATTATACTCTGACAAAATTTTTAATATGTGCCTAAATGATTATGTGATTATTTGGGGGTATAGAAAGGGGGTGTTACAAAACTTGCTGTGCTTTGGCTTGGGCAGCCAAACGTCTTCGTCAGTACATGATTCATCACACTACTTGGTTGATCTCTGAAATGGATCCAATCAAGTATGTCTTTGAAAAACCTTTTATCATGGGAAGGATTGCTCGTTGGCAGATGCTGTTATCAGAATACGACATCGAGTACCATGCTCAGAAAGCCGTTAAAGGGAGTATTTTAGACTATCATTTGGCTCATCAACCGATTGACAATCAGGAATCAATCGGGTTTGACTTCCTAGACGAAGATGTCATGTATCTAAAAATGAAATATTGCGATGAACCGCTACCCAGTGAAGGGCCAGAACTAGGTTCCCAATGGGGACTAATCTTTGACGGAGCTGTCAATTATTACGAAAACGGAATTGGGGCAATCATCATAACACCTCAGGGTACCCACATTCCTTTCACCGCCAGACTTACATTCAAGTGTACAAACAACGGGGCCGAATACGAAGCTTGTATTATGGATCTCGAAGAAGCGATTGATTTGAGGATCAAGAACTTGGATGTATATGGCGACTCAGCTTTGGTTGTCAATCAGATTAAAGGAGATTGGAACACATACCAATTAGGATTGATTCCTTACAAAGATTATGCAAGAAGGTTGTTACCTTTCTTCAACAGAATCGAGTTTCATCACATCCCTCATGATGAGAACCACATGGCTGATGCATTAGCCACACTCTCTTCCATGATTAGTGTAGGTCAATGGAACGACATACCTAAGATTGACATAATGCGCCTTGAACGGCCCGCCTACATCTTCACGATTGAAGCAGTCATAGACGACAGACCTTGCTATCATGATATCAAGTGCTTCCTTTAGAAACAAGAGTACCCACCTGGGGCACTAAGGAAAGACAGAAAAACCCTCAGAAGGCTAGCAGGTAGCTTCTTTCTGAGCGGTGATACACTCTATAAGAGAAACTTCGACATAGTCTTGCTTCGATGCGTAGGCAGACCAGAAGCAGACATGCTGATAGAAGAAATTCATGAAGGATCCTTTGGCACTCATGCCAACGGACACACAATGGCGAGAAAAATTCTAAGAGCATGGTACTATTGGTTGACAATGGAATCCGATTGGTACAAGTACATGAGGAAGTGTCATAAGTGTCAGATATACTCTGACAAAATTCATGTACTGCCAACGCATCTCAAAGTTCTTTCTTCCCCATGGCATTTTTCCATATGGGGAATCGACATGATTGGCATGATTGAACCCAAGGCTTCAAACGGACATCGGTTAATCCTGGTAGCCATTGATTACTTCACCAAGTGGGTCGAAGCAGCGTCATACGCCAATGTAACCCGACAATTGGTGGTCCGATTGATCAAAAACAATATCATCTTCCGTTATGGTGTTCCTAGCCAGATCATTACCGATAATGGATCCAACTTGAACAATAAGATGATGAAAGAGTTGTGCGCTGAATTCAAGATCGAACACCATAACTCATCTCCCTACCGGCCTAAGATGAACGGAGCGGTAGAAGCAGCTAACAAGAACATCAAGAAGATTGTTCAGAAGATGGTTGTAACCTACAAAGACTGGCACGAGATGCTACCCTTTGCTCTTCACGGTTATCGTACATCTCTCCGCACTTCAACGGGGGCAACCCCTTTCTCTCTAGTATATGGCATGGAAGCAGTGCTCCCCATAGAAGTAGAGATCCCATCAAATCGGGTATTGATGGAAGCTAAGCTTACAGAAGCTGAATGGTGTCAAAGTCGACACGACAAATTAAACCTGATCGAAGAGAAGCGAATCACGGCACTATGCCACGGTCAGTTGTATCAGCAAAGAATGAAGAAGGCGTTCGACAAAAAGGTCTGACCTCGCGTCTTCAGGAAAGGAGACCTCGTGCTCAAAAAGATACAATCATTTCCCACTGACTCTCGGGGCAAATGGACTCCGAATTACGATGACCCCTATGTGGTCAAGAAAGCTTTCTCAGGCGGCGCTTTGAGGCTTGCAACCATGGATGGAGAGGAATTTGCCTACCCCACAAATGTTGATGTAGTCAAGAAATACTTCGCCTAAACTAAAAAAAAACGTCTCGGTGGATTGAAAACCCGAAAGGGCGGTCCAGGCAAAAATTAGAGACATAATAAAAAAATCATCCCGGTGGATTGGAAACATCACAGTACAATCCAGGAAAAAGTTAGGGATTAATGGCAAGTAACTACGTCTGATCAGTTCAACTCCTCAGTAGTCATGCCATCCATCAGAAGAAAAACTCCAGTCAAGGTCATCTTCGACAGAAGCTCAGGATGCCCCGAATTCAAAGTTGGTAGAAGGATAGTGGTCGTTATGTTTCAATATAGCCCTTTTCCCTTTAATTACCATTTTCTAAACTTTGTAAATACTCTATGGAATCACGCGTTTAGCTGATTTCCATCCTATCAATAAAATTTGAGCCCTTATGCTTTTGTTTGCAATTCTTATTTATTTTAGCTTTACAGAACGACATTTTAACATGATCAACGATTCTTGAAACGAAATAATAACAAATTTACTTGTCAAAATTTTCTGCTTTTACAATAAAGATGGCAATTTCTTTTGACTGTTGAACATCGAAAGAACATCGATCGCTTTGCCAGAAGTAATCGAGCTTCAAAGTGCAGAATCAAAGTACTCCTTCTAAACCAGTGCGCCTAAACGAAGGATCAGTTATGTCAGATGCAAATACTCCATCTGACATCTTTGGCCGAGTTCTTACCTCCTAAGCCCGATCAACGGTTGTTCCCCCACGGGGACTACTTCTCCTAAGCAAGGCAGAATTGCTATTTTGAACCAGCGATACTTTTTATCTCCCCGCCGTGGCCGAGTATTCAGTCGTGTTCATCTATTAGTCTGTATGTCGTGTCAGTTTTGTCAGCATATACATACATGCATCATGCATTATTGATTTACATTCATATTCATATTGCATCACTATCACTCTAGTTGGTCTTGTCCCCTAGTGATAAAAGTCTTCACAATTGAGTTGTCGGTTCTTTCCTCGTCAGGAAATGTTGCATTTGAACAATCTCTCTCCTCCAGCTTATCTCTGGATTAGAGTGGGCCCTTGACCGCTTTGATAACTTGAACCTCTGAGAAGACCAGAGAAACTTTCGACAAATGTCACTCTTCGCCATTGAAGATGATATCTTCGCTTTCCCGGATTAAGGAAAATCCCCAGAGAAAGCCTCACAACTAAAGACTTTCAGCAACACATTGATTTTGCTCTCCGGAGAGTCAATGTTAATGAAGTCATCAGCACCTTAAAATTGGATCACATCATATGGCATTTCTCCGAGAAGATCTCCGAGAAAAGTATGATGTAATATCTCCAAGCGACAGTAGTCTCTCAAGAGACCTGCTTCCCCAGTAGAATCAACAAATGGCGTCTCCAACAGAGAAGTTTGTACACCTCTACAATTCATACAGATGGGTTCCCCAGCAAGTCTGACATCAAATTTTTTTCCATCAAATGGCATCTCCCCAGGAAAATTCGGCGAGAAGTTTGAGGAAAACCGCTACGCATAGCGTCCCTTGTCAATAAAGTTTATTGACAAAAGAAACTAAGACCAGTTCCTTGGTAGGAAACCAAGATCGAGGGGAAGTTTATATCAGAAACTAAGACCAGTTCCTTGGTAGGAAACTAGGATCGAGGGGAAGTTTAAATCAAAAACTGAGACCAATTCCTTGGTAGGAAACCAGGATCGAGGGGAAGTTCATTTCAGAAACTAAGACCAGTTCCTTGGTAGGAGACCAGGATCGAGGGGAAGTTTATATCAGAAACTGAGAGTAGTTCTGTCGAGGAAGACCAGGATCGAGGGGAAGTTTACCTTTTCTAAGCATCATTTCTTAGCAAAAGAAGAAGGATGCGCAAACTGCCATTCTTAACAGCTATCAATATTTCGGGTATTCTGATATTTAATCATCTTGCACCCCGAATGCCCGAATACCTTCGCCATTCACACCTTCGGGTCCAAGAAGATTAAATAGGGGCATCTGTCATACCCCAAATTTTGACCACTAAGATTTCCCATCATTGTGCAAATCATCATCACAATATGGATGAACCATTAGTCTCCCCAAAGATGGGTGAGCCTTCACTACAATCAGAATTAGGGTTTCAAGCCATCTCTGAGTGCTTAGGCAAATGACCAATCAAGAAATGACATGATATTCAACTTGTCTAAACCTCTCAAACATCCATAATGGATCAAGAGGACTCCCACCTAAAGGATTAAGCACAAGGCTGCAACATTCTGAGAGGATCAAGCCTCAAGATCGCCAGTGTCACCAAATTAGGGTATTGGTCGACCAGGGCCACCAGATGGGAATTTTCCTCTGGGCATGAGCCAATGCTTCAAAGCATAACCTAATATACCCCATGGGACATCATGAACCCAATCATCAAGTCAATTTAGCCTCAGGGGATGAATTCATCAAAAATCAGGAATTAGGGTTTCTTGACCTAATTCACCCCTAAGTTGACTTTTGGGACAAATCATGAGCCAAGACCTCAAGAGAGGATTTGAGGGTCTCTAATAAACTACATTGATCCATTTTCAACAATGGATTGATCCAAAAAGCTTGATCAACAAGTTTCAAATTCATTAGAACCACAATTGGGGTTTTGAGGAAAAAGTCAACAGTGCCTTTGACTTTTGACCAAGACATGCTCCCAAACCCTAGGACATGATTCAATACACCCTATAACACCTATGAAATCAATCCATCAAGTTTGATTTAGGTCCAGGACTTGATTTCATAGAGGATCTCACAGTTTGGAATTCATCTGACAAAAAGTCAACTATGCACAAAAGTCAACTTTGACTTTTTGAGATTTTTCACAATTATGGTTCCTTAACCCTAAAATGATGTTAATGTGTGGTTGGAATCATCATTCATCAAGAAAAATCAAGAAAAGTGGGATAACTTGTAAAAGGGGTAACCATAAAAACTTAGAATTTTTCTAAGTTATGGAACAAAGTGGCTAGGGTACCAACTTTAGAGGATCATAACTCCTAAACCACAAGGCCATTTTTCCCCATCCAAAGCTGGATTTGTAGCTCTCATGGCACTCTACAAAAGCTTCAAACATAACTCATTCCAATTCCTCATGGATTTTAAGTTATGGAATGATCAAAATCACAAAAAGTGAAAATGTCACTTTTTTCCAACACTTAGTGAAATTTTCACTAAGTAAGAATCTGTCTTACTTTTTTCCAAATGTAGGGGCATTTTTCACTTGGATCCAAAAAGTATCAAAACCAATTATGATCAAACAGTTGTTGTATCATATGAGGGCTTTCCAAAATGACCAAGAACTTCACCAAACTCAACTTGCCATGAGATATGACAATGGCAATATGCCTTGCTGAAAACTGTCAAAGCAAGGCAGATTTGTGTATTTTGCTCGATTTGCCAAATTTGTGCAAATGACAAACACACTTAACAGGGGAGACCAAAGAGGAACCAACTCTGATCCCAAGCCTCCCAAGTCCTTGGAACTAAAAATAGCATGCCATACCTAGAAATCCCTAAAGAGGGGACAAGACTCCAATTTTGTTTTGGAGCATTCAATGGATGCACCAAGGTGGCATGGACTGAGCCATTTCCAACTGAATTCAGTCAAGACTTATCCAAGACTAAGGGAACCAGCAGCCTGTGCCCTAACCTCTAGTCAATGGCTAGAGGAGACTTGGATTCTCATTGATCAACATTGGCCAAACCTATGCAGCAGTTGCCATTCACTATTCCTTGCAAAACAAACTTGCTCTACTATAAATAGAGCTCATTTGTGATCAGTTTGAGTACACCAAAGCTATCAAACAGATGCTTTCCTCAAAATCTCCTTCTTCACCCCAAAATTGCCTTCCAAAGCAAGTCACTATCGGGTTTTGAGTTTGAGAGTCATTCCAACCAAACCAATCACACACACACACCTCATAAACATCATATAGAAGTGATCCAAACACTTAAACAACATCTGGAACACCAAAATCACAAAATCACTAGCCAATTGCTCAAGTTCTTGACAGATTAGCAGTTGGGGTACCATCTCAAGTTCCAGATCATTTCCATTCATTCCAAGCATCCAGACACACTCCATAGCACCTAGGGAAGCTGTCCATATCCTTGGAACCAAGCTGTAACACCTCTAACACAAAACACGATCACCAGCTGCAAGAGGTAAGCATGAGCTCTTCTAACTCTATGATCCATGCATTTTTTTGCTGCACAATTATTTGGCCATATGTTCATAATCATGCATAGAGTGTTTTCCCTAATCAATTGCTTTGTTTGAATCGTGTATGGAATTTCTGAACCTTCATGCAAATTTTAGGGTTCTTGAGGTTTCTCTTTGATTTCTTGTTCCATGTTTAAAATAAATGAAATTAAAGGCCATAGACATGATCGTGAGGTGAAAACGAGTAGATTGATATGTAGATTGCATGATATCGTCAAGTATTCAGTGAGATTGGATAGAAAATGCAAATCTGCATAAACAGAGGGTGGCGCGTGTTCTTGCCATGTTCTTGGCGCCATTTTTGAACATTTGAATATTTGAATTTTGTGATTTTATTTAATTGATTCAAAAATTAATTTCTCTCTGAGTTTTAATGATTTTGAGTTGATTCTTTTTTTAATAATTCAAAAAAATGTTAAAATATTTTATTTTCACAAAAAATCCCATAAATATTATTTATTTCATATACTTGATATTTTTGTAAAGAATTAATATTTTAATTGTTTTTTGACATTTAAAATATTTTCTCCCTCTTGAATTTTCAAATTTTAGTGATTTCCAATCATTTTGTGGATAGAAACATAATTTTTGAAACATTAATCCAAGATCACAATTTGTTTCCACACATGTTTAACAATTTTGATCATTTTAATTGAATTTTTATTCAATTAAAATACATTTTGAAAACAAATTAGGGTTTTTGATTAATTCAACCCTCATCAAACTTTTTCAAACACTTTGGGCCTCTAATAGAGTGTAAGACCCAACCCATTTTTGAAACCAAAATATTTGGGCCTCAGTCATTGTATAAGACCCACTGTGCTTTCAAAAACCTCAGTGCGATCGCCGTTTTCAAAACAAATAACCCTGGGTCTCTCCTTGAGTTGTAAGCCCCACCACTTGTACAAAAATAAACCTTTGGGCCTCTATTAGAGTGTAAGACCCAACCCCCTTTTTAACCAAAGCGTTTTGGGCCTCAATACATTGTATAAGACCTAGTATGTTAAAGAAATCTCGACGCGATCGCCAATTCAAAAATAAATCATCTGGGCTTTCCCTCGTGTTATAAGCCCCATTATTTTTCTTTAAACACCTTTGGGCCTCTTGAGAGAGTGTAAGACCTAGCCCTTTGTACAGAAAACCTTTTTGGGCCTCAGTCACTTGTATAAGTCCCTGTACAATTTCAAAACAACAGTGCAATCATTGATAAAACCTTGGGCCTCTCCTTAAGCAGTAAGCCCCAACAATCTTTTCAAAGCACTTTCTCCTTTAATTTAGAATATAATATTGTTATCAAAGCTTTCTTTGTTGAACAACTAACAAAACAGCATGGAAGCTCTACAACCGAGTAAGTGTTTACCCGCTTTCTTTATCCGTTTTCATATATATAACTGTATTGTGGGGCTGCTCACTGTAAGTCTTCTTTCACAAACTTTTATATACTCGTCAAATATCCACTGTGTAATACTAGTATAGTTATTTAGAGTTTTTCCCCGGTAACTATGTCTAGCACTAGGTAAAGCCCTGTTGGTCAATCTTAAATACAAACAAAACTAGATCCCCATAGGATTACCAGACACAGTCTTCCCTCCTCTTGGGGTTAAACAATATGGAGACGTGAAAGGCAGCATTCTCTGTGAACCCTTTCTCAGACTGTCACCCTTAGAAATCGTCAAAGAGACTCTACTCCCTAGGGATGATCTTTTCTCCGTGAATGACATCTCTTGAGTTTCTTTCAAATTCTCGGACTTTCCTGGCTTGATCTATTCTCGGTGAATGGCATGTCTTGAACTTATCGGGTTTGGGGACCCACAGGCTTCTTAAAAGCATCCCCGCCTCCTCTTGGGCGTTGTACAAGGACCCTTCGGCTTCTTAAAAGCTCTCATGCCTTCTCTAGGGCTTGGTACAAGGACCCAGAGACCTCTACAGGTATAGGAACAGAACCTAGTCATCAATTTACTAGGGCTATCTTTCTGAGTCAAGTGTCAGACCTGTTAATGGGTTGACCATCATCCCTTAACATACCAGCCTTCTCTTGGGCATTATACAAAGATCATTCACTATCCGAGAATCGATTTATCAAAACACCAGTAGACTTGGACAGTCTCAATACCCTTTGGATTCCCCATTTCCTAAAGAACAGGAAATAACCCTGATCCTCTGATCAATCCCAAAGCACAATAATACCTTTAATCGTTCCCTTCATAAGAACTGATTTTCTCTTTTATCCAACATAATGGACCTGTCACTAAACTGAAACAGTCACCAGCACAATAGCCTCCTCTTGGACTTTGTACAATGATTCTCCCCAGCGGAGCTAACCTTTTCACACTCTCTTGTTGAGTATAAAAGACTCTCTTGTTGAATCAAACCCTTTAGCCTCCATCTCGGGCTTCGTACGAGATACAAAAACACTCTCTTGTTGAGTATAAAAGACTCTCTTGTTGAGTCACTTCCCTCTTAGCCTCCATCTCGGGGTTCGTACGAGATACAAAATCACATATAAAAGCACTCTCTTGTTGAGTCAGTCACTTGTTAGCACTCTCTTGTTGAGTCAACCCTTTTAGCCCCTCTCTCGGGCTTCGTACGAGACACATAAAAACACCCTCTTGTTGGATCAATAGCCTCCTCTTAGGCTTTGTATAAGGAAACCCCGGTTTAATCAATCAACCTTTTAGCATCAAAATCTGTGTCTCGCTCACAGTATACAAACATCAACAACTCCTTCATCTAATTTCTATAAACGGCAAGCCTCTGGATTATTTACATCCACACCACAGTCCCTCTTTTAGCATGAGAAATTCCTAAGGAAAGATGGCATCGCTCTAAATTGAGTTAAAGTCTTCTCCTTCAGGTTAAAAATCCCCTATAAAGGAGATTATGGCATTGTTGGATCCACACATCCCAGTTAAAGTAATTCTCCTTTATAATCAGTCACCCAACAGTTGTGACAAACAGACCCCCTTTAGAGATGACAAATTCTCTCTAAAGTCAAACCCCTTTAGCTTCACATCTTGGGCTTCGAACAAGATACAAATAGACCCTTCAACTTCACATCTTGGGCTTTGAACAAGATACAAACCACATTTAGCTTCACGTCTTGGGCTTTGAACAAGACACCAAAACAACCTTTTTCCTCCCCTAGAATAGGAGGAACTACGATCACTCTGATTTCCCTGTTTCGTTAAACGGGAATACGTAGGCATAAGATTGCAAAAGTCTTGGCGAGCATACTAATCAAAAACCCAAAACCCCATACCTTTATACAGCAATCGAAAAACACCAGTCCTAACATCCTACCAATAGCCTAGACATTGTTCTACTTAACAAAATAACCTAAGAGAGACCCACAATCTTAATAGCATCTGTAAACCAACAGTCATCTGTTTACACTCAGTTTGCAAGCAGGGTTAATTGGAGACATCTATTTCCCTTCCTTCATCAGCTTTAATAGGATAAAAAATGAATCAAACTGTAGTACCCCAAAGCGATAGTGCTTCGCAACCACACAAAAATTCTTGGCCTTAAGATACCACAAAGACGCTTATGATATGATATGAACGCAAGAGTCAAAGTTCTGTGGGGAATGAAACCACAGAATACAAACTACTGTTGGAAAAAAGTCGAACAGAGAATAAAGGGAACACCATAGGAGAATAAGTTACAGATCACAAAGAGACACAACCGAGGAAAGAGGATATATGGAAAAATAGTAAGAAAAGGGTGGTTTAACGTGTGGATCGAGATGGTGGAAAAATAATAATAGAAAAAAAGAATATGTAGCATAGGGTAAGTGGTGAAGTGTGGAAGATGAATGTGAGTTGAAGGAAAGTGTTTATTGGGAAGTGAATGCCTGCAATTGAAAGAGAAAAGGGAGAGTAGCTGTAGTAAAATGCAGTAATGTTTTATGGTAGGAGAAAATGGAAGTGTGAGTTGTGAACAAGAGGGGCCCGCGAGTATTGTTCTTTTTTTTTTTGAAAATGCAAGTGGTGCTTGTTGTGTGAGTGTTTTCAAGATGGAAAATAAGTTGTCTCCTTTTTATATGCAGTCTGGGGAGATCCTATGTAGGTGGTACGTATGCATGGGGACTCAACAAAATTACTACATGAAGCTTATTTAACACGTTAAATGGCTTAAACTATCCAAAATTTGACCGAAAAGCAGTAAAAAAATTAAGAGGAGCACGCCAAGTTGAACTACGCGAAACGTAGATTAATATCACTGACGTCTGCAAGCTCGATTTTAAAATTTTCCGTCCACTGATTTTACGCACAGTTGACTTTTTGGTTTTACCGATTCGGGTGTAAATCTAACAAGTTTATTCCAGCTGATAAATTAGGTATTATGCGATGAAAGACAAGCCATGCTATGCAGACGATGTAAAAGATGCGGGATCTAAGGGATCAAAAATTAAGGTATGCCTTATGCCTCTATTTAAGTTTCTTCAATGCGGAGATGCGAAGATTGAAATCTTCGTCTCGACAAGATCAGAGAGACTTAAATACAAACATGCACAATATTTGGCCCTAAGATACCACAAAGACGCTTAAGACATGATATGAACGTAAGACTCAAAGTTCTGTGGAGAATGAAACCACAGATTACAAACTACTGCTGGAAAAAAAGTCAAACAGAGAATAAAAGGAACACCACAGGATAATAAGTTACAGATCACAAAGAGTCACATTTGAGGAAAAAGGATATATGGAAAAACAATAAGGAAATGGTGGTTTAACGTGTGGATCAAGATGGTGGGAAAAAACAAATAACAGGAAAAAAAAAAGAATTATGTAGCATAGGGTAAGTGGTGAAGTGTGGAAGATGGATGTGAGTGGAGGGAAAGTGTTTATTGGAAAGTGAATGCCTGCAATTAAAAGAGAAAAGAGAGAGTAGCAGTAGTAAAATGCAGGTATGTATTATGGTAGGAGAAAATGGAAGTGTGGGTTGTGTACAAGAGGGGCCCGCAAGTATTGTTCTTTTTATTTTTTTTGAAAATGCAAGTGATGCTTGTTGTGTGAGTGTTTTCAAGATGGAAAATGAGTTGTCTCCTTTTTGTATGCAGTCTGGAGAGATCCTATGTAGGTGGTACGTATGCATGGGAAGTTGTTATATGCATGGGGACTCAACAAAATCACTCTATGAAGCTTATTTAACAAGTTTCTAAAACTAAAAAAACAAAATTAAATAATTAAATTAATTTATAAATAACTAAAGTAACAATAAAATAAACTATAATGAAATAAATAATCCCAAAATAAAAATTGATCAATTAAAATAATTATTAATAAAAAATAGAAATAAAAACGTTAAAAACACGAACAATTGGGTTGGTATCGAAGTGTCTGTTAAAAGACAATGAATACACAAAAATGCCCAGCGCGACGTAAACGTATTGGAAAAATATAGCGTGTGGTCAAATTTTGAAATAAATTTTACCCGGTTAAATGGCTTAAACTGTCCAAAATTCGACCGAAAAGAAATCTAAAAATTAAGACGAGGACACCAGGTTGAACTACGCGTAGATTAATATCAATGACGTCTGCAAGCTCGATTTTAAAATTTTCCGTCCACTGATTTTAGGCACAATTGACTTTTGTGTTTGACCGATTCAGTTGTATATCCAACAAGTTTATTCTAGCTGATAAATTGGGTATTATGAGAGATGAAAGACATGATATGCTATGCAGACGATGCAAAAAGGCGCGAGATCTTAGGTATATAAAATAAAGGTATGACATATGCCTTTACTTAAGTTTCTTCGATCTGGAGATGAGAAGATTGAAATCTTCATCTCAACAAGATCGGAAAGAATTAAATACAAATATGCACAATTTTTGGACCTAAGACTCAAAGAATTAAATATCACAAAGACACTTATGATATGATATGAACGCAAGACTCAAAGTTCTGTGGGGAATGAAACCACATAATACAAACTACTGTTGGAAAAAAATCAAACACAGAATAAAGGGAATACCACAGGAGAATAAGTTACAGATCACAAAGAGACACAGCTGAGGAAAGAGGATATATGGAAAAACAGTAAGGAAATGGTGGTTTAACGTATGGATCAAGATGGTGGGAAAAAAAGAATAGAAAAAAAAAAGAATTATGTAGCATAGGGTAAGTGGTGAAGTGTGGAAGATGGATGTGAGTGTAGTGAAAGTGTTTCTTGGGATGTGAATGTGTGAAATTAAAAGAGAAAAGAGAGAGTAGCAATAGTAAAATGCAGGTATGTATTATGGTAGGAGAAAATGGAAGTGTGAGTTATGTACAAGAGGGGCCCGCGAGTATTGTTCTTTTTCTTTTTTTTTTGAAAATGCAAGTGGTGCTTGTTGTGTGAGTGTTTTCAAGATGGAAAATGAGTGGTCTCCTTTTCGTATGTAGTCTGGAGAGATCCTATGTAAGTGGTACGCATGCATGAGAAGTTGTTATATGCACAGGGACTCAACAAAATTACTCCATGAAGCTTATTTTACAAGTTTCTAAAACCAAAAAAACAAAATTAAGTAATTAAAATAAATTACTAAAGTAACAATAAAATAAACTATAATGACATAAATAATCCCAAAATAAAAATTGATTAATTAAAATAATTATTAATTAAAAATAGAAATAAAAATGTTAAAAAAAACGAACAATTGGACCGGTATCGAAGTGTCTATTAAAATACAATGAATACACAAAAATGCCTAGCGCGACATAAACGTATTGGAAAAATATAGCGTGTGGTCAAATTTTGAAATAAATTTTACCCGATTAAATGGCTTAAACTGTCCAAAATTCGACCGTAAAGCAGTCGAAAAATTAAGACGAGCACGCCAGGTTGAACTACGCGAAACGTAGATTAATATCACTGACGTCTGCAAGCTCGATTTTAAAATTTTTCATCCACGAATTTTACGCACAGTTGACTTTTTGGTTTGACGGATTCGGTTGTATATCCAACAAGTTTATTCTAGCTGATAAATTGGGTATTATGCGAGATGAAAGACATGATATGCTATGCAGACGATACAAAAAGACGCGAGATCTTAGGGATATAAAATTAAGGTATGACAGATGCCTCTACTTAAGCTTCTTCGATCTGGAGATGAGAAGATTGAAATTTTCATCTCAACAATATCGAAGAGACTTAAATACAAATATACACAATTTTTGGTCCTAAGATACCACAAAGATACTTATGATATGATATGAACGCAAGACTCAAAGTTCTGTGGGGAATGAAACCACATAAAACAAACTACTGCTGGAAAAAAATCAAACAGAGAATAAAGGGAACACCACAGGAGAATAAGTCACAGATCACAAAGAGACATAGCTGAGGAAAGAGGATATATGGAAAAACAGTAAGGAAATTGTGGTTTAACGTGTGGATCAAGATGGTGGGAAAAAACAAATAATAGAAAAAAAAGAATTATGTAGCATAGGGTAAGTGGTGAAGTGTGGAAGATGGATGTGAGTGGAGGGAAAATGTTTCTTGGGAAGTGAATGCCTGCAATTAAAAGAGAAAAGAGAGAGTAGCAGTAGTTAAATGTAGGTATGTATTATGGTAGGAGAAAATGGAAGTGTGAGTTGTCTACAAGAGGGGCCCGCGAGTATTGTTCTTTTTCTTTTTTTTTTGAACATGCAAGTGGTGCTTGTTGTTTGAGTGTTTTCAAGATGGAAAATGAGTTGTCTCCTTTTCGTATGTAGTCTGGAGAGATCCTATGTAGGTGGTACGTATGCATGAGAAGTTGTTATATGCATGGGGACTCAACAAAATTACTCCATAAAGCTTATTTAACAAGTTTCTAAAACTAAAAAAACAAAATTAAATAATTAAAATAAATAACTAAAGAAATAATAAAATAAACTATACTGACATAAATAATCCCAAAATAAAAATTGATTAATTAAAATAATTATTAATTAAAAACTGAAATAAAAACGTTAAAAAAATGAACAATTGGACCTGTATCGATGTGCCTGTAAAAATACAATGAATACGCAAAAATGCCCAGCGCGACATAAACGTATTGGAAAAATATAGCGTGTGGTCAAATTTTGAAATAAATTTTACCCGGTTAAATAAATGGCTTAAACTGTCCAAAATTCGACCGAAAAGCAATCTAAAAATTAAGACGAACACGCCAGGTTGAACTACGCGAAACGTAGATTAATATCACTGACGTCTGCAAACTCGATTTTAAAATATTCCGTCCTCTGATTTTACGCACAGTTGACTTTTGTGTTTGACCGATTCAGTTGTATATCCAACAAGTTTATTCTAGCTGATAAATTGGGTATTATGCGAGATGAAATACATGATATGCTATGCAGACGATGCAAAAAGACGCGAGATCTTAGTGATATAAAATTAAGGTATGGCGGATGCCTCTACTTAAGTTTCCTCGATCAGGAGATGAGAAGATTGAAATTTTCATCTCGACAAGATCGGAGAGACTTAAATACAAATATGCGCAATTTTTTGCCCTAAGATACCATAAAGACGCTTATGATATGATATGAACGCAAGACTCAAAGTTCTGTGGGGAATGAAACCACATAATACAAATTACTGCTGGAAAAAAAAATCAAACAGAGAATAAAGGGAACACCACAGGAGAATAAGTCACAGATCACAAAGAGACATAGCTGAGGAAAGAGGATATATGGAAAAACTGTAAGGAAGTGGTGGTTTAACGTGTGGATCAAGATGGTGGGAAAAAACAAATAATAGAAAGAAAAAAAAGAATTATGTAGCATATAGTAAGTGGTGAAGTGTGGAAGATGGATCTGAGTGGAGGAAAAATGTTTCTTGGGAAGTGAATGCCTGCAATTAAAAGAGAAAAGAGAGAGTAGCAGTAGTTAAATGCAGGTATGTATTATGGTAGGAGAAAATGGAAGTGTGAGTTGTCTACAAGAGGGGCCCGCGAGTATTGTTCTTTTTCTTTTTTTTTTGAAAATGCAAGTGGTGCTTGTTGTTTGAGTGTTTTCAAGATGGAAAATGAGTTGTCTCCTTTTCGTATGTAGTCTGGAGAGATCCTATGTAGGTGGTACATATGCATAGGAAGTTGTTATATGCATGGGGACTCAACAAAATTACTCCATGAAGCTTATTTAACAAGTTTCTAAAACTAAAAAAACAAAATTAAATAATTAAATTAATTTATAAATAACTAAAGTAGCAATAACATAAACTATAATGAAATAAATAATCCCAAAATAAAAATTGATTAATTAAAATAATTATTAATTAAAAATAGAAATAAAAACGTTAAAAAAATGAACAATTGGACCGGTATCGAAGTGCCTGTAAAAATACAATGAATACACAAAAATGCCTAGTGGGACATAAACGTATTGGAAAAATATAGCGTGTGGTCAAATTTTGAAGTAAATTTTACCCGGTTAAATGGTTTAAACTATCCAAAATTCGACCGAAAAGCAGTTAAAAAATTAAGACGAGCACGCCAGGTTAAACTACACGAAACATAGATTAATATCACTGAAGTCTGCAAGCTCGATTTTAAAATTTTTCGTCCACTGATTTTACGCACCGTTGACTTTTTGCTTTGACCGATTCGGTTGTATATCCAACAAGTTTATTCTAGCTTATAAATTGGGTATTATGCGAGATGAAAGACATGATATGCTATGCAGACGATGCAAAAAGACGCGTGATCTTAGGGATATAAAATTAAGGTATTGTAGCGTGCGATTTATATCGGTGACGCGACCACCTTATCGCCATTGGTTTTCCCTCACTGCAATGTTGGGGATTGGGTGCTACTTTCTAATTTCTTATTTATCCTATGAAGCTAGAAAGGAAAGGGAAGCTATCTCAAACTAACCATGCACACAAATGTTTTATTTAACAAATGCTTAAGAGATTGGGGGTTCCGGGGTCAAGTTATACAATGGGGAGTTGTCAATTACCCATCCTATATGTGGTTATCCACAGGTTGTTAGCAATTATACCGTTTTCTATATACTGGTGTTTGTCTGTTGATTGGGAAAGTTTCTCCTTTGGGAGGGTTTGAGAGAGAGAGTTTTTGTTGATTTTGGGTTTTTCGATGTTTTTGGCAAGGTATTGGACCTAAAGTTTTTGATTGGTGTGCGAAGGTACTGGACCTAAAGTTTTTTATTGGTGTGCTCACTAAGATTTCGCAATCTTATGCCTACATATTCCTGTTAAAGATAAACCGGGAAATCAGAGCAATCGTAGTTTCTCCTATTCTATGGGAGGAAAAAGATGTTTGGTGTCTTGTTCAAAGCCCAAGATTGAAGCTAGATGAGTATTTATGTCTTGTTCAAAGCCCAAGATTGAAGCTAAAGGGATTTGACTGAGAAAGAACTTGTCATCTCTAAAGAGAGACATCTCGTCTGTTTATCACAACTGTTGGGTGACTGATTATAAAGGAGAATTACTTTAACTGGGATATGTGAATCCAGCAATGCCATAATTTCCTTTATGAGGGATTTGTCCTGAAGGAGAAAACTTTAACTCAGTGTAGAATAATGTCATTTTTCCTTAGGAGTTTTTCATGCTAAGAGAGGGACATTGGCTTGGATGTAAATAATCCAGAGGCTTGCCACTTACAGCAATTAGATGAAAGGAGGTTTACCAGGATAAGAGATGGACTACAACTTGGATATTTGAATCAACAAGTGTGCCACTTATAGCAGTTATCTGGAATTAAGGTTTGTTTTGAAAGTGTGATATACAGAGAAATATCCTCCGACAGAGAGGTTTTTGATTTCTTTTGAGGGGATTTTGGTTTTTTGTATGTGCCTTGATCAAAGCCCAAGGTTGAAGCTAAGAGTTTTATTGACTCCACTGGAGAGGTCATTATACAAAGCCTAAGAGGAGGCTGGAAAAGACTGACTCAACAAGAGAGTGTTTGTCATGTCTTGTACAAAGCTCAAGATTGAGTCTGAAAAGAGATTGACTCTTTTGGGGATATCATTATACAAAACCTAAGAGGAGGCTGAAAGGGGATGACTCCACTGGGTAATATTATTATGTGTCTTGTACAAAGCCCAAGATTGAGGTTGAAAAGGGAAACTGACTCTATTGGTGAGAGGTTTTATCTGTCTTGTACAAAGCCCAAGATTGAGGCTGAAAAAGAAGATTGACTCTGCTAGAGAGTATGCTTTGTCTTGTACAAAGCCCAAGATTGAGGCTAAAAGAGAGATTGACTCTGCTTAGGGAGATTAATTCCCAAAGCCTAAAAGAAGGCTAGGAGAAATTGACTCCGCTGGGAAGATATTTATACAGAGCTTAAGAGAAGGTTTAGAAGGTTTTGACTTTGCTGGAGAAAGTTTATATATGTCTTGTACAAAGCCCAAGATTAAGGCTAAAGGGAGATGATTGACTCAGCTGAGGATATTTCAGGCGTCTTGTACAAAGCCCAAGATTGAGGCTGAAAGAACTGACTCAACAAGAGAGTGTTTTTTAGGGTAACTCTACTGAGGGAAATCATTATACAAAGCCTTAGAGGTGGCTGAAAAAGGTGGACTCAACAAGAGAGTGTTTTAAGAAAGAAGATTGACTCAACAAGATAGTGTTTTGTTTGTCTTGTACAAAGCCCAAGATTGAGGCTGAATGAACTGACTCAACAAGAGAGTGTTGAAAGGTGATTGACTCAACAAGAGAGTGTTGAAAGGTGATTGACTCAACAAGAGAGTGCTGAAAGGTGATTGACTCAACAAGAGAGTGCTGAAAGGTAATTGACTCAACAAGAGAGTGCTGAAAGGTAATTGACTCAACAAGAGAATGCTGAAAGGTAATTGACTCAACAAGAGAGTGAAGAAAGATCATTATATAAAGCCTTAGAAGAGGCTAAAAGTTTATTAGGGATCATTATACAAAGCCTGAGAGGAGGCTAACTGAGGAATTTCTTATACAAAGCCTAAGAGGAGGCTATCTTCTGCTGAGGATTATTGAGATCCAGAGGCATGTCCAAAGTGGGGAATCAACTCTTGCTGAGGATTTAGAGAAGAGTTAAAATATCAGATGCCTTGAGGTTCTGATAAAGGTTTATTGATAATAAGATGACCCTAGCTAGGGAAATTTAGGATGATTGAGTTTTAGAACCTATGGAGGTTTTAACTCTATTGGAGATTGATCAAATGACTAAGGTTTCTCCGGTGTTTGTAGGGAACTTGAGAATGTCTTTGAGATCCAAAAGGAGATTAGACTGTCCAAGTCTACTGGAATGAAAGAGTTTATCTTTGCATGATGCCCAAGAGGAGGCATGTGTTTTAAGGGATGAGAAACAACCCTAATTGATATGAGGTTTTGACTCTTTGGAAAGACTGCTCTGTCATACCCCAAATTTTGATCACTAAGATTCCCCATCATTGTGCAAATCATCATCACAATATGGATGTGCCATCATGCCTCATTAGTCTCCCCAAAGATGGGTGAGCATCCACTACAATCAAAATTAGGATTTCAAGCCCTCTCTGAGTTCTTAGACAAAGGATCAATCAAGGAATGACATGATCTTCAACTTTTTTAACCTCTCAAACCTCTACAATGGATCAAAAAGACTCCCACTTCAAGGAATAAGCATAAGGCTGCTCCCTTCTAAGTGGATTAAGCCTCAAGATCGCCAGTGCCACCAAATTAGGGTTTGGTCGACCAGGGCCTCCAGATGGGATTTTTCCTCTGGGCATGAGCCAATGCTTCAAAGCATATTCTAATATGCTCCATGGAACCTCATGGACCCAATCATCAAGTCAATTTTGACCTCAGGGGATGCATTCATCAAAAATCAGGAATTAGGGTTTCTTGACCTAATTCACCCCTAAGTTAACTTTTGGGACAAAACATGAGCCAAGACCTCAAAGGAGGATTTGAAGGTCTCTAATACACCACATTGATCCATTTACAACAATGGATTGATCCAAGAATCTCGATCCACAAGTTTCAAATTCATCATAACCAAAATTAGGGTTTCGCGAGAAAAGTCAACTGTGCCTTTGACTTTTGACCAGGACATGCTCCCAGACCCTAAGACATGATTCAATACACCCTATAACACCTATGAAATCAATCCATCAAGTTTGATTTAGGTCAAGGACTTGATTTCATAGAGGATCGCACAGTTTGGAATTCATCTGATAAAAAGTCAACTGTGCACAAAAGTCAAACTCTGACTTTTTGAGAATTTTCACAATTATGGTTTTTTAACCCTAAAATGATGTTAATGTGTGATAGGGATCATCATTCATCAAGAAAAATCAAGAAAAGTGGAATAACTTGTAAAAGGGGTAACCATAAAAAACTTAGAAATTTTCTAAGTTATGGAACAAAGTGGCTAGGGTACCAACTTTGGAGGATCATAACTCCTAAACCACAAGGCCATTTTCCCCATTCAAAGCTGGATTTGTAGCTCTCGTGGCACTCTACAAAAGCTTCAACTACACCTCATTTCAATTCATCATGGATTTAGAGTTATGGAATGATCAAAATCACAAAAAGTGAAAATGTCATTTTTTTTCCAACACTTAGTGAAATTTTCACTAAGTCAGAATCTGCCTTACTTTTTTCCAAATGTAGGGGCATTTTTCACTTGGATCCAAAAAGTATCAAAACCAATTATGATCAAACAGTTGTTGTATCATATGAGGGCTTTCCAAAATGGCCAAGAACATCACCAAATTCCACTTGAGTCATGAGATATGACAATGGCAATATGCCTTGCTGAAATTTTGGCCCTAAGATACCACAAAAACGCTTATGATATGATATGAACGTAAGACTCAAAGTTCTGTGGGGAATGAAACCACATAATACAAACAACTGCTGGAAAAAAATCAAACAGAGAATAAAGGGAACACCACAAGAGAATAAGTTACAGATCACAAAGAGGCATAGTTGAGAAAAGAGTGTAACGCCCCGATTTATTTTAATTATTTTTCGTAATTAAAATTATGTGATTGTATGTGTGTAGGGTTATGTTGGGATACCCTAAGGTGAGGGGTAATGACCTTAATATTAGTGACCTTGAGGGTAAGGGGTGTGTGGCTAATTTGGTAGAACTTGGTGGTGTGGTGAGAATGATTAATTAATTAATATTAGCAATATTTGATTAATATTATTAGGAGATATTGTTATTATTATTTAATTGGTAAAATTAATAATAATAATAATAATATTGGGATAATAATAATAATAATAATAATAATAATAATAATAATAATAATAATAATAATATTATGAAATAAAAATAATATTAGAAATAGAAAAGAGGAAGTGGAGAGAAAGTTTGGTCAGAACGTGAAAATAGAGGAACGAGAGAAAAGAGGAGAAAAGGCTAGGGTTCAAGGAAGAAAAAGGAGAACTCCATTGTGGAGGAAAGATAACTCTCTACAAGAACTCTAAGGTAAGGGTGGGGTTCTTTAATCACTTAAGGGGTATATAATATTTGTATAAGGGTAGATAAATCATTAGGTTCATATCTATGTGTTGAATATTTTGGTGTGGGGTTGAGGTTTTTGCGTGTCGGAGATTTCGATAAGAGGTAAATTGATTAAATTGATCGGTTAATTTGTGGTTTGTGTGATTCTGATTGATTGTGTGATAACCATGGAATCTATATGTAATTCTGGGTTGTTTGCTATTGAAATCAGAGAAGGGTTGGGGTTGGATTGTGCAGGAATCACAACTGCAAAGTTGCTGATTCACGCACTTCGTCGTGCGAAGGGTTCGCTGGTAAATCGTCGGGCAAACTGAGAGACGAGCAAAGGGGGAAGGATAGGTGATACTGGAGTGAGTTTTGGGGAGATTTGCCCCAGGTTCGCTTGGCGAATAAATGTTCACTGAGCGAATGTAGAGGCGAAGGGAGAGAGAAATAGGTGAGTCTCTGGATTTTGTATGGGGAAGGTGTTTCGCTGGCGAATTTGCTAGGCGAAATCCTAGCGAATGACAGTTCGCTGGACAAACTTGTAGCGAACATGACAGTTCTGCTTGCTGCTGTTACGGACATAATTTTCTTAAACTTTAAAAATTCATATCTTTTGATCCGTAAGTGCGTTTCAGTTACCGTTCGAGTAGTTGGAAAGCTGGTTTCATGTACTTTCTGTTAAAATTATTTTCAATGCCAAAAATACAACTATTCAATGTGCTAATTGTGTTTCCTTGTACATTGTGATGTTTTGAACGTTGAAATGTTGAGTTCGGTTATGCGAATGTGTGTTGTAGCTGTGGATTGTAACTATTGCATGTTTTGGTAGATATATGCTGCGTGTTGGACAGTTGTAGTGTGATGTATTGGCTGTATGATAGTCTTACGCATCGGTTGTCGTTGTATGTTGTCGTTGAATGCATATCATGTCGCGTAAGTTGTATGATAAGTCCCATGCGGGGTGTGAGCGTCTTATCCGGATTCCTTGAAATGGAATCGTGTTGTTGTTAAGGTAATCGTGTGCCCATGTGGGGTGTGAGCGATTACAGGTGTTCGTGTGCCCATGTGGGGTGTGACCGACACATATAGAAATTATGACGGGAATTATGATCATGAAAAAGGGATCGAATTGGTACCACATGCATTGAGTCGAGTTGAGAGTCTCATTGCATTGCATTATGTCATGTTGTGGATTATATGGTTGTCTGCTTGTGTATGAGATTGTAATTGTGTTGATGTTGTGTTGATAGGGTGAATTATGTAATGATTATATGCATTTATATGTATATTATGCATTTCTTTTGTTGATTTGAGAATCTCACCCCTTCTGTTTGAATGTTACCTCTACGTGGGTATCGTGCAGATAATCAAGAATAGTGTGGAGTTGCGGTTAGTGAAGACGAAGTCCTTCACTTTATGTTTTGAGTCGACGTCTACTCTGATGTGTAACGCTGGGGATATGGAACACTTGTTATTATTTATTTTATTGCCATTATTACTTTTGTTTAATTGATTTTGGTTATGTGGTTTTAAACATATTATGTTTTTAATTATGTTTCCGCTGCTACATGAGAAAAACAATTAAGTATGATTTTGTTAGCACTATTGATGGTAATTACATGTTACATGTCATATGTATGAGCAGGTGTCTGGTTGAAAGTAGCATCCTAAGTGTCGTATGTTTTATTTTATTATGATATTTTGTTATAATTTCACGCGGGGGTTTTAGGGTGTTACAAAGAGGATATATGGAAAAACAGTAAGGAAATGGTGGTTTAACGTGTGGATCAAGATGGTGGGAAAAAACAAATAAAAGAAAAAAAAAAGAATTATGTAGCATAGGGTAAGTGGTGAAGTGTGGAAGATGGATGTGAGTGGAGGGAAATTGTTTCTTGGGAAGTGAATGCCTGCAATTGAAAGAGAAAAGAGAGAGTAGCTGTATTAAAATGCCGGTATATATTATGGTAGGAGAAAATGGATATGTGAGTTGTGTACAAGAGGGGCCCGCAAGTATTGTTCTTTTTCTTTTTTTTGAAAATGCAAGTGGTGCTTGTTGTGTGAGTGTTTTCAAGATGGAAAATGAGTTGTCTCCTTTTCGTATGCAGTCTGGAGAGATCCTATGTAGGTGGTACGTATGCATGGGGACTCAACAAAATTACTCCATAAAGTTTATTTAACAAGTTTCTAAAACTAAAAAAACAAAATTAAATAATTAAATTAATTAAAGAAACTTAGGGCTTGTGAGTGTCAAAATCCCACATGACCAACTGCCAAAGGCTTATAAAGAACTGGGACAAGTCTCTGACAAAAGGACACCCAAGTCAACATCGTAATCGGCACCTAAGACTATAAGAGTTCTGGACTCTCAAAAGTGTCAAAGTTATATTGCCTAGGGCTTTAATAAAATATAGCCATGAAACGAGCTATCCAAAAAGTCTTAGGAATCAAAGTAAGCAAAACAAAAAGGCAAAATAATGTGCAGCACTTTATAATCTGACACCTTAAGTTATTTTAACTTAGTGTCCGAGGGGTTGGATATACACGCATGACTATTTTGCAAAGTAATTAAAGTGATGGTAAACAAAAATAACATTAGCAAAAGGAAAGCCACAAAGGGCCAAATTTTGTTCAATTTTGTTCATTACAAAGCCCGAAGGTTGAAAATATTACATCAAAAATGCATCCAGAAGGATGACTAACTAAAATAAGAAAACATCAAGATCATGTAGCAGCCGAAGTCTCATTAGCAACATCATTGTTGGTCGGGTTCACATTCCTGTCAGCGCCATTGATTGGGCCTTGAGATCCCTCCAGGCTATTTTTCTCCAACTCGCCAAGATCCACAAGGCAGCCATCCTACACCACCTTGAAGTAATCCATCTTTGACAAATACATGTTAGGATGGAGACAGGGAACTTGATCTTTGGCTCTATCAAAAGCTTCATCACCAGCAGACAAAATTCTGATCTAAGCTTTCTTTAGAGATTTTCTAAGATCGTTATTGGATGATAAGAGCTCAACATTAGAGGCCTCAGATAGCTTCAATTGATCTGTAAGTTAGGCTAAGGCCGACTTGTGATCCGACTCCAAAGTCTCTTTCTCCTTCCTCGCATTAGCCAAATCCTTATCCAAGCTGGAAAGCTTCTTAGACTGAGATTCTCGGGTACTCTTGAATTGAGCGATATCATCCTTAAATTTCGACTCAATATTTTCAGAGTCGTCAGATAATTCAAATAAACCATGGGCGAGGACGGCACATCTCAATAGATAGGAACTAGTGTTCTGGGTAATCTTTTGTTGTCCAATGAATTTAACTTTATTAACATCCTCGATAGCATTGAGGTGATCACGCAGAAATCTGAATCCATCAAAGTCATTGAACCAAAACTTGAATTCCCTAGACGCAGAATTTCCCCCAGGGTCTCACTTGAGGGAGTTGATCTCCATTTCTGCTTGATGGATATCTTTATTCATTAGAACCTTCAGCTTCTTCGGATCACCTTGAGAGATCTCATCTTGAACAGGAAGATCAAGAGGTTGGGGCTCACCTTTACTCGGGGCGACTTTAGTACTCGTCCCCCTGGATCATTTTGGTGTTCGGACCTCTAACCCACTTAAATCGGATTTGGATGCAGATGCACCCCCAGCCCCTCTCTGGGCTTCCTGAGCTGCCTGCATTAATCTCTTTTGCTCGGCTACACTCATATCAGTCATCTTGTCTGCAAGCAAGCAACATATAGTTAGAATAAAATGAAGACGAGAAATATTTAAAGCAAAAGATGATGATTACCTAGAAAGGTAAGAAGTCGGTCGTCATCTAAGGGCAACAATTCTTTGATCCTTATCATACGGAATGAGTCAAGAATAGCCAAGGATTGGAGTTCCAAGTTATTCAGTTTGTCATAGTTAAAACCAGTAACCAACAAGGGATCTTTGGTCCAGTAGTGAGGAAAGCGTGGATGTCCATCTAAGGCGTATAACACATGTGGACATCTCGGCCCGCATCGGACCCTCAAGAAAGGATCTTTATAATTCTTATAATTTGAGGTATAAGCTTGAAGGAAGCTTCGGCTAGGAATTCCACTGATTTGAACCCAACTTCGGTTAACAACTCCTTTTTCCTTGAAGAAGGAGAAGAACAAGACTATGGTCGGAACAATGTTCCAAACCTCACAAACCCTCTCAAAAGCCTTTATAAATCCCCAACTGTTAGGGCGAAGTTAGGAAGGAGCTATATTGACGGTCTTTAACACGTCAACCTCGAAGTCAAAAAAGGGATACGGATGTTGAAATCTTCCAAAATACTAGGATAGAAGTAGAAAAATTCTTCGAAAACATCTTTTGGCTGAAGAATACACACTCTTTCCTTTGGACCATATGGTTCCAAAATAACATCATCATCGGAACCAGAGGATATAATCCCCAGGGATCGTATTTTGGCAATATCCATGTCATTAACAGTACTATTCTTATGATTCATAACCTCAGAATCAAAGGGAGCAGCAGTCTCCATGAGAACATCATTATAAAATTTGTCTATGACTCGCCTATGCTCTTCTACCCCTAAAGAACCCCTCATCTCTTGCATGTTTTATTTCCATAATCTTTTCCTCTCCTTGTCACTCTTATGGATGACCTTGCCCTCATTATCACATTCCCTAAGGACTACCATTTCTGTTAAAGAAAAATAGAGGAAAATCAAGAGCAAAAAAAAAAATACCTGAAATGAAGAGAACACTTGAAGTTGAAACGAACTTGTTTAAAGGAGAATAAGAGCGTAGGAGTAAATGGAAGAGAAAAATGACATTAATAGGAGACCAACATTCAAAAATAGCTAGAGAATAACCACTCATGATGCATTAAAGTCATCATAACGCTAGGGAAGATTAGGGGACACGACCGTTCGAAGGTTTTGTTTGACACGTAAGGACCTAAGATGAAAAGCCGACCTATAGCACGACATCAGTCAAATATATCCGGGCTCATGTTACTGCCGAGTATTATACCCTTATAAATGGATATAGTACTCGGGGGGCTTATGTACATGCCAAATATATTTTAAGCCGAGTTGTGTAGCCGGACAAGGTTAAGCATGAACTAGACTACGATACCAAGAAGGGTCGAGCAATACAGAGAACTAGGTAAGTATCTTCTATAACCTGGACCAGTCACATAACCCGACTCCCATCAGCCGAGCTCCTATGAAGTCAAGTACATACCCCATCAACCCGGTACTTACACCGCACATGAGCTCAACTGGCATACCAACAGTTGTAACGGTGGCAGCGCATCAATGCGGACGTTAATAGAGCTTCAAAGCCTACATTCATGAAGGGGAGTTACAGCAATGACAACCATGTAACGTCAGAAGGCCATGAGACTTCTCTTAATGGCATATCATAATGGAAGACTATAAAAGGGGAACCCATATGAGGGTTAAGCATGAGACAATCATCTTGAGACAATACACAACACAAGTATAGCTCTTAAATCCCCAAATACCCCTCACAATATAGACAACGTAGATTTTCTTGTCCAGGACAAGTGGAATTAACACTTTTGGTGTATCTAACCATTTTTTGCTAGAACAAAAACTACTAAAAAATATGGTTATGATCAATTGGGTCCAAAGGCTCCCAAAAGATAACCTAAAAAAAACTAAAAAATGTGACTTTATAGGAAAAATGGGTTCCCGTGCTCGTTGGACGAACACCGGTTCACATTGCGAACATACCAAACATAGATACTGCCTAAACAATGTTTTCCTCGCTTCTAGGCAATTTTTGTTCGCCTTGGGTTCGTTGGGCGAGCTCTTGGCGAGCCCGCTCGCCTCCAGTTCGCACAACGAACATGATATCAAATTCCGAACTTGTTTCGACCATAACTAGAGAACCGTAACTCTGTTTTACGCGTGGTCGGAAGCGTTGGAAATCTTATTCAATGCTCTATAAGATAATGAAAAAATAACATTGCTTGTATACCTAAAAAAATGATATAAAAGCTATCAAACTCAAAGATATGTAAATGACTACGCATATTACACACTATAATGTAAACTACACAAAACATACACTAAAGTTGAGGTTTATTGGTATAATTAAGATGATAAGTGCCAATTATTTACACCCAAAATCACTAAAATTTAGCACTTATCAGTCCCTTAGACATTTATCTTGTTACGTAGGATGGGAAAATTCCATCTATGTCACTCATGTCCCTCAACATGCTTTGGGGAGTACCCATTAACTGTCTTTATAGTCATCTAGTTACGGAGAATAATTGATCAGTAGTAAAGTACTCGACTCTACATCTAGGATCTATAGTGGTTTCTAGTCAAAGGGTGGTATACACCACATCACCATGAGAGTAACTTATGAAACTTTGCATAACATTTTATGTAGTACTTTTTGAAAGTATTTTTGGTTGGTGTTTTATCGTATCCACAGGGATTGAGTGATATAGATGCTTTTCGTTCAATAGCTTACCATTTTAAGTAAGAGTTTTCAAATGATTCTTGGTTTTGTAACATAAGTTTGTAGCAAAGAAGTAAATTAGAGCAAAGATGTTTTAGTTTTGAGAAAAGCATGTCAATACTAGATTTCCCTAATCCTTTTCATACGTATCCGATTAATCAAGCATATGAACTTAGTTTCGATCAATACAATCGCGTATCCTCGCAAATCTGTTTATGTCTAAAGCGATTTCGTGGGTATTATTATTTAAATCGTTAGATGATTTCTCACGCTAACAATCAAAACAATAAACGTTAAGACTAATACAAAGCGAATATTAAACCCCAAATCTATGTCTAGAGTTCGGTTTTTAAGAGATGAAGATATTAGGTCAAGATTTGGAAAATCAATGTCTAGAGTGATTCAAACCAAAAATATAACATTAAAAGCAAACAACTTCATCATATACTGATCATCAACCTTGTTCATATACAAAAGATAAAAGAAATACATACAAGAAAGATTAACTACCTCTAATCTTGACACAAAAGTGTTTAGCTACCCATCACCATGGTAGCTTGATCTACAAGAAAGAAAAGAATCTCTGATAGCATCAAAGTCAAAGAATCGAGGATTGATGCTCCAAAGATTTAAATCTCACTTCTCCTTGAAATCCTAAGGTTTTTGACCTAGAAAACCCTTTTTCTCTTCTTAGAAATGCTGAAAAGTGTAAAGTACAAGTTATGAGAAAATATCTTCAAGAGAAGATATTTATAGAAAGTGCATATGGTGCAGTAAGTGGCACCACGCTTAGCGCCATCAGGAGCGCGCTAAGCGCGATAAGTAGAAAACAAGGCAATTGCCCAGAAAGCACGTTAAGCGCGGTAGCAGCCCGCTTAGCGCGGGTAGCAGCCCGCTTAGCGCGGTTTGAGACTTTAGCTACTGGAAGTTGATGAGAAAGTGCGCTGAAGGCGCGCTGAAATTCCCGCTTAGCGCGGTCTTGGTCTTTTCCCACTGTAAGTTGCAGAATGTACGCACTGAAAAGTTCGCTTAGCGCGCTTTGCCGACACGAAATCTTCAAAAATGCTCTTTCAGGACTCATTTCCTTCACTAATTGAGCCCAACATCTAATAAAAGCAAGAATACCTATAAAAGAGCATCAAAATGATTATAATATACACTATGTACAATAAAATTGGAAAGTAGCATAAATATACTAAAACTACTAGATATTCTACTAAATTATCAAGGAAACAAATGGAAAGGGCCATAAAATATAGTCAAAAGTATGCACAATTTGGCCCTTAACAAATCTCCCCAACTTATTATTTTGTTTGTCCTCAAACAAAAGTGCCTCGAACTAGAAACGAACCCGAAAACCCGAACAAGAATTCAAAATCAACTTAATAAAACAACGACAATGTTATGGTTCAAAAAGTAAAAGTAACAACAATATAACTTATCAAAGTACAAATCAAAACTTCGAGCAATACAAGTTCAAAATTGAATCACACCTAGGCACACATTCATTAATGGATGAAAACAAAATGAGGTTTTATCACTCATCAAACAATCATGCAAACATCCGGAACCAATTATGCATTCAACAAACAACATGCATTAAAGAGTGAAAAAAAATGAATCACAAGGTCTTCTAAGGTTGTAACTTGGCTTGGCTACAAGGAAGGGTCATTTATCAAAGTCATTGAAACAAAATTGCCAACTCCTAAAGAGCATTCCACACTTAATATCAAAGCACTTCAAGACCTTAACCTTCTTGTTTTCTTTGGAGGCATCATTACAAATTTGAGCTTTTTGTTGGCAATTCATGGCCAGTTTCCTTTATTTTTCACTTATTTCTTTCTTTCAAGCTCTTTCATCATTCAAAACCACCTTATTATATTTTCATTTTTTTTTCATGATGCCTCAATCTACCTTTTTCTCTCCCTAACTTAGAACATAACCAAACATGATAATTAGGAATGCTCTCACACATCTAAGGCAAGGAACAAACTGCACAAACACACTTAAGGTTGGGGTTCAAAAAGTTTCACAACAAAATTCCAAGATCCCTTTCAAAATTTATGCACAATATTTACATATTTCAATTATTCACACGAATCTTGAAATTAAGGCTTAAAAAGGGTTTACAAATACTCGCTCACTCACACGGTAGATTGATCATTCTTATTTGGTCAAGTGGTTTTTCTCAAACAACACAAAAATTGCCTTAATCCTTTTCTTCCTTTTTCACAAATTAATACACATGCATGATTTCAACATAATCAGAACGAGTTAAACAAGAATGCTGATATCCTGCATATATTCTACAATGAAAGCTTCCTCACAATGGCAATGTTCTAAATGATTAAAAAATGAACAAGTATTTCAAAAGAAGTAATGACTACAAATTACACTCATCACAAGTTTCATTTCCATGCTTAGTTTAGAAAGCGATAAAAATGTACCTTGCACGGTACCTTTACTCGATCTTATCATTACCACTCAATTGCATATTGATTCATCACTCTTGACATTAGTTCACAAGTTCCTTCAAGTTTTCAACTAAGGAACAAACAAAATCAAAAAAAATTATACTAAACTAGTAATTGCACAAAAACTACTAAAAATACCAACATAATAATATAATGCCAAAATTCGCGACAACCAACAATGGTGCCGCATGTGTGCTCCTCATCCTAAAAAGGATGGTACAAAATACTCCACAAGTACAATAAAGACAAAAAAATAATATCCAAATGGTTCAAACATAATCATAAACATAAAACAATAAAAGATAGAAAAACCAATTATCACTAATCGGAAGCCTCAGAGCTCTCCTCCTCCTCCTCCCAAATAGTCTTTCCACTATCATCATCATCGTCATCTGCCGTAGCCATATCCTCATCCGCGCCAGCATCCTGTCTCTCCGCCTCAGCCAACGGTACTTGAACAACCTATTGAGGTGGAACCTGGCCCCTCTGATAATGATAAGGCCTGTCCCCAGGCCATGTAACATAAGCGTCAAAATCCTGCTAAGATGGGAAAGGGTGCTCCACCTATGGCTCGCGCACCTGTAAATGTAATGCCTGCATGGATGAGTGTAAAAATGAAAAGCCCTTTGATGATCCATATCCATGTCCCAAGTGTACATGCATGCGACCCGCTCATCAAAGGGGTGCTCTTCCAGTGGAACATCGTCAGGTTGCTGCTGCTGTTGTTGTGGGTGTGGGTGGGCAGGTGATGGTGGCGGTGGTGGATGATCCACTCTGGGCATGCAATGGCTCTAAATCCATGTATCAGTCTCAATCCCCTTAATGGTCTTGTGGACCACGCCTGGGATCGGGACTCCTGTTCTAGTGCACAACCCAATAATCAACCCTAAGAAAACCAAAATAGAAGGGGTCTTAGAACCCAAACGATGACCACTAGCTGCTATAGCTCAGATCTCATCAGAGATAATCCTCGCTACATCAATCTGTCTCTCCTCCATGATATAGTACAACATGCAAGCGATATCAATAGGAATGAAAGAAGTGTGACTCCTTGGCCTAATGTTGTGCAGGACAAGGGTCATCAAAATCTGAGCAATAGTGTTCATGTCAGCCCTCTTTAGAATCTTTGGCCTCCCCGCCGTGTTTAAGCTCAAAACCATGTTGTGGATAAGCCAAAGTCAAACAAACATTTTCCAAATTCCAAGTCCACCTAGCTACCCTCTTAGCATAAGCACACTGCTCACCCTCCGCTAAAACCAGTGGGTTACCCAAGTACTCATTGATAGCATCTCTTGAGAAAGAAACATTGATCCCTCAGACATAAGTAGTGAAATCATACACCCGCCCCTCATGAGGAATAACGTTTGCGTAGAACTCACGTGCAATTTCATAATTCAACAAAGTAGGAGGGGCCAAGAATGCATTCCATTTGTGCCCCTCAATAATGTTGTGCAGCCAACCAAGCCCCCTACTCAATGATAAACAGAAAAAAAGCATAGAACAACATATTTACAACACCGTGACAGATTAAAAAGTGAATCAGAAAAAACAGGGCATAAAAGCGCGCTTAGCGCGGTCATGAGCCCGCTCAGCGCGCTCACGAAAATTCCTAAAAATGCTTCTGGTTCCATGGTCCAACAGCCCCACAATCAACACATTCAAACGCCAACCAATCCAAATTAACATGAACAACAGAATCGTACAGGTCATAGTTATTCTATTCATGCAACAATAGTTTATAAACATCCCTAACCTAAAATCCCAAAATTTGCACAAACAACATTTCAAATCAATTAATCTCTATCCCTAACACTACATGTCACAATTCTTACAAATAAACCCTAAGCATCAAACATTCTATAATGAAGAGAAAGAAGAAGAAATTTGCAAATATGGACAGAGATAAAATGCACTGAGAGAGTGGTGCTTGAGAGCAAGGATGAACTCTGAGAGCACTTGGAGAGAAAAATCTGGTGACCGTTGTAAATGAGTGGCAAATGAGGGTTTTGCTGAAACCCTACTTAACTTAAATAAAAACATGACCCAGAGGCCCAATGTTTTGCCCACTCAGGCCTAAACTTGGCTGGCTTGTTTACGCGACCGTGCTAAGCGGCCTCAGAAGCGCGCTAAGCGCGCTCAATGAAACACAGCCAGTCAAGTCTGGCATCAGATTGCAATCACCTGACTATTCTGCCCGATTAAATAAAAAACACAGAAAATAAAAAATTCAAAATAGTAAATACTTACAATGTTGGGGTGCCTCCCAACTAGCGCTTTGTTTAACGTCGTTTGAGCTCGACGGTCAAATGCGACCTCAAGGATCGCAAAAAGGCACTACGGTGGTATTCCGCTCGAAATCACCACCAAGATAAATCTTCAATCTCTGACCATTTATAGTCCAACCCTCATTTAACTGCGTGTCTTTAATGACAATCACCCCATATTGCTTGATCTCCTAAATCCGGAATGGACCAGACCCCTTAGATTTCAATTTTCCAGGGAACAGTTTTAATCGAGAATTGAAAAGTAAGACCATCTTCCCTACTTCAAACTATTTGGTCACTATCTTTTTGTCATGGTAAGTTTTCACTCGGTCTTTGTACAACTTGTTGGAGTCATACGCTTGGAGGCGCAATTCCTCCATTTCATGCAATTGTACCTTTCTTTTTTCTTCGCTTAAAGTTGGATCAAAATTCAGAAATTTTAAGGCCCAAAATGCCTTATGTTCCAACTCCACCGGCAAATGGAAATTCTTACTATAGACTTTTTTTAAAGGTGTGAGACCAATCAGAGCCTTAAAAGTTGTTCGATAGGCCCACAAAGCATCGTCGAGCTTGTTTGACCAGTCTTTTCTCGAGGACGACACTGTTTTTTCCAAGATCCTTTTAATTTCTCAGTTTGATACCTCCACTTGTCCATTGGCCTGTGAATGGTATGATGTTGCAACTTTGTGCTTTACACCATACTGCTCTAAGGCTTTTTCTAGCTGAGTGTTGCAAAAGTGGGATCCTCCGTCACTTATCAACACCCTCGGAGTACCAAATCGAGAAAAAATGTTTTTTTTTTTAAATTTATCACAGTTTTTCCGTCCGCTTTAGCACATGCTATCACTTCTACCCACTTGGATACATAGTCAACTGCGACCAAAATATACTCATTGGAAAACGATGATGGAAAAGGTCCAACAAAGTCTATTCCCCAACAATCAAACACCTCAAATTCCAACATGTTTTGTAACGACATTTCATTCCGTTTTGAAATTCCACCACTCCTTTGACACTTGTCACAACTTTGTGCATGCGCATGCGCATCTTTGAATAAAGAAGGTCAATGAAAGCCCGATTGGAGGACTTTCATTTCCGTTCTTAATCCGTTGAAATGTCCCCCATAAGGAGAGTTATGACAATTCCAAAGTATGTTTGTGGCCTCTTCTTTTGACACACACCTTCTCAAAAACGTTATCGACACCAAGCTTAAACAAATATGGTTCGTCCCAAACAAAATACTTGGCGTCAGATAAAAAATTTCTTTTTCTGGTTACGAGTTAGACCTTTCGGTATTAATTCGGCGGCTTTGTGATTTGCCATGTCAGCAAACCATGGTCTAACTTGCACCATATACAACTTTTCGTTCGGAAATTCCTCCTTGAACTCTAATTCATTTTTGGTTACCTCAACATTCACAAGGCGGGATAAGTGATCCGCCACCAAATCCTCATATCCCTTTTTGTCACGAATTTCCAAATCAAATTCTTGTAACAAAAGGAGCCAACGAATTAGCCTTTGTTTTGAATCCGGCTTGGTAAGCAAATACTTAATAACCTCATGATCCGTGTAAACCACTACTCTAGACCCAATTAAATAAGACCGAAATTTCTCCAATGCATACATTATCGCAAGAAACTCTTTTTCGATTGTTGTATAGTTTACTTGAGCTTCATTCAAGACTTTGTTCGCGTAGTGTATAACATGAAATTTTTTTGTCTCCATTGACCTAATATCGCACATACTGCATAATCGCTCGCGTCACACATGAGTTCAAAATCCATTTTCCAATTTTGCGCGATGATTATGGGTGCGGTAGTCAAACTTTGTTTTAAAAAATTAAAAGCGACCATGCAAGACTCATCAAAATCAAAGGACTTATCTTTGTTGAGCAAATTGCTCAAAGGCTTTGCGATCTTTGCGAAATCCTTGATGAACCTCCGATAAAATCCCGCATGTCTAAGGAAGCTCCTTATACCTTTTACATTCAACGATGGCGGCAATTTCTCAATAACATCCACCTTGGCTTGATCCACTTCAAGGCCCCTTGAAGAAACTTTGTGGACGAGCACAATTCCTTCGGTTACCATGAAGTTGCATTTTTCCCAATTGAGTACCAAGTTAGTTTCCATACATCGTTCCAATACCGTATCTAAGTTTTTCAATCAAATATCAAATGATTGCCCAAAATCCGAGAAGTTATCCATAAAAACCTTAATTGTATTTTCGATCAAGTCCGAAAATATTGCTTGCAAACACCGTTGAAAAGTCGCCGGTGCATTACACAACCCAAACGACATCCTCCTATAAGCGAAGATTCCAAAAGGACATGTGAAAGCAGTTTTTTCATGGTCCTCCGAGTTCACAATAATTTGATTGTAACCCAAATAACCATCCAAAAAACAGTAGAATTCTTGACCGAAAAGTCTCTCAAGCATTTGATCCATAAACGGAAGAGGGAAATGATCTTTCCTCGTAGCTTGGTTTAGCCTACGGTAATCAATACACATTCTCCACCCGGTCACGGTTCTTGTCGGGATTAACTCATTTTTCTCATTTCAGATAACCGTCATCCCTCCTTTCTTCGGTACCACTTGTACCAGGCTAACCCATGGGCTATCAGAAATTGAGTAAATCATTCCGGCATCTAACATTTTTACCACTTCCTTCCTAACCACCACTTTCATGGTAGGATTTAAACGATGTTGCGGTTGGGTGACCGATTTGAAATTTTCTTCCATGAATATCCGATGCATACAATAAGAAGGACTTATTCCTTTTAGATCGGAAAGAGTCCATCACATCGCCTCTTGATTCTTTTTCAAAACACAAATTAATTTTTCCTCCTCAATGGTGGTTAGCTCCGTGCTTATGATCACCAGTTTATGCCGCTCATCATCAAGAAAAACATATTTAAGATGAGAAGACCACAAATTCAATTCAAGCTTAATTTCTTCATTATTTTCCTTTTTCAAAATTTCCACCCTATCTTTCAAAGGAGGAATTTCATCCAATTCTTCTAGTTCTCGCAAACACCTTTCGATCTCTTTTTCTTCGGTCTCATTGATACTCTGAAGAGCATTTGTAAGAACTTTTTGTAATGGGGTTGGAACTTGTAATTGCCACTTTACTTCTTCAATCACCTTTTTCGTTGATTCGATTCTAAAACAATCGCCTTTTTCCTTTGAATGCTTTATGGCTTCAAATAGATTGAAACAAGTCTCCTCATCTTTGACTCTAACCTTCATAAGACCGTCATCTATACCAATGGCCATTCTAGCGGTTTTCATAAACGGTCTTCCAAGAATCAATGGAGTGTCCTCATCTTCTTCCATATCAATCACCACAAATTCTATGGGAAACAAGAATTTATCTACCTTAACCAATACATCTTCCGCTACACCGTGAGGACGGTTAGTGGATTTATCGGCAAGTTGCAATGTCATTTGAGTAGCTCTCAATTCCATGTGTCCCAACTTGTTCACAATAGACAAAGGTATCAAATTCATACTAGAGCCCAAACCGATCAACCCGTTGCCAACATAGACATTTCCTATTATAATCGGCAAAGTGACTCGTCCAGGATCACTTTCTTTCTGCGGGAGAGTCCGTTGAATGATAGCGCTACAACTAGCATCAACCATGATAGTTTCTTGATCCATATACCTTTTGTTTTTTGTGAGAATATCCTTTGTGAATTTTGCGTATGTTGGTATTTGCTCTAATGCTTCAGAAAATGGAATGTTGATTTGCAATTGCTTGAAAATGTCCATAAACCAAGATAGTGCCTCGCACTATCTTTCTTTGACGGAGCATGAGGATATAGCAAATGTTGGATTGGAATAGTACTCACCGATTCCTTCCCCTTTCTAGTCTTTTTAAATTTTTCTTCTCTCATTCTTTTTTCTTCTTCCTCACTTTTTTTCTTTTCATTTTCAACTAAATCTCCCTCAACATTTTTTTCTACTTCATTCTTATCAATATCTTTTTCTTTTTCAACTACTCCCTCTTCTTCCACTACATCCTCACCTATGCCCATATCAATTTCTCTTCCACTTCTTGTAAGAATAGCTTTGCAATGCTCTTTTGGGTTTGGTTGAGTATTCGTCGGAAAAGTTCCTTTATGTTGGTCAGCCAATTGTTTTGATAATTGCCCCACTTATATCTCAAGATTCTTTATAGCCGCATCGGTATTCTTTTGATTGGACATTGAAATTTGCATAAATTTCGTGAGGGTGTCTTCCATATTTGTATTTCCACTTGGAGCTTGTGGAGGTTGAGTGTAGTTTTGATATTGTTGTTGACAATTTGAAGGTCCGACATCTTGAGGCCTCCACGGTTATTGATAACCTTGATTACCTCTTGGTTGGTAACCTTGGTTGCCTTGTTGGTAAGGTGGTCGAGGTTCATATCCTTGATTTTGATTTCCCGCATAATTCACCTCTTCCACAACCGGAGGACAATACCCGGTAGGGTGATCTCCTCTACAAAGCTCATAACTCGCTATTTGTTGGTTGTTGTTGGAAACTTCTTGCATTTCTTTGATTTGTTGTGGAAGTTTTGACATTTGTTGTTTTAACAACTCCACTTGTTGGGATAACAATTTATTTTGAGCAAGAATAGCATCGTTAGTCCCCAATTCAAGCATTCCCGGTTTCTTTTGAGTAGTGCCACGATTATGATTCTCTTGATGATCATTTAGTGTCATCCTATCAATGATAGAAATTGCTTCTTCTGCACTTTTGGACATTAAAGATGTAACACCCCAGTTTTAGTTATTTTTATTTAATTGAGTCGTTTTGATTAATTTATTATTATATTATTTTATTTCAGACTTTTATTTGAAAATATATTATTTTTCATCGTGAATATGTTTTATCGCGTTTTGGGAACGTTTGCGAGATATTTGAGTGTAGGGGTATTTTGGTCTTTTGTTTGGGTAGATATTATATTTTTCATATGAATAGAAATAGAAAGAGAGAAAAATAGAAAGGAAAGAAAAAGAAGAGAAGAAAAAGAGAAAGAAGGAAAGAGAAGAGAAAGAAGAAAAGAGAGGATAACTTGTGGATTTGGGACTTTTCAAACGCGATTTAATCGGGTAAGGGTGCGAAACTCGATTATACTATGTTTGTGTATGATTATGTATGTTTGTGTGGAAGTTTTATTGGTTTTTAGATATAGGTCGAAATGAGATAAACGAGTAGAAATCGATGTTTTCGCGGTTGGAAATCGGTGTAAATGTTGTAGAATACTAGTTACCATGATTGGGTTATGTTTTGATTGCTATGTGTTGGTTTGGAAGTGTTTTGGTGGGGAAAATATGGTTTTGGGTTATGTAACAGCGCTGCTGGGTTTTGTTGAATTCGCAGGTTCACACTGCGAATCCCCTAGCGAAGGGGAAAGTGAGCATTTGCTGGCTATTCGCACTGCGAAGGTGAGGGCGAGCATTCGCCAGAGACTCGCACTGCGAACTTTGTGTTGTTTTGTGTTGTTTTCTTTCTGCCACTGTTCGCTGGGAGACTCGCACTGCAAAAGGGAAAGCGAGCATTCGCTGGGAGTTCGCAGTGCGGATGTTGGGAATTTTTTAGGCTATTTTCAGTTCTGACTTGGTTCGCTGGGACATTCGGACTGCGAATGAGGAAGCGAAGGACTCGCTAGGAGCTTCGCATTGCGAACATGGCAGCTTTTCCCAATTTGTTTTCTTTATAACTTTTGATCCGTGAGTCGGTTTGAGGCGCAGTTTGATGCGTTGGAAAGCTTTTGACATGTTTTTTCTTATATTATTGGTTTTGAGACTAGTGGCCGATTTAATTATGTCGGGAATGGGAATGGTGTCGTTTTGTTAACTTGTACCATTGTAAGTGTGTGTAATTGATGTGTATTATGCAATGTGTTGTTGACATGGATATTGTATGACTTGTGTGCTGTTGTGAAATGAAAATGCACGTGATACTTGTTGTGATGATGATTTGTGGCCTAAGGGCAAGAAAATGCGATGTGTGGTATTTGATGATATATGCATGATTATGGAATGTGTATATGTGTGCATTTGAATGTCATGAGTCATTGTATGCCAAGCATCATGATATGCATTCTTGTGATGTCGTGTGCCCTAGTGGGTGTGAGCGACGAAACGGTTCCAGAGGGAATCCGCTATAACATCGTGCGCCTTATACAAAGAGGACCTAAAGTGATGATTATAGACGATCGTGCACCTTATACAAAGAGGACCTAAAGCGATCGGATTATGCGCCTTATACAAAGAGGACCTAAAGCAATCCATAAACGTCGTGCGCCTTATACCAAGAGGACCTAAAGCGACGGGGAACATCGTTTGCCCGACGAGGAGTTACATTGAGTAACAAGCGATGATTCCAATAGTTCCTGAGTGAACTAGTGTTGAGATGATGGATGGATGGTACCGGATGTGCATTTGCATAGAGTCGTTGTGTCGGTCTCTTTGCATTTGCATAAATCATGAATGGATTGATTGTGTGTGGAATTATGGATGAAATTGATGAGTTGATATATGTATATATGTTGGCGATATGTGTATTGTGCATGGTTGATATACCTTGGTGATGGATATATGAAATATACATTGTGTTATTTTGTGGTTGAATTCTGGTATAGGTTGTGGTGAGAATATTTTGTATGTGTATTTTCGTGTTATTATATAATTATATGCAATTATATTATGATTGTGTTTCTCACCCTTCTGCTGTTTTTAATGCTCTACGAGGCATTGCAGATTAGATGTTGGAGGTCTTTTTGTGAAGCTTAGGTCTTCATTCTTTTGTCGGTCGGCTCTGTTATGTAGCACCGGGTAGTCAGGGGATCGAGTGTGATTATTTGTATTATGTATACATGTATCTTTTGGATTGTACATGTTTGAATGTTGTATATGACAGACAAACTTTTTATGATATATATATATATATATATATATATATATATATATATATATATATATATATATATATATATATATATATATATATATATATGTGAGTTTCAGTGCAGATTTTCCGCTTTTATTCTGTATCTGAATTGTGGGTGTTAGGAACTAAGTTTCTTTGTTATGTGCTACCTGAATTGTTGCATATCTTTATGAGCAGGTGTATGTGTATTTGTTTCAATTGATGTGACCCCTCGGTCTATGCCGTGAATGTTTTAAATATACTCTGATGAAATTTTGAATTTTATTTATCGCTTTGTTTATTGGGGGTATAGATTGGGGGTGTTACAAAAGACCCGCCCGAAGTCGCATCCAACAAGGTTTTATGATTCGGTTGGAGACCATTTCTGAAAATATGCACTTGTGTAAGTTCATCAAAACCGTGTCCTTTGCATTTTCTTAGCATGGATTTGAATCTCTCCCAAGCTTTGTTGAGGGATTCATTTCCACCTTGTGAGAAAACCGCGATCGCTGTTTTCACTTCCATAAAATGATTATATGGAAAAATTGTTCTAGGAATTTTTCTTCCAACATATTCCAATCCGTCATAATAACAGTCGACTGATCAAGGTACCATTCCTTCGCTTTCCCTATCAAGGAATAAGGAAAGAGTCTCTTGAACAACGACTCCTCTTCAGCTTCAGGCGCTCCAGTTGCACCCACAATTTTGTAAAATTTTGTCAAATGAATGAAGGGATCCTCATGATCCATACCGGTGAATGGATTTTGGTATAGAAGAGCAAGGATGTCGATCTTTATTTTAGAGTGCCTCCCGTTGTGGGCATTGCGAGCAAACTGAGCTGTGCGCCTCAGACTGTTAGTGCATGGCATTGAAACAAGTGGTGGTAGAGGTGGTGCTGCCATGGTTGGCGTAAACTGTGGTGTTGGGGAAGAAGATTCTCCTTGTGTTCGTCTTTCCTTAGCAAGTTGCCTCCTCCGTCTAGTTTTGCTATTTAACTTACGCGCAGTTCTCTCAATCTCATGATCGAAAAGAAGTTGATCTGCTGGTAACTTCCCTCGCATAAACAGAATCTGCACACTAGCCAAACAAATTAAAAAGCACAAAGGAATTACAGAGGTAAAAGATTAACAATACAAAAATCTTAAAATCACTAAACTATTGCAATGCTTATAATATCTAACAACAATCCCGGGAAACAGCGCCATTTTGTTAAAAGTATTTTCGGTGGGTGTTTTATCGTATCCACAGGGATTGAGTGATATAGATGCTTGCCGTTCAATAGCTTACCGTTTTAAGTAAGAGTTTTCAAATGATTCTTGATTTTGTAACATAAGTTTGTAGCAAATAAGTAAATTTGAGCAAAAATGTTTTAGTTTTGCGAAAAGCATGTCAAGACTAGATTTCCCTAATCCTTTTCATACGTATCCGATTAATTAAGCATATGAACTTAGTTTCGATCAATACAATTGCGTATCCTCGTAAATTCATTTATATCTAAAGCGATTTCGTGGGTATTATTATTTAAATCGTTATATGATTTCTCACGCTAACAATCGAAACAATAAATGTTAAGACCAATACAAAGCGAATATTAAACCCCAAATCTATGTCTAGAGTTTGGTTTTTAAGAGATGAAGATATTAGGTTAAGATTTGGAAAATCTATGTCTAGAGTGATTCAAACCATAAATATAACATTAAAAGCAAACAACTTCATCATATATTGATCATCAACCTTGTTCATATACAAAAGATCAAAAGAAATACATACAAGGAAGATTAACTACCTCTAATCTTGACACAAAAGTGTTTAGCTACCCATCACCATGGTAGCTTGATCAACAAGTAAGAAAAGAATCTTTGATAGCATCAAAGTCGAAGTATCAAGGATTGATACTCCAAAGATTTAAATCTCACTTTTCCTTGAAATCCTAAGGTTTTTGACCTAGAAAACCCTTTTTCTCTTCTTAGAAATGCTGAAAAGTGTAAAGTATAAGTTATGAGAAAATATCTTCAAGAGAAGATATTTATAGCAAGTGCATATGGTGCAGTAAGTGGCACCACGCTTAGCGCCATCAGGAGCGCGCTAAGCGCGACCAGTAGAAAATAAGGCAATTGCCCAGAAAGCGCGCTAAGCGCAGTAGCAGCCCGCTTAGCGCAGTTTTAGACTTTAGCTACTGGACGTTGATGAGAAAGCGCGATGAAATTCCCGCTTAGCGCGATCTTGGTCTTTTGCCACTGTAAGTTACAGAATGTGCGCGCTGAAAGCTCTCTTATCGCGCTTTGCCGACACGAAATCTTCAAAAATGCTCTTTCAGACCTCTTTTTCTTCACCAATTGAGCCCCAACATCCAATAGAAGCAAGAATACTTGTAAAAAAGCATCAAAATGATCATAATATACACTATGTACAATAAAATCAGAAAGTAGCATAAATATACTAAAACTACTAGATATTCTATTAAATTATCAAGGAAACCAATGGAAAGAGCCATAAAATGTAGTCAAAAGTATACACAATTTGGCCCTTAACAGTACTCTCATAGTTGGTTCATCTAGTAAAAATATTACTCCTAATATTCATACCTATGTTAAGACTTGCTAACTCCTTATCCATGATCCATGAGATGTGATCATCAGTGTATCTACATAATAGTCTTAATGCTTTAAGGTTATCCCGTTTCACAGTAAAGCTCAACTACAAATACTTTAAAAATAGTGTCATTATATTTAATGAGATCTCATGATTAAGTCACACTTAATATTTCATTAAACGGACTACCTATTCTAAAAATTTTATTATTGTGAAAAAACAAACATAATAAAAATATGCATTCAACTATCTAAGTAAGCACAAAACATGACTAAGCACTACTAACGATGCCCTTCATTAAAAACTTAAATTACACTAAAGAAATCCATTTGTAGTAATTGACTAATACTAAGTTTTTACCCTAACGAAAAGCACTCAATGCCATGTGGCGAGATTTTAAGAGCTTTTTTTTTTTTTTTTAACATTTTTCAAAATTTTGGCTCATCCCTTTTACCTGGATAAAGATTTCGGATACCATCACATTGTCCATCTTTTCACTACCATTTTGCTTTTTAGGTTTACCATATTTCCAAATTCCACATTGTCTTTTTCAGTTTCTCTCTCCCATTTTGTCTCTTTTTCCTTGAAACCCTAGCGATGCCGCCCCTTTCTCAACCATGTATCTGGCTACCCTATCGATCTCATCATCGAAATGGGTGCTAAGGATGATTATGAGGCTGATTATTGTTTTCTGGTAAGCTATTTTGTTTGGCTTACTTGCTTCATTTTCCATTCTCCTATAAAATCGGGTGATGCAGTGATTTTCAAGTTTCCAGCCAAAAAGGTTCCTGTTTCGCCTTCTCTGGGTAAGGGTTTTGGGCGAACAACAGCTTGTTCTGAGATAGTTTGATTTTCTAATGAACAAGATTGGGAGGTAATTTAAAATTTTTCATAATAGTAAGGTTTTAGTTTTTAGTAAATGGGTTAATGAAGTTTTTGGTCCTCATAAATATCTCAATTTCACTTTTAGGCCCTCCAAAATTTTCTTTCAAAGAATGGTCTTCATAAAATTTTTAATTTTAACTTTTGATCCCGCCAATTAGCGACGGTTTTTACAACTTAGAGACAGAATTAGCAACGGTATTAGCCAATTTTAACGACGATTTTTATTTAGCGACGGAAATGACGACGGTTTTAACGACGATTTTGGCAGGAGGGACTAAAAGTTAAAATTTAAAATTTTATGAGGACCATTTTTTGAAAGAAATTTTTGGAGAGACTAAAAGTAAAATATGAGATATTTAGGAGGACCGAAACTTCATTAACCCTTTGTAAATTCAATTTGTGATTAACTTGGTGTATTTGATTATTTTTTGTAAGTTTGGTAGAATACCGAACGAATGGGCTCGGTGTTTGTTGCCTCTAGTGCAGGATACTAGGGTTAAGATTGAAGGGAAATGTGAATTTGCACCTAATGTTTTGGGCATCATGGATACTATCATTTTATCAATCAGGTACATGCTCGTTGCAAAAAGTTTCTTGGCTTTACACACTATGAAGATGATTCTTACTTTTTCTGTTTATATAATTGAAATCCGCAATGAGTGAATTTCATTTTTTAATTATTTTCATTTTTTCTATATTTTATTTCTATGTTTGTAAATATGAATTTCGTTTTATTTCAATATTTTTTCTATATTTTATTTCTAGGTTAGTCATATAATTTATGTTAATTAACAATATGTTAGTTTCTCATTTTGAAGTATATGTTATATTTCGGCAAGAACTATTATGGATTTGCCCGGTGGATTTCGGCAAGCTTATGAAGTGGTACAATACTTTTCTGGTTATGCGTGTTTTAGTGGTGAAGCATGTAGCCACATACTGACTAAAATTCTACTTTTAGGGCTTAGTTAGCTCAGCCCAATTGGTGAAGTACTTAGCAATGAATTCCTGGCCAACCTCCTGTACGCTTATATCTAGAAAACTACCGCAAAGACTGCAAGGGCTTTCATTGGCAGGTAGTCTCAATTATGTCTTGGTTTACTTCAAATATTTCCTCAAAATAAAAGAGAATTTGGCAATATAATATCTCAAAATTTAAGCTAATGTCATTGGTTATGTATCGTGAATTTTCCGTTCTTTTGCTTAAACACTTTTATTTAGAAGATGCTACAAATGAGAGGACTGTTGTCCTCAGAAGAAAATCTTAATGATAGAAATCAGAATTCTGATTTATGTTTTTTCTTATATGTATAAGAGGAATATATATTTTGCTTACATGAATAAGTAAATATGATTTGTGGGACATCCTGAGAACATGAAATATATGTCCTAAGTCTTGACTCTTGATAATTTAGTCTGTCGTCAAATCTTATATATTATGGAAATTGATAAACTTTCTTTTTGGAGTGTCTTGTTTACACTATTTTCATATATAAATATCTCTTTGTACAGGTTGCTTGCATATTCTGCTTTCATGTATAGGTTTCTATTAGAGGAAGTTGCTACTATAGGCTGCTTCGTGTGGTGGGAGATTAAAAATCGGAAAGACACATGTATTTTGTATTTTCAAAAGATATGGATGCTTGTTTGGTATTGATAAATTGAATAATTTTGATTTTTTTAATTGTAGGATAAAGCAAGAGTGGGATCTTGCACTTATCAATATGCTCACCGCGGCAGCATGCAATGCCGTAGTTGTTTGGTCCCTTGCTCCTTGTCGTTCATATGGAAACACATTTCAATTTGATTTATAAAATACATTACAGAAGCTTCCAAACAACATATTTGAAATGAGTTATCCACTTAGAGAATTTGACCTACAAAAAAGAATTCAAGCCTTTTTGTTCAAGGCTACTGAGTTATGCATGGTTGGTTTAGGCACGGGTGCAGTACAGGGTGCATTGTCAAGCACTTTGGCTAAGAAAAAGGAAGGAAGGTGTGCAGGGTCCAAACCAAGCTTATATTTGATAGCATTCAATTCACTGAATTTAATTTAGCAAACCTAGCTTATTGTATTGGGCAAACTAACTGCTATGTATACTAATTTGTGATACTTGAATTGTATTGCATAATATATATGATTGTCCCAACTGTGAGTAGTAATGCACTTGGTTATGGTTCCTTTCTTAGAATCTATGCTAACCTGAGATATCAACTACTCGGCGGATTTGATAGAGCAATGGCCATTCGTCTTGATGTTATTGGAGTCACATTGTTCTTAAGCACCACATTCACGTATGTTTTTTCCCTTACCAAATGAGCAACTCATTGAACTGAATCCAGTTTAGGCGTTATGTACTGATGTGGATACGTTTTTGGCATTTATTAATGACTTCGACATTTCCTTTTTTGTGTTATTAGTAATTTGACATTCATTCTTTGCATCTAGTATAAATTTTCTCTGCCATGTATTTTCTTTTTATAATGTGTGCCCTGCATCCTGTTGAAAGGAAACAATAATTGGCACAAAAGTTTTACAATGATTCTACTTTACTTGACTTCTTCAGACTCAGTTTTGAATTCTTCATAAATGTTAGCAGTAGTTTTTTTGTATAAGAAAAAAATATTGTTAAATTTTGATGTGATATATTTTGAGGATTTATTCGAAATGTTATACAGGGTCTTGAACGTTCAATTAGGAGAGACTTCCAAGCTTGCATGGCATGGCTTGGAGTTGACGCAGATCCACCAGCTCAGTCAGATGAGGTCTTAAAGGTTTACAACAAGACTTCTGAAAATGTAGAAAACCATCATCATCTAAATGGTTTATATCAAAGAATGCAATTGTTTCTGGGCTTGGGCTCTTGGAGAGGATGATTAGCTACCTAAGATTTTTCTTTCCATCAATTTGAGGAGGTTTTTTTATCATTGAATTTTTGGAGGGATTCTTGTATCATGGTTCCATTTATCATGTTAAGACTTGGTTGGGTTTAAATAACAGTCAGTTGGTGGTGGTTGTCCTACAAAATATTTAATGTACAATTTTTGTTTTTCATTGACTGTCACTGTGAGATTTTAATGGTATGATACTTGCCATTGCAAAATTCATTTATTAAATGTGCTTTAATGCTAATTTTGAGTTAAATCCCAAGTCTGGGATACTTTGTTCGATTGTGCTGGAAGGAACTTGAAGTATTAGGAATCATAAACATTTTAATCGATCTCGTTTTCTTTTGTCGATGATCCATTGCTAATGTAGACACATTGTGTTAGTCCGGTTATATTTGCATATAATTTAGTCTAAATGATGCTTTTGAATATAGGTTGATGAAATTCTAAAGGAAATACTGCCTGAGTCATTCAGTCGCCCAAAACAAGATCCTCTTTTACCAATGTTTAAATATTACACATGTTTTTTTATCTGACCCTAAAATTTAGAATTTGAATAATATCATCTATCTAACTAAGCTTGAAAAACACCATTAAACTCCCTAATATACCCTTTCATTACATTTCAAAATACACATTAAAAAGTCATTTTCAGTAATTGACTAAATAACTCATATGAAGTGACACGGAACACAACCAATTAGATCTAAGTAATAAATAAATAAATATATCTCTTAATGATGAAATGTCTTAAATCTTAATATGATATTATGTATTCTAATCTTTTTCATTGTAATATGATTGAAGAAACAATTTATTTTCATTGTCAAGATAATATGTTCTTATTTAGTAGGTGTATACCCATTTTTGTTCTTCATTTAAATGTCTCAATCTATACCCAAATGTATGACACTGAAAATATGGCTATTGACTTATGGACAATTTGTGTCTATGCTTTACTCCTTTCATGCCTATATTTTTTATTAACTTTAATTTCAAGATATAAGTATTTTTACCCGTGGGAACGCACGAGTCTTCTACTAGCTATTAATAAATAATTCGATATAAGTTGCAAAAGTATTGACCTATAGGACTTACACCAACATTTATATCTTGCTAACTTATCTTGTAAAGTCTGTTATTCTCAACTTGTGTGAAAGAACCATATCCTAATCATTATTATTGTTACCCTTGTTCATGCTAATTCACAAAATCACAAGTAAATCAAGTTAAGTTATACCACTCCTTGTGGGTTTCACATCCTTACTAAATATAGCACTTTCTACCATTAAAGACCATGTATACTTTCATGTAATACCATCTTTAGTCCCAACAGATGTCAATACTGCTGCTACATCGCAAGGGTTAATTATATGATTGCATGATATAACATTTGTCTATGAAATAAAAAACTCAGAAAGGACAAAATTCAAAAACTTGGGTTATACATTTGTTCCAGAACTGCTACCTTCATCATTTACCACTTTCTTCCAATACCAGTGCCTCTCAAACAGAAGATAAATATCTTCAATTGGAACTTGCTTGGTTTTCGGAAAGAAATAGTAGACAAAGAAGCTCATAAAGGTAATCAATGCAGCAAACAACAAGAAGATTTCGTATTTAAGATGACAAAGCGACACGAAGAAGATTCCATATTTGGACCATTATCAACATGCTTAAGGTAGCTTAGAAACACTAGCATTGTTTTTGTTATATTTCATTTTGTTTTATGTTTTATGGAGGGAATAGTAAATTTTGAGACTCTAGTTGTATTTTATCATTAACTAATGAGTATGCTTCAGTCAGCATTATAAAGATATACTTGCCAAGATTCAATGCTTGTGTTATCATCTAAATTATATACTTGTTGAACCTCTATTGAGATTCTTATTGAAATAAATTGAAAATTGGTTTTGAATGTCATTTATATATTTTATAATTGTTTCTAAATGCTAATTCAAGTATTTGTCAAAGATATACCTTATACGCCCTAGAAATGAAAAGAGAATCAGCACATGATGAAAATTGTAAAACTCTTCCTCATAAAATCAGAAGGATCAAGTCCCCGAAGGTGTATCCCGACGGTATAGCCCGAAGGGTTATTAAGAAGGTACAAGATTTGATCTTTGTTGCTAACAAATTCCCCCTCCCCCAAACTTTACTAGTAACATTTGCCAATAAAATTAAAAAACTCATAAAGATCAAGATTCAAGATCTTGGGTTAAACACTTATTCCAGAGCTGCTACCTTCATCTTTTACCACTTTCTTCCAAAACCAGTGCCTCTCAAATAGAAGATAAATCTCTTCAATTGGAACTTGCTTGGTTTCTGGCAAGAAGAAGTACACAAAGCAGCTCATGAGGATAATCAATGCAGCAAACAGCAAGAAGATTCCATACTTGAGATGACAAAGCGACACGAGAAAGAACTGTGCCACAATGGCAGTGAAGATCATGTTGACACACACCACAACACTCTGTGCAGCTGACCTTATCTCCAATGGAAAGAGCTCACTAGGAACCAACCATCCTAAGGGACCCCAAGATCTTCCGTACGCCAGAACAAACAAGAAAATCACAATAACTAGAAAGACAGCAACCTCAAATGACAGTTGTTTTCCTTTTCCAAATGAAACAGCCAAAATTATAGCTGTAGCAAGCTGCAGATTAAATGCTTACGTTAGTAGATAAGTTCATACAAGTCGATCCAAACAATTCGTGTTTTAGAAAAATTTATTGAAAATAGGTTAATATTATGTATGGAATGTGTAATTACCATGCATAGTATCATTTCAGTACCAGCTTCCAAAAAGAAAGCTCTCCTACCAAACTTGTCAACAAAAGCCATTGAGATGAGTGTGGCAAGAACAAGGGCTACACTTGTAATAACAGATGAATACAAAGATGCACCAGATCCAAATCCTATTGTTTGGAAAATGACAGGAGCATAAAACAGGATGGAATTGTTTCCTGTCAACTGTTGAAATGCTGGAATACACAATGCACCAATTATGAATTGAGGTCTGTTCTTTCTCAAAAGTAGATTCTGAAATGGATTCTTAATAGATTTTGCTTCCCTGCTAGCCTCAAGAAGATCATCAAATTCAGCATCAACATTCTTAGTTCCTCTAATCTTCTCCAACACTAATCTTCCTTCGTCGATTCGTCCTTGTTCGACAAGACTGTTTGGTGTTTCGGGACAAAAACAACCTCCAATGAACATGAATGTTGCTGGAACTGTTGCTAAACCTAGGGATAATCTCCATCCCCAAGGATGAAGTCTCTCAGTGGCATAATTCACAAGGTTAGCAATCAAAATTCCTAAACATGTTGTTAATTGGAAGAGTTGATTCACTGCTCCTCTGATTTTTGCAGGTGCCATTTCTGATAGATATAATGGAACAGCCTGCACCATAATTTTCACAAAAATCATGCAATGTAAGTAAAACTTGTTGAACCATATACCGCAACAATAGTTACTGTTTGACAATACTTTTTACTAAACGGCCTATCATAGAATAATAACAGTTTATTCAAATTCTGCTACGCAATAGCGTCATGGATCTGTTAAGTCAGCTTAGTTGGTAATTACGCAGGGTCATTAGACTATATGATCGCGAGTTTGAACCTGCGGCATCTTAGTTATTCACTTTTAATGAGTGAAGTTTCGGTTATTAAGCTACTAGACAAAAAAATTTGAACTTACTTGATTTCCAAATCCAATACCAACTCCAAGAAGGACACGTCCAATGATCAACATTGCAATATTCTTAGCACCTGCATTAAGAACAGCTCCTATAAAGAAACTTACAGACCCAGCTAAGATACTAGCTTTTCTGCCTTTGGTTTTTGTTAAACTTGAAGCACCAAATGTTGACACAAGAGCAGCAAAGTAGAGAGATGAAGTAAATAGTGTCAATATTTGATCATCATATTTACAATAATCTGTTTCTTGAAGCTTTGCATGCTTCCTCTCATATACATGCGGGAAGAATTCTACGAGGAAATCGTCCATAGAGGTAACTCCTCCTGTGATTAACAAACGACGTAAGATCTCCAATTATCATATTATTATACTCTCTGGTCCTTATTATAAGACGAAAAATGTATTTAACCTTGTAAATTATGTCGAAATCAAAATTTTCAATAATAATTTATTTTTAGAAGGAGATTCAAAATTTACAATTAAGTCGAACTCACCAGAAACACCTAGATCATAGCCAAATAAAGAGCCACCAAGAGCTCCAATGATGCAAGAAAATACGAGATATGAAGTAATCTTATGCTCATAAAGATGAGCCCTCTTGAGGGTTCCACCATCTGAGAATCCTCCACCAGCCATTTTCTTTTATAGGCTTAATAAATTATTAACCAGTTTCTTGATGAGTATTTTCAGATTAACACAAGAATAAATTTCATTAACTTATTTTAAACAAAATCAAAGTGATATTAAGAGAACAGTGATAAGTGAGGAAATTCAAAAACTATATGACAAAGTTAATACTAAGTGCTACTTGATTTTTCTTTACTTATTACACAAAATTTCTTGATTTAGAAAATAACATTGGAAGGCTATTATTAATTCTTTTGTGCAAGCCACTCAAGTACAAGAAAGAAGGCATCAGTGTAGCAACAGTTATTAACTAAGAATAAATAAAATTAACTGTGAATATTTGAAAAAAAACTAATAATAATTAATTTTTTTTACTAATTCTTTTCCTTAAATAAGTTGAATTCTTTCCACTTAATGCGAAATCTGTTATCCATTGGTTTTCTTTCCTGACCTATTTTTTCTACATCTTCTGCTATATGTTTTTTTCTTTCTTTTTCATAAGTTAATTTAAATGTGCATATCATATATTATATAAAAGTCTCTTGGGGTCTTTTTCTTCTTTGTATGTCATATATATTTTTGGTATTTTGAGTAATTTTATTAAAAAAATATTGTAATATAAAAACTTGGTTCAATTGAGTATTTTATTACATCAAATAGGATATATGAACATTTTTGTATAATTTTACATAACATTTATTTTTTTGGAAATCATATGACTAACAAATTTAAAATTCACTATAACTCTTTCGTTTTTAAAAATTATTACCAATGTTCCTAAATATAGGACTAAGTTACTAAAATTTAGAAAATTGACAATAATATTAACATTGTATATAATTAATAGGCTTAAATAGTCTCTTCGTTTTTCAAAGTTGGCTAGATTTTAATTTTCGTGAATTTTTTTTATTGGAAAAACTTCTTAAATGTTGATATTCATTTAATTTTCGTCCTTAAAATTAAAATTTGAATGAATATCAATATTTAAAAATTAAAAAACAAAACATAATACAGAGACAAAAATAAAAATACGCCAACATATAAGGATGAAGCCTAATGTAATTAGAGATATTTTGTTAAAACATAGTTAAAAATTGAAGATTTGCATAAAAGAAGTTTTATTTACTTATGTATAAATTGTAACACGATCATACAACACCATGATACGATTTTTGAAAAAATTGTGACGTAATTTTAAAGAAATAATGACGTAATTAGTAGTAGCGGCACAATTTTCTGAGTGCATCTTTCTATTTAGTTATGTTTTGAATGATGTCAAAACTAGGAGAAAATATAGAGTTTTCGTACATTGGACGGTATCAGCCAATTCTAGGTGTGCATTGTGCATTTTAGCATTAGAATGCAGGATAACATGTTTGAAAATGATTTAGAAAGGATCCATGCATCAAGAAAATATTTTTATGCATCAAAATTCTGTTTTTGTGTGAAAACAGTACATAGGTCAACACATACGACTTTAGGTCGACCTATGCAAGTTTTCTCTTCAGCATAGGTCGAAACATAACTTACTTAGGTAGACATCCATGCCTTAGTAATGGAGCATGTAGCCACTGTCTATGTGTCGCCTCTCATAGGTCGACCTAAGACCTTTATGGGTCGACACATTTGCTTTCATAGGTCGACCTATATACTTAAAATCTTGATTTTTTTTGTTTTCTTATCATTTCTTTATGGGTCGACACATTTGCTTTCATAGGTCGACCTATATATATATATAGACACACACACACACACACAAATACTCAAACACACACACACATTGAAACGTGCATCATTTTCTAGTAAGGTTCTAGAGTAAAACCTACATGAAACCAAGATTTCAAAGCATACTCATCATCTTCAACCTCTCTTCTATGCATACACACAATCAAACTACACATAATCATTTTTTTATTGGGTGACCATCTAGATTATAGTTGATAACGTCTAATTAGGTTGTTGTACCAAGAATATTGGGTTGAGTTCTTTGAGATTTCAAATAAGAAAACCGAGCTAGGGGTTTCCTTAAAGATCATTGAGGATTTGAAGGTTTTGGACAAGATTACGCAATTCAGATCCTATCGAGTGAAAATCTTGGGACAAAGGGTGCCTTGCAAGGGAGTAGTGTGAGACGGTGGATCATGTTGGTAAATCTTGGGTTTCAAAAAGTGTGCGCTTGGGATTAATTTGACCGTGTGAAAGCCTTGGGACAAGGGGTGCCTTACAAGGAAGTAGAATTAATTAGTGAATTAAAGTGACATTGTTAGTGACTTAATTAATCTTTGATCAAGAGTTTTTGAGGTGGTAGAATCAACAACAAACCATAGAGTTTGTAGGGTTAGAGTTGTTCATTTCTTCTATATACACTTTTTGAAAAGTAAGGTTAATTGCAACTATCTCAATTTGAATTCGAATTGAGGACAGACGTACCCATAGCGAGGCCGATTAGGGAACTGCCAAAACAAATCCTTCTCTCTCACATTCTCTCTCTCTATCTCTCTCTCTATCTATCTATCTATCTATCTATCTATCTATCTATCTATCTATCTATCTATCTATCTATCTACCTACCTATCTACCTATCTATCTATCTACCTATCTATCTATCTATCTATCTATCTATCTATCTATCTATCTATCTATCTATCTATCTATCTACCTATCTATCTATCTATCTATCTATCTATCTATCTATCTATCTACCTATCTATCTATCTATCTATCTATCTATCTATCTATCTATCTATCTATCTATCTATCTATCTATCTATCTATCTATCTATATATCTCTTTTAAGTTTTGTGTTATCAAATTGTTGAATTCATTGTTGTTTGATCAATTCATTTGGAAATTAATTTTTGATTACATTTTGACATAAAATTTGTTAATATAATCGTAATCCGTTTGATTGTGATTGGTTTTTAGATCAACAAAGCAAAGCGAATTTCCAAACGACATCGATTACACACAAAGTGTTTAATAAATTACCTTATTGTGTTTTTGTGTGTTTTTTTATCATTGGGAATAAGCTCCATGTATAACTTTGCATCCAATTGTTTATGATTGATTGTTGTTGGATAATTTATGTTCATTTTCATAAGTTTGTGTGCCTTTATGCATATCCGAGCTTTTCGATAGAGGTTCGGTTAGACAATTCAATTTGGGTTATTTCCGATGTGCCATAAAACTTTTGAAAACCATTTTTGTCAAAAAAAAAATATTTTTAATTTGTGATCTATTCACCCCCTCTAGATAAAGCCTATCGTCTAACAAGTTGTATCAAGAGCTCCGGTTAATTCCGTGCCTAAGATTTACTTTTTAGAAGAATGGCTACCGTACCTAAAGGAGCTTACAATAGAGCACCAATTTTCACTAGTGAAAATTATGGCTATTGGAAAGCTTGTATGTGTATTCATTTCAACTCCGTTGACAAGGGTATATGGGAAGCAATAAAAAATGGTCCTAATTATATTACCGTGACCAATGCTTAAGGTATTACAGTACCTAAATCAAAAGAACAATGAAATGAAAATGATTGGAAATTGTTGTCACATGATTGAAAAGCATAAAATACTCTCACATCCGCTTTAGGTGTTTATGAGTATTATCACATTTCTCATTGTGAGACCGCCAAGGCTATGTAGGACGCATTAGAAGTTGCCCATGAGGGTACTAATGATGTCAAAAAAGCTAGGATCAACACATTAAATCAAGAGTTTTAGCTATTTCGCATGGATCATGGTGAAACCATTGCGGACACGCGAAAATGGTTCACACATCTTATCAATCGATTGAATGCGCTAGGTAAGCCTATGTCCAATAAGATTGCTACTAAAAAGGTGTTGAGATTTTTAAATAGGGAATGGTAACCCAAGGACACCGGTATCAAAGAGGCGAATAATCTTAAAGTACTTGATCTCACGACTTTGTTTGGAAAATTGAAGGAGCATGAGCAAGAACTCTCTTGCTTGGAAAAACATTAAAAAAGTACAAAAAAAAGGTGAAGAAGGAAAAAGGTAAACACAAGGAAGTAGATAAGAAGTTCATTTCTCTAAAGACTTCAAGTTCAAGGTCTTCACATAATAAGCAAAGTGATTATGAAACTAAAAATGACGAATATTCCAATGAAGAAGATATGGGGTTGTTTATCAAAAAGTATAATAGATGCATGAAGAAACATAGAGATAAATACTCCAAAAAGAACCATTGAAAATCTAGAAGGTTATATAACTCCTCCAAGGAAGATGAGAACAAGAAGGGTAAGTCTAGAAGTACATGCTACAATTGTGGAAAATCGGGCCACTATAAGCCAGAGTATCCTACAATCAAGAAATACAAAGAGAAAGGCCATGAAAAGAGATCTAGCAAGTCTAGAAGAGCTTATGCCGCTTGGGAGAGCGAAATTGATTCTTTAAGTGATGAAAGCTCCTATTCAAGTGTTGAATCGACCAAGCTTTTCTACATGGCAAACAAAAAGAAGAAAAAGGTTGTAAGTCACTCTAATTTTAAAACTTCTCATGACTTAGTTTTTTCTCAATTACAAGAATCTTTTGAGAATCTACAAAGATAAGCCATAGATGCTTTCAAAAAATTAGCTTCAAACAAAAAGAATAATTTCTCACTTAGAAGCTAAAATTTTGGAAAATGAAAAGAATATGGAAGCTCTAAGAAAGTCTATGCTAAATATTCTAAAAGATCAAAATGAGGATGTTAAACCTTCATGGTTTGGTTGTGAAATTTGTCACATTTGGCAAAAAGAGTCAAGAACTCTTAAAGCCAAGTTGGATAAGGCTTTGCAACCTAAGGTTACTTTTTCTATAGAGACTTATCAATATGACATGCCTTCTCATAATCCTTATAGAAGGTATAGTTACGTTAAAAAGGAAACAAATAGCAAAATGTTATCTTCTCTTAATTTGTATTGTCATTATTGTTGCAAAAAGGGTCTCACCATTCCAAAGTGCAAGTGTAGGAAACTCTTTGTTCCTAAAGGTGGCTTTCAATGGTTACCTAAATGCAACCAAGGTTTCACTAATCCTCAAGGACTAAATGAATATTGGGTACCTATCACTATTCATTGATCTTGCAAGAAAAATGTCCAGGCTCTATGAAGAGAGTATGGGATCTCATTTATGGAGGCTCAAGGCATAATACGGTGGACATGTCCTTTTTGTCATAACTGTAACACCCCCTTTCTATACCCCCAAATAATCACATAATCATTTAGGCATATAATAAAAATTTCGCCAGAGTATAATTATAAACATAGTATAAAAGAGGTATGTCACATTATACGTGAAATTAAACATTCAACACCTGCTCATACAATTGATATGCAATAGTGGGGTAACTTTGCAACAGAGGAACTTAGTCCTTACACCCACATCTCAATATTTAGAATAAAAGCGGAAAATCTAAACATTGAATAATATATAACATATATATACATCATCAAGTATTATCCACCACATAATTCATGTTTACATAAACATTCATCAACAAGATACATGTACAAATGTATCACAAAAAAATCATATACATCCTAGCTACCCGGTACTACATATCAGAGCCGACCGACCAAAAGAATGAAGACACGCTTCACAAAAAGACCACCAGCATACCTACTCTGCAATGCCTCATAGAGCATCATAAAACAGCAGAAGGGTGAGAAATATTATCATAATAAGAAAATACAGCTCAATAGCTTCACAACGATACCAAGAATGTAAAAATCGGATAAACGGATCAAAAGTTACGAAAGAAAACGAAAACACATTTTTGAAAAATCACATTTTTACACTTCTCCTGCTCATACGCGTATGGAACTATGTCATACACATATGGCCAAAATCCCTTACGCGTACACTACGCAAATCACCAGATGGCCGGGAAAAATGAAGTCCCATATGCGTATTGGCCCTGAAATGCGCCATCCATACGCGTATTGCCCAAGTCAATACGCGTATGGCCTGCCCCAATACGCGTATGGCCAGGCGAAATGCAGAATTTTCCTGTAGAATTCTATTCTGCGCTTTCCACCCAAACCACACCCAAATTCATCATCTATGTCTAACAACATGTATCATTCGTGTAATAACAACAAGGGACACGAAAACATCATTTTCAACACGATTAAATCGATTTCTACCATTTTCTACACAAATGGGTTTATACCAAAACTCATAAAAATCAATAACAACAACAACACAATCATACATAATAATATACATTGATAAGATAATAAGATTTCACACCCTTACCCGGATTAATCGATTCCTAGAAGTTGTTTTCTTGATTTCCAAGCTTTCCCTCTTTTCCTTCTCTTTTCTCATCTTCCTCTTTCTTTCTCTCCTTTTTCTCTCTATTTTCTTTTCTATCTCTTTCTCTCCCATTTCCTCTTCTTAACTCTTTTTCTTTTCTATTTCTTATTTTCTACACAACTTAAATTAATTCATTTTCTCACACAATTATATTTCTACTAAATTTCTAACTTATCATTAATTGAGAAATGTCCAAAATACCCTCCATTCTAATTTTTCCCGAAAACTCTCAAAAACGGTAAAATATCATAACATGTCAACATAGCATATTAACACACCAATTTCACAGATAAAATAATTTATCACTCAATTTAAATAAAAGACTCAACAAAATGGGAAAAATCGGAATCGGGTCGTTACAACTCTCCTCCACTTTAGAAATTTTCGTCCTCGAAAATATTACCTGATTCAAACAACTCCGGATACGACTCTCGCATCCTACTCTTAGTTCCCAAGTCATATTTCCTTCCGTAGCGCCTCCCCACGCTACTTTCACAAGCGCAATATCCTTGCCTCTTAGCTTCTTAACTTCACGGTCCAAAATCCTAATCGGTAAAGCTTCAACCGTAAGGTTATCTCTCACTTCAACCTCGTCCATAGGAATAACATGTGACGGATCCGGAACATACTTCCGAAGTTGCCAAACATGGAATACATCATGCAAATTCGAAAGATTCGGAGGCAACGCCACACGATAAGCCACAACACCAACTCGCGCAGAAATCTGATACGGACCAATAAAATGAGAAGTCAACTTCTTCGACTTCAAAGCACGACCCACACCCGTAACCGGCGTAACTCTAAAAAACACATGGTCGCCTTCTTGAAACTCAAGATCTTTCCTTCTCTTGTCATGATAGCTCTTTTGTCTACTTTGAGAAGCTTTCATCTTCTCACGAATAAACTTCACTTTCTCAGTCGTTTGTTGTACCATCTCCGGTCCAACTAACGTCCTCTCACCGGTTTCATGCCAACACAAAGGTGTTCGACATCTCCGACCATACAAAGCCTCAAATGGTGCCATATTTATACTTGAATGAAAACTGTTATTGTAGGTGAACTCAATCAACGCCAAATAACTATCCCAAGCACCACCTTGCTCGAGCACACAATCACGCAATAAATCCTCCAACGATTGAATTGTCCTCTCGGTTTGACCATCAGTTTGCGGATGATAAGCCGAACTCAATCTTAGCTTAGAACCCAAAGCCTTTTGTAAACTCTCCGAAAACCTCGATGTGAATCTAGGATCTCTATCCGATACAATACTCTTAGGAACTCCATGTAACTTCACAACCACAAGAATATAAATCTCGGCTAACTTCTCCAAAGGATAACTAATATCAATTGGAATGAAGTGAGCAGATTTAGTAATCCTATCAACGATTACCCAAATAGCATTATGGCCTCTTTGCGTATTCGGCAACCCTGTAACAAAATCCATCGATATACTATCCCATTTCCACTCCGGAATGTCCAACGGTTGCATCAATCCACTAGGTTTTTGATGTTCCACCTTAGACTTTTGACAAGTTAAGCACGCATACACAAATCGAGCCACATCCCTCTTTAATCCGGACCACCAAAAGATTTTCTTCAAATCTTGATACATTTTATTCGCTCCCGGATGAATACTTAAGTTACTTCGGTGTCCTTCTTCCAATATCATCTTTTTCAACTCCGCATCATCGGGAATACAAATACGACCACGGAATCTCAAAACTCCAAAATTATCAACCTTGAAATCCTCATTCTCATTCATCATCAAATCAACGAACTTCAAATCCAACTTTTGTTTTTCACATACGGTTGCAAGAAAATCATTCGTAACATGTAGCATACCAAGTCTCACACTTCTCGGCGTCATTTCACAAACCAAACTCAAGTCTCTAAAATCCTCCAAAAGTTCCCATTCATCATCAATGTGGACATATGTAACGATTTCCGACTCAAAGCATCGGCCACCACATTTGCCTTACCCGGATGGTAATTCAAACCAAAATCGTAATCCTTCAAAAGCTCTAACCACCTTCTTTGTCTCATGTTCAACTCTTTTTGATCAAATAAATATTTCAAGCTCTTGTGATCACTAAAAACTTCAAATCTTGCACCATAAAGATAGTGCCTCCAAATTTTCAAAACAAACACCACGGCCGCTAACTCCAAGTCATGTGTAGGATAATTCTTTTCATGCACTCTCAATTGTCTTGAAGCATAAGACACAACTTTTCCATCTTGCATCAAAACACCACCTAAACCAACCAATGAAGCATCACAATACACAATAAATGGTTCCGTCGGATTTGGCAAAATCAAGATCGGAGCCGTTGTCAACCTTCTTTTTAGCTCATTGAAACTCTCTTCACAATGAATATCCCAAATGAAAGCCTTTTCTTTACAAGGTGCCAACTTCGAAAATCCCTCAATAAACCTCTGATAATAGCCCGCCAAGCCTAAAAAGCTTCGAATCTCCGTAACCGATCTAGGAGCCTCCCATTGCATCACCGCATCAATTTTGGATGGATCAACACTAATACCACTACCGGAAATAACATGTCCAAGAAAACTTACTTCCGACAACCAAAATTCACATTTCAACAACTTAGCATACAATTGTTTCTCTTTCAAAATTTGTAACACAATCCTCAAATGCTCTTCATGATCCTCTTGAGACTTAGAGTAAATCAAAATATCTTCGATGAACACAACCACAAAACGATCTAACTGTTCATGAAAAATACGATTCATGTATTCCATAAACACACCCGGCGCATTAGAAACCCCGAATGGCATAACAGAATATTCGTAATGACCATACCGTGTCCTAAAGGCCGTCTTTTGAATATCCTCTTCTTTCACACGAATCTGGTGATATCCCGATCTCAAATCAATCTTGCTAAAAACACGCGCACCAACCAATTGGTCCATCAAATCATCGATCCTCGGAAGCGGATACTTGTTCTTAACTGTCACCTTGTTCAATTGTCTATAATCAATGCATAACCGCATACTCCCATCCTTCTTCTTTACCAACAATACCGGAGCACCCCAAGGAGAAACACTTGGTCTTACAAATCTCTTATCCAACAAGTTATTCAATTACTTCTTCAATTCTACCAACTCTGATGCCAACATACGATATGGTGCCATCGAAACCGGTCTAGTACCCGGAACTAGATCAATAGAAAACTCAACTTCTCTTTCCGGTGGTACATCTGTAATATCCTCCAGAAACACCTCTGGAAAATCACACACCACTGGGAACACATCGAGCTCAACTTTGCTCTCCACCGACAATGATGCAAACAAACCGAACAATTGAGCTTCGTCCGCTAAAAGTTTCTTCAACTCTTTAGTGGATAAGAAACTCTCATCTTCGTCATCTTCCAAAGAAGGAAACCTTACTAACTTGTGATAGCAATCTATATGAACTCGATTAAATTGCAACCAGTTCATACCCAAGATTACGCTCAATCCCTCCAACGGCAAACACACTAAATCCATAATGAAGTCTTTACAATACATGGTCAAAGGACAACTTACACACACCAAAGACGTAGTTACCGACCCTGAAGCAGGAGTCTCAATAACCATCTCATCACCCTAAGAAGTCATAAACAAATTTAAACGCTTAGCGCACTCATGAGAAATGAATGAATGAGTCGCTCTCGTATCAATAATAGCAACTAAAGGCGTACTATTAATAAAGTATGTACCTTTAATCAAACGGTCAGCACTAGTAGTGTTCGTCCCCGCTAATGCAAACACCTTTCCGCCCGCTTGAGCTTGTTTCAGCTTAGTACACTTAGTACTAATGTGACCCACTTCTCCATAATTATAGCACTTCACTATATTCCTTCTACAATCAGTAGTAGCATGCCCAAGGCCTCCACAGTTAGAACATTTCACCATAGTCTTCCCACACTCAAATGACTTATGACCCATTCCACCACACTTGTAACACTTAACGGAACCGGAACTTCCTCCTCCAGATCTCCTCTCAAAGTTTCCCCTATGCTTGCCCTTATCAACGGGTGTCACATAAGGTCCACTTCTAGCTTGTTGCTTTCCATTCCTTTCATTCAAACTTTTGTAATGTGTAGAACGAGCCTTGCTATCTTCCTCAAAGATTCTACAACATTCTGTCAAATCCGTAAACCTTCTTATCCTTTGATATCCCACAACTTGCTTAATCTCGGGACGCAAACCATTCTCATACTTAATACACTTTGAGAACTCAGCAGTAATTGCAGCATAGTGAGGATGAAATTGAACCAACTCCACAAACTTAGCAGTATAGTCCACCACGGACATACTACCTTGTTTCAGTTCAAGGAACTCCATCTCCTTCTTCCCTTTCACACTTTCAGGGTAATACTTCCTCAAGAACTCGGTACGAAATAAATCCCAAGATATCTCTTCATCATCCACCTCAAGAACTTGTCGCATACCGACCCACCAATCGTCGACTTCTTCCTTCAGCATGTGAGACCCAAGCCTCACCTTATTCTCCTCCACACAGCCCATAACTCTGAAGATCCTTTCAATCTCTTTCAACCATATTTGAGCTCCATCGGGATTAAATCTTCCTTTGAAGACCGGTGGTTGATTCTTCCTGAACTCGTCATTAGCATTCACATTCGACGCACCTTGCACCGCCCTAGCCATTGCTTCCAAAGCAGCAGCCATCGCATTGTCGTTTCTACCAGCCATATTCTGATCATTCCTAAAAATGACAACAAGGTTAAACAACAGTTCAACCATCACAACAACAAGACAGACACAACTGATTCAACACTGGCTCTGATGCCACTTAATGTAACACCCCCTTTCTATACCCCCAAATAATCACATAATCATTTAGGCATATAATAAAAATTTCGTCAGAGTATAATTATAAACATAGTATAAAAGAGGTATGTCACATTATACGTGAAATTAAACATTCAACACCTGCTCATACAATTGATATGCAACAGTGGGGTAACTTTGCAACAGAGGAACTTAGTCCTTACACCCACATCTCAATATTTAGAATAAAAGCGGAAAATCTAAACATTGAATAATATATAACATATATATACATCATCAAGTATTATCCACCACATAATTCATGTTTACATAAACATTCATCAATAAGATACATGTACAAATGTATCACAAAAGAATCATATACATCCTAGCTACCCGGTGCTACATATCAGAGCCGACCGACCAAAAGAATGAAGACACGCTTCACAAAAAGACCACCAGCATACCTACTCTGCAATGCCTCATAGAGCATCATAAAACAGCAGAAGGGTGAGAAATATTATCATAATAAGAAAATACAGCTCAATAGCTTCACAACGATACCAAGAATGTAAAAATCGGATAAACGGATCAAAAGTTACGAAAGAAAACGAAAACACATTTTTGAAAAATCACATTTTTACACTTCTCCTGCTCATACGCGTATGGACCTATGTCATACGCGTATGGCCAAAATCCCTTACGCGTACACTACACAAATCACCAGATGGCCGGGAAAAATGAGGTCCCATACGCGTATTGGCCCTAAAATGCACCATCCATACGCGTATTGCCCAAGTCAATACGCGTATGGCCTGCCCCAATACGCGTATGGCCAGGCGAAATGCAGAATTTTCCTGCAGAATTCTGTTCTGCGCTTTCCACCCAAACCACACCCAAATTCATCATCTAAACTCAGAAAAATACCAATTTGATGTCTAACAACATGTATCATTCATGTAATAACAACAAGGGACACGAAAACATCATTTTCAACACGATTAAATCGATTTCTACCATTTTCTACACAAATGGGTTTATACCAAAACTCATAAAAATCAATAACAACAACAACACAATCATACATAATAATATACATTGATAAGATAATAAGATTTCACACCCTTACCCGGATTAATCGATTCCTAGAAGTTGTTTTCTTGATTTCCAAGCTTTCCCTCTTTTCCTTCTCTTTTCTCCTCTTCCTCTTTCTTTCTCTCCTTTTTCTCTCTATTTTCTTTTCTATCTCTTTCTCTCCCATTTCCTCTTCTTAACTCTTTTTCTTTTCTATTTCTTATTTTCTACACAACTTAAATTAATTCATTTTCTCACACAATTATATTTCTACTAAATTTCTAACTTATCATTAATTGAGAAATGTCCAAAATACCCTTCATTCTAATTTTCCCCGAAAACTCTCAAAAACGGTAAAATATCATAACATGTCAACATAGCATATTAACACACCAATTTCACAGATAAAATAATTTATCACTCTATTTAAATAAAATACTCAACAAAATGGGAAAAATCGGAATCGGGGCGTTACAATGACTATGTGGCAAACAAGGCAGATTGTGTTACCAAATAGGTTAACTTTTAGTGTTTCTTTAATTGGTTCAAGTGTGTTGATTATTACTAATGTTTCTATCCGAGAAGTATCGGAAAGGTATTATGTTTAATGATGTAGGTCTATCTTCAACAAGACATACTCGCGTGCATCAAATTAGGGTTTGGTCAATCTAAGATGATGAAACATGAGGAGAAGCAAGATAATCATCATGATTAAACAAGAATGAAAGTCCAACAACAAGTATGATCATTAAGTAAATTACCTCTTGGATACATTATTAATCACAATTTCAAGTACCTGTACTAAACGAAAAGTGGTAAGAGCGTTTCGGTTTTATTTGTGTTTGTTGCACGATTTGTATTTATTCCAACTTTCATTTGAGAGTTCCTTGTGGAATGCAAGTGCATCCTCCGTCTTTTGTACAATGAAGTAATATCGTTTCAATCCTATTCTTATATTGCAAGTAAGTATTTCTTTTACTTGTTTATTTTTTGAAGGTATATGATCTATTATGTCTATGATATTTGTTATATGATTTCACTTCGAAAAATTTCAAATGTGGTCATTGTGTGTTTGCATTTTACATGTTTATAGTGGATTGATTCTAAATGTCTTCACATTTGATCAATATCTTGTACCATTTCATGCATACATTTTCATGTTTGCATGCTATTAGCTACCAAACCATAAATTAATATCATATGCATATGTCTCTCATTAATTAGTTATGCATGAGTCAAGTTTTGTCCTTCAAAGTTATTACTGCCATACCCTAATTTTTACCTCTAAGATCCCACCTCATTTGCATATTTACAATGCATCAAGATCACAAACTTGGTTGTCTCCTAGCCCTCATACCTTTGGGTTTGCCTTTGTAGAGATCATCAAGAACCTCTTTGTATATCTTTATTTTTGCACTTATATGCTTTATATTTTACTAACCTCTAATCAAAATACAAAAATATGCTTTGTATCCTTTTGTTTCTTTTACAAGATAGGGTTTAAAATCAAGATCATCAAGTCAATGCATTCTCAGCTAGGGTTTGAGTTCCTCAAGTCAAAGTGTGGTCAACCCTTGATCTCCAAAGGCTATATATCAAAGCATGACCTCTAATCTCAATTCATAAGGTCTCAAGCATCATTCAACTTCATTTGATCAAAGATATTTCAAAATTTGATGGCTTGTTTCTCAAGAAAATTCCAAGGTTCATGTGTTTATTTCCATGCCTTCATTAACAAGTTTCCTCAAGCCATTGCAAGATTCATCAAGGGACAATCAAGGGTACATAATTTTGAGTTCATATGATCATCAATGTGTTTTTAAATGCAAGAAAATATCCATGGTGGCAATTTTGTGCAAGGAGGTTTGACCAAAAAGTCATCATTTTAAACCTAAGTTCAAGACTTTACAACTTCTTCATACTTCAACATTTTTGAATGCTTCTTTGGGAAAATAACTCATCTTGACATCCTGTCCAACTTCTCTACATAAGTCAAGAGCCAATTATGCTTGGAAGATCACCAAAAGTTTGAAGACATTATATGTCATCTTGTGGACTTAGAAATTTTTGGCCTAGGTTCAAGCTTGACATGCCTAACTTCCAAAGATCATAACTCCTTCAATATTCAAATTTTTCCAAATATCCCTATTGATATCCTCTTCAACTTTACTTTAGAGGTCAAACATCAATTCATGCTCTAAGGACCTCAAATCTTTAAGGCCATTTGTGCACAAAACTAGGTCATGAACTGTTTGACCTAATGCCTGACCTGATTTTCAGGGCCACGACCTCAACTTTCACCTCATGCCATTTTCACCTCAAGAATCCTTTTGGGTTGGTTCCTTTTGCATTGTGTTCTACTCCATGAATAGATCATTTGGCTCAAAGAAAACTAAGAAATGCACGAGTAGATTGTATTTGGCGTAGCTATGAACATGGCTACCTAAAACTAAGTTATGGTTCATGATTAGTTTTGCAAAATCATCCATTGCTCAATTTTAAGTCAATGTGTTCACGTGATTAAGACCCGGTGATGTTAAGTGATGTACATGGAGCAAAAACAATTTGAAATTGCATAGAATGGCTTGTGTTTTGGTTGAATTCATGATCAAGGATTGTCACACTTTGCTTGCTAGTGATTTCACACGGATTCAAGCTAATTCTCACACGTATGAGTTCCATTCTTCTCATCTATAAATAGAAGACTCATTTGCACTAAAAACCAAGCTTAGAAAGCCTCTATAACCCCTACTCGAGCTCCCACTTTACTTTGAAAATTTGTGATTTCGTTTTCAATTTCTGAGCTATTTCAACTTTATTTATTGATTCCATTAACTCTGTCGTACTTCTCTAAAGCTTCTCCAACAAAAATCAAGCTCTAAGACTCATTGAATCGTACGGACCGGATCCACCTTGCAACCTCTTCTTATCACATTTAGACAAGGTAGTTTGAGGCTTCATTTTCACTCAAACAAGTTACCTCAATGTAGCCTGATCTTCCCTGAATGTTTCCCCTAACTTATCTGATGTTGATTGTTCTTGTTTGGCAATTAATTTCTCTTTTCGTGTTTTCTCTTTTGCTGAGTTTTCTCTAAAATTCTCCATGCTCACTTTGAATAAATGAACGTGAAACATATGGTTGGATTCATGATGAGATAACGGTCACAATAGTGGTGGTCTCATATGTTACAATTTGCCAAACTCTGGTGATCACTAACTAGAGAAGATGACCGGAGATTAGAAGGTGGCCAGAGTTTGTTTTAAGTTTAAAATGGATCAAATGCGTTATTTCACTTAATTTTTACTGTGTGCCTTTGATCTGGACCTTCAGGTGCGCCTACTTTGGCTAGTCCACTTAGATCCAATGGCTCACGTATTTTACTGATCCAGCGTGTTTTTTACTTAAGTCCACCATACACTGCCGACCTGGACCTCTTATTGCGCATACTTTGGTTATTCAGCGCAGATCCAATGGTTGTGGCTTTTTATAACTTTTTATTTTATTTTCATTATTTTCTTTTTCTCATTTAATTTCAAAACTTCATTAAAAATAGATCTATTAACATTTTTTACTCCAATTTTTTTCATAGTTTCCTAAAAATCTTTTCTTTTTTTTTTTAGTTATTTTCAATATTTTTATTTCATCATTTGTTGTTTTTCATTATTTTCTTCATTTTTCATGCATTTTAAATAGTTTAAAATTACTTTTATGCATTATTAAATTATTCAATTGTATATATGATCCTCAACTTGTTACTAACATGTAGTAATTTTCTTGAGCTTTGATGCGTTGTTTAGAGGTTCCTTTCTCATTTTCTCTTTTATTTTGATTTTAAAATTCATTTTAAAAATCATTTTAATTGCATTTTGATTGGCTTGCTGGTTGTTGCCTTGGATCATAACTTGTTGATCAAGTTTCTCCTCAGTTTCAATGGACTTTGGGTGTTGATGAGGTTGGATGAACCTTCATCAATACAAATCTATCATTAAATGAATCATTTGATTCATTTTTGGTGCTTTGTGTTAATGATAGGTTTAGTGCCTTAATCCACCAAGAAAGGTGATTGAAATTGATGATGAAGTGATCTTGAGTATTGATTCAATTTGGTCCTCTCTTCATCTTTCCTTCTCTTTCTTTTTCCTTTTTGTTTTTCTCTTGATCAATTGGATGATGTGTTGTCCATCTTGTTCATGATGTTTTGATTGATTCTTGATGAACTTTCATCATTTCAAATCTACCATTTGATTGATCATTGATCATTAGTGGTACTTTGGATTGATGCATAAGTTTGTCCTAAGTGTCACGAAGGATTGATTGATGTAATGGACCAATCTCCTTGCCTTAGTGTTTGATCACTCCTTGGTTTTTACTTGTGCTACATGTTTTAGGAGTATGATTTCTATCATATCTCTAACATGTATGGTACATAAATTGTCATTGACCGGCCTCCCATAGTATGATCTTCCTTATAGATTGTGCTACTATTGCTTAACATAGCGCTAAATTTTTCCCGAATCAGATTATTAATTCTAACACTAATACTAACCATATAATTATGCTAACATTTACTTTATGCCATTGATTTTTATGCACCTTTATTTTTATGTCATTTACTTTCTTGCTCCTTATATATATTGCTATATTGTTATCATTACATATCATATTGCTATTGTTTATGTTTATGTATTTTTCCTTTGTCCACTTGGACTTTTTTTTTCTTTCTTTTAAGACATTAATAAAGGCAAAACCATTAAAAGGATTAATTGCTTCCTTGAACTATTGGTTACTATCCTATGCTTGGATGTTGGACTTATGGACTTAAAATTAGGTTCTTGATCCTATGCTTTGGAGTTATGACTTGAGACTTTGGAATTCATCTAGTACCTTGACCTTGGGTTGACTTTGGAAGACTTAGCCCAGTTACCTCATCTTTAGCCTTGGCTTAAGTTCTTCTTTATCTGAATCTTGGTTACTTCTCTGCTTATTTGGTTGCTTGTTGCTTAATCCAAGGGATGGGAGTTTTGGATTGAATAATGTCAAAAGCTTACTATCTTGGATAAATCTTTCCTTCCCTAGCTTTTACTTCATGCATTAGGGTAGCCTCTTCATCTCGTCCCCTTCTTTAATTTTCAAAATCTTCTCCCTTTTTCAAAACCTTCTTGTTTTCAAACTTGAACCACTATCTCAATAAACCTTGACTTTGTCATGTGATTTTCAAACTCTTTTTCTTGAATAAAGTTCTAATTCATCTTAAGTATATCAAGACCATTTCAAAATACCTAAAAAATACACAACTCATTCAAACCATTTTGTGCCCTTTGTACACTTTTCTCTTTTTAAAACTTTTTCGCAAGGATTAGACATGAGTCATTTTCATAGTTGAGATGTAATTCTCCTATCCCTGTAGTGGTGTTTGATGTTGATTCTTTTCCACTTGAGAGAGTTAGTGGCATACTTGTTGATCTCTATCCAAGTTGGAGCCCTTCTCAATAGTGATGCAAAGGTCCATTTTCTTATACTTCTGGGGGACTAGTTGAGTTTTCTCCTTAAAATGATAACATGTCTTTCCATTTAAAATCAATCAAAACAAATACTTTTGTTATTTTTACCATGAACTACGAGGTTTTGATCCTCCATTTCACTTTTTGGGTACGTAGGCACGACGCTCAGGAAGTCTTGTTAAACACCAAAAACCCTAAAAAATATTTCTCTTCTCATCTCTCTAATCTTTTGCAAACAACGCATTTTTATGCCAAACATAGATTTTCAAGGGGTTCTTATTGAGTACTATAGATGTTTTGGGTGCTAACACATTCCCATTGCATAACCAACCCCCTTCAGCTGGCAGATAGGAGCATTTTCTACCCTCAAGGAAAGATTGAGGACGTGCTGGTCAAGGATGACAAGTTTGTATTCCCAAATGACTTCATAATCATGGATTATACTGATGAGGATAATCCATGTTGCGACCGTCAAAAATGACAGATTCTCCATCATCATTTATTCGTTCCTAGGGATTAGGGAAATTATGATAAAACCTAAAGTTAACGGTGAGAGACTAGGTTCAGAAGTCGGTTAAGCAAGGGGAAGGTATTAGGCACCTCCACCTCCATTGTATCCAATGAGATCCTTCTCTAAATCTAGGGTTAGTGTGTCCTTAAGATATTTGCTTATCATTTATCCATGGTTGATTATTTATTTATTAACAAAAGTTATTTTAATATTTACAAAAGAGGAACCCTAAAAAATGTTTTGACTATTGTACTCGCTAGAGTTTATAACTTTATGCCTACGTACCCTCATGTTAGATGAAGGATCAGAGCATCGTAGTTCTTCTCGAAAAAAGTTGGTTGGTTGGTTGTTTTTATCCCTTGAAAAATTCTCATGCATCGGGGCGGAGAAGTCTTTGATTTTTGAAAAATGCCTCAATGCACAAGGGCATAGGACATACAGTTTAGGTGGGTTGAGTTCATTTTATCCGATTTGGCTTGATTGTAAAAATACCCCATTAATTTGATTATAGAAAACAAATCGATAACGACAATTAAAATGTCATAAAACCCTAGGTCTTTATCCCTTGATCTCTTATCTTGATTTTATACCCTTTAAACCCTAAAAGTTTATCCCAAAATTTATCCCATTTTTATCCCTTGATTATCCATAATATCCCTTAATATTTATTCATAATAATTCTAATAATTAATCCCTTAATTTCTTACAAAAACATGATGCTTAATTTATTTAAGAAAATAAATTAGTGATTATAGTTAAACCCTTATGTTGCGGTGAAAATCAGATAACGAGCTATTAATTAACTTGCATCATATTTCTTTTACAACCAACTTTGATTTATCCAAAGGAAAGGTTCAAGATCGAGAAAAACCTAAAAGGGGGAGATCTAAGGTTCGGGGGTTGGTTATACTAAGGGAAGGTATTAGTAACCTAAGTATCCGTAGTACTCTACGGGAACCTCTTGTTTTGTTTGTGTTATTTTAATGTTTGCATGCTAAGAATCTGTACTATGGTAAAGATAAAGACCTAGGTATATACACTAAGTATGGTCTAAAGGTGTAAAAAGAAAATGTGGAATCCGAGAAGGCATCGGATGTAAAGGAAAAAGATGGAAAAAGAAAAAGGTAGCTCGCTAGGATCTCGCAATCCTATGCCTACGTATTCTCAAGGTGAACTTGAGAAATCAGAGCAATCGTAGTTCCCCTCAATGGTGTAAAAGGGGTGAAAAGCTTGAAAGCAAAGCTTGTAAGGATGGATTGGTTAGGAGAAAGAGATTAATGGCTATCTCTTGAAAGGATTGTGAAGGGTTAGACCGTCGTGAAGGAGAAGAGATTAATAACTATCTCTTTGGGAAGGCCAGGTCAGAAGGGAGAAAAGATTAATGGCTATCTCTTGTGAAACGGTTTGAGGTTAACAGGGTATTTGAGCTACCTATGACATGAAGTCAATAGAGAGACTTTTCCTTTGGAATGGAAGGGAGAATCAAGCATGAATATGATATATACAGTATGAATATGAACAAAGATATGATCCAGATAATATGAACAGGATATGAACATGAATATGATCAAGATAGAATGAACAAGATATGAACATGGTAATAATCAAAACATCAAAATCAAATAATAATAAATCAAAGAATGATGGTAACCACATAGTATCATGCTTAACATGCTAGAATGCTAAAATAATGTCAGGCAAACATATATACAAGCAGACAAAATGCATCAATGTAAATGAGCAAGAGATAGAAAGATCTAACCCAAAATAGAGAGCCTGCCAGTGAGCCACTGCCAAACCAAGATCAAGACCTCCACTCCAAGAGCATAGGGTAAAGAGTCCTAAATCTAAGTCCTCAGTCCAAAACACAATAGTAACCACAGTCCGGTCAATTGAGCTTTTTAGGGTTTCGATATTTATTAGTGTATTTTAAATGAACAAATAAAATGAACAATATACACAAGATATAAATATGAACAATGATAATATTAACAAGGATAATAATCGACATAAAGAATAAATCAAGATATATATTTATTGACTGAAAGTAAATTTAGTGATTGTTGATTAATTTATTGGATCGATGAATTGGGTCCAATGTAGTGCTGATCCGTCGTAGTACGGTCTATGAGGAAAACCATACTATAGGAGGATGCACAATTGATCTTTGTGTTAAGACACGACAGAGAAATGATATAGAAGATCATTCTCCGATGAAATCGTGCCACACGAAAAGAAAAGGTGAAGACCTCGTCTTAAGTCACAAACTCTCGTTGATTAGTCGAAGGTAACCTATCACGATCTCAAAGTATAGAAAGAGATCTCGATGATCACTCACTACAGATTTGAAATAATGAAGGTTCGTCGCTTCGCTAACAACGTTCGTGAATAGAAAGACTTCATCGGTCAAAAATGAGAATGAAGATACAAGAAAAATACAGAATGAAATAGAAATAAAGTCGGTCTCGTCTTAATCATGATTTAATCGAGAAACCGATAATCTATGATATTCGACTTTCATCGACCGATAAAATAAAAGAAGTTGCCTCATATATATCATGACTTAGTGATTTGAAATAAATCGATAAAAAGTTGTGATTTTGCAATATCATCGACCCAAATAAAAATAAAGAAAAAGGGCTCAAAGTGAAAATAAAGCCGGTCTCATCTAAGTAAGGATTTTAGATCGATAAATCGACTACCTTTTTATTAGATTTTCATTGACCAATAAAATTAAAATAAATTATAATAAAAAATAATATGGAATGATAAAATATAAACTTCACTGAAATATAAATTATATTAAGAGTAATTATATTAAAATAAAAATGAAAAATTAAACTCAAACAGTTCTAAATAAAATCTTAAAAATAGACAAAATCTAAAATGGAATGATAAAATGACTAAAAGTGCACGATTAATGATCAAATGAAAAATTTAACTAAAAATGCAAAAATGGCCGATTTTAAAATGATATGAAAATGATTAGACGAATCTGAGAGTAAAATTTGGGGTGCAACACCTTATCCCTAATTTTATTCCTGATTTTTATCCCTTGAAACCCTAATAGTTTATCCCATATTTCCAATTTAATTATCCCAAATATATCCTTAATCATCCCATCATTTTTATTCCTTTTATTAATTGTTAAAGGGGAAGTATTATATTAATTTGAATGAAGTTGATTAAATTTAATTATCCTTAATTATTTCTAGCAAAGTTAATTTTAAAGAAATCAATTGAACTATTTAATTATGTAAATATATTTTGGTATTTGTCCTTTTATGTTGATTATAATTATGTAGATAATTATTTTATTATTTTTATATTCTTGTATCCTTATAAATTAATTATAATATATTATAAGTTAATAAAAATTAAAATTCAAAAACGGGTGCTAAGTTGTAATGGAGGGATGTATATATCAAAAGAGAATTAAATCTATCTTGCTAAACCTAAAGCCAAGCCTAATTATACCCATAATTAACAAAAAAATGGTAAACAAAAAAAAATAGTTGGAAGAAAAGTTAGAAAGCCCCTGGTCAACCCAATTTTCAAATTGCTATTAGCATCCAACCGAGAACTGGCACGTGGCGGGTGCAAGCGATAAAAAAAAGAACACAAAGGAACCACAAACAATACGTGAAATCAGATAGCATCAAAACCGTCCTTCATCTTTTCCTTCTCACACGATAAAAAAATCTTCCTTTTTTTTTAAAACAACTCAAATCTCCAACAAACACCACAATGGACTTTGATTTCATAACACGAACAGAACCTCACGCATCCTTAATTTGGAAAAGCAACCGTCACATATCAAGAGAAAATCGGAGTATGCCACGTCCGTCGGAGCTACGAAATCTCGTCGGAGAAAATGGATCTGAGTCGGTTACATAGAGGTTTGCGGTTTCTGTGTCGGTAACGGGTAGTTTTCACGGTGATGAAGGGAGCGATTAGAGAGGGTGGGCTGCGATTGGGATATGTGCGCGGTGGTGGCACTATTGAGGGTGAAGGGAACTCGCGGTGGCCCACTTGAAGGATGGCAGAAGGTTTCAACACGATTGGAAGGCGACTGCGATTGGGGCGGTTTGTAGCGACTTCGCATGTGGGTTTTCGATTTATTCCCGGATTCTATTCAGATTTTACCTCGGTTTGTGTTGTTGCTGCTGTTTTGTGTCAATGGTTATTAGATTGTTTGGTGTTGTTCTTCCATTACTGTCATGATTTTGCTTACAATGAAGGGTTTGGTTTTTTAATTGATTCCCGCATTGTTTAGATTTGAAACAGGTTTGTTGTTGGGTAGGTTTTTAGGTTGACTTGAAGTTTTATGTGGTCTGTGTAAGTTCCGTGCTTCTATTTTACATGTCTACTGTGTTATGAGTGTATAATCTTTTTTCCAGAATTTTTCTCCTTTTTTCTCTTGTATGAGTGCGTGAAGGGGAAGTTATAAATGGGTTCCTCTTTTACATCACAAACAAAACGTGAAGGGATTTCCTATTGCATAGAACTCAGTGTGGTGAATGTTATGGAATTAGTGTCCCTTTTTTTGTATAAAGTGTGTTACATGTTTGTAGGACATATGCACCTTTTTCATCCAAAACTCGAATAATGTTTATGTAATCAAAATAAGGATGTGTAACAATTAACTTTTAAAAAAACAAACTCAAATGTACGGAAAAATACTAAATGAACTAATTTAAAGAATCAAAATCAAAGAGATCGTGAATTACATTATCCTAATTCATCACAAACAAAAGCAAACAGATTCCTTAAATAAGTATCATGTATTATACCAGAACAAAACATCAAACAATAATTGAGGTAGAGGAAATCGACCTACGTGGAGGAGGTTGTTTCCGGTAAAAAAAATGAGAATTCCTTTTGAGCCTTTTTCTTTCTCCATGACACCAATCTCAATCCTTACCTTTTGATCTGGTCATTTCCCTTTGCTCTAGATGAAATAGATGTTGGTAAGAGTTTTTTGGGTTTTAGTGTTGTTATTCTTCAGTGTGAAGAACAACAACTTTTTTGGACTGGATTTGGTAGATTGTGAATGAGAAAAAATGTAGAAAACATATGGTATTTATAGATGAAAATTTAGGTCAAAAAATTGAATGAGATTGTCTATTTTTGAATGATTTAATTTGACCCGATTTTCTCTACTTCTTAAAGCCCAAGCCAATGAGTCTAGATGGATTCATGACTTGGTGAATTTAGATAAAAAGATATATTTTAAAATAATAAAAATAATATGATAATCTAATAATAATAAAATATTTTGACTTTGTTTTGAGATTTTATTCATAAAATCATGATTTTAATGAGAAAAATAATATTTTCAAATATGCATTAAATAAAATACAAAAATTAATAATTAAATGATAAAAAATGCGATTTTTTGTAATTTTTTATGATTTGAAAAGAAAATAGAACAATTAGAGGTAAAGAAAAACATATAAAAAGGAAAAAAACACTAAAAGTGGGAAATGTGGGATTTGAACTCATGACCGTCCCTTTTGTAACTTTGTAACTCTTTAAACATGCTATTCTACCAATTGTGTCATTTTATTTATTCCAAATAAAATGGCACTAGAAAGTATATTAACCGTGGACAAAATTTGGGGTACGACAGCTGCCCCTATTTTATCAACTTCAAACTGAGATGATGATGACAACGAGTCTTCATCTTCTTGGGGAGGAGATGATTAAATATAAAGAGGAACACTAATTTTGTCCGCAAAGTGAATAAATTCCGGAGTTGAGCAAGGATTGAACAATCCTCAGTGCTCTGTTAGTATCCCACTTTGATGTATCCCTAATAACATTCTGTTGATTAATCTCAACCCATCCGGGCGAAACTTGCATACGATTCCCATAATCACATAAATCAGGCAGTACTCTGACGATCCTCCAGTCGTTTGATAAACCCTGCTAGATCCCCTGATGAAACTCCTAATAAAATTCTTGGTAAAACTCTTAATGAAACCCCTGATACATCTTTTGATGGAACCCCCGTTGATAAAACCCTTTTGACAAATTCCTGATGGAACCTTTTGATGAAAAATCCAGGTGAAACCCTTTGGTGAATCCCTGATGAAACCCCCTTGATCATAACATTCTACTTAAATTTCTTGGTAAAATCCTGGTGAACCCTTGGTTAAACCCTGTGGATAATGTTCTTATGAAAAACCTTTGATAGAACCCTTTTGATAAAATCCTATTGCGGTGAGAATCAGATATCAAGCTATTGATTAACTTGAATCACAAATCTTTTGAAATTCACCACCGATTTTTTTTATCCAAGGGAAAGGGAAAAGATCGTACAAAACCCTTAGTTGCAATGTAACAACAATGCTAAGAGATTTTAAGGTTCAGGGGTTGATTATACATAGGGAAGGTGTTATAATCCTAAGCATTTATAGTACTCTATAGAAACCTCTTGAATGTATTTGTGTTATTGTCTGCTATTGCTTTGAAATGTATTGTGTTTGGGTTTTATTGGTGAGGATTTGAACCTAAGGGCTTATCACTAAGTATGCTCGCCAAAACTTTGCAGTCTTGTGCCTATATATCCTTACAAGGATGGAATCAAAGCATTTGTAGTTCACCTAAAAAAGGGTGGAGAACACTTGATTATGATCAAGGTTCCAAGGGGAAGGTAAGTGTTATAGCCTTAACACTTATATGACTCTAACAAAGTTAAAAGAGTTGTAAATTATACCCTAAGTCTAAGTTGTAAGACATAATGACTCTAACAAGGTCATGAGGAAAGTTGGTATTGCTAAACTACCTATGACATTAAGTCAATGGAGTATTCTTTCCCTTGGATTTTGGAAACAAGAGGCAACAAAAGAGGATGAAAGCTAACAAGCTAACATCACTTGGGGAATAACTTGACAAAGTTAAAAGTAAACATGAACAATATGGATGAGATGAATAAGGATGATATTCAAACATGATATCAATTTTAAGTAACAAAGGGTAACATTCAAACATGATGTTTAATCAAGGAATCATATGAGGCATGGTAAAGTTCAAATGCACATGGTAATGACCAAAGCACAAAGGTAGATGTGACAACATCTAAAACAAGGACTTGACAAAGTCACAAAAGATCAAGGTAACAACCATGAACAACATTCAAGACTTAATGAAGTTACAAATACACATGGTAACAACCAAGGTGAACACATACAAGCAAGGATGTTACAACACCTACGCATACATGAGACATAGTTCTAACAAGACTAAAGCATCATAGATGTAAACAAGAATTCAAATCAAACATGGATATAGCAATATCAACTTGGTATCATGCATGACAAGTTCAAGTATAAAACTAGGGTAAGTATGGATTAGGGTTTACTAACACCACTTAATCATGAATACAAGACAAACATGGACAAGTTGTAACAACACTTAATCATGAATACAATTTAAACATTCAAACATGGATAAGTCATCACAACACTTAAACATGGATACAAGTTTCAAGTCTAAACAAGCATGGATATGAATATCAACATGGATAAGATTAATCAACATGAATAGATTAAAGTATGGTTCAAACATGACATATACAAGCTAAGGAATCAAATTTAGACATGGTTTAACATAAATACCCCTTAATCATGAAAACAAGTTTAAGATGTTCAAGACACGTAAAGGTAACATCCAAGGCATACTTTAGAAAAGGAACATGTTCATAACAATAACATGTAAGTGTAGGATGCAAGCACATAATGTATGACATGTGAACATACATATAGATGACAAGATATAGTTTAAACATCACTTAATCATGAAAACAAGTTAAGACATTACTTGAACATTTAATCATGAAAACAAGTTAAACATATTTAGGACAAATTAGTAACAACCAAGCATACATGTTATGGGTTCAATCATGGTCTCAAACAAGATGAAAACATCACAAAAACTTTGATATACAAGCATGTATACAAAGTCATATTAAGACAAAAACTCAAGTGTTTATGAACATAATCATGATACAATCCACACAAGGGCACATATGCATATCAAGGTTCAAATAAGTCATGGAAGAAAGTCATATATCAAGGACAAAATGACCAAGTAAGAACTCATGGTATAGTCAAAGTTTCAACACACACTTAACATGTAAACATACACAAAAAATGTGTCAAGCACAAGTCAAAACAAAGATACGAAAGTTAACAACATCACACAAGGTCTACACAAAGTATATGAGGTTCCTACAAGTCATTGTGGACAAAGAAAAGCCAAGGATCAACCAAAGTATTCAAAAGAAACCTTAAGAAACCCTAAAAAAGTCACTCACTTCGAACAAGTATAAGTGAAAGAAAAATAAATATTTTTATGAATTTCTTTTTACAAACAAAAAATAGACATTTTCATGAACAAATGGCAAAACGAATGGGTCCAAAAGCCATTGGGAACACAAAGTTATGATGCTTTGATTTTGTGAAGAAAAACAAGAAAACAAGTGTTAAAAAATAGGGAAAGTAGTCCTGGTGGAACTTAAAGATGCACCCTGGTGGGCTGGTTAAAACACTTACCAACTGGGCCAAGTAGTTGTCTTGAACAAAACGCGCGCAGGTTTAGTATTATTTGAAAACAAGTTGCAAAACTCTGAAATAAAAAAGAAATAAAAGGAACTGGGGCGAGGGGGATTCGAACCCCAGCTCCTTAAGTCATAACATCATCAAAAAAGCTCGCTTCTGCCACTGGGGTGGCTGTTACATTCGGTCATAGGATGGAAACACAAAAACATAAGGGAAAACAAGTCCCAAAGAACAAAAAGGCGCCATGGCCTTCTTGTTGCAGCTGAACATCATCATCTTCATATTTTTGCAAAACCAAACCTATCTCACTGAATACTCCATGAAATGCAATGAAACAAAAATGAAACTTTCGTGTTTTTTGACAAGGAATTCAGCGGTATAACTCAAATAAACTAATTTTGCTTCTAACTAAAAACACGATACCAAACCCTCAAGAAGCTTAAACTTGCATTTTTAATGGTACAATCATATACATTAATGATAAATGACAACTACTGAATGGAAAACAACATAAACATCATAACAAACAAATTTGTAGTTCAATGTGCATCAAAATATGGCATGGTTCATTGAGTTCAAGATTGTAGAGAACTTACCTCTTGAAGCCAAAACTTGAAATTTCACAAGAGCTGTTACAGATTTGGAATGATGGTAAGGATAACTTCCTTAGACCTCTTCGGAACCTTTTGAATGCTTAGGAACACTTGGAATCACTTCAAGCCAGTTACACCTTCCTTCTTGCAAAAATGAGAAAAATGCAAAACTGGAACTTCAAGTAAATGATGTTACAACTACAAACCAAGGCTTGGAACAACTTAGGGGGGGTGATTTATGGAAGGTATTTGGTTGATGAAGGTGATTGGAAATGGTCAGAATAGGGACTTGGCATGGAAAATGCAGATAGTCAACAAAGATTGGTTTTGAAGGTTGACTTTCTGTTCTTGCAGGTTTTGGTTGAAGATGAAGGTTTGGACACCTTCAAAATGTGTTTTGTGGTGTGTTAGGATAGTTGGTTTGGTGGTTTTGTGGCTGTGATAGGTTTTGGCAAAGTTTGTGCAATATGGTATTTTTTGGCAAAAGGTAGGTTTAATGCAAGAAGCTGAGTTTGAGAGGTTTTCTGGATGTTTTTCTCTGGTTTTTGTTGTGTGTTTGAGGCATGAAGTAAGCCTCTATTTATAGGGAGAGGGTGGAGATCATCTTGGTGCAGAATTACCAAGTGGAAGTTCATTTGGCTTGGTTAGAATCCAAGGGATGGTTGGTTTGATTTTTATGGTTCCAAGACAAGTACAAGGCCTTTTCAAAAGATGTTGTAGAGTGTAAACATGTTGCTTCTGAGTTCTAGAAAGGTTTGGTGTAGAAGGAAACAAGTATGGGCTCAAGACAATTTGACTTTGGTTAAAGCCACTTTATCAAAATAGAAGTGTGACCTTTCTTCCGAAAATGGCATAATCTTGTGAACAATGCCTTAATCACTTGTGTAATGCACTTAGGATCTGTGTAAACACTCAATTATGTGAAAATTTAGAAGCACCAAGGTCTGCATTATGAGATTGAGTAGGTTTTGTAGGATTTGCTCAAAGTTGTGACATGAAAAATGACCTAAAATTCAAGTATGGAGGGCGAACTTTCTCTCTTCGAAACTCATAGCTCAAAAATGGTATCAATAAGTTCTTGTACTTTTTAGAAAGCCCCAAACATGCTCTACAACTTTCATGTTTTAAGAATTTCTTTATTCTTAATGGATCATGATGAAAACTGGCACTCAAGTTTGGCACTTTTAGAAGTTAAAAACTGTCTTGAAATTTTTCTAAGTGTGGAACTTTTCATCACTCACTTGATGGCTTCATAACTCAAAATCCTTTCACTTTTTGGAGATTAACCCTCATTGACAAAGTTGTAGTATATTGTGAGGGCTTCGACTTGATATTTGGAACACAAAAAATGGTTGTCTAGATTGAAAGTTATGACCTTCCAAAGTTGGTACCAAATTTAGGGATTTTTACAACACTTAGAAAAAAATAACTTTCTTCCACCTTACCCCTTTTGCAAGAAACCTTCAAATTCCTGTATTTTCAGGATTAATCTCATTGATCAAACATGTTTCCATGGAATTTAGCTTGAAGACTTCAATTTTGACCATACATCTCAAAAGTCAAAGAGTTGACTTTGCAGTCAAAGGCTTGTGTATCAGATGAAATTAACTGTGTGATCTTCAATTATATTGAACTCTTGAGTCTTTTAAACATCATGGATGGGCTCCAAGTATGTATTTGAGTATCTTGAATCATGTCCCAAGGCTTGAGATCATGTCTTGATCAAAAGTCAAAGGCACAGTTGACTTTGTCTGATGAAAACCCTAATTTAGGGTTAGATGAAATTGAGTCTTGATGAACTTGTAAAAGACCAATTTGCACTTGGTCTTTGATGGAGAGAGGTATCTTGAGTGTATGCACACTTGGTAGGTTGATGACCAATCCAAGACATTGACTAATCAAATAAAGATCCTCTTGATTCTCTTGGTTCAAAACCCTAATTCACAGATGAAACAAAACAAAGAACATTTGTACAAGGTTAGGTTAGCAATGCAATGCATGATATTCCTAGAATGATGATAAAATCTAGGGTCAAAATTTGGGGTATGATCGTTGCCCCTATTTAAATTGCTTTACTGGATGGCATGAGTGGTGGCAACCCTCATGGAATTAAAGTGAAAGGTATTTAAATATAGAAATAACTGGAAATTTTGCCCCTAGATGCAATGGTATGCTATGATACGGACAAAACTAACTCTCTTTTTTCTAATTGACTGGGGATATGATATGAAGATGCGATGAAAACTAGTATGATGATTCATGATGAATGACAAACATGCTACATGGAGAGTGTTGATGACAATGAGTAAAGACTCGCTGGGGATAACATATGTTGGGGATAAATAAGACAACACTAGGGATATTCAAAGTGATTGATCAACAGGTTCAGACATGATCGGGTGCTACTGAGAATTTCAAACAAGAGCAATACCTTCTTATAAGAGATTAACGACAAGATGGAATCCTCATAGGAAACATAACAGAATAAGATCCTCATAACAATAGGATTAGGCAAACAAAGATCCTCATAACAATAGGATTGAACAATAAGAACCCTCATAACGATAGGATGAGCAACAAAATCCTCATAACAATAGGAGATAAAACAAATCTCCTCATAACAATAGGAGACAAAATAGATTCTTATAACAATAGAATCAATAAAATAGGATCCTCATAACGATAAGATTGGAAGACGAGATCCTTATAGCAATAAGATTAACGGGAAGGAATCCTCATAACAATAGGATACAAAGGCAGATAAAATCCTCATAATAATAGGATTATGTTAACAATTTCCTCATAACAATAGGATTATGTTAACAATTCCCTCATAACAATAGGAATGACAGACAAAAGGTAGGATCCTCATAACAATAGGATTATCGAGCATGATAAGATCCTTATAACCATAGGATCAACAACGCATGCTATTGGATTTTTCAAACATCCAATCTTCTGGAAATTCCTTAAAGCGAAGAGTTCAAACATGATCTTCAGGAACCATCAGAAAAGTACAGGGTAATTAAACTCTTCTGTACGTGCCAAATTAATTGGACTTAGCTTTCAATGGATTGGTTCTAGTAACAACTAGACTTCAAGGGAATATTGGTGATAACCAAAACAACTACCAATGACAATTGAATTTCAGGCAGACTTACTGGGGAAAGAAATATTGGTAACAAACAATGCTTCAAGACACCAAGAATAAAAAGATTCGTGAACGCAAGTGACAACTGGGGAAAAGACTTTGGTGATGACCTGGGGAATATATTTAATAACCACGAAGCACTAGTGGTAATGAATGATCATGGCATGTAAATGTTGACTCCTGGAGAGACAAAAATTTTGTGGGGAAACTTTCACGGGGAAATTAATTCTCAACATCAGTAACTCAAACAAAATGCCATAGGATGGACACTAGGGAAGCATCCTCAAACTTGATGGTCACATTTAATAAATGGATCAATCCAAGAGTGTTATCGGTTCAGACTTCAGTGGGGACTTTTAGTTGCAAATGGTATGACAATGCTTTTGCAACCTTGAGATTTCTTGGGGATACCTAGGATTTCCTTTTTATCCTCCTATATGTCAAAGATATTTTATGTTTTATCAAGATGTTTTCAAAACATTTTGTTTTCAAAAACCTTTTTATTTTCAAAATTCATCATTAATAAACAAGTGAAATTTTGCATAACAAGAAAAGAGAAAAAACATAAATGACAACAAATGACTGGAAAAGTTTATATTTTATTCAAGAATGGTAGCTTGCAAATGGCAAAAGATCCATGGAATATTACAAATTTTAAAAATGGCAATAGGGAAAGGTTTACATTGAATCCAACAACTACTACAATCCCTAATAAGTAAGATGCCCCAGATTCTTGCTTCCGACGAGAGCGATTGGATTGATCTTCTGCTGATTCTTCAGTATTGGTAAACAATATCTGATACAATCAAATGCCTTTTGTCCCTAACTTATGCCTAGATTGCCCTTTCGGGGTTTCAATCCACCTGGACGCTTATTCTTGCCTAAGCCGCCCTTTCGGGTTTTCAACTTAGCGAGCTCATCATTTTTTTATTTTATCCCTAACATTTTCCCAGATCTCCTTCATAGGTTTAGATCCATCGGGATACCCATTATCACCTAAGTCACCATTTCTGGTTTTCGACCTAGCGGGTTTTATTTAGGCATAATATTTTTTGACTGCATCGGAGTTTATGGGATGTGCAAGTTGTTCACCATCCATTGGTGTGAGAATTAGCGATCCTTCTGAGAATACTGTCTTCATAACAAATGGGACTTCATAGTTGGGGGCCCATTTCCCTCGGGCATCTTTTTGTGATGGCAAGATTTTATTGAGTACCTGATCTCCCTCTTTGAATTCACGCAGGCGAAGCTTCTTGTCGAATGCTCTCTTAAGCCTCTTTTGGTATAACTGCCCATGGCATATGGTTGTCATCCATTTTTCATCGATGAGGTTCAACTCGTCATATCTGCTTCAAATCTACTTTGCCTCTTCTAACTTGGTTTCCATCAGGATTCTCAAGGATGGTATCTCCACTTCCATTGGGAGAACTGCTTCCATGCCATACAGTAAGGAGAATGGGGTTACCCCTGTTGAAGTGTGAACTGAGGTACGGTATCCATGCAAAGCGAAGGGTAGCATTTCATGCCAATCCTTGTAAGTCTTAACCATCTTTTGCAGGATTTTCTTAATGTTTTTATTGGTGGCTTCAACAACCCCATTTATTTTAGGACGGTAAGGTGAAGAATTGTGGTGCTCAATCTTGAAGGATTCACACAATTCTTTCATAGTTCTATTGTTCAAATTAGTTCCATTATCTGTGATAATTTTGCTTGGAATTCCGTAACGACAGATAATTTCCTTCTTGATGAAGCGAGCAACCACATGCTTTGACACATTGGTGTAGGAAGCAACTTCTACCCATTTTGTGAAGTAGTCGTTGGCAACTAAGATAAACAATGGTCGTTAGAAGCCTTAGGCACGATTGCTCCAATCATATATATGCCCACATAGAGAAAGGCCACGGCGAAGATAAAACATTCAACATCGTTGGAGGCATGTGCATCTTATCAGCATAAATTTGGCATTTATGGCATTTTTTGTATTATTGGATATAATCAGATTCCATGGTTAACCAGTAATACCCATCTCTCAAAATATTTTTGGACATAGCATGACCATTGGCATGAGTTCCAAATGATCCCTGTCATACCCCAAATTTTGACCCTAGATTTCATCATCATTCTAGGAGCATCTCACATTGCATTGCTAACCCTAACCTTGTACAAGTTGCTTTTTGTATGTTTCATCTGTGAATTAGGGTTTTGAATCAAGAGAATCAAGGGAATCAAAAGGATCTTCACATGACCAGCCAATGTTTTGGATTGATCATTAACCTACCAAGTGTGCATACACTCAAAATGCCTCTCTCCACCAAGAATCAAGTGGTCTCATTACATGTTCATTGAGGCTTAACTTCATCTGACCCCAAATTAGGGTTTTATCTGACAAAGTCAATTGTGCCTTTGACTTTTGATCAAGACATGACCTCAAGCCTTAGGACATGATTCAAGATGTTCAAATACATCCTTGGAGTCCATCCATGATATTTAAATGACTTAAGAACTCAAGATCATTGAAGATCACATAGTCAATTTCATCTGATACGCAAGCTTTTAACTACAAAGTCAACTCTTTGACTTTTGGGTTTTTTTATCAAAATTGAAGTCCTCAAGTTAAATTTCATGAAAACATGTTTGATCATTGAATTTTATCATGAAAAATCAAGAATTTCGAGGTTTCTTGCAAAAGGGGCAAAGTGGAAGAAGTTGAAATTTTTAGAAAAACCCTAATTTTGTGCCAACTTTGAAAGGTCATAACTTTCAATCTAGACCACCATTTTTTGTGTTCCAAAGATTAAATTGAATCCCTCACAACATACTACAACTTTGTCAATTAGGGTCAATCTTCAAAAAGTACATGGATTTTGAGTTATGAGGCCATCAAGTTAGTGAAAATCTTTCCACACTTAGAAAATTTTTCAAGACAATTTGCTTCCCCAAAGTACCAAAATTTGGGGCCAGTTTTCACTATGAGCCATTGAGAATCAAGAAATTCTTCAAACATGAAAGTTGTATATAATGTTTGGGGATTTTAAAAAAGTACAAGAACTCATCCATAGCATTTTTGAGCTAGGATTTCGAAGAGGGAAAGTTGGCCCTCCGTACTTGAAGTTTTGGTCTTTTTCATGTCAAATGCAAGTGGCAAAATCAAACTAAATCTGCAAATCCCTTGATTGCAGGTCTTGAGACTTGCAAATCCATCCATAATCAGAAGGTTGTACAAGAATTAGAGGCATTACACATTGAATTAAGACATTAACCAAGTGATTATGCCATTTTTGGAAGAAAGTTCACAATGCCATTTTGGAAAAGTGACTTTAATCACAAAGTCAAATTGTCTTGAGCTTCTAACATATTGCTTCTGCAGAAACCTCTTTCTTTTCACAAAAGAAAAGCCTCTAAATCACTCAAAAACTCTAAAGGAGTTGGTACTAGCATTGAAACTCAAAACTCCATCAATTGCCAAGTTACATTTCAACCAAACCAAGAGAAGCACACGTTAGAATTCTGTAGCATATTGAGCCTCACTCTTTCCCTATAAATAGAGGTTATTTCAAGCCTAAAAAACAAAACAAAAACCAGAGCAAACATCCCTCAAACCTCCCAAACTCAGCTTCTTGCATTCAAACTTCACTTTTGCCACAAAAGTGCCATTTTGCACAAACACAACCAGGTTCACTTCCACAGCTCAAACCATCAATCCAGTGGTTCATCTTTTTTTAGGTGGGGGTGATACAATGGATGTATCACCACCCCAGTGGTTCTTGGCCTGCGAGTGTTTGTATGTTTGAGTGTAAGAACTGGGGTTCGAATCCCCCTCGCCCCAGTTCTTTTTATTTCTTTTCATTTTTGACTGACTTTCATATATTATGTTATGATTCCATTGTATGTCACACACGCGCAGTACCTCAGTTGGTAATATTTTGAGATATAAGTTCAGTAGCGTGGGTTCAAATCCCATTAGGACCATTTCCTATTTTTATCACTATTTTTCTCATTTCCTTTCTGTCGCTCCTGAGATTTTCATCCAAGTACAAACGCGAAAGTGGCAAGGAAACAGAGTCGCCAGTAATGTGTATTTATCCCAAGAGAGGGAAAGGAAACACTGCATAAACCTGGGGGGAAGGAAAAGAGCATGGTCTTGCGACCAAGAGAACTGGGTTCTAGAGTCGGTTACGCGAGAGAAAGGTATTAGCACCCCCCTCACGTCCATCATACCCGATGGGATCCACGCTTGCTGTTTCGATAAAAGGGTGTCGTCGTCTGGAGCTCCGCTGCTACTGGAAACGGGAAGGAACAGGTACAGGAAAGAAAGAAGAAACGAGGAAGAAAAGAAAAAGAAGTGACTCGATAGGGCATTACCGTTGTCCTAGGCCTACGTATTCCCTCAGTGCAATGGGAAAGTCAGAGTCAACGTAGTTCGACGGACTATGGGGAAAAGTTGCTCGTCGAGATATCGCATCTCGTGCCTATGTATCTTTAATCAGACGAGAAAGAAAAATCAGAGCAAACGTAGTTCGGCTCAACAAGGGTTGCTTTGTTTGTGTTTTTTAATGGAAACATCAGAGTGCGCGTCCCAGCAGTTAGGTGTTGCAGATCGTTGTATGGAGACTTAGGCGTTACCTATTTGCGGTAGAACGGACATGATGAGTCCTTAAGGAATAGAATGAAGGAGATGAGAAGAAAATTTGTTTTTTTGTCTTTTAAGAAGTGTTTTGATTATTAGTGTGTTTACAACGCATATTGTATTTAAGTCCTTCACGTAGGATCGAATGCCTCGCATATCGACCCAAGATAGGACGTATGCTAAACATTCTAAGAAAGTGAGAGAAGACCCCTCACTATCTTATTCTGACATGAAAGGCTCAAATGCAATATATGTTATGCCTTTATTAAGTGTTTTTTGCTTTTGTTTTGAGATGAGAAGAAGAGAGACTCAAATGGTTGAGAAAGCTAAAATCTAATGAGGGAGACTAAGACTCAAACCCTAAAGTTATCATACATGGATGTCCCTAATGGTTAAGTGTGGTTTGGAAACCTAAGTCTAAAAGAGAAGAAAAGTGAGTTCTAACTTACTTCAAAGGTTGAAGTTAAGTTAAGAACTCAAAGGGAATGAAAGCAATTGAACAAAGAAAGCATAAGATGCTTATCAAAATCACAATTTGAAAGCTTAAAAAGATAAGAGAAAAGAAGTTGTATGTGGGTGCACCCCCACACACTTGACTTACCATAATCCCCTGAAAATGTTAGCAAAACCATTTACAAGTAAAGAAATAAAGAAAGGATAACAAGTAGAGATCAAACAAGTTAGGAACTTAAAGAATAAAGGTCCTAAAGGTTGAAAAGAACTCAAGGTCAGAACCTAAACCATAAGAATGTTCTTTATGGTTAAGAGATTAAACACCAACAAACTTTGCATAAACAATGTTTTAACCATCCAAGAAATTGCACCATGAAATTAGTTGATGAAACATGAATAAAAATGCAAGATGAACATGTATTTATGCTTAATGAAATGCCAAGGTCAGAAGCATACATCATATTATAATGCATATGGATGTATATGAAAAATCATACAAGTCATGGATGAAATGATTCAAGTAGAAGAACATAGATGAAGAAGAAATGAAAAGGAGAGAACCAAATTTCAATTAGATGCACAAATTTACATGTTAAAGATGCATAACATATGAAATGGGTATGAATGCATATGGACCAGTAGCATACAATTAATGATATGTAAATGACATGAATGAAATGGCATACTCAATAGAAACACAAATCATATAGAGCACAAGAAGAAATTAGATGTGGAATTAGGACAAAAATGCAAGTTAAAATGCATAAACACATATCAAAGGTAAACACAAATCTAAATGACCTATAAGTGAACCTAGAAGGACCTATAATCCTCTAGAAAAACCCTATAATCTCACACAAAGCAAGCAAGACAAGATGGCACAAGTGCCTCATCAAAATCATGTTAGATGGAAGTAGAATAACATGCACAAATGTTGCTTCAAATACAAAGTATCAAACAATTACCAAACCACATGGACCAAAATATGAACATAGGTTTCAACTAACCTAAGTCAGGGGCTAAGAATGTATCAAAACTCATGGCAAAACTCAAAAGGAAACATGATCAAAAGGTATCACAAAGTCTTATTGAGACACATCAAAAGAAAGCTCACATATGCACATCAAAACATAAGATAAAATGACTTTAAAAATAAAATGAAAATGTTTTTAGATGCTTTCAGATATTATTTAACAAATGCAAAAAATAATGAATGCAAAAGAGTATGTGAGTTAAGATAAATAAAATGGGAAAGGTCAAGTATCAATGAAGAACATCACTTAAAATGAAATTAAAAAGGAATTCTGAAAATATAAGCAAAAAATACTAAAATCAGAATTAAAAATTATAGAAAATTAGTTTAATGTGTCAAGATGGTTGGTGAATTTATTTGTAATTTTTAGAGTTGAATTAATATTTTTAATAAAATAAAATCAAACAATATAGAAAAAGAAAATAAAAAAGTAAAAGAAAAGGAGTAGGGGGTGCAGCGTGAGTAAAATGTTAGTTCAAAAAGGGAATTGGGCTTAACGTGTGGTGTGTAAAAAGCAATTCAAGAACCCAGTCCAAATGCACGCGTGTGTGTGTGGCGAAGGTGTACCTCAGTCAAACACGTTGACTCAACCATGTGCGTTGGATTAATTCCATGATGATCAAGCACGTAAAGCATACAAGATGAGTGGACCAGATTTAAGGCACACGATAACAATCATGAGGCACATATACACAAGTGTTCAGATCACAACAACAATGCACGTGAGATGCACATGGTCGTTAATGCGTTGGCATGCGTATGAGCGTTGAATCAAAGTCTATCAGACAGATGTGGTTTAAACTGTAGGTAAAACCCTAAACGAGCCTCATCGGCCGGAGAATGACCTCTGGTCATCTTCTCCGGCCATCTCCGTCACCTGCAAATCCTCCAAATCTCCAGAAAATCATAAATCAAACACCATTCGAAAGAGGAACTGACACACATCACGAATCTAACGTTGAAATCACCAAACCATGCACACACGACAAGAAACGATCACAAACATTTTGCCTTAAGTTTAGATCTACACCTCTAAGAGGTCTATCAACTAGCCAGAATTGTCACATTGCTTCTAGTAAGCTATAATCAACAAGAAACAAGCTATAATCAGTTATTTAATGCAAGGAAAAGTTGAGAAATAGGAACCTGAAACTTGAAGAACTCTTGAATCTACAAGAATACCAGAGAGGAGAACTTGATCTTGATCTTTCTAAGAGCAAAATAAATGCTCTAAAGCTTCGAATCTTGATGAAAGCATAGAGAAAATCAAATCTAAAGTGAGATTGCGCTTGATGAATTCATCTTGTTTCAGCTTATTCTTGACCAATAATGAACACTTGATGATGATGATGATGAAATGAAGAAGAAATCGTGTAATTAGAGAGAGCTCGGAGAGAATGTTCAGAGAGAGAAAATGAGAGTGATTGGTGAAATTTGTGAAATGAATTAAGCTCCCCAATTCTGTGAGCAGTGGAGCTTATATAGTTGTGGTTAGTTGTTAACTATTGTAGTTAACAGTTGGAAATGTAGTTAACTGAGTTGGTTAAGTGAGTTTGAGTTAACTAATTGAGTGAGATTTGTTATGCACGAGTTGGAAGGTTTGGATATGGTGATGAGGGAGCATGCTAGTTTATGGTGAGGGTGATGAAGTGAGAGGTGGTGATGTATGTGCTGCTGCAGCCAGACTTGCACAGCAAGTTTTGTTTATTCCTTTTTGGTGCATGATAGCATGGCATGTACATGATGTGTAAGAGAATGTCTGGCCAAATGAAGTAAAGAGTGGACTGGTATAAAGTGTTTGATGTATGCTTGTGAACTAAATCAATAACAACAATGTCATGACATTCCAATTTTGGCAGCATGATATCCATGAAACAATGGATGTTTAGGGAAGGAATTCTCTCTATGTAGTACATGAAATGGGATGCTCTTTGTGGCTATGGAAAGATGGTACATCATAGAACAATGTTGATGTTTGAATCCAAGTGAAACAATGCCTCTAAAGTAGTAAAAAATGACACTAAAGTCACTTGCTTGTGGCTGAAGTTTTGGCAAGGCAAGCCTGCATGCACGCCTAGTTCATGGGCCTATGACATTCAGTGTGAAACCTCTATGTTTGGACCATCATAACTCTTTATCCTTTGATCAAATGAAAAATCTCCAAACATGAAAGTTGTAGAGGGGGTGGAGATGAACAACTTTCATGTTGGAAAGTTTTTCATTTGAAGCTTCCTTGATAGAGAAAATTAGCCTGACATTTGGTCCACCACCTGTTTGATGAAATTATGGCCTAGAGGCCTGAACTTGCCTTGCCATGACTTGGAATTTTCCTTGATTTTACCAAACTTTGATTGATCATAACTCCCTCAATTTTGATCCAATGGAAGAGTTCTTGGTATTGATTTGAAACTTGAAATGTGATATTTAATTGACTCAACTTGGGCCTGAAGTTTGAAGCTTTTATCTTGGAGAAAGAATCCCTTAAAGTGTAGTGCAAAATGGTCCAAAACTTGCCATTTTTAGAAACCCTAAGTTTCTAAAAATGGAAACTTTGTACAATTCTTGATTTTTGATGATTCCTCCATCATTTCTTGATCAAATTTTGTCCAATGAACATATGTAACTTGAATTTCATGAATTTGACCTTAAAAGTCAGGAGTTGACTTTTTTCACTGCACAGTTGACTTTTCCCCCCAATTTCTTGATTCTCAAGCAACTGGCCAATTGAACCTCTTCTGAAATGAACCAATGGGCAATCTTCCATCCTTAGATACTTGACATCATGTAGAAAACATTGAGATCAAGTTTGAACCAAAATTTCATCAGGAGACTGCTTGAATCCAAAACCCTAATTTTGACTGCTTTTGGTAGGAGGTGATGAACTGCTCAATATTCTTGATGAATTCCCATCTTCCAATGACTTGTGGGATCAAAGTGAGATGATATATGATATAAGAAACCTTTGAGGCTTGCTAGGAGACCCTTGAATCTTGCTCTCTTGCTTTGAAAATCAATGCTCTGAAGGCCACTGATCACATGCCCTATGCTGAATGCAAAGATGAATGCTTTATTTTTCTATGCTTGAATGGAATGCAATGCAATGAAAGTATATGTTAAATGATATGAAAAATGAGAGGGTAAATTTTGGGGTGTTACAGCTGCCCCTATTCAATCACTGTAGACCTGAATGGATGATAGCGGTTGCTTTCAGAATTACAAGGTATGGAGAGATTGAATACCGAAAAAAATAACCAGAAAATTTGCACTCTGTGGAGAAGAAGGAAAGGGATATAACCCAACCAAATGAACTCCGCTTGAATAGAACTATGATGATAACCATACTGCTGGAGAGATGTCTTTTGAACGACGCCATACGACTACTGGCTTGCCATACTGCCGGTGGGCTTTAACAATGTCTTTTAAACGACGCCAGACGACTACTGGCTTGCCACGCTCCCGGTGGGCTTTAACAATGTCTTTTGAACGACGCCAGACGACTAGTGGCTTGGCATGCTGCCGGTGGGCTTTAAGAATGTCTTTTGGGATGACGCCAGACGACTACTGGCTTGCCACGCTGCCGGTGGGCTTTAAGAATGTCTTTTGAGATGGCGCCAGACGACTACTGGCTTGCCACGCTGCCGGTGGGCTTTAAGAATGTCTTTTGGGACAACGCCAGACAACTACTAGCTTGGCACGCTGCTGGTGGGCTTTAAGAATGTCTTTTGGGATGACGCCAGACGACTACTGGCTTGCCACGCTGCCGGTGGGCTTTAATAATGTCTTTTGGGACAACGCCAGATGACTACTGGCTTGCCACGCTGCCGGTGGGATTTAAGAATGTCTTTTGGGACGACGCCAGACGACTACTAGCTTGCCACGTTGTCGGTGGGCTTTAACTGGATTATGCTCTGCATACATATCATACATCTCTGCTGACTCTGCTGAGGAACAATGGTCAATGATGTAACCTCAGAGACCCTGAAAGGATGATATCTCTGCTGGAGAATGAATGAATAATCCATCTGCTTCGAATTATCACGCTTGCCAAAAATAAATTGGACTTTGAGATACGGGGAAGTGATGACTCCGCTAGGACTTATCTCATCTGTCTGGGGAGGAATTCTGGTCATAGCAACTCCGCTGGGGATGAGAATTTTTTGAATGACGTTCTGCTGAGGAAAAAAAATTATTAAAACTCTGCTTGGCGATCTATCAACCTGAGATCCTTTGCGGGGATAATCAACTTTCTGACTCGGCTGGGGAAAGAATACACTAACACTCTGCTGAGAAAAAGATTATGTTGATCTGCTAAACCCCTGCGGGGAGAAAGAACAACTCAGCTGAGGAGTATTACTGACAAGATTCAATGATGAACTCTATAGGAATACAACTGCCAGAGATACAATCTTGCTAGGGATCGGAACTACCCCGATGGGGATAAGCGAATCCTGGTTGGAAGACGTTCCGTTGTGATATGCTGGGAAAGCATCCCTAGAGATCTGCTGGGAAAACACAAAGCAAATCCACGGTAATCTGTTGAGGAACAAAACTGTCGAGCTTAGGATAAGTGCCACAATGCCCCATGTTAGGCAAACCTTCTGTTTGACGACTCCACTGGGGATAATGAGTTTACAACAAGCTCTGTTGGGGAGAACCGCTTCAAAGCGTCTCATGTTGGGGAAGCCTCTTAAGAGAATTTTACAGAAGGCCGAGCATCTTCAAACACTCAGACAAATACTGAGACTTGAGCTAGTCGTATTAACTGGTAGATTACTCTACTGGGGATAATAGATCTGGAACACATCATATCATAGGGATTTCACGCTGCCCCATGCTTGGTAGGGTCACAAGCTCGCTTTTGCCCCAGGTTACATGACTGATCTGAAGAAATCGTCCTAAGAGGATTTTACAGAAGATTTGGCGTCTTCCAACTCCTGGACACTCACTAAATCTTGAACATTAGCTACAAGGTCTGCGAAGCAAATCTACTGGGGAATTTCCAACCGTTATCGACACAGAAAAGCTTGTAGCTGTTGGAATTACTGAATGAGAGAATCGACTTAATAAGATACAACGATACCCAGTTGAAATTAATTCACCGATATCGAATCGTCGTACACGACTGTCGACCGAATGATGAACTCAATCAGTAAATGTTGTGACAAAAGGGTGACATGTGAACCCTTCCCTGAACAGGAGTGCCCCGACATTCTGCATGGGGATAAGTGATTACTTGTTTGGAAGAAACGAGCCATGATCTCAGAAAGGCTTCAATATTGTTTTTGAACCTAATATGAGGCTGCTACCTGCAAGCAAAGGATATACAAACATATGTCCAGGGGATTGCATGGTTTGAATCCACCATTCAGAGTTAATCAACATTCAAAGCAATTTTAAATGTTTTCCCTGTGAATGTTATTCTAAAGCCCCAATGTTTTCAACAATGCAATGTTTTTTATCAAAAATTCGGACGTTTTTGCAAACAAAACAGTAAAATGAAAACAAATAAGAAGCTTTTTGACTGAATAATCAACTTTATTGATTGAAATGCCCAGAATAGGCAAGTACATCAGGAAGCAATCCCTAGAAAGAGGTGATCGCTAAAAATTGAGAAAAGAAACTATCCTAATGGCAATATGAAAACGGCGTTTCACTGAGTTTCAATTCTGCTATGACCAGTATGTCTTCAAGACTTTTCGATTATCTTCACTTTCTGAGGAGAATGATTGGACCGATTCCTACCCTTTGGAGATTGCCAGTTTGAGTGAAACGATGAGGCAGTACAAATGACTCAGATCGCAGTCTTCGCTTAATCCCTCTTTTGCGTGGACTGCCCTTTTCGGGTTTTCAATCCACCGGGATACCCTTTCTTGCCTAAGTTGTCCTTGCGGATTTTCAACTCACCGGGTGTACAATTTTTTTATTTTTATATCCCTAATTTTTGCCCGAACCTTTTATTTTGTTTTTATGGTTCGTCGGGATGCCCTTTTTTGCCTGGACTTTTCTTTTTCCTGTCCAGCGGGTCTCTTTATGCGAAGTATTTTTTGACTGCGTCTGAGTTGACAGTGGATGGAAAATCTTCACCATCCATGGTTGCAAGCATTAAGGCTCCTCCGGAGAAAACCTTTTTAACCACGAATGGACATTCATAATTTGGTGTCCATTTTCCCCTGTGATCTGTGTTTGGAGGAAGGATCTTTCTAAGTACCAATTCACCAACTTGATACTTCCGAGGTCGCACTTTTTGATCAAACGCTCGCTTCATTCTTCTCTGGTACAATTGACCATGGCAAATAGCTGCTAGTCTCTTTTCCTCAAATAAGCTCAGCGTATTGAATTGGGTGCGAACCCATTCTGCCTCGTTCTGGCTACCACCTGCTTGGTGACATTAGCATAAGACGCTGCTTCCACCCATTTGGTAAAGTAATCAATAGCGTCCAAAATGAAGCGATGGCCGTTGGAAGCAGTTGGCTCAATCTTTCTGATCATATCAATGCCCCACATTGCAAAGGGACAAGGAGAAGACATGACATTCAACGGATTCGGAGGTACATGCACTTTATCCGCATAAATCTGACATTTGTGGCATTTGCGGGCGTATGAACAACAGTCTGCATCCATAGTCATCCAATAATACCCTGATCTCAACAATTTCTTTGCCATTGCATATCCTTCGGCATGGGTACCGAAAGATCCTTCGTGCACTTCTTGCATCAACATGTTTGCTTCGTGTCTATCTACGCATCTGAGCAAAACCATGTCGAAGTTTCGTTTGTACAACACATCCTCATTCAGGAAGAAACTACCAGCCAACCTCCTCAGAGTCTTTTTATCATTGGTAGATGCCCCAGGCGGGTATTCTTGACTCTTCAAGAAGCATTTGATATCATGAAACCACGGCTTGCCATCAGACACTGCGTCAACGGCAAATACATGTGCAGGCCTGTCAAGGCGAGACACCTCAATCTTGGGTGCATGGTTCCACCTTTGCACTTTGATCATAGAAGACAATGTGGCCAAGGCATCAGCAAACTTATTCTCATCTCGAGGAATATGGTACAGCTTCACTGTTGTAAAGAAAGTCAACAACCTCCTCGCATAGTCTCTGTAAGGAACCAAGCTTGGTTGATGTGTATGCCAATCTCCATTTATCTGATTGATCACCGAAGTTGAATCACCGAAGATATCGAGGATCTTAATTTGCAAATTAATCGCCTCCTCAATCCCCATTATACAAGCTTCATATTTTGCTTCATTGTTGGTGCATCTGAAAGTTACTCGGGCAGTGAAAGGCATATGAACACCTTCTGACGTGATAAGAACTGCTCCAACTCCGCACCATTCATGTTGACGGCCCCATCAAACATCAAACTCCCTTTGGATTCAGGGTCTGGCCCCTCCTCCGGGAGTGGTTCCTCGCAGTCTTTGACTTTGAGAAACATGATGTCCTCATCAGAGAAATCAAATTTCATGGGTTGGTAATCATCAATAGGTTGTTATGCAAGATAGTCTGACAAGATACTTCCTTTGATGGCTTTCTGAGAAGTATACTGGATATCATATTCAGTCAGCACCATCTACCAACGTGCAACCCGTCCGGTCAATGCTGGTTTCTCAAATATGTACTTGACAGGGTCCATTTTTGAAATTAACAAGGTTGTATGAGTGAGCATATATTTCCTCAATCGCTTAGCAGCCCATGCAAGTGCACAGCATGTCCTTTCAAGCATTGAGTATCGGGATTCAAAATCATTGAATTTCTTGCTTAAGTAGTAAATGGCGTGCTCCTTCTTACCGTCTCGTCATGTTGACCAAGAACACAACCCATGGATCCTTCAAGCACAGTCAAATACATGATCAATGGTCTCCCTGGAACTGAAGGCATGAGAATTGGAGGTTCCCGTAAATATTCTTTTATTTTCTCGAAAGCCCTTTGGCAATCGTCATTCCACCTGACCGCTTGTTCTTTTCTTAACAGCTTAAATATTGGTTCACAAGTGGCTGTGAGGTGAGATATGAACCGTGCAATGTAGTTCAATCTACCCAGGAAACCACGTACTTCTTTTTCTATTCTTGGTACAGGCATTTCTTGTATAGCTTTTATTTTGGCGGGATCAACCTCAATTCCTTTTTCGCTTACGATGAAACACAGCAATTAACCGGATCGTACTTCGAAAGTGCACTTGTTCGAATTCAGCCTGAGTCGAAACTTCCTCAACCTTTCAAACAGTTTCTGCAAATTGACCAGATGCTCTTCTTCTGTTCGAGACTTGGCAATCATATCATCCACATAACATTCAATCTCATTGTGAATCAAATCGTGGAATAGGGTTACCATAGCTCGCTGATATGTTTCCCCAGCGTTCTTCAACCCAAAAGGCACCACCTTGTAACAGAAGGTACTCCACGGGGTAATGAACGTTGTCTTCTCCAAGTCCTCCAGCGCCATCTTGATTTGATTATACCTGGAGAAACCATCCATGAAGAAGAATACGGAGAACTGGGCGGTGTTGTCAACCAGTACATCAATATGAGGTAAAGGAAAGTCATCATTTGGACTTGCTCTGTTTAGATCCCGTTAATCAACGTACATTCTGACTTTACCATCTTTCTTCGGCACAGGAAAAATATTTGCAACCCATGGTGGGTAATTGGTGACGGCCAGAAATCCCGCATCTAACTGTTTTTGTACCTCCTCCTTGATTTTGAGAGCCATTTCTGGTTTAGTTCTCCGGAGCTTTTGTTTGACAGGAGGACAACCCTCTTTCAATGGAAATCTATGCACAACAATGTCTGTATCTAACCCCGACATATCTTGATATGACCAAGCAAAGATGTCAACATATTCCCGCAGCATACTGATCAGTTCTTTCTTCACCTCGGCCTGTAGACTGGCTCCAATCTTAATTTCTTTCTTGGCGTTCTCGGACCCAATGTTGATAACCTCAATTATCTCTTGGTGAGGTTGAATGACCTTCTCCTCCTGCTTCACCAATCTGGCCAATTCCTCGAGAACTTCACAGTCTTCTTCATCCCCCTCTTCGGCTTGATAGATTGGATTATCAAAGTCATACTTGGCCATAGCAGAATCGTTATCAATGAAATCTGGGTGATTAAGTCTGCATGATTGGGGGTCATGCTTTATTTTAGAATGAGACTTTTTGAAAAAAGAAACAACAAAAATAAAACATTGCCATTTTATTGTTTTTCTGCAAAAATAAAAATGAAAAACAAGGCACACAAAATTTGAATCCAAAACGTCCTTTATTAATGATAAAAAAACCTTGCAAATGCAATTATGAGGCCCTACAAATGGATCTACACGCCTTGGGCAGAGCGCGAGATTTTAACATGCAACAAAGAAGAACAAAGAAAATTACTCTGCTTGAAGAGTAACTTAAACAATTTCTTCAACAGACTAATTGCAAAGCTCTTGACCCGGTACACACGAGCGCACCCATTTGTCGAGATCATAATCATTGTCGACTCCATCTTCACTTGCAGCGCACATTTGATTTGGATTAATGATTCCCCCGCTGTAGAAAGTAATCGGCCCCTTGCGCTCTGCTGCAGCAGCTTGATACGAGTTATAGCCTATACCGAACTTATCTTCCTTTGCAGAGACTTCAATCAATCTACCCCAGCCTTGGGCATTACCTGCTTTGACTACTTCCACTGCCTGTTTGTAAGAAGCAATAGAAGTACCCACCTGTTCTTCGCCCTGAGAAGATACCGCCTGTGAAGACGAATCACCAATATTGACTGCCTCAAATGCCTGACTCAGCATCTCATGGATCTCTCCATCCATTTCCACGTACTTAAAGGTAGACAGCTAACTTACAAAAATGTCTTCTTCTCCACATACAGTCACCACTTGACCATCAACCACGTATTTCAACTTCTGGTGCAACGTAGATGTCACTGCCCCAGCGGCATGAATCCACGGTCTGCCTAACAAGCAGCTATATGCGGGTTGAATGTCCATCACGTAGAACACGCACTTAAACACATGAGGACCAATTTTTACTGGGAGCTCTACCTCTCCGAATACAGAACGTTTCGAACCATCAAAAGCCCTCACTACCAAATCACTTGGTCTTAGAATAATTCCGTCAGCGTCTAAATTCATTAAAGCCTTCTTTGGTAACACGTTCAGGGAAGACCCTGGGTCCACCAACACACGAGATAATACTGGCCCTTTACACTCCAGGGTGATGTGTAATGCCCTGTTGTGATTGCGACCATCAGTAGTTAAATCAAAATCTATAAAACCTAACCCATGGCTAGCATTGACATTAGAAACAACCGACTCCAATTGATTCACAGTAATCTCTTGAGGTACATAGGCCATATTTAAGACCTTCAAAAGTGCCTCTCGATGAGCTGCATAACACATAAGCAACGACAAGATAGAAATTTTTTATGGCGTTTGGTTCAACTGATCGACCACTTTATAATCACTCTTTTTGATAAGTCTCATGAACTCCTCGACTTCTTTCTCAAAGGTACCTTTCTGCACAGATTCAGGAATAACAACCTCCTCTGTAACCACCTGTTTACCTTTGGCTTTGGCTGCTGCCTCAGTTTCAGCATTAGTTCTCAAAGTCTGTGGAGCGAACAAGTGTCCGCTTCTGGTGAAGCCACCAAGACCACCAACATTATCAATACTGGAACTACCCCCAGCTGGAGCTTCCACTTCTTGCTTTTATCCTTGGTAGTAAACGTCTGCACCGTAGTGCCATGGAATAGCCCACTCGCTAGTATAAGGAACTGGTCCTGGTACCGTAATAGTAACAGGACTCACTACAGCAGGCACAATGGTTGCAGCAGGCGCTGGCACCTGAATTTTAGCTGGCGTAAAATAAATGGTAACAGTTGACATAACATCGTCCTTTTTGTCCCCCTGATCGAACTATAGACAACCCTCATCAATCAAATTTTGAATACCGGCTTTCAGTTTGTCGCAACCATTACTCTGATTCTTGCAATCAACACAACTTTCTTCACATCCAGAGAACACCTGGCCCTTCAACAACTGAGCCTTCACAAAACTCAAAGGAGTCTTCACCCTGTTCACATCAGTTACCAAATTCAAAACTTTCCCATCTTCAATGGCATTGACCTTTGGCACATTATGATCCGGCATGGGATTCTGAAGCACATTTGGCGGAGGCGAGAAATTAATTGCTTTGGCATCAATCAAATCCTGTACTTTATACTGAAATGTACGACACTGTTCAATACTATGACCTGGAGCCCCAGAATGATACTCACAGCGGGCATTAACATCGTAACCCTTTGGTAATACTGCAGGAGCCGGGCCCATCGTACGAAGCTCCACTAGATTAAGCTTCAAAAATTGGGGTAGCAAAGCTGCGTAAGTCAAAGGCAGAGGGTCCATACACCTGTCAGCTCATCTCTGCTGATATGATCTCTGTGGCTGTTGATTATTCTGTGCCTGAACATTCTGTTGCTGCGACTGTGATTGCACTTATGGACTAGGAATGGTCACAACAGCAACCTGATTATAAGAATCTTGATATCCTCTTCCTCTTCCTCTATTCTTATAAACAACACTGGCTTCACCATCGCTCTTTCTGGTAGCTCCAGTAAATGGCTTCCTCACCCCTGAAGAACTAGCACCACTGACATCTTGTATTTTTTCGAGCTTCAACAAACTTTCAATCCTTTCCCCAGCGATTACAATGTCCGCAAACCTAGTTGAAGGGCAGACGACCAACCTATCAAGATAAGTTCCCTGAAGAGTACCCATAAACATGTCAGCCATTTCTCGGTCCTGCAGCGGAGGTTGAACCATGGCAGCTAATTGGCACCATCTTTGAGCATATTCCTTAAAACTCTCCTTCGCATTCTGAGCCATACTTTGCATCTGAGTACGGTTTGGAGCCATATCCATATTGTATTGATACTGCTTGACGAAAGCATGAGCTAACTCCTTCCAGTTCCTCACAGAAGCCCTGCTCAACTTCATATACCATTCTTGAGATGCCCCATTAAGGCTGTCTTGGAAATAGTACATCCACAATTTCTCATCGTCAGTATGAGTAGCTATCCTCCCCACATAAGATTGGAGATGAGTTTTAGGACAAGTAGTGCCATTGTACTTGTCAAATGTTGGTGGCTTGAACTTGTGTGGGATTCTTACTCCAGGTACCAATCCCAAGTCAGAAACGTCAAAACCAAGAGTGTTTTGGGATTCAATGGACTTGATTTTTTCAGGGAGCTCATCGAATCTACGAGTGTTCTCATCTTCAGCATCCAACAGAGTGAACTGATCATCTTGGTTGTCTTCCACATCATGATGAACCCCGTTATTTCTAGGAGGGTCACCGCCTGCACCAACGCCAGTCTGATTACCAGTATCTCTGTTATTACCATTGCCATTCTGCACCTCTACTTGTGGCCGCTCGACCATTGCCCTGAGTCTTTTCTGATTTTGAGTCATACTAGTCATTAAGGTCATTAACTGGTCCATCCTGTTCCTCAGCTCAGCCAATTCAGTTTGCATCTGATCCATGATCTTAACTTGGTTTCTGCGAGTTGCGTACCGGTGGACGTGGTTGTCAGCTATAGTGCCTGAAACCAAATAAAGGTTAGAGACCCTGCAACGAGTACCTGAAAAGCAAGTAACAAAATGCAAAATGATATATGCTATGCAATTTCATGTTTATTCATTTTGGGGCATTCATTCCCTTGATTCCAGTTTGACTGCAATGGAGTAACACATACACCTGCAACTGCTAATATTGATAGAACATCAGAGGTGCACATTAGTGAATCAGAATATCCATCATATACGGCCCAGTGAGTGTGTGAACCAATGTATAATATGGTGAAGAATCCACCTCATAGAATCAATAATACCAAAACGAAATACCTATAGCATAAATGAAAACCCACAACCAGGTGTGGAACTGTCAAATACAAATTTGTTCTGAACAAATACAACTGAAAGCATGAATACAAACAAAAGAAAACCCATCAACAAGCCTGATGGTGAGTTCTCGGCATAACAACGAAAATGCCTCAGACACTAAGCCCATACAAGTCTTCCCGAACCTCCTTGAGAAGTGCTTCGGTAACAGGATCATTAGGGCGCTCTGTAAGACTCCTGATCAGTTGACTCCTTATCTTGACAGCTTCCTCCAGTTTCCTGATTTGATCTTTAACAGCTAAATCCTTTACCTTCTTTACTCCAGCGCGAACTTTCAGATCTTCAATCTCTCGGTTAACTGAACTAAGTTTCTTGAGAAATTCGCTTTCTTTATTCTTCAAATTCTTTTTCAACTCATCATTTTCAGCCTTGATTCCTGCTTCAGTCTTCCTTCGGCACTCAGAGAGCTCATCCCATCTCTGCTGCCCTTTGGAAAGTGCATTTTCAGACTTTTCCAACTGCTCGTTGATACGCTTGCACGCCTCGTTTAACGCCATCTCATTTTGTTTAATCTTCCGAATATAGACAGTGTCCTCAGCAATTCTTTTCTCATTTTCCTCATGGCGCTCAATTAACTTTTGAACTTCATGCTCAACCTTACGCTTATCACAAAGCGTCTTTCGGAGTCCTTCGCTTAACTTCTCATTCATGTTAACTGCCTTGTCCTTTTCCGCCTTAAGCTTGTTATATTCAATAACACTTATCATGGTCACAAGTTCAGCAGCAACTGGATCTAACGGTCCTTCCATAGAGAATGGAAAAAGGGTGATCTGAACTCTTCTTTTCAACCATGCATCATACTGAAGAGAAGACACGTTATTGCACTTGCCAAAGACAACTTTACCTTTTGTTTGCAAATTGCCCCAGGCTCCGGCCACTTGCCTTACCAACAAAAGATTATCTTTTATAGGGAAAAAGAAAGATTCTTCTAATTCGCTATCCCTCGGAGGATCTATTAAAGCAAATCTCAACTGTCTTCTTAAGATAACAGGATTGTAATTGAATCAACCCCTTATTCCCAAGAGTGGCACATTTGAATGTCTTCCATAACTGCTGATAAAATTCCCACCCATCGTTCTTTGATCAAACCAATGAATATCTTTTGCCATCAACTTAATCAGCCTTTTAGCCCAATTCATTGAAGGATGAGGATCCAAGAAAGCCTCAGAATTAGGTAAGTGTCTCATGAGCCATTTATGAAATAAAGGTGCACAACATCGAACCAATCCCCCTCGTTTCTTCTTATTCTTGTAATGCACAGAATAATACAAGTCACCCAAGAGCGTAGGTATAGGATTCTTCAACACAAAGATATGGATGACTCTTATGTCTACAAACTTGGACTCATCAGCAAACAACATAATCCCATAAATGCTCAAGGCCAGAATAGCACAAACTGTTTCCCATTGAGCCTTAGCAGCACACTCTTCAGCTTTGGCAACCAAGAAATCCAGATGAAAGCCAGATAAACCTCCTTTGGTGGCGAGGTTATCTTTTACCACAGGTACACTCAGATGGAGAGCCTTAGCTATCTCCTCATGCTTTGGAGGACGCATATCAGAGTTAAAAGGAATCCGGTGTTTGAGAGGCACACCTAGAAGAAAGGCATGCTCTTCTAGCATCGGAGCCAACTGAAAGTCCGAAAAAGTGAAGCACCTTAACTATGGGTCATAAAACTGCAAGCAAGTATGAATAACACTCTTCTCTGAAGCATTCAAATCATCAACCATAGTCAGAATCTCTCCATGAGCCTTTCTGAACATACCCACATAATCTGGAGTAATAAGAGATACCATCTTCTATAACGGACCCACCTTGGTGTCAAAGAACGTGTAATGCACATTGTACTTTCTTGGAATATCCATAGCTGCAAAGGGAACTGTCAACCGGAATCAAAAGGAAGTATACCCTGCAAATGAATAAACATGAAGGTTAAATGCAAAAATGTGAATGATGATATGTATGCGAGGGCATGTGATCAATGTTGAACATATATTGCTGAACCCATTGTACTGCAGTCTGAATTTGGTGAAATACACAAAACCAAGATCAAAGGTCCGGTAATAAATCCAGAACAATAAGAAACCAGTCAGGATCAAAGATTTAGTAACAAATCCAGAACACATAAGGAAATCGGGTATGCTGAAGGTCAAAGTTCCTGCACACCTGTAAACAATCCCCCCAATCTCACATGTATGTACTAGAAAGTGAGGATTCTCAAATTTGGATCTCGGAATGAGAGGTAATAACATATTCAGCCCGAAGGATACAATGCTATCGCCATACAAAGAGATCGTCCTCTGATTCACCTTAAAATAAAGAGGGGTCATCCTAAAAGGTCATCCAGACTTAACAGCTCTTCCAGATAGCTCTACCATTGTGGCAAACCCACAACGCAGAATTCTCTAGAGAGAACCACATCCAGATTGTGTTTCATATTCCCTCCTCGCACCGAAATGGAGCGTGAGAGGACATGAAACACGCTAAACATAAGTGCACTCAGGCCTGTGTACTGGGCCTATCTCTCAGAATACCCCATCCCGCCAAACAGACAAACCAGCACAGCACAGTATAATATAGTATATGAAATAAAAATGCTAAAATGCGGTAAATACAGTAATGTACAGTAAAGCAGTAATACAATAAACAACAATACAGTAAAACAGCAAAATACAACACAATACAGCTCCACCATAAACACCCAAATGAAAGAAAACAAACAAGCGCTAGGATTGACTCGCTTAGGAAACCAGAGATTCTGGGTTCGATCCCCAGCAAAGTCGCCAGCTGTCGCTCCCGGGATTTTCATCCAAGTACAAACGCGAAAGTGGAAAGGAAACAGAGTCGCCAGCAATGTGTATTTATCCCAAGAGAGGGAAAGGAAACACTGCATAAACCTTGGGGGAAGGAAAAGAGCATGGTCTTGCGACCAAGAGAACTGGGTTCGAGAGTCGGTTACACGAGAGGAAGGTATTAGCACCCCCTCACGTCCATCGTACCCGATGGGATCCACGCTTGCTGTTTCGACAAAAGGGTGTCGTCGTCTGGAGCTCCGCTGCTACTGGAAACAAGAAGGAACAGGTACAGGAAAGAAAGAAGAAACGAGGAAGAAAAGAAAAAGAAGTGACTCGATAGGACATTACCGTTGTCCTAGGCCTAAGTATTCCCTCAGTGCAATGGGAAAGTCAGAGTCAACGTAGTTCGACAGACTACGGGGAAAAGTTGCTCGTCGAGATATCGCATCTCGTGCCTACGTATCTTCAATCAGACGAGAAAGAAGAATCAGAGCAAACGTAGTTCGGCTCAACAAGGGTTGCTTTGTTTGTGTTTTTTAATGGAAACGTCAGAGTGCGCGTCCCAGCAGTTAGGTGTTGCAGCTCGCTGTATGGAGACTTAGGCATTACCTGTTTGTGGTAGAACGGACATGACGATTCCTTAAGGAATAGAATCAAAGAGATGAGAAGAAAATTTGTTTGTTTTGTCTTTTAAGAAGTGTTTTGATTATTGGTGTGTTTACAACGCATATTGTATTTAAGTCCTTCATGTAGGATCGAATGCCTCGCATATCGACCCAAGACAGGACGTATTCTAAACATTCTAAGAAAGTGAGAGAAGACCCCTCACTATCTTATTCTCACATGAAAGGCTCAAATGCAATATATGTTATGCCTTTATTAAGTGTTTTTTGCTTTTGTTTTGAGATGAGAAGAAGAGACACTCAAATGGTTGAGAAAGGTAAAATCTAATGAGGGAGACTAAGACTCAAACCCTAAAGTTATCATACATGGATGTCCCTAATGGTTAAGTGTGGTTTGGAAACCTAAGTCTAAAAGAGAAGAAAAGTGAGTTCTAACTTACTTCAAAGGTTGAAGTTAAGTTAAGAACTCAAAGGGAATGAAAGCAATTGAATAAAGAAAGCATAAGATGCTTATCACAGTCACAATTTGAAAGCTTAAAAAGATAAGATAAAAGAAGTTGTATGTGGGTGCACCCCCACACACTTGACTTACCATAACCCCCTGAAAATGTTAGCAAAACCATTTACAAGTAGAGAAATAAAGAAAGGATAACAAGTAGAGATCAAACAAGTTAGGAACTTAAAGAATAAAGGTCCTAAAGGTTGAAAAGTACTCAAGATCAGAACCTAAACCATAAGAATGTTCTTTATGGTTAAGATATCAAACACCAACAAACTTTGCACAAATAATGTTTTAACCATCCAAGAAATTGCACCATGAAATTAGTTGATGAAACATGAATAAAAATGCAAGATGAACATGTATTTATGCTTAATGAAATGCCAAGGTCAGAAACATACATCATATTATAATGCATATGGATGTATATGAAAAATCATACAAGTCATGGATGAAATGATTCAAGTAGAAGAACATAGATGAAGAAGAAATGAAAAGGAGAGAACCAAATTTCAATTAGATGCACAAATTTACATGTTAAAGATGCATAACATATGAAATGGGTATGAATGCATATGGACCAGTAGCATACAATTAATGATATGCAAATGACATGAGTGAAATGGCATACTCAATGGAAACACAAATCATATAGAGCACAAGAAGAAATTAGATGTGGAATTAGGACAAAAATGCAAGTTAAAATGCATAAACACATATCAAAGGTAAACACAAATCAAAATGACCTATAAGTGAATCTAGAAGGACCTATAATCCTCTAGACAAACCCTATAATCTCACACAAAGCAAGCAAGACAAGATGGCACAAGTGCCTCATCAAAATCATGTTAGATGGAAATAGAATAACATGCACAAATGTTGCTTCAAATACAAAGTATCAAACAATTACCAAACCACATGGACCAAAATATGAACATAGGTTTCAACTAAACTAAGTCAGAGGCTAAGCATGTATCAAAACTCATGGCAAAACTCAAAAGGAAACATGATCAAAAGGTATCACAAAGTCGCATTGAGACACATCAAAAGAAAGCTCACATATGCACATCAAAACATAAGATAAAATGAATTTAAAAATAAAATGAAAATGTTTTTAGATGCTTTCAGATATTATTTAACAAATGCAAAAAGAATGAATGCAAAAGAGTATGTGAGTTAAGAGAAATAAAATGGGAAAGGTCAAGTATCAATGAAGAACATCACTTAAAATGAAATTAAAAAGGAATTATGAAAATATAAGAAAATAATACTAAAATCAGAATTAAAAATTATAGAAAATTATTTTAATGTGTCAAGATGGTTGGTGAATTTATTTATAATTTTTAGAGTTGAATTAACATTTTTAATAAAAGAAAATCAAACAATATAGAAAAAGAAAATAAAAAAGTAAAAGAAAAGGAGCAGGGGGTGCAGCGTGAGTAAAATGTTAGTTCAAAAAGGGAATTGGGCTTAACGTGTGGTGTGTAAAAAGTAATTCAAGAACCCAGTCCAAATGCACGCGTGTGTGTGTGGCGAAGGTGTACCTCAGTCAAACACGTTGACTCAACCATGTGCGTTGGATTAATTCCATGATGATCAAGCACGTAAAGCATACAAGATGAGTGGACCAGATTTAAGGCACACGATAACAATCATGAGGCACATATACACAAGCGTTCAGATCACAAAAACAATGCACGTGAGATGCACATGGTCATTAATGCGTTGGCATGTGTATGAGCGTTGGATCAAAGTCTATCAGACGGCTGTGGTTTAAACTGGAGGTAAAACCCTAAACGAGCCTCACCGGACGGAGAATGACCTCCGGTCATCTTCTCCGGCCATCTCCTTCACCTGAAAATCCTCCAACTCTCCAGAAAATCATAAATCAAACACCATTCGAAAGAGGAACTCACGCACATCACGAATCTAACGTTGAAATCACCAAACCATGCACACACGACAAGAAACGATCACAAACATTTTGCCCTAAGTTTGGATCTACGCCTCTAAGAGGTCTATCAACTAGCCAGAATTGTCACATTGCTTCTAGTAAGCTATAATCAACAAGAAACAAGCTATAATCAGTGATTTAATGCAAGGAAAAGTTGAGAAATAGGAACCTGAAACTTGAAGAACTCTTGAATCTACAAGAATACCAGAGAGGAGAACTTGATCTTGATCTTTCTAAGAGCAAAATAAATGCTCTAAAGCTTCGAATCTTGATGAAAGCAGAGAGAAAATCAAATCTGAAGTGAGATTGCGCTTGATGAATTCATCTTGTTTCAGCTTATTCTTGACCAATAATGAACACTTGATGATGATGATGATGAAATGAAGAAGAAATCGTGCAATCAGAGGGAGCTCAGAGAGAATGTTCAGAGAGAGAAAATGAGAGTGATTGGTGAAATTTGTGAAATGAATGAAGCTCCCCAATTATGTGAGCAGTGGAGCTTATATAGTTGTGGTTAATTGTTAACTATTGTAGTTAACAGTTGGAAATGTAGTTAGCTGAGTTGGTTAAGTGAGTTTGAGTTAACTAACTGAGTGAGATTTGTTATGCACGGGTTGAAAGGTTTGGATATGGTGATGAGGGAGCATGCTAGTTTATGGTGAGGGTGATGAAGTGAGAGGTAGTGATGTATGTGCTGCTGAAGCCAGACTTGCACAACAAGTTTTGTTTATTCCTCTTTGGTGCATGATAGCATGGCATGTACATGATGTGTAAGAGAATGTTTGGCCAAATGAAGTAAAGAGTGGACTGGTATAAAGTGTTTGATGTATGCGTGTGAACTAAATCAATAACAACAATGTCATGACATTCCAATTTTGGCAGCATGATATCCATGAAACAATGGATGTTTGTGGAAGGAATTCTCTCTATGTAGTGCATGAAATGGGATGCTCTTGGTGGCTATGGAAAGATGGTACATCATAGAACAATGTTGATGTTTGAATCCAAGTGAAACAATGCCTCTAAAGTAGTAAAAAATGACACTAAAGTCACTTGCTTGTGGCTGAAGTTTTGGCAAGGCAAGCCTGCATGCGCACCTAGTTCATGGGCCTATGACATTCAATGTGAAACCTCTATGTTTGGACCATCATAACTCTTTATCCTTTGATCAAATGAAAAATCTCCAAACATGAAAGTTGTAGAGGGGGTGGAGATGAACAACTTTCATGTTGGAAAGTTTTTCATTTGAAGCTTCCTTGATAGAGAAAATTAGCCTGACATTTGGCCCACCACCAGTTTGATGAAATTATGGCCTAGAGGCCTGAACTTGCCTTGCCATGACTTGGAATTTGCCTTGATTTTACCAAACTTTGATTGATCATAACTCCCTCAATTTTGATCCAATGGAAGAGTTCTTGGTATGGATTTGAAGCTTGGAATGTGATCTTTAATTGACTCAACTTGGGCCTGAATTTTGAAGCTTTTATCCTGGAGAAAGAATCCCTTAAAGTGTAGTGCAAAATGGTCCAAAACTTGCCATTTTTAGAAACCCTAAGTTTCTAAAAATGGAAACTTTGTACAATTCTTGATTTTTGATGATTCCTCCATCATTTCTTGATCAAATATTGTCCAATGAACATATGTAACTTGAATTTCATGAATTTGACCTTAAAAGTCAGGAGTTGACTTTTTTCACTGCACAGTTGACTTTTTCCCCCAATTTCTTGATTCTCAAGCAACTGGCCAATTGAACCTATTCTGAAATGAACCAATGGGCAATCTTCCATCCTTAGATACTTGACATCATGTAGAAAACATTGAGATCAAGTTTGAACCAAAATTTCATCAGGAGACTGCTTGAATCCAAAACCCTAATTTTGACTGCTTTTGGTAGGAGGTGATGAACTGCTCAATATTCTTGATGAATTCCCATCTTCCAATGACTTGTGGGATCAAAGTGAGATGATATATGATATAATAAACCTTTAAGGCTTGCTGGGAGACCCTTGACTCTTGCTCTCTTGCTTTGGAAATCAATGCTCTGAAGGCCACTGATCACATGCCCTATGTTGAATGCAAAGATAGATGCTTTATTTTTCTATGCTTGAATGGAATGCAATGCAATGAAAGTATATGTTAAATGATATGAAAAATGAGAGGGGAAATTTTGGGGTGTTACACTTTCACAAATTGAAAACCTAATAACTTCTTCATCCCAAAACCATTTTGACCCATTCTTTTTGCTAAATGCTCATGAAAATGTCTACTTTATGTTTGTAAAAAGAAACTTCCAAAAATATTTATTTTTCTTGCACTTATGTGTGTTTAAAGTAGTTGACTTCTTAGGATTTCTTAAGGCCTTCTTTTGATTCTTGGATTGATTCCTTTGATTTCCTTTGTGAATATTGAATTTTATGAACCTTGTATATCTTGTATAAACCTTGTATGATGTTTTGGACTTGTGCATCCTTATTTTAACTTGAATTTGACACATTTTTTAGGTGTATGTTTACATGTAAATGTATGTTGAAACTTTCAATCATGCCATGAGTTTTTGCTTGATCATTTTGTCTTTAACATGTGACTTTCTTCCATGTTTACATGAACCTTGATGTGCATGTATGCCTTGTGTGGATCATACCATGTTTAGGTTTTCTTAAAACCTTTTATTTTTGTCTTAACATGCCTTTATACACATGCTTGTATGTCAAAGCTTTTGTAATCTTTACTTTGTTCAAGACCATGTTTGAAGTCATAACATGTATGTTTGGTTGTTACCTACTTGTCTTAAACATCTTCAACTTGTATCCATGATTGAATGTTCATGTAATGTCTTAACTTGTTCACATGATGTTTAAATTAAAGTTTATCATCTATATGCATGCTCACATGCCATCCTTTATGTGCTTGCATCATCCATCCACATGTTATTGTCATAAACATGTCTCTTTTCTCAAGTATGCTTTGGTTGTTACCTTTACTTGTCCATGTTTAAATTGTATTCATGATTAAGTGATGTTTCAACTTATACATGTTTACCTTGAATCTTGATTGTTACCATGTTAAGTAATGTCTTGACTTATACATGCCTTATTTCATCTTTGAATCTTTTTCATGTTAAGTGATGTCTTGACTTATACATGTTAACTTTGAACTTTGTTCTCATCCATGTTTAAGTGTTGTTATAACTCATCCATGTCTAAGAGTTGTTACAACTTGTTCATGTTAAATTGTATTCATTATTAAGTATTGATATAACTTGTCCATACTTGTCTTGTATTCATGATTAAGTGGTGTTAGTAAACCTTAATGCATGCTTGCCCTAGTTGTGTACTTAAACTTGTCATCCATGATGCTTTGGTCTTGTTAGAACCATACCTCATATATGTTTAAGTGTTGTAACATCTTTGCTTTTATGTACTTACCTTGGTCGTCACCATGTTAATTTATAACCTCATTAAACTTTGAATGTGCTTTGGTTGTTACCTTGATCTTTTGTGACTTTGTCAAGTCTTTGCTTTAGATGTTGTCACATCTACTCTCCTATTTCGGTTGTAACTATATGCTTTAACTTTGTCATAACTACATTTAACATCAAGTTTGAATTTTACCTTGATTACTTTCAATTGATATCATGTTTGAATATCATACTTGTTCATCTCATCCATTTATTCATGTTTACTTCTTTTAACTTTGTCAAGTTATTCCTCAAGCGATGTTAGCTTGTTAGCTTCCATCCTCTTTTGTTTACTTTTTCCAAGGGAAAGAATACTTAATTTACTCAATGTCATAGGTAGTTTAGCAATACCCATTTCCCTTTGACCTTGTTAGAGTCATTAAGTTTTATAACTTAGACTTAGGGTCAAATTTACTCTTTTGACTTTTTTAAGTCATGCAAGTGTTAAAGCCATAACACTTACCTCCCCCTTTTAACCTTGATCATAATCAAGTGTTCATTCATCCCTAGTGAGGTGAACTACAAATGCTCTGATTCCTTCCTTGTAAGGATATGTAGGCACAAGATCGCGAAGTTTTGGCTAGCATACTTAGTAATAAACCCTTAGGTTCCTATCTTCACCAATAAAACCTAACACACAAGACACAAAGCAATAGCAAACAATAACACAAATACTAGAAAGAGGTTCCTATATAGTACTATACATGCTTAGGATGCTAACACCTTCCATAGGTATAACCAACCCCGAACCTTACAATCTCTTAGCATTTTTGTTACATTGCAACTTATGGACGATCTTTTCTCTTTCCCTTGGATAAAACAAAGTCCGGTAGTGAATATTTAAATATTTGTGATTCAAGTTAATCAATAGCTTGATATCTAATTTTCACCGCAACAATCCCTCATGAATTTCTTGAATTAACAGGTCTGCTTCCTCGTCTGTTAACACATCTAAGCAGAACCATGTCATGATTTCTTTTGTACAATACATCATTACTGAGGAAGATTTTGGACACCAATCTTCTCAAAGTCTTTTTATCAAGAGTTGTAACATCAACTAGATATTCCTGGTTTTGCAGATACTTCTTGATGTCGTGGATCCATGGCTTTCCATCAGTTTCTTCTTCAACTAATTGACAGTAGGCAGGCTCGGTCTTTTGTTCAATCCGAATAAGCGAAACTTCATTAACTAATCTGACTTTCCACATCGAGGCTAGCATAACTAAAGCATCAGCTATATGGTTTTCAGACCTCGGGACGTGTCGAAAATTGACCTCATCAAAGTATTTGATTATCTCCACAATGTAAGCACGATACGAGATCAATTTTTAGTCACGGGTCTCTCATTCACCCTTAACTTGGTAAATCACCAAAGCTGAATCACCTAAGCATACATGAGACATAGTTCTAACAAGACTAAAGCATCATAGATGTAAACAAGAATTCAAATCAAACATGGATATAGCAATATCAACATGGTATCATGGATGACAAGTTCAAGTATACAACTAGGGTAAGCATGGATTAGGGTTTACTAACACCACTTAATCATGAATACAAGACAAACATGGACAAGTTTTACAACACTTAATCATGAATACAATTTAAACATTCAAACATGGATAAGTCATCACAACACTTAAACATTGATACAAGTTACAAGTCTAAACAAGCATGGATATGAATATCAACATGGATAAGATCAATCAACATGAATGGATTAAAGTGTGGTTCAAACATGACACATACAAGCTAAGGAATCAAATTTAGACATGGTTTAACATAAACACCCCTTAATCATGAAAACAAGTTTAAGATGTTCAAGACACGTAAAGGTAACATCCAAGGCATACTTGAGAAAAGGAACATGTTCATAAAAATGACATGTAGGTGGAGAATGCAAGCACATAATGGATGATATGTGAACATACATATAGATGACAAGATATAGTTTAAACATCACTTAATCATGAAAACAAGTTAAGACATTACTTGAAAATTTAATCATGAAAACAAGTTAAACATATTTAGGACAAATTGGTAACAACCAAGCATACATGTTATGGGTTCAATCATGGTCTCAAACAAGATGAAAACATCAAAAGAATTTTGATATACAAGCATGTATACAAAGTCATATTAAGACTAAAACCCAAGTGTTTATGAACACATAATCATGATACAATCCATACAAGGGCACATATGCACATCAAGGTTCAAATAAGTCATGGAAGAAAGTCTTATATCAAGGACAAAATGACCAAGTTAGAACTCATGGTATAGTCAAAGTTTCAACACACACTTAACATGTAAACATACACCAAAAATGTGTCAAACACAAGTCAAAACAAAGATGCACAAGTTAACAACATCACACAAGGTCTACACAAACTATATGAGGTTCATACAAGTCATTGTGGACAAAGAAAAATCAAGGATCAACCAAAGTATTCAAAAGAAACCTTAAGAAACCCTAAAAAAGTCACTCACTTTGAACAAGTATAAGTGCAAGAAAAATAAATATTTTTATGAATTTCATTTTACAAACAGAAAATAGGCATTTTCATGAACAAATGGCAAAAAGAATGGGTCCAAAAGCCTTTGGGACCACAAAGTTTTGATTATTTTAATTTGTGATGAAAAACAAGAAAACAAGTTTTAAAAAATAGGGAAAGTGGTCTTGGTGGGACTTGAACACGCACCTTGGTGGGCTGGGTAAAACACTTACCAACTGAGCCAAGTGGTTGGCTTGAACAAAATGTGTATAGGTTTAGTAATATTTGAAAACAAGTTGCAAAACTTAGAAATAAAAAAGAAATAAATGGAACTGGGGCGAGGGGGATTCGGACCCCAGTTCCTCAAGTCACAACATCATCAACAAAGCCCGCTTCTGCCACTGGGGTGGCTGTTACATCCGGTGATAGGATGGAAACACAAAAACATAAGGGAAAACAAGTCCCAAAGAACAAAAAGGCGTCATGGCCTTCTTGCTGCTTTTGAACATCATCATTTTCATCATTTTGCAAAACCAAACCTATCTCACTGAATACTCCATGAAATGCAATGAAACAAAAATGAAACTTGTGTGTTTTTTGACAAGGAATTCAGTGGTATAACTCAAATCAACTAATTTTGCTTCTAACTAAAAACACGATACCAAACCCTCAAGAAGCTTAAAATTTCATTTTCAATGCTACAATCATATACATTAATGATAAATGACAACTAATGGATGGAAAACAAAATAAACATCATAACAAACAAATATGTAGTTCAATGTGGATCAAAATATGGCATGGTTCAATGAGTTCAAGATTGTAGAGAACTTACCTCTTGAAGCCAAAATTTGAAATTTCACAAGAGCTGTTACATATTTGGAATGATGGTTGGGATAACTTACTTAGACCTCTTTGGAACCTTTCGAATACTTAGGAACACTTGGAATCATTTCAAGCCAGTTACACCTACCTTCTTGCAAAAATGAGAAAAATTCAAAAATGGAACTTCAAGTAAATGATGTTACAACTACAAACTAAGGCTTGGAACATCTTATGGGTGATTTATGGAAGGTATTTGGATGATCAAGGTGATTGGAAATGATCAAAATAAGGACTTGGCTTGGAAAATGCAGAAAGTCAACAAAGCTTGGTTTTGAAGGTTGACTTTCTGTTCTTGTAGATTTTGGATGGAGATGAAGGTTTGGACACCTTCAATTTTTTTTGTGGTGTGTTAGGACAATTGGTTTGGTGGTTTTGTGGTTGTGATAGGTTTTGGCAAAGTTTGTGCAATATGGTGTTTTTTGGCAAAAGGGAGATTTGTTGCAAGAAGCTGAGTTTGAGAGGTTTTTTGAATGTTTTTCTCTGGTTTTTATTGTGTGTTTGAGGCATGAAGTAAGCCTCTATTTATAGGGAGAGGGTGGAGATCAGCTTGGTGCAGAATTACCAAGTGGAAGGTCATTTTGCTTGGTTAGAATCCAAGGGATGGTTGGTTTGATTTTCATGGTTCTAAGACAAGTACAAGGCTTTTTCAAAAGCTGTTGTAGAGTGTAAACATGTTGCTTCTGAGTTCTAGAAAGGTTTGGTGCAGAAGGAAATAAGTATGGGCTCAAGACAAGTTGACTTTGGTTAAAGCCACTTTATCAAAATGAAAGTGTGACATTTCTTCCCAAAATGGCATAATCTTGTGAACAAAGCCTTAATCACTCGTCTAATGCACTTAGGATCTATGTAAACACTCAATGTTTTGAATATTTAGAAGCAAAAAGGTATGCATTCTGAGATTCAGTAGGTTTTGTAGGATTTGCTCAAAGTTATGACATGAAAAATGACCTAGAATTCAAGTATGGAGGGCCAACTTTCTCTCTTCGAAACTCATAGCTCAAAAATGGTATCAATGAGCTCTTGTACTTTTTGGAAAGCCCCAAACATGATCTACAACTTACATGTTTTAAGAATTTCCTGATTCTCAATGGATCAGGATGAAAACTGGCTCTCAAGTTTGGCACTTTTGGAAGTTAAAAACTGTTTTGAAATTTTTCTAAGTGTGGAACTTTTCATCACTCACTTGATGGCTTCATAACTCAAAATCCTTTCACTTTTCAGAGATTAACCCTTATTGACAAAGTTGTAGTATATTGTAAGGGCTTCAATTTGATCTTTGGAACACAAAAAATGGTGGTCTAGATTGAAAGTTATGACTTTCCAAAGTTGGTACCAAATTTAGGGTTTTTTTACAACACTTTATTCCACCTTACCCCTTTTCCAAGAAACCTTCAAATTCTTGACTTTTCATGATAAACTCCTTGATAAAACATGTTTCCATGAAATTTATCTTGAGGACTTCAATTTTGACCAAAAATATAAAATGTCAAAGAGTTGACTTTGCAGTCAAAGGCTTGTGTATCAGTTGAAATTGATTGTGTGGTCTTCAATGATCTTGAACTCTTGAGTCTTTTAAACATCATGGATGGGATCCAAGTAAGTATTTGATTATATTGAATCATGTCCCAAGGCTTGAGATCATGTCTTGATCAAAAGTCAAAGGCACAGTTGACTTTGTCTGATGAAAACCCTAATTTAGGGTCAGATGAAATTGAGTCTTGATGAACTTGTAATAAGGCCAATTTGCACTTGGTCTTTGATGGAGAGAGGTATCTTGAGTGTATGCACACTTGGTAGGTTGATGACCAATCCAAGACATTGACTGATCAAATAAAGATCCTCTCGATTCTCTTGGTTCAAAACCCTAATTCACAGATGAAACAAAACAAAAAACATTTTGTACAAGGTTAGGTTAGCAATGCAATTCATTATATTCCTAGAATGATGATGAAATCTAGGGCCAAAATTTGGGGTATGATAAATCCCTTGATAAAATCCTTTGACAAAATCCTAGTATATTTGATGGAATGTATCCTGTGTGTGGGATAGGTAAATAAACTGGACATGTGAAAGGTGAATACCTGCTCACAGGTTGATAACGATCATTCAAGATGACCGACTACTGAATAAATTACTTTGAGGACTCATGGTGAATGAGCTTGCTGGGGAAGTCCTTCATTAAAAACATGTTTATGGGAAAGCTACTTATTTAGGAAGGCCAATAAGCACTCTTACTTGGGAATTATACTGGTATAGCTAGGGATTAGACCTCTACGAATGGTCACAAATCTTATGTCATGTATGCATGTTCATGTGTATGCATGTTTTGAAATGATGTATGTCTTTGTGCATGATGTATTATTTGGGCTAACACCTCTTTTATGATATATGCATGAAATGTATGCCTTTGTGAGGACCAGTGTTTCTGTAACATTCTGACTCTCCAACCCTTGAGACTTTGATATGTCCATAGAACAGTCCATGATGCTCTCGATATCTGGAAATGTGTAATATGCATTTGGAAAAGGAAGAAACTCCCGTGCTGGTTAAATTATGACTGCTGATTTATGGACCCCGTGTCTTGCTTGTGACGTAATGTTGGAAGAATATGATCCCTTTAATGTTTCAAAATAGAAGTAAAATATGTTTTCCCTTAAAAGCTTTTTATTATGCTCAATGTTTCAATTCATTATCCATAAATAATTGACACTTTGTAATCAAGCAGAAAAGTTGAAAATCAAAGAATTGGATTTGAAAAACAAATTTTATTTATTGAGCAATTTGGCCCATAAATAGGCCAATAGTACATAAAGAAGCAATTCTTGTAATGAGAGATTACTGAAAATCTAGAAAGATGTAAAATGGCAATGAAAACAGATTTTTTCTTGTCCCGTTTAAATTCAACACATGCTAATATCCCCAAGTCTTCGAGGTCACGATACTTTGCTTCTGAAGACGATAATTAGATTGTTTGCTCTCGTCTGAGTTCTTGTTGTAGTATGGCTTAAGTGCTTACAGTCATATGCCTTTTGGATATCCTTAATTTTTGTATGGATTTCTATTTTTGAGTCTTAATCCACCGGGATGATACACCCTTTTTTTACTAAGCTTCCCTTTAGGGATTTATTTTTTTATTTAAGTCCCTAATTTGTTCCTTGATTTCTCTTTCCAGTTTTCAATCTACCGAGACACCCTAATTTTTGCCTAAGTAGCCTTTTCGGATTTTCGACTTAGCGGGCTTTTTATCCTCTTTTTCTAGGCATAGTATTTTTTGACTGCGTCGGAGTTCAATGGTCGTGGTTACTTCGTTCAATCCATGGTTGTGAGAATTAGGGCTCCGCCAGAGAAGACTCTCTTCACGATGTATGACCCTTCATAGTTTGGGGTCCATTTGTCGCGGGGATCTTTATGGATGGGTGTTGCGGTGAGAATTGGATATCAAGCTATTAATTAAACTTGAATCACAAATCTTTTAAAGATTCACCACCGAACTTTGATTTATCCAAGGGAAAGGGTAAAGATCATAAAAAAAACCCTAAGTTTGCAATGTAACAACAATGCCAAGAGATTTTGGGGGTCGGGGTTAGTTATACCTAGGGAAGGTATTAGCAACCTAAGTATCTATAGTATTCTATAGGAACCTCTTACTAGTATTTGTGATATTGTTTGCTATTGTTTTGTGTCTGGGTTATATGGTGAGAGATAAGAACCTAAAGGTTTAGTCACTAAGTATGCTCGCCAAAATTTTGTGGTCTTGTGCCTACATATCCTTACAAGGATGGAATCAGAGCATTTGTAGTTCACCTCACTAAGGATGAATGGACACTTTGATTATGATCAAGGTTCAAAGGGGAGTTAAGTGTTATGTCTTAACACTTACTTGACAAAGTCAAAAGATTTGTCTATTCTAACTCAAGTCTAAACCTCAAAAACCTAATGACTCTAACAAGGTCAAAGGGAATAGGTAATGCTAAGCTATCTATGACATAGATTCAATAGAGAGACTTTCCTTTGGATTAAAGAATAAAGGGCAACCTTGAGGATGGAAGCTAACAATCTAACATCATTTGGGGAAATAACTTGGCAAACTTAAAGAAGTATGACTAAGTATGGATGATATGAACAAACATGACATTCACACATGATATCAATTTGAAAACAAATCAAAATAATATTCAAGCATGATGTTAATGAAAGCATGACAAAGTTAAAACATATGGTTACAACCAAAGCATAAAGATAAATGTGACAACATTTAGAGTCAGGACTTAACAAAGTCATGAATTAGACAAGGTAACTACCTAGTATGTTCAAAGTTTCAAAGAAGTTTTAAATCAACATGGTGACAACCAAAGTAAGTTCAATCAAATAAAGATGTTACAACATCTAAACAATCATGAGATATAGTTCTAACAAGACCAAGGTATCATGTATAATAAGTTCAAGTACATAATTAGGGCAAACATGCTTAAGGGTTTACTAGCACCACTTAATCATGAATACAAGACAAAGGAAGATAAGTTGTAGCAACACTTAATCATGGTAAGGTTCAAAGTTCAAGTTAACATGTATAAGTTATGACAACACTTGAGCATGAACAAAGAGAAGAGTTCAAAGTGAACATGTATAAGTTAATACATCACTTAAACATGGATCAAAGTAAGGCATATGCAAGTCATGATAACAATCAAAGTTCAAAGCAAACATGTATAAGTTAAGACATTACTTAATCATGAATACAATTTAAAAATAAATAAAAGGTAACAACCAATCATACTTGAACATCAAGACATGTTTATGACAATAACATGATGGGTGAATATGTAAGCATACAAAGGATGGAATGTGAGAATGCTTAAAGATGACATGTTTAAAGTTCAAACATCATGTGAACAAGTTAAGGCATTACTTGAACAATTAAGCATGGCACAAGTTTGAAAATGTAAAGACAAGAAAAATAAAAAGTTTAAGGATACCTAAACATAGTATGACTCAAACAAGGGTATATACGCACATCAAAGTCATTTAAACATGGAAGAGAATCACATGTTAGAGGCAAAATTACCAAGCAAAAGTTCATGGCATGATTGGAAATTCAACATACATTTACATGTAAATATACAATTGAAAATGCATTAAATCAAGTAGCAACAAGTATGCACAAGTCCATAATATTACACAAGATTCACATAAGTTGAAAATGGTTCAAACATGTCCATATGTGCAAAGAAAATCAAAGGAACCAACCAAAGAATCAAAATGGTCCTTAAGAAAACCCTAAATATCCACACACTTTAAACATGAATAAGTGCCATAAAAAATATTTTTAGGAAACTTTTTAGATCAAAATAAAATAGGCAGCAACATGAACATGTTGCAAAAAGAATGGATCAAAAAGCCTAAAAAATGAGGAAGTTATGGGGTTTCAAAGTTGTGAAGAAACTTGGGAAAATAAGTCATAAAAATGATAGGGACATGGCCCTCATGGGACTTGAACACGCATACTGGGGGTCAGGTTAAAACTCTTAACCAACTGAGCCAAGTGAATGGCTTGTATTAAGGGTACGCATGTAATATATATGTGAAGTTGTTTCAGAATGCTTAAAAAAATAAAACAAACAAAAGGGTCTGGGCGAGGGGGATTCGAACCCCAGACCCAGCGCATGGCAAACAAACATACAGACGTCCTTGACCAACGGTGCTACGCCCTCATCCATTAATTATCTTACCTCCAATAATATATATTTTAAGAACACATTAAAATGGGCAACTCAGCACCCAGTCAGCGCCAAGTCATCTTCTTCTTCCTCATTTTCTTTTTTTTTTTTTTTATCTCTCCTCGAGTGCAACAGCTTGTTATCCTTCATTTTCTCATCAATATTTCTCCCTCATTTCTCCATCTTTTTCCACAAAACAAAACCATATCCTGCTTGGAAAAATCCAAGGATTCTAAATATGTTATTGCTTTGCCCTAAAACTAAGTATACAAGACACACTTATCTCAAAACCAGTGTAACAACTGAGTTTCATAATTTCAAAGCATCACACACACATGATATTTTATGCAAACAGTGAGCCATTTACACTAAATACAACCATATCTTCATGATAGCTTCAAGAAACAATTATGAACAATGCATGGTCATGAGTTTCAAGAGATCAAAGTGCTTACCTCTTGGAGAAAGTCCAAGGCTTCTTCTAATGATTACAGATGCAAGATAAAGAATTTCAGAGCTCTTTTGAATCCTTTAGATAGTGTTTGAGCAATGCAAATGGCCAGAAACAACTTGGATTGTCTTGGATAAAGGTTCTTGTAAGATGAACAAATGGAAATGGAGGATGGTGTTGTAGTTGGTACATAAACTTTCGAAGGGTTTGAATGAGTTCTAAATGATGTTTAGAGAATATTTGTGAAGTTGGTTTATGAGTTGCATGAGGGAAATGTGTTTGGCCAGAGGTTTTGCAAATTTGGAGTGTTTTTGCAAAAACTATGGGAAGAGAGGATACTGAAGTTTTGAGAGTGAGTTCTTGTGTGTTTTGAGGCTTAATAAAGCCCTCTATTTATAGGAGAAGAGTGGAGGTATGAAGCTAACCAGATTGTCAAGTCCCCAACCTTTTGGCTCGGTTGAAATTCTACTTGGTGGTTCCATGCATTTTATCATTTCCAAGCAATGTACCATGCTTCTCAAGGGTGGTTGAAAGGGTTCAAAGACTATGCTTCTCAGTACAAACCTTTTGGAGTGCAGAAGAAACATATACAATTCTCAAGACAAGTTGACCTTGGTTAAAGTAACTTTACAAGAATGGCATTGTCAACTTTGTGCCAAAAATGGAATGATCTTTGAGATAAAGCTTAAACCACTTAGATAATGCACCAAAAGCATGTGTACTTATCTGATTTAAACAAGTTTAACAAGCAACAAGGTCTACAAAACGAAATCATGAAGATTTGAAGTGGTTTTGCAACATGAATCAACATGATCATGACCTAAAAATCAAGTTTAGGATCTCAACTTCTTCCCTTCGAAACTCCTTGCTCACAAATGCTATGGAGGAGTTCTTTTACTTTTTGGAAAACCCCAAATGTGCTCTACAACTTTCCTGTTTCACAAAAATCTTGAATCTCAAAGGATCATAGTGAAAATTGGCTCCAAAGTTACTTCTAAGGACCAAAATCTGCCTTGAAAAATTCTAAGTGTTCAAAGATATTTCAAAACTTTGAAGCTTCATAACTCAAAATCTAGGCATTTTTCGAGGTTTCTTCCTTTCATACAAAGTTGTAGTATGTTGGGAGGGCTTTAATTTGAGCTTTGGAGCATAAAAAACGTTGTGTGGATTGAGAGTTATGACCTTCCAAAGTTGGTGCCAAAACTAGGTTTTCTTTTCATACTTAGAAAAATTTTACTTCCTCAACTTTGCCCCTTTTGCAAGAAAACTTCCAAATTAAATGATCAAACATGTCTTGATGAAATTTGACTTGAATACTTTAATTTGGACCAAAAACCCTAAAAGTCAAAGGGTTGACTTTGTCAGATAAAGCTTATGTACCAGATGAATTCAACTGTGTGATCTTCAATGATCTTGCATTCTTGAATCTTTAAAACATCATTGGTGGACTCCAAGGATGTATTTGAGTGTCTTGTGTAAGTTCCTGGATTGGCTGGAATTTTGGTAAAACAACAAGGTGTTCAATGCTGATGTCATGGTGTTGATGTTGCAGCATTGAGTCTTAGTACTGGGCTGTACTAAGTTGTGAAGGTTAACTATGTTTGATGTCATGGGCTTGATGTCATAACATTGCACTTAACACTGGGCTGTGTTAAGGTTGCTAGTTGCTGAAGTGGATGTCTGATGTCACATAGGTGATGTTGTAACATCAGACCTGCAGAACTGAAGCTAATGACAGCATGGGCTTGTTGTTATTAGGGTCGCGTATTAGCTGGAATTGTGGAGAGTGTTGACTCGTTGGATGAGAATATCTTGGGCTAGATATTTTCTGTTACATGGGAGATTTGATTGCAGGTTTGTTGGAGAATTAAAAGGTGGAAGATTTAAAAAGATTTTGGGGATAAAATCTGTTTTAAAAGATTCAGTTTTTAATTAACAAATCTGATCAAATATTGTGACAAATCCAATCCAAATTCAAGGAGCTATATAAAGCGCACAAGACCAAGGAAGAAGGTACAGAAAATAGATTGAAGATCAAGAGCTGCAGGCTTAGTGTCTAGAGTTTGTTTAGAGTGCTTGTATTTACACTATTCTAGGGTTTGAATAGGTGTTGTATTTTCTGTCCTCTCTAGAAGCTGTGAAGCAATAGAGAGTAGGTGTTTGATCGAAGCTAGGAAGCAAGATCAAGGAAACTCAAAGAGGGTGTTCTTTGAGTGTTTTAGGGGATTGAGTAGTGTTCTCATATCTAAGTGGTTTCTTAGGTAGAAAGTCACTAGTAGAGTATAAGTTTAGGAGATTGTCAACTGGTGTGTTGAGTCTGTAAATTATATCTACAAGTAGTGAAATTCATCCCTGGCTTGGTAGCCCCCAGACGTAGGTAGTTAGACCGAACTGGGTGAACAATTCCTTATGTTATTTCGCTTCTGTTATTGCTGTCCATTGCAGAGTGTGTTGTTGTGACATCGCACCTTAACATCACACGTCTGGTACCAGAATTTCAATTGGTATCAGAGCAGGCATCCTGTCTGTCTCTGGGTGAGATCTAGGGAAGTTACTTTCTGGTGTGAAGATGGACAAAGAAGTTGGAGGATTTGTCAACAGACCCCCTATGTTGGATGGCTCAAACTATGAGTATTGGAAGCCTAGAATGACTACCTTTTTAAAGTCATTAGACAGCAGAGCTTGGAAGGCTATCATTAAAGAGTGGGAAGCTCCAGTGGTATGTGAGAAAGATGATGCTGGCAAGGACAAAGAAGGCACCTCTAAGCTAAAGGCTGAAGAAGAATGGACCAAGGAAGAAGATGAGCTTGCCCTTGGAAATTCAAAGGCCCTAAATGCTATCTTCAATGGAGTTGACAAGAACATATTCAAGTTAATCAACTCATGTGAAACGGCCAAGGCTGCTTGGGATATTTTGAAGGCTACTCATGAAGGTACATCTAGAGTTAAGATGTCTAGACTTTAGCTTCTAACATCTAAGTTTGAAAGCTTGAAGATGAAGGAAGATGAGACTATTCATGACTTCCACATGAGTATTCTTGAGCTGTCAAATGTATCCAGTGCTTTTGGTGAGAAGATGACAGAAGAAAAGCTGGTTAGAAAGATCCTCAGGTCCCTTCCTAAGAAGTATAAGATGAAGGTGACTGCCATTGAAGAATCTCAAGACATTAGCAAGATGAGAGTTGATGAGCTCATTGGGTCTCTTCAAACTTTTGAACTTGGTTTGATCGAGGAAGAACCAGAGAAGAAGCCAAAGAGCATAGCCCTGGTGTCAAATGATCAAGAAGAAAAGAGAAGGAGTTCTGAGTCCCAGGAGGATCTGCCTCAGGCCATAGTTATGTTAGGAAGACAGTTCAATAAAGTGTTCAAGAAGATGAACTATAACTACAGGCCTAATGTCAAGAACATCTCCTCTGACATCAGCAAGACAAAAGAGAAAGATGAAGAGAAGACTGCCCAAGATAAAGGAGTTCAGTGCTTTGAATGTGAAGGGTATGGACATGTCAAGAAAGAGTGTCCCACATTCTTGAAAAGGCAGAATAAGGGCTTGACAATTTCCTGGTCTGACTCTGACAGCGAAAGTGAAAGTGAGTCAGCAAAGCATGTTACAGCTTTGACAGGAATTGTTGAATCTGATGATGACAGTGATGGAGAAGTCACTTATGATGAGCTAGCTTCAACCTACAAAGAGCTGTGTATAAAGAGTGTTGAACTATGTCAGGAGAGGGATCAACAGAAGAGACTGATTGATCAGCTTGAGAATGACAAAGCTGAATTGGAGAAAGAAGTCTTATGTGTCAAAGCTCATCTTGATCATATAACGAAATCTGTTAGAATGTTGAACAGTGGGACAGCCAATCTTGACAAGATTCTACAGGCAGAAAAATTTGCAGGTGACAAAGCTGGGATAGGTTATGTGACTGAAGACAAAGGAACCTCAGAAGCAAGTACTTCAGGTTTAAAGAAGGAAGTATCACAACCTTTGTCTCAACATCAGCCAAAGAAGCAGGATCCTACACCCAAGAAAGCTGATGTTTCACAACCTAAGAAGATTGAGAAGAAGACCGGTCCTAATCAGAAGAGAAAGCAGCCACAAGGAGCTAGTAAGTGTATGCCCCCACAATACCACAAGAGCATGAAGGCTGCAAGGTTCAAACAGAACATGTTCCATCAGATGTCTCAACATCAGGGTAACTGGTATGGATATAATAATGTTGTGCCTCATTACTATGGAAGAAGGAAGCCTCATCACCATAGGAGACAGCCTAGAAGACAGCATCCTCAGTTCAGGAGACAATCTACCTATGGTAAAAGACAACAGCCTCACCATAGAAGACAGTCAAACTATGGAAGAAGAAGACAACACCAGTACTATGGATGGCAGCCACAACAGTTTCATCATCAAGGTGGCAGGAAGTTTAACAACTTCAGTGAAGAGAGAGTAAGGTGCTTCTATTGTGGAAGAGTGGGTCATATGCAGTTTTCTTGCTTTAAACTGCATGGATATCCCAAATCTGTTCCTCAACCTAGACAGAAGGAGAACATGACTAAGGTTGTTAAACAGTGGGTTTCTAAAGCTCAAGCTACATGTCTATTGGCTCACACCTCAGATAGACATTTTGCTAAGGATGAATGGTACTTTGACAGTGGATGTTCAAAGCACATGACTGGATCCAAGGAGCATTTGGTAGAGTTCAATCTTTGCCATACAAACGATGTTATTTTTGGCAATGGTGAAAAAGGAGTAGTAGAAGGAGTTGGAAGAGTGAAGAATCATGATGGTCTTACTCTTGATAATGTGCTCCTTGTTCAAGGGTTGAGTGCTAATTTAATTAGCATAAGTCAACTTTGTGATGAAGGTTACAAGGTAAGCTACACCAAAGATGAATGTGTGGTAGCTGATGAGCAGAATGAGGTAGTGATGAAGGGAGTAAGATCCAAAGATAATTGCTATCAGTGGATACCTCAAGTGGACAGCTTATCTAGTGATGTTAAAGTTGATGTTGTAACATCAGATGGTGACATCAAGTGTGAAAGTATGGTGAAAAGTTAATCTGGGTTAATAACGTGTGAGTTGGATGATGCGTTAAAAGCCAAATTGAGTAGTCAGTTATGTGAGCAAGATGAAGAAGTCAACAATGCTGATGGAAGGATCAAAAGCTGTGACCTTACGAAGTGTTGGGAGCTGAATACTTGCAAGGCCAAGAAAGATGACAACCTGACTAATGACTCCTATAGTTCAGAAGAAAAATTTCACAAGTTGACAATCCTTAGGTTGGAAGATGCAGATGTTAGAGCTGATGTTAAAACATCTCAAGTCAAGAAAGGTACTTCTAACCTTAAAATAAAGAAGAGTGATGATGAACTAATTGCAAAAGTGGTTTCTGGGGTTGCTAAACGACTGAAATCAAGGAAGAGGAAAGATATTGAGTCACCCCCAAATATGAGAACTGATAAGCAGAAGATCTATGTGGATGGTACTACAAAATCCAGGAGTAAAGTGTTCATCTCTTCCAGAAATAGGAAGATCAGAGATAAGTCTGATGGTAGTGTCCAGGATATCTCTCAAATGAAGGAAGCCGTTGTTGTTAGAACTTCTGAGAAAATTCAAAAGGCCATACTAGATAAAATTCCTGTGCTTTTCATAAAATGGTGGAAGTATGATCTGGAGAAAGAATTTGACAAAGACATTCTAGATATGGTTGAATTGGCTAAGATATGGTTCAGAGAGGGTGTGGGAACTTATGGTATTCAGGTGTGTATGAATAAGTTGCTCTGACTGTGTCTTATTGGGAGCTTCTTGAAGGACTTCTTTGTGCAATGAGTCCTTTGAATGGTGATGAGAAGCTGATGTCCCAAAAGATGTTATAACATCATGTTTGCTGGTGGTTATATCTGGAAGATGATTAAGATTGGACATGTGGAAGAAGTGTTTCTGATTATGTGGTTTAGAATGTGAAGTTTAGCATGACTACTGTATTTGAAGACTTCACCAGTTTCAACATCTACTGGGGGATGTAAGGATAGAGGAATTGTGATCTCTTGAAGAGACTGGATCTCAGTAAAGCTTATAAGTAAGCTGAGGATTTGTGGAGTTTGTGACACAATGTTGAGATTGGATTATTTTGCTGATAGTAAATCCAGTAGTGGAGCATATGTAATACCCTGGTGTCAAGAGTGTCAAGAGTATCCTTGGTGAAGGATGTCTTTGTTCTGGATCTGAAGCTTAGTGCTTACATTATAGCTAAGGAGCATCTATATAGTCATACGGGAGAATGATGAAGTAGATGGTTTGCCTTAAATGGTTCTAGTCATATGAAGCAAATTGTGTGAATCTTGTGTGCACATGCTTCTGAGGAGTTGTCTGAAGACAAGATTGAATCATGGCCTTGAATAGATTGTACACTTGTCTTGGTGTGTGTCATTCTAAGTGTGAGGAGTTGACTTAGAGTTCAGTGGCAGGTATTGTGTGCTTCAGATCTTGTGGATGACTGTGTGAAGCCTTCATAACTAGATGGATGAAGAATATGTCTGGATTTTCAATATGTGGATATTGCTGACAGAAGAAGTATGGTTTTGTACAGGGTGTCATAGGCTGTACTTGTTGAGGTTTGTCAAATTATGGCTAAAAAGGGGGAGAGTTAATAAATGCCATAAAGAGAAGATGTTGATGCTATAAAAAGAACAAGGTGTTTAGTTGAAAAGTGTTGATGCAGCTGTTGAGGGGGAGTGTTGGCAGTATAGATAGAGCTGCTAATGAAGATATTTGAAGAGTGCAGAGTGCAGCAAAGCAGACATCAAGGGGGAGATGTGCTGCACATTGTGAGCTACTGAACAGCTGTGATGCTGGTTCAAGTTTTTGAGGGGGAGCACCAATTGGCTGTTGTCAATAATGAAGATGGTGCTGCAGCAGATCAAGTAATGAAGACTATATGAAGATTGTCAAACTGCTGCAAGTTAAAGTTTCAAAATATTGAAGATATTCCGCTGCTGAAGTCTCTGAAGATGCAGAGATTGTTTTAGCCAAAATTAGCCAAAGGGGGAGATTGTAAGTTCCTGGATTGGCTGGAATTTTGGTAAAACAACAAGGTGTTCAATGCTGATGTCATGGTGTTGATGTTGCAGCATTGAGTCTTAGTATTGGGTTGTACTAAGTTGTGAAGGTTAACTATGTTTGATGTCATGGGCTTGATGTCATAACATTGCACTTAACACTGGGCTGTGTTAAGGTTGCTAGTTGCTGAAGTGGATGTCTGATGTCACATAGGTGATGTTGTAACATCAGACCTGCAGAACTGAAGCTAATGACAGCATGGGCTTGTTGTTATTAGGGTCGCGTATTAGCTGGAATTGTGGAGAGTGTTGACTCGTTGGATGAGAATATCTTGGGCTAGATATTTTCTGTTACATGGGAGATTTGATTGCAGGTTTGTTGGAGAATTAAAAGGTGGAAGATTTAAAAAGATTTTGGGGATAAAATCTGTTTTAAAAGATTCAGTTTTTAATTAACAAATCTGATCAAATATTGTGACAAATCCAATCCAAATTCAAGGAGTTATATAAAGCGCACAAGACCAAGGAAGAAGGTACAGAAAACGGATTGAAGATCAAGAGCTGAAGGCTTAGTGTCTAGAGTTTGTTTAGAGTGCTTGTATTTACACTATTCTAGGGTTTGAATAGGTGTTGTATTTTATGTCCTCTCTAGAAGCTGTGAAGCAATAGAGAGTAGGTGTTTGATCGAAGCTAGGAAGCAAGATCAAGGAAACTCAAAGAGGGTGTTCTTTGAGTGTTTTAGGGGATTGAGTAGTGTTCTCATATCTAAGTGGTTTCTTAGGTAGAAAGTCACTAGTAAAGTATAAGTTTAGGAGATTGTCAACTGGTGTGTTGAGTCTGTAAATTATATCTACAAGTAGTGAAATTCATCCCTGGCTTGGTAGACCCCAAACGTAGGTAGTTAGACCGAACTGGGTGAACAATTCCTTGTGTTATTTCGCTTCTGTTATTGCTGTCCATTGCAGAGTGTGTTGTTGTGACATCGCACCTTAACATCACACGTCTGGTACCAGAATTTCATCTTGGATCATGTCCCAAGGTTTGGGATCATGCTTTGATCAAAAGTCAAAGGCACAATTGACTTTTCCAAGCAAAAACCCTAAATTTTGACCAGATGAATTTGAGCTCCAATGAACTTATAATGAAACCATATTGCACTTGATTCTTGATAAGGAGAAGCCTCTTGAGTGTATGTAAGCTTGATGGGTTGATAATCATTCCAAAACATTGACTGATCATGTGAAGATTCTCTTGAATCTCTTGAGCAAAACCCTAATTTGATAGAGCAAAAACAAAGAATAAACTTGAACAAAGGTTATGGTTAGCAATGTAATGTGTAATGCTTCCTAGAATGGTGATGAAATCTAGGGTAAAAATTTGGGGTATGACAGTTGCCCCTATTAAAATAAATTTACTAGATTGCCTGAGTGGTGACAACCCTTAGGGAATCAAAGTGGAAGGTATTTAAATATAGAAATAACCAGAAATTTTGCCCCTAGATGCAATGGTATGCTCAAACATCCTCAAACAAAAAATGACTCAAATAAATGCTAGGAACAGTGCAGACATGCAATGAACTCTAGTATGATGCTCTATAATGGAATGATAAATACTGAATGCACAATGCAGACCAAGATGACCAAGAGGAAAACCTGCTGGAGAAAGGAAAAGACCAACACTGGGAACATCCCAAGAAAAAGCCACTGGGGAAAGAGGGAAGCCACACTGGGGATATCCAAAGTGATTGATCAACAAGTTTAGACATGACCGGAAATCACTGGGGGAAGATAGACAGGAATATGATCTTCTCACAAGAGATCAAATATGAAAGGGGAAATCTCAAAACGAAACAACACAGGATGGTCTCCATCGGGGAATATCTAGAGTAGTTGATCAATAGGTCCAAACATGACCGACTGAAACTCTAGAACAAAAGATAAAATAAGAATCCTTATAACAATAGGATGAGCAAAACAAAATACAATCCTCATAGCAATAGGATTGATCCCAATGTTCCTCATGACAATAGGAGATAAAAACAGATTCTTATAACAAAATGAATGTGTTGAAAGTACCCTCATAACATCAAGGATGACGAATAGAGAGAATCCTCATAACGACATGATTATTGTGCCAAGAGAGTTCCTTATAACCATAGGATCTGTAACACATATTATTGGAGTTTTCAAACATCCAATCTTTTGGAAATTCCTTAAAATGAAGAGATCAAATAGGATCTTCAAGAACCATCAGAAAAGGTACAGGGTAACGACTCTTCTGGACGTGCCAAATTAATTGGACTTGGACTGCAAGCAAAGGTAACAGCCAGCTCTCAATGGATTGATGTTAGTAACCACTAGACTTTAATGGACGTTGGTGACAACCAAAACAACTTACCAATGAAAATTGGATTTCAGGCAGATCTACTGGAGAAGGAAATATTGGTCACAAACAATATTCCAAGACACCAAGGATAAACAGACCAGTGAATGCCAGTGACAACTGGGGAAAATATAATATATATGGTGACAACCACGGGGGAAAAGACTTAGTAATCACGAAGCAATATGATAACCGGACTTCATGGAGAAGGCAAACTAGTGATAACCAAACCCAAGATAAAAAAACTTAATGCAAAATGCATATGTTGAACATGATGAATATGATCATGGCATGCAAATGCTGACTCAAGAGAGACCGAATTTTGGTGGGGAACTTTCACAGGGGAAATGAATCCTCCATACCAGCAACTCAAACAAGTACCAACAGGATGAATACGAAGAACTTCTTCAAACTTGGTGATTATAATCAACAGATTGATTCAGAAGTATCGTCAGTTTCAACTTCAGTGGGATATTGCAAATTATATGACAATGCATTTGCGACCTTGAAGCTTTTTGGGGATATATGGAAATTTCCTTTTGATCCTCCCATGTGTCAAAGAGATTTTATGTTTTATCAAGATGTTTATTTTCTTTTCAAAACCTTTTATTTTTCAAAGCTCATTATTAACAAATAGATGGCGTTTTGTATAACAAGAAAAGGTAAAGGAACATAAATGACAATAAAGTGTTTGGCAAAATTTGTATTTTATTGAAGAATGGTAGCTTGCAAGTGGCAAAAGCTCCATGGAGTATTACAATTGTGAAAATGGCAATAGGGAAAGTGTCATACCCTAATTTTTTAACCCTAAGATTCCACCTCTTTGTGTATCTTCTAGCATAGCATCTTTAGGTCATGCGGTCTTTATGTGCGTGTTTGTTATGACTAACAAGTTTGTGCAGGTGCATTAATTTCAAAGATGATGGTACTGGTTCTCTTAGTTAGGTACTTCAAGACGTCCTAGGGTTTTCTGCTGGTCATTTTCCTCGACATTTCTCAAAGCCAGAATGTATACCCCAAGGAAGATTAGGGTTTTCCCTCTCAGTGGTAGTTGATCGTGTTTTGAAAGTTTGTTTAGAATTTCAAGTTATGTCTAAGGATTCCCCAAGGCATAGAACATCATTATCTAAAGGTTTGCTTGGAATTTTCGACAAGTCAAAATGTGTCCTGTTGATTAGACTATGGACTAAAGTTTCATCAGGACGAATGTGAGTGATTTGTGACTAAATTGAAATTTAAGGCTAATAGGTTTAGTGATTCAAGCTTGTCCAAATGACACCAGATATTTTGAACATGTATTTTTGTTCAAAGAAATTGATTCAAATTTGGTGTGGATTTCTTAATTCAAGTAATAAGATGGAAGGGTCATAATTCATGCATCTGGTTTACTAAGAGTACAAGTCAATTAATGAGTCCAAGATTATTCAAGCCGTTATTCAAGCAATAATCATCCAAATTGCAAATGCCATGAAGATTCACATCAATTTCCAAAACTCTAAGGTTTCAAGATTCAAGATAGTACAAAGTTCATATTCCATGTTCACCTTTTTAAAGTCAAGCTCAAATCAATTTTAAAAAGAAAAAAGCTTTCAAGTCAAACTCCTAAAGAATAAAGTTATTAAAAATGCCACGCATGGAGAACAGTCATGAAACCGATTAGCAACGTGATTAAGTCACTTTTATGACGCCAACAGAAGCGTAAATCATCAGCATGCCAGCAAGTAGCTATACAATTGTTGTTGTTGTTGTGGAGGGAGATATAAAGGAAATGATAATAACTTTGAATAGTATTTGACATAAACTTAATATTGAAAACCAACCTCTTCATATCACATACAGAGTTGAAATTACAAAACATTTCCATATAAAACTTAACGGATCACAAGGTTCAAAAATTTCGGTAAAAAGGGGATCACTTCATTGACGGTGGACTCAGCTCAACGAAATTACGCTTCAAGCTTTCAGCTCATGAGTACAGGGGTTAGTTCTCAATCTTTCTGTCATCACCAAGAAGATTAGTATAGTATGAAACATCATCGGAGTTTGCCGTGCCAAGTACAGGTCGACCAAAGATGGGACGGCTGCTGCAATTCATTATAGTTGACAATCTTCGACACACCTGGTGATACTCGGCTTGTCAGCATATTGAAGAAGTTTTCCTGCAAAAATCAATGAACTGCAGGTCAAGAAAAGTGTCACGATTGTAAAGAAACATAACCACAATCTTGAAGATGAATGTCTCGCTCCCTCATATCATCCATAGCTTCTGCCATTGGTGATTCTTCAAGCGTGTGATTACCTGCCAGGAAGAAGTCGCATATCTGCAACCACATTGAAAGACGATCAAATGTTTCCAAATCAAAAACAAAAATTCATTCGTTACAATATCATGACAAAATCAAATAAAAATCGAACGTTTCCAAATCACAACACACAACCAAGCGTGTTCAGATTATACAGATCAAACTATTCAAAAATGGAAGCCGAAACGGCAAGTATCGGTCACAAAATCATGAGAGAATCATTGACAAGGAAAGAGATCAGGAGAAATTATCACGGTCATCAATTCACAAGCATATTGGAAATAGAAAATTCATCACGTGCTCAAATCAGGAAACAGTTTTCAAGCACTCCATCATTTCCAAAAATAACCAAAACATGTTTAGACATAAGCCCAAAAGTATGATCAATTGGTTGAACAAATTCCAAAACCATTCACAAACATATTGAGCTTAAAAAGGAAAAGATTAGAACATGTTCCAAACAAATTCAGATTATTTCCAAAAACGTTTTACATGGAAAAGGAAAGCAACATTCAAGAAAGATAGGAATTCAAATTCCCAAGTGGTTATAAAAGCACATGGATTCAGAACACGAAGGAGGAGGCCATAAAAAAAACAGCCAAGCATTTAAAACCAAACGTGGAAAGAAATTCAAAGGTGTTTGAACATGTCGGACCGAAAATGGCAAGAAATTTTCACAAGTTATGACAATGTTCCCTAGCAGGTTTGGACCAGTAAAAGTTGAATCAAAAGTTTACATGGATAAATAGCACACGCAGTGGCACCAGGCAGGGATCACGGTATCAACAGGAAAAATCATATTGTAAAAATCACATACACACTCACAGCAGAGTAGAAAATCACAGCTAAAAAAAATACGCATACACAGGAGGGAACTCATACGATTTGCAGAATAGAATCACAATCCCACATACATAATAGCAGAGCAAAAAAATCATCACGACATACACACACCAGAAGAAAATCGTCATCAACATTCATACACGCATTGCAGAACAACCCAAAATAGCAGCATACACACGGTTTTCACAACAACACACATAGACACGAAAGAATTGAGACGAAAGGGCGCGGTTTCAAAGCAACAACCGGAAGAGCAACAATACACAAATTCTCAACAGCAACAACAACAACAAACAATGTATCCTACAGGCTAGGTTTCAGAAGCAGAAGAGGAGAAATTCGTAATGTAAGAGAGTGAGATTCAAATTACTTATCTCTGAAAAGCCTCTAGTGTTCTTGCTTCGTTTTCGCCTTCCTTTTGCCGCAAACTCCGAGACAAATCTCGGTCTCGCAGGTAAGCACTCTGATCTCCCCATTTTGATGCTTTAGTGTGTTTTATCTCTGCCATCATTTTGCTCGTTCCCCATAGAACTGAAGCCCTAGGCTTCTTGTTTAAATTAGGCGTTGTTCTTCGTTTTAATTCCGTTCCTTCAAGTTTTAGGGTTTCAGATTGGGTGTTCGATTTGGATAGAGGGTTAGGAATTAGGAAACTCGATGGGCGATTAGGGAGGAAAACGACGGATGAAGTTTTGACGGTCGGTGATTTTTTTTCGCGACTGAAGAAACCACGGATGAGGGTGGAGAAGGAGGGTAACAAGAGAGAAAGTTGCGAAGAAGAAGAAGAAGAAGCGAAGTGCCTTGCCTTTGCCTTTCTTTTTGTTTTAATGCGAACATGATCCTACGCGTGCGTCTTCACGTCCCATGTCATGCATCCTCGCCTCAGTCCTTGATCTGAGTCAAACGTCAGACTCATTTGATCAAACGGTGGAGACGGTCTCTGATCAGGGAAGGATGTGGATTCCCTCTTTCCACTTAGGAGAGGTATGAAGCATACTCGTGCGTTGCTTTTACTTCATTTTCTTGTCCTTTTATCTATTTATTAATTTATTCTAGTTTTTTTTTTTAAAAATAATAAGACATTTTAAAATAATATAAAACCTTTTTTAAAATATGAATAAAACTTTTTTTGAATTAATAAAACTTTTATTCAATTAATAAAGCTTTTTTTGGAGTTAATAAAACTTTTCATTAATAACATTTTTATTAATAGGACTTTTTTAAATTAATAAAACTTCTAAATTAACAAAACTCCTTCAAGTATTTAGGTTTGGTTTTTGTTTAATTTTAAATTTTATAACTAAAATAAAAACGGTTTCTTTAATTTATATTTAATATTTTTCTCAAATTAAATAAATTTATAACTAACTTTTGTGCCTTAGCTCTTGTTAAAAGTTTTCTAATCACGTGCTTAATTATCAGTCATTTTATCCTGTAGTAATTAAAATAAGTTTAGAACCTTAGTCTTGATTCATACCTTAACTGGCTATCGTTCTCGTGTGTTGGTGCGTTTTTTTTTATATTCATATAGACTCCATGCACATTTTGATTCCTGACATGATACCTTGATTCATAAATTGTTTGTACGTTATAACTGCATGCCTTATATGTTGAATATCTGATCATGACTTTATCTTTGATACTTTATGCTTCATTCTTATAATATGATTGCTTGCATCTGTCCAAGGGAAGAACTTGTGTATGACTATTGTGTCATACACATTGCATATCATTTGCGTTTCTCATTTCCCCCTTTGTGGCTTCTATGCCCTTTTAAGTTGAATACTTAGATAAATACCTTAAGATAGTTTCCCTTAAGACACTTAGATAACTTACAATTAAGTTTGATTCTCCCCACGAGAGAATTAGACATGAGCCATCCCTAGCTGAGATGTGATTCTCCTACCCTACAACATAATCGGGAAGGATGTGGATTCCCTTTCCACTTAGGAGAGGTATGTGGCATACTCGTCGATTCAATATCCGAGTTGGAGCCCTCCTCCTAAGATGAAGCAAAGGCTCATTCCCCACACGTTTGTGGTGGGTTAAGTCGTGTATTCTCCTTAAGATGACGACTTGCCTTTTCTCCTAAAACCAATCAACAAACTTTATTCACCCTTCGAGGGGAACTACAGATGCTCTAATTCCATTCCCGTCAGGATGCCTAGGTACAAGATGCGACGTCTTGGCGAGCATACCTAGAAATAAAACCTTAGGATTCCTTTCCCTTTAACCCATAGCAAACAGATAACAATTAGCAAATAACATAATAAAACAAGAGGTTCTTGTAGAGTACTACAGATGCTTAGGATGTTAACATCTTTCCTAGGTATAACCAACCCCCGAACCTTAGATTCTCTAGCTTTGCGTTACATTGCATACTCATGGGTTATTCGTTCTTTTTCCCTTCCCATGGATAAATTAAAGACCGGTGGTGAATAATGATTTGCGATTCAAGTTAATCCAATATCTTGATATCCAATTCTCACTGCGAATCCAACAACTACTACACTCCCTAACAACTAAGATGCCCCAGATCCTTGCTTCTGACGAGAGCGAATGGATTGATCTTCGGTCGTTTCTTCGTTATTGGCCAACACCATTTTATACAGTCAAATGCCTTTGCCCCTAACTTCTTCCTGGACCGACCTTTCGGGTTTTTAATCCACCGGGACGCTCATTTTTGCCTAACTTAGCGAGCTCTTATTTTTTTTTGTTTTCATCCCTAACTTTTGCCTGGATCTCCTTCATAGGTTAAGATCCACCGGGATACCCATTATTGCCTAAGTCGCCATTTCTGGTTTTCGACCTAGCGGGTTTTATTTAGGCATATTATTTTTTGACTGCATCGGCGTTCATAGGATGTGCAAGCGTCTCATCATCCATTATTGTGAGGATGAGGGATCCTCATGAGAAGACTGTCTTTACAACAAACGGACATTCGTAGTTGGGAGCCCACTTTCCTCGGGCATTTTTTTGTGATGGCAAGATTTTCTTGAGTACCAGATCTCTTTCTTTGAATTCACGCAGGCGAACCTTCTTATCGAATGCTCTCTTAAGCCTCTTTTGGTATAATTGCCCATGGCACATGGCTGTCATCCGCTTTTCGTAGATGAGATTCAACTTGTTATATCTGCTACGAATCCATTCTGCTTATTCCAACTTGGTTTCCATTAGGATTCTCAAGGATGGAATCTCCACTTTCATTGGGAGAACTGCTTCCATACCATAGACTTAGGAGAACGGGGTTGCCCCTGTTAAAGTGTGGATGGAGGTCTGGTATCCATGTAATGCGAAGGGTAGCATTTCATGCCAATTCTTGTAGGTATTGACCATCTTTTGCAGGATTTTCTTGATGTTTTTATTGGAAGCTTCAACAACTCCATTCATCTTCGGACGGTAGGGCGAAGAATTATGGTGTTTGATCTTGAAGGACTCACACAATTTTTTTATCGTCTTGTTGTTTAATTTTGTTCCATTATCTGTAATAATTCTGCTTGGAATTCTGTAACGAAAGATAATGTCCTTCTTGATGAAGTGAGCAACCACTTGCTTGGTCACGTTGGCATATGAAGCAGCTTCTACCCATTTTGTAAAGTAATCGATGGCAACCAAGATGAAACGATGGCCATTGGAAGCCTTGGGTTTGATTGCTCCAATCATGTCAATGCCTCACATTGAGAAAGACCGCGGAGATGTTAAAACATTCAACAATGTCGGAGGCACATGCACCTTATCAGCATATATTTGGCATTTCCTGGCATATTGGATGCAATCAGATTCCATAGTACACCAATAATATCCAGCTCTCAAACACTTATTGGACATGGCATGGCCGTTGGCGTGAGTCCCAAATTGTTCCTCATGAATTTCTTGCATCAACAGGACTGCTTCACGCTTGTCAACACATCTTAGCATAACCATGTCATGATTTCTTTTATACAATACACCATTGCAGAGGAAAAACTTGGACGCCAATCTTCTCAAAGTTTTCTTGTCAAGAGCTGGGTATTAGCTGGGTATTCTTGGTTTTGCAGATACAACTTGATGTCATGGAACCCAGGTTTTCCATCTGTTTCTTCTTCAACTGATTGGAAATAAGCAGGCTCAGTCTTTCTTTCAATCCAGATGAGTGGCGCTTCATTGACAAATCTAACCTTCCACATGGAGGCTAACATAACCAAAGCATCAGCAACATGATTGTCGGACCTCGGAACATGTCGGAAAGTGATCTCCTCAAAGTACTTGATAATTTCCACAATATAAGCTTGGTATGGAATCAACTTTTTGTCTCGGGTTTCCCATTCACCCTTAACATGGTATATCACCAAAGCTGAATCTCCACTCACTTCAAGAATTTTGATGCGAAGGACAATGGCCGCTTCAAGATGTAACACCCCGATTTAATTTAATTATTTTTCCTAATTAAATTGAATATTATTGTATGTGTCGTGTATGGATGTGTTTTGGATTAAGTGTGGGTTACCCTTAGGGTGGGGGTAGTGCCCTTGAAGTTATGAAGGATAAGGTGTTGGAGGATGGGTTAGTTGGTTAATATTATTATTTAAATTATTGAGGAGATTGTTGTTATTATTTATTTTGGGTGAAATAATAATAATACTATTAGATAATAATAATATTTGGGAATAACAAGGAAAATATAAATAGGAAAAAGGCTTAGAAAGGAAAGGGTGTGGTCAGTACGTGTTTTGGAGAAGAGAAGAAAGAGCAGAGAAGAGTTAGGTCAAGAAGAGCTCCATTGTTGAGGAAAGATTTCAAGAATCCTAAGGTAAGGGTGGGGCTCTCTATCTCTTAAGGGTTGCATAGTAGTGGTATGAGGGTAGAAAATCGTTAGGATCTCCCTGTTATGTTGCTGGTGAGAATTGGGAATTGGGTTGTAGGTTAGAGGGTTTGGTAAGAAGAGAAAATTATGCAATTGACTATAGATTTGTGTTGTATATGTGCATATGTCATTTGCTGCTACCTTATTGGTGTTTTCTGGACTGTATAATACCAAATTCGGGGGAATTGTGAGGTCTGAATCGTGCAGAATCGCAATCGCAAGATTGCTGATTCGCCCAGATTCGCCAAGCGAAAATGGAACTTTCCAGGCGAAAGTGGATTCGCCAGACATTCGCCAGGCGAATGTAGAAGCGAAAGGGGAATGAAAAATCAGAGTTTCTGGATTTTGTATGGGGGAGTTGGATTCGCCACTGCTTCGCCAGGCGAGCAGGAGGCAAAAGTGGAATTCGCCAGGAGAATGGGGATTTCGCCAGGCGAAAGTGGTTTCGCTGGTGCTTCGCCAGGCGAGTATCAGGCGAATTGGGCTGAGACGAACCGAATTTTCTGAAACTTCAGAAATTCATATCTTTTGATTCGTAGGTCCGTTTCCGTCGCCGTTCGAAGTGTTGGAAAACTGGTTTCACGTACTATTTATAAAAATTGATTTCAATACCAGAATTTCAATCCTTTGACGTGCTAAATGGAAATTGAGCGTGTTGTTTGTGTGGTGAGTGGAGACGATGGAGTCGTCGATGTGTATGCATGATATATTTGTATATTGCTGTTGTGGCAGGTATGAACTGCGGTTGCATCCTAGTATTATGATGTATTGATGTGTTGGTTGTCGTGTGCATATGATTACTGTTATATTCGTTGATTGTTGTTGTTGTTGTTGTGCGTCGTCGTTGCATGCATGACAGGTTGCATAGTTGTGGGATGGCGTGCCCAGATAGGGCATTATCGTCTATCCGAATTCCTTGATGGAATCGTTGTTGTTGGTGCGATCATGAAATAGGGGTCGTACGTGACCATAAAATAGGGGTCGTTGGTGTGATCATGAGATAGGGGTCATACTTGACCATGAAACAGGGGTCGAGAGTTCCGACGGGAACTGTGATCATGAAACAGGAATCGATTGGTACCACATGCATTGAGTCGAGTCGTGGGTCTCATTGTATTTAATCCTTGTATGTTGATTATCTGTTGTATGATGAATGTTGTTGTGATGATGCTGTTGTGATAGGGTGGATTCCGTATATTTTTATGCTTTCATACTTATGCTATGCATTCTTTATATTGATTGAGAATCTCACCCCTTCTGTTTGAATGTTACCTCTACGTGGGTAACGTGCAGATAAGCAGGAGTAGTCGCAGGTGGAGTGGTGAAGACGAGGTCTTCTGGTGTGAGTTATCGAGTCGCGTCTGCTCTGAGTTTGTAACACCGGGGGTGTCGGAACGCTAGAGTCTTTTGAATTCTGTTATATACTATTACTATTTTAATTAAGAATGTTGTGTGTAACTAAACATGTTTTCACCTGAGTTGACTTTTCCGCTGTGCATGAATGTTAAAATGTCATGTTTAATTATAATATCACCGTATTATTATTGTGTGCATGTTAAGTTAAGTAGTAGAAGTAGCATCCTAAATCCATGTATTTTATTTTTACTCTGATAAATTACGTTTAATTTGTCGCGGGGGTTTAGGGTGTTACAAAGTGGTATCAGAGCAGGTCGGTCCGTCCGTCCAAGTTGTCGAGTCATTGTCGTGTGTTAGTTGTTTAGTGTTAGTGTTAGTGTTGGTTCCTTAACCATGGTGTTCTGTTGTTGGTGTGTGACAGATTGAGAATGGCTGGAAGGAACGATGCTGCTCTTGAGAATGATGAGTTTCGAAAGAACAACCCGCCTACTTTCAAGGGAAGGTATGATCCAGATGGAGCACAGACTTGGCTCAAGGAGATTGAGAGAATCTTCCGGGTTATGGAATGTCCTGAGGCACAGAATATGCAGTTGGGTACTCATATGTTGGCTGAGGAGGCTGATGACTGGTGGGTTAGTACTCGTCAAGTGTTGGGAGCAGCAGGTGAGGCCATTACTTGGGATGTGTTCAGTAGAGAATTCTTAAGGAAGTATTTCCCTAAAGATGTCCGAGGAAAGAAGGAGATTGAGTTTTTGGAGCTGAAGCAGGGTAATATGACGGTTATAGAGTATGCTGCTAAATTCTCCGATTTGGCTAAGTTTTATCCTCACTACAGTGCGACAACTGCTGAGTTCTTGAAGTGTGTCAAGTTTGAGAATGGGTTAAGACCTGAGATCAAACAGGCAATTGGGTATCAGCGGATCAGAAGATTTCCTGATTTGGTGGATTATTGCAGAATATATGAGGAAGATAGCAAGGCTCGATCGACTCACTATAAGGGGTTGGTCGAGAGAAGAGGAAAACAACCGGTGAATCGTGGGAAGCCTTACGCATCTCTAGCTGATAAGGGTAAAAAGAAACATGCTGATGGCAAGAAGCCGAGTGGGGGAGGTGCATCTGCTCCTCTGAAGTATTTTAGGTGTGGTGAGTTGGGGCATCGTGTCAATGAGTGCACGAGCGATGTGAAGAAGTGTTTCAAGTATGGACAGGCAGGACATCTGATTGCGGACTGCAAAGCTAATATGGTTACTTGTTACAATTATGGGGAACAGGGCCATATTAGTACTCGTTGTCAGAAACCAAAGCAAGCTTCGGCTGGAGGAAAAGTGTTCGCTTTGACAGGGTCTCAGACTTCCAGTGAGGACAGATTGATCAGAGGTACATGTTATATTAATGATATGCATTTGCTAACTATTATTGATACTGGTGCGACACGCTCTCTTATTGCTGCTGATTGTGTAAGAAGGCTAGGCCTTGTTATTTCTCCTATGAAAGGGGAGATGGTTATCGAAACTCCTACTAAGGGATCGGTGACTACTTCTTTAGTTTGTTTGAACTATCCATTGTCAGTCTTTGGTAAAGACTTTGGTGTAGATCTGATTTGTTTACCGTTGGGAGGTCTCGACGTGATTTTGGGTATGAACTGGTTGGAGTTCAATCATGTTCATATTAACTATTTTAATAAGTCGGTTTAATTTCTTACTCCTGAGGAAGAGGGAGAAGATGGTTTTTTGTCTGCTAGAGAGTTGAAAGAGCTCTTGGAAGAAGAAGCTCAGGTGCTTGCATTGTTTGCATCCTTGTCAGTGGAGAGTAAGTCAGTGATTAGTGAATTACAAGTGGTGCATGAATTTTCTGAAGTGTTTCCAGATGACATTATTGATGTACCACCAGAGAGAGAAGTTGAGTTCGCTATCGATCTTGTCCCTGGTACCAGACCTATCTCTATGGCACCATACAGGATATCGGCATCGGAATTATCAGAACTGAAGAAGCAATTGGAAGACTTGTTAGAGAAGAAATTTGTGAGACCAAGTGTATCACCTTGGGGAGCTCCAGTGTTGTTGGTAAAGAAAAAGGATGGTAGTATGAGGTTGTGTATTGATTACAGACAGTTGAATAAGGTAACGATTAAGAATAAGTACCCGCTTCCAAGAATATATGACTTGATGGACCAGTTAGTGAGTGCTCGTGTGTTTAGCAAGATTGACTTGAGGTCGGGGTATCATCAGATACGGGTAAGAGACGAAGATGTTCAGAAGACGGCTTTCAGAACTCGATATGGACATTATGAGTATGTGGTGATGCCGTTCGGAGTTACTAATGCACCTGGTGTCTTCATGGAATATATGAATCGTATCTTTCATGAGTACTTGGATCAGTTTGTGGTTGTCTTTATTGACGATATTCTGATCTATTCTAAGTCTGAAGAAGAACACGCTGAACATTTGCGAATTGTGATGCAAGTGCTGAGAGAGAAGCAACTCTATGCGAAGTTGTCTAAGTGTGAATTCTGGTTGAGAGAAGTAAGTTTTCTTGGTCATGTTATTTCTGGTGATGCTATTGCTGTGGATCCATCCAAGGTAGACTCCGTTCTACAATGGGAGACTCCGAAGTCGGTGACCGAGATTAGAAGTTTCCTAGGTTTGGCTGGTTATTACCGAAGGTTTATTGAAGGATTTTTGAAGTTGGCACTTCCGTTAACTCAGTTGACGTGCAAGGGGAAAGCATTCATGTGGGATGTTCATTGTGAAAAGAGTTTCATTGAGCTAAAGAAGAGGTTGACCACAGCTCCAGTGTTGGTTCTACCTGAACCAAATAAATCGTTTGTAGTGTATTGTGATGCTTCTTTGATGGGACTAGGAGGTGTGCTGATGCAGGATGGTAAGGTTGTAGCTTATGCTTCATGACAGCTGAGGGTACATGAGAGGAATTATCCGACTCATGATTTGGAATTAACCGCAGTGGTTTTTGTATTGAAAATTTGGAGGCATTATCTCTATGGTTCTAGATTTGAAGTGTACAGTGATCATAAGAGCTTGAGGTATCTGTTTGATCAGAAGGAATTGAATATGAGGCATGGTTAGAATTCTTAAAGGATTATGATTTTGGCTTGAACTATCATTTAGGCAAGGCTAACGTCGTGGCTGATGCTCTGAGTCGAAAATCTTTGCATATGTCTGCTATGATGGTTAAAGAGTTAGAATTGATTGAACAATTCAGAGATATGAGTTTGGTCTGTGATCAGACACCACATAGTGTTATGTTGGGTATGCTGACAATCAACAATGAATTTCTTAATAATATCCGAGATAGTCAGAAGTTGGATGTGAAACTAGTGGAGTTAATGATTGGGGATAACCAAGCAGGAGTTAATGATTACAGGGTGGATGAGCAAGGTGTGTTGAGATTCTGTGACAGGATTTGCATTCCTGATAATCCTGAGTTGAAAAGAATGATTTTAGAAGAAGGTCATCGGAGTAGTTTGAGTATCCTTCCAGGAGCTACGAAGATGTATCAAGACTTGAAGAAGATATTTTGGTGGCCTGGATTGAAACGTGATGTGGCTCAGTTTGTGTATGCTTGTTTGACTTGTAAGAAATCGAAAGTGGAACATCAGAAACCTGCTGGTATGATGCAACCGTTAGACATTCCAGAGTGGAAGTGGGACAGTATTTCTATGGATTTTGTGACCGGGTTGCCTAATACGTCGAGGGGACATGATTCCATTTGGGTAGTAGTGAATAGACTGACGGAGTCAGCACATTTCATTCCGATTAATATCAGTTTTCCTTTGCAGAAGTTGGCAGAGATTTATATCCGAGTGATTGTGAAACTGCATGGGATTCCATTGAGCATTGTGTCAGATCGAGATCCAAGGTTCACTTCCAGATTTTGGGAGAGTTTGCAGGGAGCTTTGGGATCGAAGTTGAGGTTGAGTTCGGCTTATCATTCGCAGACGGATGGTCAGATGGAAAGAACTATCCAGTCTTTGGAAGACTTGTTAAGGGCTTATGTGCTTGAACAAGGAGGTGCTTGGGATAATCATTTGTCGCTGATCGAGTTCACTTATAACAACAGTTATCATTCCAGTATCAGAATGGCACCTTTTGAGGCGTAGTATGGTCGTAGGTGTCGGACGCCTTTGTGTTGGCACGAATCTGGTGAGAGTGTAGTGCTTGGACCCGAGATTGTTCGACAAACTACCGAAAAGGTGAAGTTGATTCGAGAAAAGATGAAAGTTTCGCAGAGTAGGCAGAAGAGTTACCATGATAAGAGAAGGAAAGATATCGAGTTTCAAGGAGACCATGTGTTTTTGAGAGTCACTCCAGTGATCGAGGTTGGCCGTGCGTTGAAGTCGAGGAAGCTTACTCCTCGATTTATTGGTCCGTATCAGATATATGCAAGAGTTGGACTGTTGCCTACAGAGTGGCGTTGCCACCCAATTTGTCGAATTTACATGAGGTGTTCCATGTGTCGCAGCTTCGGAAGTATGTTCCGGATCCGTCGCATGTGATTCTGATGGATAATGTGGAAGTAAGAGATAACCTTACAGTTGAAGCCTTACCAGTACGGATTGAAGACCGCGAGGTAAAGCAACTGAGGGGCGAGGAAATCACACTTGTGAAGGTAGTGTGGGGAGGAGCTGCTGGTGGAAATATGACTTGGGAGCTGGAGAGCAGGATGCGAGAGTCGTATCCAGAGTTGTTCGGATGAGGTAAATTTTCGAGGACGAAAATATTCCAAGTGGGGGAGAGTTGTAACACCCCGATTTAATTTAATTATTTTTCCTAATTAAATTGAATATTATTGTATGTGTCGTGTATGGATGTGTTTTGGATTATGTGTGGGTTACCCTTAGGGTGGGGGTAATGCCCTTGGTGTTATAAAGGATAAGGTGTTGGAGGATGGGTTAGTTGGTTAATATAATTATTTAAATTATTGAGGAGATTATTGTTATTATTTATTTTGGGTGAAATAATAATAATAATAATAATATTAGATAATAATAATATTTGGGAATAACAAGGAAAATATAAATAGGAAAAAGGCTTAGAAAGGAAAGGGTGTGGTCAGTACGTGTTTTGGAGAAGAGAAGAAAGAGCAGAGAAGAGTTAGGTCAAGAAGAGCTCCATTGTTGAGGAAAGATTTCAAGAATCCTAAGGTAAGGGTGGGGCTCTCTATCTCTTAAGGGTTGCATAGTAGTGGTATGAGGGTAGAAAATCATTAGGATCTCCCTGTTATGTTGCTGGTGAGAATTGGGAATTGGGTTGTAGGTTAAAGGGTTTGGTAGGAAGAGAAAATTATGCAATTAACTATAGATTTGTGTTGTATATGTGCATATGTCATTTGCTGCTACCTTATTGGTGTTTTCTGGACTGTATAATACCAAATTCGGGGGAATTGTGAGGTCTGAATCGTGCAGAATCGCAATCGCAAGATTGCTGATTCGCCCAGATTCGCCAAGCAAAAATGGAACTCGCCAGGCGAAAGTGATTCGCCAGACATTCGGCAGGTGAATGTAGAAGCGAAAGGGGAGTGAAAAATTAGAGTTTCTGGATTTTGTATGGGGGAGTTGGATTCACCACTGCTTCGCCAGGCGAGCAGGAGGCAAAAGTGGAATTCGCCAGGCGAATGGGGATTTCGCCAGGAGAAAGTGGTTTCGCTGGTGCTTCGCCAGGCGAGTATTACGCGAATTGGGTTGAGACGAACCGAATTTTCTGAAACTTCAGAAATTCGTGTCTTTTGATCCGTAGGTCCGTTTCGGTCGCCGTTCGAAGTGTTGGAAAGCTGGTTTCGCGTACTATTTATAAAAATTGATTTCAATACCAGAATTCCAATCCTTTGATGTGTTAAATGGAAATTTAGCGTGTTGTTTGTGTGGTGAGTGGAGACGATGGAGTCGTCGATGTGTATGCGTGATATATTTGTATATTGCTATTGTGGCAGATATGAACTGCGGTTGCATCCTAGTATTATGATGTATTAATGTGTTGGTTATCGTGTGCATATGATTACTGTTATATTCGTTGATTGTTGTCGTTGTTGTTGTGCGTCGTCGTTGCATGTATGACAGGTTGCATAGTTGTGGGATGGCGTGCCCAGATGGGGCGTTATCGTCTATCCGAATTCCTTGATGGAATCATTGTTGTTGGTACGATCATGAAATAGGGGTCGTACGTGACCATGAAATAGGGGTCGTTGGTGTGATCATGAGATAGGGGTCATACTTGACCATGAAACAGGGGTCGAGAGTTTCGACGGGAACTGTGATCATGAAACAGGAATCGATTGGTACCACATGCATTGAGTCGAGTCGTGGGTCTCACTGCATTCAATCCTTGTATATTGATTATCTATTGTATGATGAATGTTGTTGTGATGATGCTGTTGTGATAGGGTGGATTCCGTATGTTTTTATGCTTTCATACTTATGTTATGCATTCTTTATATTGATTGAGAATCTCACCCCTTCTGTTTGAATGTTACCTCTACGTGGGTAACGTGCAGATAAGCAGGAGTAGTCGCAGGTGGAGTGGTGAAGACGAGGTCTTCTGGTGTGAGTTATCGAGTCGCGTCTGCTCTGAGTTTGTAACACCGGGGGTGTCGGAACGCTAAAGTCTTTTGAATTCTGTTATATACTATTACTATTTTAATTAAGAATGTTGTGTGTAACTAAACATGTTTTCACCTGAGTTGACTTTTCCGCTGTGCATGAATGTTAAAATGTCATGTTTAATTATAATATCACCGTATTATTATTGTGTGCATGTTAAGTTGAGTAGTAGAAGTAGCATCCTAAATCCATGTATTTTATTTTTACTCTGATAAATTACGTTTAAATTGTTGCGGGGGTTTAGGGTGTTACACAAGACCTATAATGCATGATTCGTACTCGGTGATGTTGTTTGTTGTCGCTACGCAAAAAATAGACGGCCAAAGGCGAAAAGGAAAGAAACAGAGAGTCTCCATCAAACTTTATTTATCCCATGAGGGGAAGGGAAAACATCGAGAAAACCCCAAGAAGAAAAGATAAGATGGTCTCGCAACCAAATTATGGGTTCGGAAGCCAATTATGCGAAGGAAAGGTATTAGCACCCCCCACATCCATCGTACTCGATGGGAACCATTCGCTTGTCTATGTGTAAGAATGTTTGCTAAAGGTATTGCTTGCTAAGAGTGCTCTAAAAGGGAGAGAGAAGGGTAAGAAACAAAGATAAAAGAAAAAAATGATAAAGGAAAAGGAAAGGATGGAAACAAAAAAAAAGACTCGATATGACTTCGCGGTCCTATGCCTACGTATTCTCTCGTGCAATGGGAAAGTCAGAGTCAACGTAGTTCAGAGGACTACGGGCGAAGGAAATGGAAGGGTGCTCGCCCAAGATCATCGCAATCTTGTGCCTACGTATCTTCACTTAAGAAAGTGAAAAATCAGAGCGTCCGTAGTTTGGCCTATGGTTGGTTGGTGTTTTTATGGACGATGTTATCGTGCACATTCTAACAGTTAGGTCTTTTGCAGCTCGCTCGTGGAGTCTTATGGGTTACCTGTTTGCGGTGGAACGGACGTAACATGCCCTTTTTGAAAGGGTTGATTTTCGCCATCATGGCAAGATGTCACATTTGATTTGTTGTGATTTATTTTAGGGGTGAAATAAGTTCTCGGATAGTAACCCCTTGCGGGTAGTACCCAATTATTTATCTCAAAAGGTTTATTGTGAAAGTTGTGTGGCGAATATAGTTACGTCTTCGTATTGAAAGACGAGTATCGAGACCACACACTCAAAAGTGAGCATCCTAATACTCGAAGAGGAAGAAGTCTTCACCCAATCCTCTGTCTTTAGTTCAATACAAAGAGAACCCTATTCTCTTATTTAAAGTGTTTTTAGTTTTAGATGGTAAGTGCTTTACAACAGTGAACCCTAAAGGTAATGTCAAACACTCGGGATAGGAGAAGACCTTCGCCTAACCACTCCACAACCATATAAGTTTATTAAGAAAAGATTTTGAAAATGCACTTGGTACAAGACCAAGGTTTTTGGACTCAAGGTGACAAAAGAAATAGAGAAAAGGTTTGAAAAGAACGGGTGGTGAATAGATCAAGGTAGGTTGATGGCGATGCACAAGGCAATCGACTTACAAGGGTGAAATATATACAAGGTTAGTGTAGTTTATCGTTAGTGATCATTGATCGAATGAATCGGGTCCACTATAACGCTAAATCATCATAGCACGATCTATTAGGAAGATCATGTTATAGAAGGCCGCGCAAGTATGATGTTGTGCTAAAACACGATGGAGAACTGATATTGTGAATCATTCTCTAAAGAAATCATGCCACACGAAAAGAAAAGCAAACGGTCTCGTCTTAATCACAAACTTTCGTCGATTAATCAAAAGTAACCTTTCATGATCCCAAAGTATAGAAAATGATCTCAATGATCAATCCCTACAGATTTGAAATAATGAAGGTTAAACAACCTCAACAATCAACATTCGCGATTCTAAAGTCTTCATAGACCAAAGATAAAATCGAAAAGAAAATCGAAGATGAAAATCAAAGTAGAAATGAAAAGTGAAGATAAATCAAGAAATAAGATCTAAATAGAATGATAACCAAAATATAATTAGAAAACAAAATAATGTTTAACGAAATATCTAATAAAGATAATTAACAAAAATATTAACAAAGTTTTTAACAAAAAATATTAACAAGAATTAAACAAGAATTTTAATCAAAGATCAAAATTAACTTCAAATCCACTAAAAAACAATGTTAAGATAATCCAAAATCTAGAAAACTAAATTATTCAAAGCTCAAATCAAATAAATCAAAATAAGGCCAAAATGAAATTAAAACTAGCATTAAAATCTAAATTAAATATAAAAAAATGACCTAAAGCAAAAATGAAAAAGGTGCAGTAGGGGTAGAGGTTCAGCACGGGCCAAGAACCCATTCATCACTGAGGCTAGAAATGAGTCGAGTCGAGTCGAACTCGCCTTAACTCAGTCCGACTCGTTAAGAATTAGCCGAGTTCGAGTTCGAGTTCATCACGAACTTTTTTTTCAGCTCAAACTCGACTCGTTAAGAATTGGCCGAGTTCGAGTTCGAGTTCATCACGAACTTTTTTTTCAGGTCAAACTCGACTTGTTAGAAGTTCACGAATATCTCGGTTCAACTTGTTAGGTTTATCTTGTTAGGTTCAACTCGCTTATTTCACAGACTTAAAAGTAATTTTTTAAAGTCTATTATATATATATATATATTTGACATTTTAAATTAATATTTTTTAAATAAAAAATATAGAAATAAAATAAAAGTTATAAGATTGGAATTTATACAATGTTGATTTTATTTGTATAATTATTCGTAGAATTATTTTACTTACTTGAGAATATAAGTTATCAATTAAAACTGTTATATTAAAAGAAAATATGAGACTAAGATTTAGAACAAATCTTTAAACCTACTCTTAAAGACAATATAATCTATCTCATATATAATCGAATTGACTCATGAACCTAACGAGTCGAACTATGTATAGTTCAAGTTCAGATCATTTAGTTAACGAACTTAGTTTTTAGCTCATATTCAGCTCATTTGGTTCATGAACCTAGTTCAACGATTTAATTTTTGAATCGAATTTCGAACTATTTTCGAGTTGGTTTGGTTCATTGCCAGCCCTATTCATCACCAACACACGGTCACACAAAAAAACGATACGAGCTATAGAAAGCCCAAATCCAAGAGAAACAAAGGGCATGGTCTTAAGAGAACAACAACAACAACACGCTCTAGACAATCAAGGCAGAACAAATTACAAGAAAAGGAAGGTCAAACAGTCAAAACCACATAGCAATTTGCTCCAATTTTCTCACCACTCCGTCTCTTCCTCGCTCGGTTCTTCTTCTCAATCTTTCTCATTCTCCTTCAATCGCGTGGGTCTCTCGTGGCAGCGTTGTTGCAGTTTTCGGTTTTCGGTTTTGTGAAGGGTTTCAGCGCGGTGCGCGTGTGAGGTGGAGGTTTTGTGCCTTTCGGCGACTGGTAGCAGCTGCAGTGAGTGGTTGGGTTCTTTTTTTTGTTGATGCGATGAAGGTAAACGCGAATGAATAAATTACGACGAGAGAGAAGAAGATCCGATCCACCAAGAGCAACTCTCTTTTTATGTATTCTTTTGACTTTTCTCGGATCTTGAATGGTGAGATGAAAGTTTGAGCTCTTGAAAAATTATTATGGATTTCATAAAAGTTGAATGCTACGAGCTTGTTTGTTCATGGTGGTTTGTGTGATGTTTCACGGGTTATGGTTGAGTGTTGATTGTTATTGTTCATGAGTTTGGGAGGAATGGATAAACATATGGAGGTAAAAGAAATGTAGAACAAAACATGATGAAGATGAAAGTAAAACAAGCAAAAAAGTTCACCTGTGCTACTGTTGTGGTTTGGAGGTCATGAATTTCATAGTGTCATATATGTGGTGTGTGTGGTTGTTTATGGTGGAGTTTTGGTTTGAGGAAACATGAAGCAGAGGTGGTTTCGGAAAAGGTTGAAGTTGGTAGTTGCCGGTCGATTTCTCGACGAGGTTGTTGTTGATACTGTTCTCACAGTGGATCAGCAAAGTAAAAATAGGTGGATGAGGTTTCGATTGTCAGGAACTGAGTGAGTTTTGTGAGGGTTATCGAGCGTGGAAACTGAAGAAGAGGGTCGGTTAATACGATGTTGAGACTTCTTGAAGGTGATGGTGTTTGTATCGCCCCATGAAGAATATCAGGTGATTCCTTTTAACAAGAGTTTTTTCTTTGAAGGTCTGTCCTCTACTGTCTTTTTAAGTTCCTTTTATTTTGAAAAATCTTTCTGTTGTGTTGTTGTCTTGCTGTAAAATTTTAGCCTGTAGTGTTTGGAGTGGTCTTGGTGTGTGTAGGTTTTGTTTTTGTATCAAACTAGTGGGAGACCCGTGCATTCGCACGGGTACTGGTATGGTACGCGTATTTTTTTCAAATTAAAATTAAAAAAATTTAAATTTTCAACAAAAAAATTATTATTTTTAAAAGATATAATAATTTAGTGGATATAATCAACAACGAATTTGAACTCGTATAATAACATATGGGTTCCCACGGATATTGGCGTGGATACTCGTGCGTTTGCACGAAGACTGGTGTGTTACATAGATTAGTTTTTAAAATGTAATAAGAATGAAAAAAATAGAAAAACAATTTTATTTAACCAATAAAGTTAAATTTTTGAATTAAAATAATATTTTTATTTATATTTGGAGCATAAATATAGTTTTTCACCATGTTAATAGGTTAGAAAGAACGGTATATTCGGAGCATAAATATTAATTTATTTTGAAATTATTGATAAAACTATTAATGTGATTATTCAGTATTTGTAAATTAACGTATTTTAATTAATTATATTTGTCCACCGTTTATAATTTGTGTTAACTTATAAAAAGGCTTAATAATTTTTAGTCCCGTATAAATATTAAAGGTATGGTACGCGTATTTTTTCCAAATTAAAATAAAAATAAAAATAAAAAATTTAAATTTTTAACCAAAAAAGTTATTATTTTTAAAAGATATAATAAATTAGTGCTTATAATCAACAACGAATTTGACCCCGTATATAAATATTAAATTTGTTTTGACATTACTTATATATTTGAATCTATAAAATAATATTTGAATCAACAAAGTATTTTTTTAATATTTTTTAATATTTATGAATGACACAAATTTGTGCCATAAAATATTTAAATAAAATTATATATTAAAAAATAAATTAGTATAATTATTAAATATAAGAGATGAAAGGTAAGCAACAATATGAATAATAATATGATTTAAAAAATATTGAAACTTGTATTAGATAAATGAAATGTTTACGTTTTTTTTAACAAATAAGACAATTATGTTATAAGAGATAATACAACGATCGATAAATTTCTGTTATTTAATATTTGAATCAGTAATAAAGTTGATCCCGTTTATAACAATAGTATTTCTTTGCGTATATACAAATATTTTAATCAACAATATATTTTTTTCTGTATATAAATATTATTTTTGTGTTGACATTATTTATAAATATATTTTAGTCAATAGGAAAGTTATTCCCGTTTATAAAAATATTTAAATCATAATTTTTTTTTTTGTTTTGATAGTATTTATAAAAATATTTGAATCAATAGTAAAGTTGTTCCCGTTTATAACAATAGTATTTTTCCCCTATATAAAATATTTAATCAACTATGTATTTTTCCTGTATATAAATATTTATTTTGTCTTAATAGTATTTATAAAATTATTTGAATAAACATTAAAGTTGTTCTCGTATACCAAAAAAATTGAATCAATAATAAAATTATTTCCATTTATAACAATAATTGGATAAGTTATTTCATTTTCCCTGTTTCAAATCATTTCTACGACATGAGAAAACAAATTTTTTTTTTTTTTTGAAATAAAGACAAACCTGAATAATAGTAATAGAAATAAAAATTAAATTACCGTTTTAGTTTTTTTTTTTTTTTTACAAATGAGATGTTATTTTATAAGAGAATACAATTTTAAAATATATACTCAATCTTGTTAAAACTCCCTCATATTTTTCACATATTTGAAAATAACAGTCGATATATTTTTACTATTTACTATTTGAATCAGTGATAAAGTTTTCCCCATTTATTCAATATTTCATTAAGTAGTAAAGTTTTTCCCGTTTTTTACAAAATAAAGTAAAAAAAAGTTAATGCATGTGATCACGTTGATTTTGATCATGTTGCTTATGGTATAGATACACATTACACATTTTTTATAGACAAATGATACCTACAACAGATATGTGCTGATGTCTCAGATGAGACTTGGCCTAAATTTTAAAGGGAAAAGAGGTTACTAAAGGAAATGAGATTATAATCAAAATCAAAATTTATAAGATAACCACAAACCCCCCAAGAACCAAAAATGCATCCCTACCCCAAAAGATGGCAATATTATAGCACAGAACAGTAGGAAAAATATAGGATATATTATATATGGAGCCTGAACCATGTCTATAATCTATAGAAAAAGACAGGGTGTTAGCAACATGTGTCTTTTTGACATATTCTTTAAGCATACTTTTAAACATAGTTTGAATCATTAAAATGCCTAAACATTTCATAAAAATATATTAGTTTTTCGTAAAAATATATTAGTTAATTTAGTTTACAATGCAGTTAAATTGACTTTTTAAAGCATAAATTAATCATCAAGATTGTTTTAAAAGAGTGTATTACAATCATTTCCCTATAGTAGAATATGTAAGACATGTTGGGCATAATCCTTGGCATTCAAATTTTTTCCAATTTGACGTGGCATAAGCAATTTGATGTGTAACTTGACGTGCCTAATCTGAAACCTCAAAAGCTACCAAGTGAGAACATGATAATTTCATAAAACAGTGGATAAGATGAACCACAGTATCAGATCTATTACATTAAATAGTGAAGAATTGAATTAATCTCCAAAATGGATCAACTTAGTAGCTATCTTTCAATGATCAACTGTTCAAAATTATTCATAAGAATAGTTACAGAGAATTGTTTAGAAAATTTAATATGATATGTAAATTTGGAAATTAAAGGATCTCCCTATGAAAGTTAAAAAAATGTTGATGATTAAATTTTCAATTATATCCCTATGAGATTTGATTGCTTGTAACTCTTATTTTCAAGATGTATGTATTACATTAATGAAAGGATCTCCCTTCAAAATCAGGTTCTAATTGTTGAAAGTTGACCTAAGACAACTTGATCAAAACAGCAAGACCTGAAAGAATAATTGAGCATAAGATCAAAATTGGAAATAGTCATAGAGAGTAGACCACCATCTATCTATAGGAACATGATTTTACCATTTATTATAATTTTTAAAACATTGGTTATAATATGATTATTATGTTTACCTTCAATTACTTTATAGAGAGTAGACCACCATGTATCTGTAGGAACATGATTCTTAATCAATGTATCTTCTATAGTTTCATCATCCTTTATTCTTTTAAGTATATCTTTATCGTCTTTAGTATTTGGACTTTGAATGTGTTGATGTAAAGAAGAAAGTGTAGAAGATATTGTAAACTGAGTAGCAGTAACCCAATTCGTACATGCTAATTATCTCGACGGTTTTCCAAATCCTTGTTATGTACATAAATACTCAGCATTTGCAGATTCTGTACTTTGAACCATTTTGTAGAACGCAGGTTCTTCGTTTTGTAAGAGTTCCTCGGGTGAACTGTATTCAAGAACCTGTGAAGCATACAAGAAAATGAATCATCAACCTTGAATTTAGATCTAGATCATCATGATAAGTGCAAAATGCGGGAATTTAATATTTGTAGTTTGCACTATCTGGATGTACCTTTCCAGCGCCGAGTAGCAGAATCTTTATGCAGTCCATAATTGTGTTCAATCTATGTGCAATGATGAGCATTATCGAGGAATGAAATTCTTGTCTACAATGCTCATGTTAGGTCTTTCATCAACTTCATATTGCACACACAACACAGAAACAACAACCATCTATAATCAACCAAGCATCAAGGTGTTATAACAGAACATTATTGTTAATTAAGGCAATAACTTGGTGTGGTTCCTATAAAGGTTCCCAAAAAATATATTAAAAGACAGTAAACACCTTAGCAACAGCTTTTGGTGGGTATTCTCCTCCTTTATCCTCACTGAGTTCTGGTGTAGCCTGAGACACATATCAATTGAGATCATCAAGGATTTAGAGTGGACAATAGATAACAATAGATCATCAACGATTTAGAAGGACAACAACAAAACTATATACATCACTCTTAGCATTCAATTGTCCAGTCATTACATATTTAGGCATGGCTTGTTTTTAATTGACGGTAACATCTAGCAGGTACTAAATTCAACACCAAACAAAACTAAAATCACATCACACAAATAATGAACCTTACAACCCTACGAAATTCAAATCAACAACCAACATCACAACCTTACAAAAATCAAATCAACAAACAACATCACAACCTTACAAAAAAGTTGCACATATAAATGAATAGGTTAACTCTGAAAGAACATAAATATGCTAGATTGTAAGAAAACTCATGACATAGTGACAATGAATGGAGTAAAGATTAGTGAACTACAACTATCTGTAACACCTAAAGTACTTCAACTGTCAAATCTCCAGGCAAGAAAATTATGTAAATACAAAGTTTTTTTTACCAGATGTGTTGTACCCTGTAATGAAAAACTGTCAACATAAAAATCTATTTTAGTATTTGTATGCAGCAAGACTTGAAGCAGAGAAATCCAGATGTGTTGTCCGCTACGAACCTTGTGTAAACAGTCGTGACGTTTGTCTATCCGTAAAAGAAGCATCAGGAGTAGAGGAGTGTGGGTGATTATAAACTAAACTTAGCGTCAATGCTGAAGTAATGTAGAACTTTTTGGTATATCACAATAGACCCATATGAAAATAACATAGAAGTACACAATTTTCTTAAATTCACCTAGGAGGATTAACAGATGCCGAACGAAATGATTATAGTGAAAGAAAATTTTCACCTCTGAACAGTTTTTAGGCTGAAATGGTTCTCGCAAGCAATTCGAAATTGCCATAAATGCTGATTCAATAGATGCATCTTCCCCCTGTTTCATTTGGTACAAAACCATTACCACACCATTAACAGAAGATATGTATATTTAAATGCAAAGAGTTGACTATTCTAGAATGAAAATAAATTAAAGTGAGAAAACCAAAGATTGATATTACACCCATTCATAATATGTTATGTACCTAAAATAAGTTGATTGCTCTATAAGACCACAAAAGAAAGCGAGTTTACCTTCTCCCTCCAATAGAAAATGTTCCCGTACTTGCCTGGCAAGCGACTCCAGAAACTACGCGGGATGTCCAAATCAACTAAAGCACCAACGTTGAAATTCAGTATATTTCCTGCTCAACAACAAAAAAATACTACTTAATATCAATGTTATTGGCAGATGTATCAATTAGAAAGAAGCCAAATAAATATTAACAATGAGGAAGAACCTTAGTAACGAAAGGTGTGGTAGTATGTGTGAAAGTCCAATGGTTTATATCAGTATACGTTCGAGTAAAAATTAGTTAAACTATAAATTTATTGTAAAAACCATATATGGAGTTAAAATATCCTAATTCTAACATCATTAACATTATTTCAAGAACAACAATAATTAGCCGAGGTTGAAATAGCTGTCAGGATAACTGTGGCATTCATGTGGAAATCCTTAATATTACAGAAAAAGTAAACACAACTTGTTTCACAGATGGTGATTTCACACATGGTTTAAGAACAATAAAAGTTCCCTTTACTGTCGGATCAAACACAACAAAAATTGACTTATATCCATAAATCACAATACCTTTTGAGAGGGAAATAACACTCAGGACAACCAGCAAAGCCAATGTAATTGAGCTTAGTGTTAAAGTCATTGGCATATGTTTTCCCACTGCTCCAAGGAACCGGAATAAGGAAAAGCCCATTTAGTTAACAGAAGCTAAAAGAAGGAATTTCTTAATAAACCTACATTTACATAAACACATAAAAAAGATGCTTCAATTTCAAATTAATTGAAAGATGATTAGGCATGTTTTGTTAATAGACATTGAAAACTTATCACCTTCCAAATTCGTGATTATAAACAATGAATTTAAAGGTGAGGAATATACAAACAACCAAATTCGTGTTAATAGAATAATCATCAACAAAAACCTAAACTCCATCAATCTCATTTTCATAATGGAGCCAAAGAATATTCAACAATAATATACTAACTGTTTTGCGCAATTTGCTGTAAAAAATCTTGTTAGCTTTCATTAGTCCCACGCCATGTTCGCATCAAAAAACGTACCACATTTTATCAGAAATTCAATGTTATGTGTAGTTACATGTAATCATCTTAACATTTACACCAAGATTAAGAGCTTGTCTAATGGTTTCAACACTGTCATGCCTAGGAGGATCAAACACCGACAACAAACTAATAAATTGTCATGGACCACCAACACTTTCCTTTATTTTCTCAGGAACTTCCTGCAAAGATGAATAAAAAAGGTTTATGATTATGAAATGAAATGGCCCAGAAGTTCAGGTTATTGCAACTTCATAAATTGTTATCTTTGAATGTAGTTTATCATAATATCAATTGGGTTTTAAATAAATGGTTATGTGATTTTGAAAGAGTATAACTTTTTCAGTATGAGCAGGTGTTATGTGATTTAGGATAGATAAAGCTTAAAGAAATGAAAATTTCTTACTAAGTTGTTTCCATAGTGAAGTATTCAATGCAAGAAGTAAACCTAACAAAGGCAAAACAGTTCTTCATATCTGGTACATCACCTAGAAAATAGGAATGAGGACTCCGCCAACCACCACATGGAATTTTCACCACCTGAAAATGTCATATGCACTTGATATCATATGTATAATTTTTACTACCTTATTCTCATTGACTAAGTTCCATATTATGAAATCTACAAATGTAAAACCTGTTGCGTAGCTTTTTGATGATGTAGCTTCCGACATGTTATCAACAAAAACATGTTCGATCAAAGTCATCTCTTTCACTTGGAATAAGATGAAGTCTTCACTATAATTCATTTTCAAAACATCATATTGGTACTCCAGCAGCATTACTACCCGACCAGGCTACTGAAACCAGCAGCAACCCTTGCACGATTGCAATGTACAATTTAGGCACCAAGTGTTTCTTTCTTAAAGGGACTTCCAAAAAAAAATCTTAAAGCAAGCTAAGGACAAATTCGAGTATGTTTCGTTAGCCAAATCAAGGTTTCCGTCTACGTGGAATTTCTCCTTCAGGCAGGAAGCCCTGTTGCTAGTAGGCCACTATTTTGTTGAACCTGGTTGTCGCCATCGTCGTTTGGGGTTTCAGCTTACATGGCTATCGCAGTTTGTTTCTTTTCGAATCGTCGGTTGTCTTTGCACCAGTTTCTGAATTCTGGGAAGAAACTGATTGCAATTTCGAAAAGGCAAAGCGGTTTATGCACGACCTTGCTTGTTGGTCTTGTTAGTAGTGGCAAGTTTGCGTCTTGCTCGAATTTATTCTAACACGGTGGAACTATATGACCATCAAAACATAAGATGGCGTTACAGAAGAAACCTGGCATAGAAACACAATTTAGTTCATATCTAAACCAAGAGCAGCTAAAAGAAACTAGAAAATTACTTAGCTCACGTCGTCACGCTTCACCGATTCTGGCATAGAAAATCAAACTAAATCAAAATAAAAATTGGTTATGATTTATTTTAGCTCATATCAAAATCAAAATCAAAGTAAATCAAAATCAAAATGAAAATCAAACTAAATCAAAATAAAATTGGTTGTGATTTATTTTACACTGTCACTAAATCAAAATCAAACTCTTATGGTCAAAAGCAGAAAAACTCACTGGAAACAGAAATACAAACCTTAAAGATGAGGCTGTTTCCGATTTTACCGGCGGGATGATTCACAGCATACTCATCCTTGGTGAGATTCCGTACCCTTATCTCTTTTTCGGGAAACAACAATAATCAACATAAACCCTAAACCCATAAAACAAATATCTCCTTTTCTGCAAACAACAATAATCAACATAAACCCTAAACCCATAAAACAAAGATCTCCTTTTCTGCAAACAACAATAATCAACATAAACCCTAAACCCATAAAACAAAAACCACTACATACATCTTGGATAATCAAAAGCACAAAACAAACCACTTAAGCACTCATCAACAACACCGTCATCCAGCAAAGGAGAAGTGCTCACATCCATCTCTCTATTAACCGAGCAACGTAGCTTCAAGGAGAGAAAAGAGAGACAACAGAGAGGAAGATAAAGAAGGATGAGAGAGAAGAGAGACGAGAGAGAGGAAGATGAAGGAGAGAGAAGAGCAAGGAAGTTGAACGGACACGATAAACAAAGAGAGAGAAGAGAGAGAATAGGAAAATGAAAAGGAAAAGCATCTGTTTTGGGGGAAGAGAAAAGAGAAAAAGTGAATTGAATCAAGTTAGAATGGAACCAAATGGAAGTATATGACATCATCAAATAAACAAATCATGACTTAATTGTATAAACATTTAGTTGCAATTGAATAAGATGACATCATTGGTTAGAAAAAGAAATTTTTGGACACAAAATACCCCCAATTTGCTGACATGGCAGCAATTGAGGGTAGGATATTATGGAATTTTTCAGAACTATCTAAGTTCCTATATTATAGATAGCATGTTGCAGGTCTTGGAGATGGCTTGTACGATTTTTGCAGAATGCAAGTGTGGCAGGCAGTTGTGTCGTCGCTGTGCATTGTTTCATGCTTTTGGGAAAGTCCAATTCCACGTAGCAGCTGTCTTGTGCAGCATTTCCTTTTTTCATTTTTCGTTTGAATTCAAATCTTATAAATTGGTAGTAATGGGCTTAGGAAGGATTGAAATTGTGATTAGGCTTTTGAATGTAAATCAAACCCCTCTTTGTATCAATTGAAATGGACTTTTGGAAATATTTGGATGGACAATGATTTTTTATAAATGTGGATTTTTGAAATATGGAAATAGGATTTAGAGAAAAAATGGATTCAAGAACATGGTTAAAAGAAAAAGGTTATTGAATATTTGGATGATTGGATTAGATAAAAAAAGGTTTATGGATGAAAGTGGATATGGATATGAACATATGGATTTAGAAGTGGATAATATAGAAAATGGTTTTAAAAGGTATTATGAATTGAAAAGATTGGATTTTGAATATGGAACTAATGAATAAACTTTGTATGGAGGTGGATATTTAAATGGATAATGGAAATTGGTTCAGAAAATGGTTATTGAAATAGACATGGGTTCGGAAAGAAGTAAAATGTGAATAATAAAAGAGAATTTTGGATGTGAAAAGATAAGAATTAGATATGAATATGAATTTGAAGAAAAAATAAATGGATAAGAGAAATGATAATTGAACAAGAAAATGGGCTTAGTGGAAATGGATATGATTTAGATTAGAGAAGATGAACTAGCCCTCGAGAAGCCACAAACCAATGTTTGAATCTTGAATGGATTGGACCACTGAATCAGAGTGAATCTTAAATTAACTTTGAACTTAGAATAAACTAAGACCTTGAATCAGTGAATCCATTTGCACCTAGCCACTTGAATATCAACAAACAAATCTATCGATGAAGCGTGTAACCTATCACAGCCTGATAACCTGATCCATTGACACCCCGAGCTCTCAGAAACTCTAATTGGGACCCCAGACATACACCACCCCAAATTATGCATATCATGACCTTGATCATGAAACACAACTTGTCTGACCAAGATTAGGTCAGACCTAACTGGTCTTCAACCGTCACTGAGAACACAGACTCTCAAATGAACTTCAACTCCTCCTCGTGGCACTGAACTTAGACAATAAAGGGATGAAATGTAACGCCCCAGTTTTGTTAGATTTATATAATAGAGTAGATTTAATTAGTTTTGGTTTTTTATTATTTTATTATTGACTTTTATTTGACAATATATCATTTTTCATCACTGTTTATGTTTTATCGCGTTTTGAGAGCGTTTGCGAGATATTTGAGCGTAGGAGTATTTTGGTAATTTTGCGTGGTTAGATATTTTTATAAATAGAAATAGAAAGAGAGAAATAGAAAGAAAAGAAAAAGAAAGGAAAGAAAGAGAAGGGAAGGAAAGGAAGAGGAGAGAAAAGAGGAGAAGAGGAAAATCTTCAATACTCCGTTTCAAGCGCGAATAATCGGGTAAGGGTGAGAAGTTTCGATTATATCATGCTTGTATATGTATATGTATGTTTTGTTTGAATGTTTGGGTGAAAAATATATGTTTTTCATTTGGTTGAATTTGTGAACAATTGATTGGATTCGATGTTTTAACGGTTAGAATGCGGAATAGTTCGCGTAGAATAGTCGGGAAATGATAGGATTTAGTCGGGAATACTTGTCGGTATGATCGGGGGGTTTAAGGATGAGTTTGGAGGGTTTTTACATCATAAAATTCTGGTTTTTTTGCCCCTGCACTGCGAGTAACCGGTTAACACATGGTGAGTAACCGGTTACCACTGTAAGTTTCAGAAAAATAATATTTTCAAAAATTCATAACTTTTGAACCGTAAGTCGGTTTTGGTCCCCGTTCGAAGCGTTGGAAAGCTAGTAAAATATTATTTCTATTAAAAATGGTTTGGAGGGCAGTAGATGAATTATTTAGGTCGTGGTTTTGGAAAAGTGTTGGTTTTTCGGATTTTTACCGTCGTATTGGTGTGCGAATGATGTGTTATCATTCTATATGCTTTTGATATGTAACGTATAGCTTGTGTGCTGTGATATGGCATAAATATATGTGATAAAATGTTGTGCATGATTGATACGCATTGGTGATGGATGTAGGATATTTGAATGGTGTTGTTTTGTCGACTTTTGTCGTTGTAATTGTGTGTAATTGATGTGTATCATGCAAAGTGCTTTTGATATGGATATTGTATGACTTGTGTGATGTATATGATGTGAATGCATGTGATGACATGTTGTGATGATGGTTTGTGGCCTAAGGGCAAGTAAATGCAATGTGTTGTGTTTGGTTGTAAATGCATGATTATGGTTGCATATGTGTGTGCATTTGAATGTCATGAGTCATTGTATGCCAAGCATCATGATATGCATCTTGTGATCGTGTGCCCATGTGGGGTGTGGGCGATTGGGTCGTGTACCCATGTGGGGTGTGAGCGATCCATAAACGTCCTGTGCCCATGTGGGGTGTGAGCGACGGATTGGTTCCAGAGTGAATCCGCTATAACGTCGTGTGCCCGTGTGGGGTGTGAGCGATGATTATAGACGATCGTGTGCCCATGTGAGGTGTGAGCGATTGGGTCATGTGCCCGTGTGGGGTGTGAGAGATCCATAAACGTCGTGTGCCCATGTGGGGTGTGAGCGACGGGGAACATCGTATGTCCGACGGGGAGTTACAGTGATGTAACGAGCGATGGTTGCAGCAGAGTTCCTGAGTGAACTAGTGATGAGAAACATTGGAAGACGGTACCTCATGAAATTTGCATAGAGTCGTTGTGTCGGTCTCTGTGCATTTGCATAAATCATGATTTGATTAATTATGTGTGAGAATTGTGAATGGATGCATTATTTTTGGAAAATCATGATTTGATTGATTATGTGTGGAAATTGTGCATTGATTTGTTATGTGTTGAGATTGTGATAGCATTGGTAATTGGATGTGCATATGTGATAAATGCCTTGGTTGTGGATAATATGTTTTATGCGTAGACATATGCTATGCGATGTGTGATGTGTTTCTAAATGTTATGACTTGGTATGCCTTATGTGCAAATATGTGAGTATATTGGATAATTGATATATGCTATATTGTTGGATTAATAGATATATGTTACGTATATGTGGTATGTTATATGTATTAGTATGTGGGGTTTGTGGTGAGAATAGCTATGCATGTGAATTGTTATGTATTTGCATATTATTATGAAATCTTGGTTTAGTTGTTATTTCTCACCCTTCTGCTGTTTTATAATGCTCTATGAGGCATTGCAGATTAGAGTTGCTGGAGGTCTTTTAGTGAAGATTAGCCCTCCGTTCTTTTGTCGGTCTTGGTGTCTGCTCTGATATGTAGCCCGGGAGTCGGGGAACGATTATATATATATATATATATATATATATATATATGTATACATTTGTTGAATGTATTTTGTAGTACTTTTGTGTATATAGTTGGATGCTCTAAAATGATTTATTTTGTAAAACATGTCGGTTATGGATCTTTCCGCTTTATTCCATAATTGACCTTTCCCTTTATATGGAAAAAGTTTCCCGTTAATGATTTTTCTATTATGTGTTATGTATCAAATAATTGAGCAGGGATTGTATTTTATTTCTTTAAATGTGGCATCCCTGTTTTTGTCGAAAAATAAATTTTTATTTACTCTGATTTATTTATGTATTATTTATTCGCGATGGGAATTGGGGTGTTACATTAGTGGTATCAGAGCAGGTCGGTTCGTCTGGCCAAATTGTTGAGTCAGTTGGTGTGACAGTTGAATACTGTCATTGGTGTTTGTCCCTTAGTACGTGATATGTGTGTGGAGCACTGTCGGTACTTTTTGGTTTTTCTAATCCTTTGTCTTCAGGATATAGAATGAGATAAGTGGGGGAGAAGCTGGTACTTCTCCAAGTTGCTTCAGGTGGAGCGTTGGCTCAATGTGTTGTGAATTGCAAGATTGTAAGTGCTCTTTGGACAGTGTGGTTACCGGTTCCGGAGAGAATGCGGAGGTAAGGTTTATGTCAACTAAGGATTTGTGCCTTAGGTAGTTTTGTGCGCAGGATGTATGGAATGCTATTATAGTTTGGTAAAGACGGCTTATGCCCCATCATGATTGTCGACTGTCTATTGACAAATTGAGGAACTGATCACCCTTAATCTCTTGTTGATAGTAGATGGAAATTATGTTGGATGGAATAGGCGTGTCCTTCCGGCTTTGATAGTGTGTGCAATGAATTGTTTGGAATTAAGAAAGTGCTTACGGATCGTTTGGTTAAATCGATGAAGATTCTAATACCAGAAGATGAACGGATTAGAGGTTTTTGGTATGTTGGTCAAGTTAGGAAGTCACTGGGAGAGAACGATTGGGTATTGTAAAAGGTTGTTCTCAGAGAGTAGAGTGTGAACTCAAATTGGACGAAGGTGAGGATTTGCGGTTTGGATCTGCTAAGTAAGTAGAAGAATTTTTAGGAAGTGAAACTCAGATTGAAAGAGCGGTTGGAAGATTTACTGGAAAAAGGGATTTGTGAGACCAAGCGCGTCGTCTTAAAGAGCTCCAGTATTGATAGTAATACAAGGGAATGATGATTGAGTGGAATGACAAGCATGATGTGTTTAAGGGTATTGAGACTATGAAAAGTAAAACTTAGAATTCTGGTGAGGTTTGGAGTCTTTGGAGTTTTAGAGCATTAATGGAAATCTTGAGAAAACCCTTATGTGTGGATGTAATATTGATATTAAGAGTTCCTTTTGGTTGGTTGTTGCTACATGTTGGGATTTATGGAATTTGGACTGTTAAGAAAAGAAATTGTGTATGGATTACTGGCAGTTGAATAAGGTAACGATTGAGAATAAGTGTCCACTTTCAGGAATAGATAACTGGAATGGTTTGGTGGAGTTGGAGTGAAATCACAATTGTTTGGAATGTTGATAAGAGTGGTGAAGTGGGTGAGTTGAGGCTTTGATCGATTTCATGTGACTGGTTATGTTTGTTATCATCGGGATAGGGTGTTATTTACTCGGTTAAGCTTGTATGTGAGTAACCAGTTACCCAGTGGAAAGTTTTGCAAAAGCTTTAATAATTTATATCTTTTGGAATTTGGTTGGGCATTACAATGTACAATGATATTGTTCGGCATTAGTAATGCGTCTGGAATATTTGTGGAGTAGAGGAATCGTATCTTCCATATTTATTTGGTTAAGTTCGTAATGGCTTTGATTGAGGATATTTGGGTCTGTTATAAACTCAGAGAAAGAACAGGTAGAGTGTTTGAGATTTGAATTACAAGTGTTGAAAAGAGACGAGGTTTTATGCTAAGTTATTCGAGTGAGAATTTGGGTTGAAAAAGGCTATTTTTTTTGGATATGTTATTTCAGATGAGAGTATTGTTATGGATCCATCGGAAGTAGATGCAGTTCTACATTGAGAGGCTCTGAAGTTGGTTAAGGAGATTAGAAACTTTTGAGCTCAGTTGGTTGTTACTGCAGGCTATGAAAAACTTTGCTAAGTTCGTACTTCGGTTATCTCAGTTGACTTGCAAAGGGTGAGTCGTTTGTTTTGGGATGTTCGTTGTGAGTGAGTTTTGGTGAGCTGAAGTAGAAGTTGGCTACGACTTCAGTTTTGATTCTGGATGATCCTAATAAACCATTTGTGAGATGTGTCTTTGAGGAGTTTAGACAGTGTGTTAATGCAAGATGGTAAAGTCGTGGCTTATGCTTTACGACAATTGAGGATTCATAAGAGGGTCGATACTATTCAGGATTTGGAATTGGGCGCGATTGTATTGTGTTGGAGAATCTGGAGGTATTATTTTAAGGGTTTTAGGTTCAAGGTGTATGGATGGAGAAAATGATGGTTTTGGATGAGTAACAGCGCTGCTGGAATTCTGAGTTTTCCTTGGTTCGCCTAGTGATTCCGGCAGCGAAGGTGGTAGCGAATGCTTGCTAGGAGGTTCGCCTAGCGAACATGACAGTTTGTGCAGTTTTGTTTCCTTCATAACTTTTGATTTGTAACTCAGATTGAGGCACGGTCGGATGGTTGGAATTCCTGATTAGTTATGACTTTGGCTCAAATTATCCTATTGGTAAAGTTTATGTCGTGCGTGATGAGTTAAGTCGAAAGTTTTACTTATGTCTGCTTTGATGGTTAAAGAGTGGGAACTTTTGGGAGAATTTAGAGATTTGGGTTGGTGTGTGAAATGACATCTAATGGTGTGCGGTTGGGTATATTAACAGGGAATAGTGATTTTTGGTGAATATGAGAAAGAGTTAGACTTTGGACGTGAAATTGGTAGTTTTGATGGTTACGAGTAATCAGAGTGTGCAACGGAAGCATGAAGTGGCATGATTCGTATATGCGTGTGGGACTGGTAAGAGTTCATAGGTTGAACATTGGGAACATGTAGGAGTGTTGAGACCATTGGACGTTTCAGGATGGAAGTGATATGTGAAAGGTTTAACTATTATTCATGGGCTACTGTGTAGATGGATGTCTTGGTAATATGGCCGATTGGGGAATCGTAGCATTGTTGTAATATTGTTGGGTGACAAGGATGTTTGGTATTCTGGTTTTGTTGATGTTGTTGGGGCGGTTGTGTCGTGGAACTTTATGTTCTTGTTTGTGTTGTTGCCTCGTTTCTATCGTGTTGGTTCGAGTGCGGGTAGCTAATTCCTTGTGAGGAATTAGGGGAGTGTTACCTACGGTGAAGGTAACGATCTTTTTGTGTTTCGGTTCAAGAGTGAACCTGTGTGTTGGTATCGTGGTTTTCTTTGAGTCGTGAGTTGGTCGTCAAGTGCATTGTATGGGCATTGCATCTTGTCGTCGTTGTTGTCGCCGTTGTCGTGTCGTTGTTGTAGCTGCGGTTAGCTAGGTAGTTTGTTAGTTTGTGTTGTTCGCGGTGTGCCTTTTGTGGGCATGTTAGTTTGTTGGTCGGATGCGAGAGTCGTGTCCGGAGTTGTTCGTCTCAGTATATTTTCGAGGACGAAAATGTCTAAGTGGGGGAGAATTGTAACGCCCCAGTTTTGTTAGATTTATTTAATAGAGTAGATTTAATTGGTTTTGGTTTTGTATTATTTTATGATTGACTTTTATTTGACAATATATCATTTTTCATCACTGTTTATGTTTTATCGCGTTTTGAGAGCGTTTGCGAGATATTTGAGCGTAGGGGTATTTTGGTCATTTTGCGTGGTTAGATATTTTTATAAATAGAAATAGAAAGAGAGAAATAGAAAGAAAAGAAAAAGAAAGGAAAGAAAGAGAAGGGAAGGAAAGGAAGAGGAGAGAAAAGAGGAGAAGAGGAAAATCTTCAATACTCCGTTTCAAGCGCGAATAATCGGGTAAGGGTGAGAAGTTTCGATTATATCATGCTTGTATATGTATATGTATGTTTTGTTTGAATGTTTGGGTGAAAAATATATGTTTTTTATTTGGTTGAATTTGTGAACAATTGATTGGAATCGATGTTTTAACGGTTAGAATGCGGAATAGTTCGCGTAGAATAGTCGGGAAATGATAGGATTTAGTCGGGAATACTTGTCGGTATGATCGGGGGGTTTAAGGATGAGTTTGAGGGGTTTTTACATCATAAAATTATGGTTTTTTCCCCTGCGCTGCGAGTAACCGGTTAACACATGGTGAGTAACCGGTTACCACTGTAAGTTTCAGAAAAATAATATTTTCAAAAATTCATAACTTTTGAACCGTAAGTCGGTTTTGGTCCCCGTTCGAAGCGTTGGAAAGCTAGTAAAATATTCTTTCTATTAAAAATGGTTTGGAGGGAAGTAGATGATTTATTTAGGTCGTGGTTTTGGAAAAGTGTTGGTTTGTCGGATTTTTACCGTCGTATTGGTGTGCGAATGATGTGTTATCATTCTATATGCTTTTGATATGTAACGTATAGCTTGTGTGCTGTTATATGGCATGAATATATGTGATGAAATGTTGTGCATGATTGATACGCATTGGTGATGGATGTAGGATATTTGAATGATGTTGTTTTGTCGACTTTTGTCGTTGTAATTGTGTGTAATTGATGTGTATCATGCAAAGTGCTTTTAATATGGATATTGTATGACTTGTGTGATGTATATGATGTGAATGCATGTGATGACATGTTGTGATGATGGTTTGTGGCCTAAGGGCAAGTAAATGCAATGTGTTGTGTTTGGTTGTAAATGCATGATTATGGTTGCATATGTGTGTGTATTTGAATGTCATGAGTCATTGTATGCCAAGCATCATGATATGCATCTTGTGATCGTGTGCCCATGTGGGGTGTGAGCGATCGGGTCGTGTGCCCATGTGGGGTGTGAGCGATCCATAAACATCGTGTGCCCATGTGGGGTGTGAGTGACGGATTGGTTCCAGAGGGAATCCGCTATAATGTCGTGTGCCCGTGTGGGGTGTGAGCGATGATTATAGATGATCGTGTGCCCATGTGAGGTGTGAGCGATCGGGTCGTGTGCCCGTGTGTGGTGTGAGCGATCGGGTCGTGTGCCCGTGTGGGGTGTGAGTGATCCATAAACGTCGTGTGCCCATGTGGGCTGTGACCGACGGGGAACATCGTATGCCCGACGGGGAGTTACAGTGATGTAACGAGCGATGGTTCCAGAAGAGTTCCTGAGTGAACTAGTGATGAGAAACATTGGAAGACGGTACCGCATGGCATTTGCATAGAGTCGTTGTGTCGATCTCTGTGCATTTGCATAAATCATGATTTGATTGATTATGTGTAAGAATTGTGAATGGATGCATTATGTGTGGAAAATCATGATTTGATTGATTATGTGTGGAAATTGTGCATTGATTTGTTATGTGTTGAGATCGTGATAGCATTGGTAATTGGATGTGCATATGTGATAAATGCCTTGGTTGTGGATAATATATTTTATGCGTAGACATATGCTATGTGATGTGTGATGTGTTTCTAAATGTTATGACTTGGTATGCCTTATGTGCAAATATGTGAGTATATTGAATAATTGATATATGCTATATTGTTGGATTAATAGATATATGTTACGTATATGTGGTATGTTATATGTATTAGTATGTGGGGTTTGTGGTGAGAATAGCTATGCATGTGAATTGTTATGTATTTGCATATTATTATGCAGTCTTGGTTTAGTTGTTATTTCTCACCCTTCTGCTGTTTTATAATGCTCTATGAGGCATTGCAGATTAGAGTTGCTGGAGGTCTTTTTGTGAAGATTAGCCCTCCGTTCTTTTGTCGGTCTTGGTGTCTGCTCTGATACGTAGCCCGGGAGTCGGGGAACGATTATATATATATATATATGTATACATTTGTTGAATGTATTTTGTAGTACATTTGTGTATATAGTTGGATGCTCTAAAATGATTTATTTTGTAAAACATGTCGGTTATGGATCTTTCCGCTTTATTCCATAATTGACCTTTCCCTTTATATGGAAAAAGTTTCCCGTTAATGATTTTTCTATTATGTGTTATGTATCAAATAATTGAGCAGGGATTGTATTTTATTTCTTTAAATGTGGCATCCCTGTTTTTGTAGGAAAATAAATTTTTATTTACTCTGATTTATTTATGTATTATTTATTCGCGATGGGAATTGGGGTGTTACATGAAAGTTGGCCATAAATCCCAGAGGTTGACCTTTGTAGGGCCATAATTGACTTTCTTTATCAGATGAAACACTAATCCTCTTTCCATTGATTAAGGCTTATGAAATAACTTATGATGAACCAAGAGGCTTGTACGAATGCCTTGAGGTACATTTTGGACCACAGAGACATGTCTTGCTCAAGAATTACACCATAGGTTACTTTGCCTAGAAACCCTAATCCAGAGCCAGAAGATAGATGCTATGATCAAACTTCAATTTCCTGAAACCCTAGTTGTCAGGTGAACATGTGATCTTGTTGAAACACTTTGAGGTGTGCGAGGACTTTGTAACTTGAGAGGACCACATCCTTGAGAATATCTTCTTGTTCATTGTCTCGAAAGATCAAGTCTTCCTCCTTGATTGATGATACCCAAGATGCCTTAGAACCAGAGTCAAGCATGGATGATTATGACTTAAAGGGATACCTATATGATGGAAATGTTGTGGTATGCAAGGTTAGGGTTAGGGTGAAAATGAGGGTGTGACATTTGTACATTCAAAGTCTAGTCTGGCGGTAAACGGAGTGTAATCACCATCCAGATTTTTCAAAATAGCACCTAAGCCATGCCCATTATAGTTAGAGGAACCATCGAACATTATTTTCCATCGGGAGCCAGGCTCGGGACCCTCATCTGGACCAGGTTCTTCATAATCTTTCCTTATCAACATAATGTCTTCATCAGGGAAGTCAAGCTTAAGAGGCTCATACTCTTCAACTGGTTGTTCTGTGAGGTATTCTGACAATATACTCCCCTTAATGGACTTTTGAGTTACGTATTGGATGTCGTATTCGGACAAGAGCATATGTCATCGGGAAAGCCTTCCAGTCTGAGCAGGCTTTTCAAAGATATACTTTATCGGATCCATTTTGGAGATCAATAAAGTAGTGTGGCACATCATGTATTGCCTGAGGCGTTTGGCAGCCCAAGCTAGAGCACAACAAGTTTTCTCTAAAAGCGAGCATCTTCTTTCACAATCGGTAAACTTCTTGCTTAGATAGTAGATGACGTGTTCTTTCCTTCCAGTCCCATCATGTTGTCCAAGTACGCAACCCATGGACCCTTCTAGTACTGTTAGATATATAAAGAAAGGTTTTCCAGGCACAGGCGAAATTAGAATTGGAGGTTCTTGGAGATAACCTTTGATCTTTTCACAAGCCAACTGGCAACCAGAATTCCATTCGACTGCTTGATCCTTTCGGAGCAGCTTGAAGATGGGCTCACAAGTAGCAGTCATGTTAAAGATGAATATGGAGATGTAGTTAAGTCTACCAAGAAAACCTCTGACTTACTTCTCAGTTTGCAGAGTGGGCATTTCTTGAATCGCTCTGACTTTATCTGGGTCAACTTTAATCCCTCGTTGGCTAACGATGAATCTAAGTAATTTTCTAGACCGGACTCCAAAAGTACACTTAGCTGGATTGAGTCGTAATCTGAACTTTCTGAGATGCTCGAACAGTTTGAACAGGTGATCCAAATGGTCCTCTTCACTTTGGGATTTAGCGATTATGTCATCGACATAGGCCTCTATCTCTTTATGCATCATGTCATGAAAGAGTGTAACCATCGCCCTTTGTTAAGTAGCACCTGCATTTTTGAGCCCAAATGGCATGACCTTTTAACAATAGGTCCCCCAAGGCGTGATGAAGGTAGTTTTCTCCATATCGTCATGATCCATTTTGATCTGGTTGTATCCTGAGAAACCATCGATGAAAGAAAAGACAACGAATTTAGTAGTATTACCCACTAAGGTATCGATGTGCGGAAGAGGGAAGTCATCCTTTGGGCTGGCTTTGTTTAAATCCCTATAGTTGACACACATTTGAACCTTTCCATCCTTTTTTGGTATAGGAACAATATTGGCCACCCACTGCGGGTACTTTACAACAGCAAGAAATCCAGCGTCAATCTATCTTTAAACCTCTTCTCTGATCTTCAAGGCCATGCCTGGTCTTGTTCTTCGGATTTTCTGCTTGACAGGAGGGCAATCGGGCTTGAGTGGTAGCTTATGAACGAAGATATCTGTGTCCAAACCGGGCATATCTTGATACGACCATGTGAACTATCCACATACTCTTGGAGTAGCTTTACCAACTTTGCTCTAACATCTACCCCAAGTGTGGTGCCAATCTTGATTTCCTTTCTCTTCTCTTTACTGTCCAAGTTGATGGTTTCGACCCGCTCTTGGTGCGGTTGGAGATCTGCGTACTCGTATTTATGCATCTTAGCCAATTCATCTAGAATGTTACAATCTTCCTCGCCCTCATCTTCAGCTTGATTAATGGGCGCATCAAAGTTAGGAGAGATTGGAGAGTCATTAGATTCAATGTGGGTATCAATGATTCTACATGTTTTAGATAATTGCTTTTATTAAAAATGAAACAAAAGGTGATGCAATGAGGGAATGCTTTTTGTTCTTTTTAGTGGTTATGAAAGATTGACTTTTTCATTTTAAAAGCAAAAAGCAAAAATAGTAAATGAACAAAACAGGGATTTAACAAAATGCCTTAATTCATTAATCTTTGAAAACGTTAAAACAAAACAACAAAAATTACTTTGATAACGGGAGGATTTGGTAATCTCCACAGAATCCCAATTGCTCAAAGCCACATCAGAACGGTATACCAAGTAACTTATATCTTCGTCTTCAAAGTCTTCGACAATTCCATTCACTTGGAAGCCAGCACTGACGAATACTTCTTGGATTTCTCTTGGTCGACTCTTGTTAGGAGTTGACACTTTCTTAGTTGGTTTGTAACCCAACCCATAGCGGTCCTTCTTGATTTTAACGTTGATCACTTCACCCCAGCCTAATGTTTTACCATCCTCAATAGCAAAAATGGCACCTTTTAGAGATGCAAAAGATGGAAAGACCCTCTGCTCAGGCTCTTATACCTCAAACATGACCACATTTGGAATTTCAAGCGCTTGGAAAGAAGTTTCCAGGGCGTCTTCATCTGCTTCAATGTATTTGAAGGAAGAAAGATTGCTCACCATGAGATCTTCTTCTCCAAATATGGTTACTAGCTTATCGTCAACCACAAATTTCATTTTCTGATGAAGAGTAGATGTGACTGCCCCAGCAGCATAGATCCATGGCATTCCCAACAAACAGCTATAGTTGGGATTGATGTCCATCACCTAAAAAGTTATGTCAAAAACATGGGAACCAATGAGACTAGGTAACTCCAACTCTCCAATCACAGACCTCTTAGAGCCATCAAAAGCCTTTACAACAAGAGAACCGGGCTTCATTTCTGCCCCCTCACATGCAAACTTTGCAAGAGTCCTTTTGGGCAACACATTGAGGGACGACCATGTGTCCACCAACACCTTAGCCAAGGTATCCACTTCACATTTAATAGAAATGTGCAAGGCATGATTATGATTATTACCTTCTTTAGGCAATTCTCCTCCATCAAAGCTCAAAGTGTTACAGGCAGTGATGTTGGCTATCACATTATCAAATTGTTCAACAGTAATGTCCTGTGTCACCTGGGCTTGGGTAAGAAGCTTTTGCAAAGCATTGCGGTGTGTAGGAGAGCTCATGAGGAGAGATAATATGGAAATCTTTGATGGTGTCTGATGCAACTGATCAATAACCTTGTAGTCACTCTTTTTGATAATTTTGAGACACTCTGCATCTTCATTTATGGGAATAACATCCTTGTCCTTGGAAGGGACAGTAGTAGCTTCTTTTTGTACTTGAGGTACCACACGGATATAAGGGTTATAGATTCGACCACCGCGGGTGATTTTGCTTGGCCCTGCTATATTCGTCACCTCATCATTCACAACTTTCGTCCCCTTTTCTGAATTCACAGTTTTCTGATTACCATCAGTCACCCCATATTTCCAAGGCACAACTTTTGTGTTTCTAAAAGCGAAAGGTCTTCGTTCAATAGACGACTTTGTCACATAAACCATCCTCTTTCCTTGAACAGTAGTCACAACTGGATCTAGAAGTTTAGAAACAGGCTTAGGAAGATTAAAAACAGGTTTAACCTCTTTGTAAGCGGATTCAACTCTTTTGAGCACAGGAGTTGGTAGTTTGAATACTGGTTCAATTGCAACCACCTCATTCTTTTTCACACATTTACTTATTTGAAGCACACCTTGATTAATTAAAGCTTGGACATCCTTTTGGACCCCTTCACAACCTTTGGACTGAACAACACACTTGGCATAATTCTTGTGGCATTCTTTGGCTAAACCAACTTCAAACAACTTAGCGTGGAACTTTGGCAGCGGAGTTTTAATGTCTTTTACATCACAGATCAAAACTTCATCGACCCCTTCCTCTATTGCATTGACAGATGCCCCATGGGCGGGTAGAGGATTACTTTTCACATTTGGATTTATATCATTGAAAGACAAAATCTTTTTCTCAACCAACTCCCTTACGATATGTTTTAAAGGATAACAGCCCTCAAGATCATGACTGGGAGTGCCCTCATGAAAAGGACAATGGGCATTAGGATTGTAATATGGCAGCAGTTTCTATGGTGGAGGACCCAATGGTCTTGGGGTTGCCTAGCCTTGTTCATTGAAGAACGGATACAACTTTGTATATGTCATAGGGATAGGGGGTATTAGTGGCCTCCCTCTCTGCCTTCTATTATGACTCTGATTGTTCCAGTGTTGGACAAAATTTTGTTGAGGAGTGTTGGACCCTTGTTGATGTTGAGGAACTTGTTGAAAAACAGGTTGTTGTTGATTGAAAGCGGGAGTAACAGCCGCCACATATGATTGAGGGGCATACTGGTACGTCGACTGTTGAATGAACTCTTATTATTGCTGACGTTGATTCTTCTAAGAGGGATTTCTTCTATGGGCAGTCGTGACGGCATTAGTCCCTCCTTCCTTCTTCTTTTGGAAACCACTAGAAGGCCTTTTAATTGCATATTTAGAACTACCCATTGAACCATTCATTTTTCCATTCTTTAGACCCAATTCTATTTTGATCCCTACGGCTACCAAATCAGAAAAGTTAGCAGTGACGCTGCCCACCATTCTTTCATAGAATTCTGGCCGTACAGTGTTAACAAACCAGTCTGCAAGCTCTTTTTCTGATAGAGGAGGCTCTACTTGAGATGTTGTTTCCCTCCATCTTTGGGCGTATTCTTTAAAAGATTCAGAGCTTTTCTGTGACATGTTGAGCAACTGCCTTCTATCTGGTGCAAGATCCATGTTATACTTATAGTATTTTATAAAAGCATCGGAGAGGTCTTGAAAACAATGGATCCACGACTGATCCAAACTTAGATACCATTTTGAGGATGCTCCTTTCAAACTGTCTTGGAAATAATGGATCATTAGTTTGTCATTGTCCACATGAGCTGCCATTTTGCGATAATACATAATCAAATGATTTTTAGGGAAAAATGCCCTTTCATATTTGGCAAAGACTGGTGTTTTGAACTTAGTTGGAATCACCAACCCAGATACCAAGCACATTTCACGAGCAGCGGCTCCAAATATCTGATCCCCCTCCATAGCCCTGAGTTTTTTCTCAATCAAATCCAAATTTTCTTTCAGCTTATCGCGTTTCTCATCCTCATAATCAGACCCATCAGGTATGTCATAAACTTGATGATGGTCGTCATAATAAGGTTGATTTACACAAGTGTGCACAACAGCGGGTGCAAAGGTCGGAACTACGTTGGGAACATCAGCTGCTAACAGAACTGTCTGTTGAGTGGAGACATGAACTTGTGGTTGAGGAATAAAACTTGGCGGGAGTCCAAACGGAGGTAGAGTGACAGGAATAGTAACTGGTAGAGAGTCTACCACGGGGTTTGCAATCTCGGAAACAACAGTTGGCTGGGTATCCATCTTGGCACGAATAACCTGCAGCATCTCCATGATCTGTCCAACATTGCCACAGAGGTCTTCTAACTCATTGTTGATGTGATCAATCTCGTGCTTTGGATCTGCCATTCTTTTCCTGACTTGAGCACAGGTGTTATACCGGTGTGGAGGATTCAACATGGAAACTGGAGATGACTAGACAGAATGAGTTTTGTGAAAAGAAATGCAATGCAAATGTGACAACATATGCAAGATGCAAAATGCAATGCAAACATGATTTGTGGAACTTAAATATTTGCAAACATCAAGGATATATAAAAAAGGAACTCATTTCATTAATTCAAAAGAGGATTACAAAAATGTTTAGTACTTCTTACAAGAGTCCTAAACCGAAAGCTAAATAAAAGCTAACAAAAGTCCTAAGGAGATTCTCCTAGCAGCCTCATGTTGAGCTTCTTTATCTGCCCCTCCATCTGAGTCTTCTTGAGAGTAAGCCTACCCACGATCAACTTCCAAGGAGTTGACTCAGGGCTAGAGGAAAATAAATCCTATTGCACTTTCCTCTTCTTACAAGAGAGTACTTCTCTAGTCTTTGCTTGTAGTTGTCCTTGGAGTTCTGCGTTCTCGCTGACGACTACTTGATACTTGTTCTTCCAAGCATCTCTTTCTTGAAGCGTTTTGCTTAAAGCGATCTTCAACTTCTTTGCTTCTGACATGAAGATCATAGTAGGTTCCTTCTTCAGAGTTATGGGCTCTTGACGAGGATAAGGCATCTTCAACTCGATGGCCTAATCTCGAACCCATTGTAGATAGGGTTCCAAAGAAACACAATTGGGCTTCCCTATGTCTTTCTTCCCTCTCTTATGCAAATGGCTCCATGCACTCAAAATCTTCTTTTTGAGCTCTTTGCTATCATCTTCATCTTTGAAGAAAATACTCTCAACATGAACACTCTTGGGCTTGTCCTTCAAAGGATATCCTAGCTGACGGCGAGCCAAGACGGGATTGTAGCCAATTCCTCCTTTGGCACCAAGAAGAGGTACATTAGCAAAATCCCCACAGCTATCAATGATCATAACTCCATCATAGACACAATTGTACCAGTCAATGTTAGAGTGGGTAAGAGCCATAATCTTCTGTGTCCACCGACCATTCTTGAGATCCCAAAACGAGCTTGATTAGGACAAGTGAGAAATAAACCACTTGTATAATAATGGCACACAACATATGATCATTCCTTTTCTATGGAAGTTCCTCAAGTAGACTGAGTGATAAGTATCTGCTAACAAGGTAGGTACTGGATTCTTCTTTAGGAAGATCTTGATAGCATGAATGTCAACAAAGTCTTCAAAGCTTGGGAAGAGGAACACTCCATAGATAAGTAAGGCAAGAATAGCCTCAAATGAATCCATGCTTATGTGATCTGCATAATATTGAGCTCTCCCAATCAAAAACTCTGTATTCAAACCAAAGACTCCTCCTTTGGTGGTCATGTTATCTTGAATTTCAGACAATCCCAAATGTGTGGCTTTGGCGATGTCTTTCTCTTTAGGATCTTTCTCCAAGAAAGGAAAATGAGACTTATCAAGAATAGGCAACCCTACTAGATAGGAATACTCCTCCAATGTAGGCATAAGTGGGTAGTCGGGAAAGGTGAAACAATGGTAGATTGAATCATAAAACTGAAGGAGTGTGGAGAGAAGTCTATCTTCCATCTTAGTCTTCAACAGTGATAACAGCTTCCCATATTTGTTCTTGAACCCTTCTCGATCTTTAACCAAAGCTCCTAATCTCCTTAGGTCACCCAAGCTAGGACTCTTGAAAGTGTACTTAACAGTTTTTCTTCTGCCATTATCCATGGTTATCCTATGATGTTTGCAAACAAAAGCTTAAGTTCCATGAAACTTTTTATGAACAATGATGCTTATGAATGCATATATGCACAAACATAACAAGATCACACTCAAACATGGTGTAAGGCTTGAATGAAGTCAAAGGCTCACCCCTCCCATTTGGTATGTACTAGGGTTTATTGTACCTATACAACGAGTTCTAACAAGTTCCTAAAGTCATTAGCCCATCTTTCGGATATTATCAATTTCCCAATTACTTAGTAGTTAATAATATTCTCAAGAGAAACTCTTTTGAGTGTTGTATCACGTATTAACTATTTTGGGACTATTCCCTCATAGTCAATGCACTACGTTCCTAACAAGGCCAAGTGAGGTTAAAGGTGACTAAAGGTTCTCAGCTTCATAGGCTCAATCAAGAAATAGTATTGTTTTCAAAATCTCTTGATCAACAATACTTATTCTCAAAAGGGCCTCCACTGAGTGGTGATTTCTCAAGTTGGCTTGGTCGGGAATCAACTCCCTATAAGCCTTCTTGAATATACCACCTTCTTATCTTACTTTGCTCTCAAGTCCAAGGTCGGGGCTTATCTCACCATAAGGTAACAACCCAAATGGTTCAAGAATTAAAGCAAGCAAACAATAATATAGCAAATACAAGTAAGTTAGGCTTAACCCTCTTAATGTCCCCAGTTAAGTCGCCATTTTCTGTCGCGGTGATAATTGGATATCAAGTTATTAATTAAACTTGAATCACAAATCTTTTAAAGATTCACCACCGAACTTTGACTTATCCAAGGGAAAGGGTAAAGATCATAAAAAACCCAAAGTTTTCAATGTAACAACAATGCCAAGAGATTTTGGGGGCCAGGGGTTGGTTATACCTAGGGAAGGTATTAGCATCCTAAGTATCTATAGTATTCTATAGGAACCTCTTACTAGTATTTGTGATATTGTTTGCTATTGTTTTGTGTTTGGGTTATATGGTGAGAGATACGAACCTAAAGGTTTAGTCACTAAGTATGCTCGCCAAAACTTCGCGGTCGTGGGCCTACATATCCTTACTAGGATGGAATCAGAGCATTTGTAGTTCACCTCACTAAGGATGAATGGACACTTTGATTATGATCAAGGTTCAAAGGGGAGTTAAGTGTTATGTCTTAACACTTACTTGACTTGACAAAATCAAAAGATTTGTCTATTTTAACTTAAGTCTAAACCTCAAAAACCTAATGACTCTAACAAGGTCAAAGGGAATAGGTAATGCTAAGCTATCTATGACATGGAGCCAATAGAGAGACATTCCCTTGGATTAAGGAATAGAGGGAAACCTTGAGGATGGAAGCTAACAAGCTAACATCATTTGGGGGAATAACTTGGCAAACTTAAATAAATATGATTAAGTATGGATGATATGAACAAACATGACATTCACACATGATATCAATTTGAAAACAAATCAAAGTAACATTCAAGCATGATGTTAATAAAAGAATGACATAGGTAAAACATATGGTTACAACCAAAGCATAAAGATAAATGTGACAACATTTAGAGTAAGGACTTAACAAAGTCATGAATTATATAAGGTAACTACCTAGTATGTTCAAAGGTTCAAAGAAGTTTTAAATCAACATGGTGACAACCAAAGTAAGTTCAATCAAACAAAGATGTTACAACATCTAAACAATCATGAGATATAGTTTTAACAAGACCAAGGTATCATTAATAATAAGTTCAAGTACATAATTAAGGCAAACATGCTTTAGGGTATACTAACACCACTTAATCATGAATACAAGACAAAGGAAGATAAGTTGTAACAACATTTAATCATGGTAAGGTTCAAAGTTCAAGTTAACATGTATAAGTTATGATAACACTTGAGCCTGGACAAAGACAAGAGTTCAAAGTGAACATGTATAAGTTAAGACATCACTTAAACATGGATGAAAGTAAGGCATATGCAAGTCATGATAACAATCAAAGTTCAAAGCAAACATGTATAAGTTAAGACATTACTTAATCATGAATACAATTTAAAAACAAGTAAAAGGTAACAACCAATCATACTTGAACATCAAGACATGTTTATGACAATAACATGATGGGTGAATATGTAAGCATACAAAGGATGGAATGTGAGAATGCTTAAAGATGACATGTTTAAAGTTTAAACATCATGTGAACAAGTTAATGCATTACTTGAACAATTAAGCATGGCACAAGTTTGAACATGTTAAGACAAGAAAAATCAAAGGTTTAAGGATACCTAAACATAGTATGACTCAACAAAGGGTATATATGCACATCAAAGTCATGTAAACATGGAAGAAAATCACATGTTAGAGGCAAAAAGACCATGAAAAAGTTCATGGCATGATTAGAAATTCAACATACATTTACATGTAAATATACACTTGAAAATGCATTAAATCAAGTAGAAACAAGTATGCATAAGTCCATAATATTACACAAGATTCACATAAGTTGTAAATGGTTCAAACATGTCCATATGTGCAAAGAAAATCAAAGGAACCAACCAAAGAATCAAAATGGTCCTTAAGAAAACCCTAAAAATCCACATACTTTAAACATGAATAAGTGCCATAAAAATAAACATTTTTAGGAAACTTTTTACGTCACAATAAAATAGGAAGCAACATGAACCTGTAGCAAAAATAATGGATCAAAAAGCCTAAAAGATGAGGAAGTTATGGGGTTTCAAAGTTATGAAGAAACTTGGGAAAATAAGTCATAAAAATGATAGGGACATGACCCTCATGGGACTTGAACACGCATCCTGGGGGTCAGGTTAAAACTCTTAACTAAATGAGCCAAGTGAATGGCTTGTATTAAGGGTGCACGTGTAAATATATATGTGAAGTTGTTTCAGAATGTTTAAAAAAATAAAACAAACAAAAGGGTCTGGGGCGAGGGGGATTCGAACCCCAGACCCATCGCATGGAAAACAAACACACAAACCTCCTTGACCAAGCGGTGCTACGCCCTCATCTATTAATTATCTTACCTTAAATAATATATATTTTAAGAACACATTAAAATGGACAACTCAGCACCCAGTCAGTGCCAAGTCATCTTTTTTTTCCTCATTTTCTTTTCTTTTTCTTTCTCTCTCCTCGTGTGCAACAACTTGTTTCCCTTCATTTTCTCATCAATATTTCTCCCAAGTTTCTCCATCTTTTTTCACAAAACAAAACCCTATCCTGCTTGAAAAAATCCAAGGATTCTAAATATGCTATTGCTTTGCCCTAAAACTAAGTATACAAGACATACTTATCTCAAAACTAGTGTAACAATAATGAGTTTCAGAATTTCAAAGCATCACACACATAATATTTTATGCAAAGAGTGAGCCATTTAAACTAAATACAACCATATCTTCTTGATAACTTCAAGAAACAATTATGAACAATGCATGGTCATGAGTTTCAAGAGATCAAAGTGCTTACCTCTTGAAGAAAGTCCAAGGCTTCTTCTAATGATTACAGATGCAAGATAAAGAATTTCAGAGCTCTTTTGAATCCTTTAGAGAGTGTTTGAGCAATGCAAATGGCCAGAAACAGTATGGATTGTCTTGCTCGAAGGTTCTTGCAAGACGAGCAAATGGAAATGGAGGATGGTGTTGTAGTTGGTACAGAATCTTTCCAATGGTTGGAATGAGTTCTAAATGATGTTTAGAGAAGATTTGTGAAGTTGGTTTGTGAGTTGCACGAGGGAAATGTGTTTGGCCAGAGGTTTTGCAAATTTGGAGTGTTTTTGCAAAAAATGTGGGAAGAGAGGATACTGAAGTTTTGAGAGTGAGTTCTTGTGTATTTTGAGGCTTAATAAAGCCCTCTATTTATAGGATAAGAGTGGAGGTATGAAGGTAACCAGATTGTCAAGTTCCCAACCTTTTGGCTCGGTTGAAATGCAACTTGGTGGTTCCATGCATTTTGTTATTTCCAAGCAATGTACCATGCTTCTCTAGGGTGGTTGAAAGGGTTCAGAGACTTTGCTTCTCAGTACAAACCTTTTGGATTGCAGAAGAAACATTTACAATGCTCAAGACAAGTTGACCTTGGTTAAAGTAACTTTACAAGAATGGTATTGTCAACTTTGTGCCAAAAATGGAATGATCTTTGAGATAAAGCTTAAACCACTTGGATAATGCACCAAAAGCATGTTTACTTATCTAATTTAAACAAGTTTAACAAGCAACAAGGTCTACAAAATGAAATCATGAAGATTTGGAGTGGTTTTGCAACAAGAATCAACATGATCATGACCTAAAAATCAAGTTTAGGACCTCAACTTCTTCCCTTCGAAACTCCTTGCTCACAAATGCTATGGTGGAGTTATTGTACTTTTTGGAAAGCCCCAAACGTGCTCTACAACTTTCATGTTTGACAAAAATCTTGAATCTCAAAAGGATCATAGTGAAAATTGGCTCCAAAGATTATTACTTCTAAGGACCAAAATTTGCCTTGAAAAAATTCTAAGTGTTCAAAGATTTTTCAAAACTTTGAAGCTTCATAACTCAAAATCTAAGCATTTTTTGAGGTTTCTTCCTTTCATACAAAGTCGTAGTATGTTGTGAGGGCTTTAATTTGAGCTTTGGAGCATAAAAAATAGTTGTGTGGATTGAGAGTTATGACCTTCCAAAGTTGGTGCCAAAACTAGGTTTTCTTTCCATACTTAGAAAAATTTTACTTCCTCAACTTTGCCCTTTTGCAAGAAACCTTCCAAATCTTGGGTTTTCATACTCAAATTTAATGATTAAACATGTCTTGATGAAATTTGGCTTGAATACTTCAATTTGGACCAAAAACCCTAAAGGTCAAAGGGCTGACTTTGTCAGATAAAGCTTGTGTACTGATGAGTTCAACTGTGTGATCTTCAATGATCTTGCATTCTTGAATCTTTCAAACATCATAGGTGGACTCTAAGGATGTATTTGAGTGTCTTGGATCATGTCCCAAGGTTTGGAATCATGCTTTGATCAAAAGTCATAGGCACAGTTGACTTTTCCAAGCAAAAACCCTAATTTTTGACCAGATGAATTTGAGCTCCAATGAACTTATAATGAGACCATATTGCACTTGATTCTTGATAAGGAGAAGCCTCTTGAATGTATGTAAGCTTGATGGGTTGATGATCGTTCCAAAACATTGACTGATCTTGTGAAGATTCTCTTGAGCAAAACCCTAATTTGATAGAGCAAAAACAAAGAACAAACTTGAACAAAGGTTATGGTTAGCAATGTAATGTGTAATGCTTCCTAGAATGGTGATGAAATCTAGGGTCAAAATTTGGGGTATGACAATGGGTAATATCTTTCTTAGCACTAAGTCTCCTTCTTCGAATAAGCGAGGAAGTACTTTCTTGTCGAATGCTCTCTCGAGTCTCCGCTGATATAATTGCACGTGACATACTTCAGCCATGCACTTCTCTTCTATGAGGTTCAATTGATCGAAGTGAAGGAAGCATGGATCTGGCATTTGTGGCATTTCTTGACGTATTTGAAACAATCAGACTCCATAGTCAACTAGTAATATCCTGCTATGAGAATCTTCTTAGCCATTGTATGTCCATTGGCATGAGTGCCAAAGGATCCTTCATCAATTTCTTTGATAAAAATGTCCAATTCGTATCCATCCAGGCATCTGAGTAAGACCCTGTCATGATTCCTTTTATAAAGCACATCCCCGTTGAGGAAGAATTGGGTGGCCAATCTTCTGAGCATTTTCTTATCGCCACTTGAGGAACTTGCCGGATACTCTTGTTTTTGTAGGAATTGTTTGATGTCATGAAACCAGGGTTTATTATTCACTTCCGCCTCTATCTCTACATAATAAGCTAGCTCATCTAGATGTTGAATTATTATAGCTGACGCTTCATTCTACCACTTTACTTTGAACATAGATGCTAAGGTAGCCAAGGTGCCTGCTAGCTGATTCTCTTCCCTAGGGATATAGTTTAATGTGATCTCATCAAATTAAGTGATCATTTTCCAAACGTGGTCTCGATACCGAATTAGATTGGGATTATGTGTTCCCCATTCTCCTTTGATTTGATTGATGACGAGAGCCAAGTCTCCATATACTTCTAAGATATTGATTCTTAGATCAATGACTTCGTCCATTCCTAGGATGCACGCCTCATACTCCGCTATGTTATTGGTGCAGGTGATGCATATCCTTGTTGTGAAGGGAATATTAAACCCTGTTAGAGAATTTATAACAGCTCTGATCCCATGTCATTCTGCATTTAAGGCACAATCAAATATAAGCTTGCATCGAGATCCGGGTTCAGGTCCTTCATCGGCGCCTGGGGTCTCACATTTCTTTATAACCATGACGTCTTCGTTAGGGAAGTCAAACTGCATGGGTTGATAATCTTCCATTTTTTGATGAGCGAGATGGTCCGCTAGTACACTCCCCTTGATAACTTTTTGAGTGATACACTGGATATCATATTCAGTTAATAACATCTGCCATCAAGTTATTCTCCCAATTACTGCCGACTTTTCGAATATGTACTTGATAGGATCCATTATAGAAATCAATAAAGTTGTGTGACATATCATATATTATCTTAGACGTCGAGCGGCCCATACAAGAGCATAACAGGTCTTCTCCAAGAGTGAATAACTGGATTCATAATCGGTGAATTTCTTGCTCCAGTAATAGTTTGCATGCTCTTTTCTCCATGTTTCGTCGTGTTTCCCCAGTACTCATCCCATTGAATTATCCAACACTATTAGGTACATAATGAGTGGTCTCCTTGGAGATGGTGGTACCAATATTAGTGGCTCTTTCAAGTATTCTTTGATTTGGTCGAAGGCCTTTTGATAACCTTCATTCCACTCGATGGCTTGATCTTTTCTAAGTAACTTGAAGATTGGTTCACAGGTAGCTGTAAGGTGTGAGATGAACCTAGAAATGTAGTTCAATCTCCCTAGGAATCCACAAACTTCTTTTTCTGTCCGCGGAGTTGGCATGTCTTGAATGGCTTTTACTTTGTCAGGATCGACTTTTATTCCCATCTGGCTGACTATGAACCCTAATAATTTCCTAGATCTGACTCGAAAAGTGCACTTTACAGGATTTAGTAGTAGCTTGAACTTCCTTAATCGATCAAATAGCTTTTGTAAGTTGTCTATGTTATCTTTTTCAGTTAATGATTTGGCAATATTATCATCGACGTAGACCTATATTTTTTTGTGCATCATATCATGGAAGAGAGTCACCATTGCCCTTTAATAAGTTTCCCCCGCGTTCTTTAATCCAAACGACATTACTTTGTAACAAAAGGTTCCCCAAGGAGTAATAAATGTCGTTTACTCCGTGTCCGAGGGAGACATCTTGACATGATTATAATTGGAGAACCCATCCATAAATAAGAAGACTGAAAATTGAGAGGTGTTGTCTACCAAAACGTAAATGTGTGGTAGTGGAAAGTACTCTTTAGGATTTTCTTTATTAAGATCTCTATAATCCACGCATATTATGACTTTCCAATCTTCCTTTGGTACCAACACAATGTTAGCTACCGATTCTGAATATTTTACAACGGCTAAGAATCCTACATCAAATTGCTTTCTTACCTCTTCCCTAATTTTGAGAGTCATGTCAGATCTAGTCCTTCTTCATTTATGTTTGACTGGCGGGAATTATGGCTTGAGCGGTAGCTTGTGTTCAACGATATTTGTATCTAGTCTGGGCATTTCTTGATATGACCAGGTAAACACATCTACGTGCTCCAATAGTAACTCGATCAGTCTTTTCTTTATGTCCCTATTTAAGGAAGAGCCGACTTTGACCTCTTTCCTATCTTTTTCAGTTCCCAAATTGATCACATCCACTGGTTCTTTATGAGGTTTTATTACTTTGTGAAGGGAAATATGTGATCCAAAACGCAACGGAAAATAAAAATTTCCCTTAAGTGATCCTTACGAATGATTATGATCAATGATAAAATAGTTACCTCTTGTGGCGATGAAACCTTTGATTCTGAATTGAAGGAGTGATCACGAGCAATGTATGATGAACAACACATCTACTCAATCCACACAAACAAATTCCTTCAGTCTCAATGCTAGCTACTACATTAAAGGCTTTGAGTGAGAGAGAGAAGGAAGAATATGGCTAGGGTTTCACAATCTAAATTTTCATCAAGAGTGTATGCTTCTGCACAAGGGTTCTATTTATAGAACCACTTGTGTGGGCTGCAAGCTAAAATGCCCACTTAAGTGTATGTGCACCATATCTTATGGTGTACTGTATATCATCTAAGCGCGTGGTACCTTACCATATTATGGATTCTACTTAAGTGCATTGTACCTTACAGAGTTCTACATTTACTTAAGTGCACCGTACCTTAGGGTGTTACTTATTTACTCAACCTCTTATCAATTTGTCCTTATGTGTGTGACTCTGTAGGTTTTTGCGATGTTGGTAATTATATTAAATCACACATTTAACATAATAAACAGTGAGCGGTATCTAGCAACACATTACTACTACCCAAGTCATGAAAATGTGTTTTGATCTTACAAAACCTTTTGTGAGAGTACTTCTGTGTAGAATTACCTTTTTGCCCTTATGTCTATATTGAACACAAGGCATATACCGTGTCATCCTTGTCTAGTTCAATATTGGGCCCTTAAACGTTTATCCTGTTATGCTGGATGGGAAAATTCCATCTAGGTCACTCATGTCCCTCAACATGCTTTATGGAGTACCTATAAACTGTCTTTATGGTTATCCAGTTATGAATAATGGTTGATCAGAAATAAAGTACTCGACTCTACATCTAGGGTCCATAGTGGTTTCAGGTCGAAGGATGGTATTCACCACTATCACCATGAGAGTAACTTATGACACTTTGCATAAGATTCTATGTAGTACTCTCATAGCTGGTCAATCCAGTATAAATATTACTCCTAATATTCATACCTATGTTAAAACTCGATAACTCCTTATCCGTGATCCATGAGATGTGATCATCATTCTATCTACCTAATAGTCTTAATGCTTTAAGGTTATCCCACTTCACAGTAAAGCTCTACTACGGATACTTTAAGAATAATGTCCTTATGTTTAATGGGATCTCATGATTAAGTCACACTTAATATTTCATTAAACGGACTAGCTATTCTAGGGACTTTATTATCTTGGAAAAACAAACATAATAAAGAAATGCCTTTTATTATTAATAAATAATTTGATACAAGTACCAAAAGTAATGGCCTTAAGGGCTTACACCAACAATCTCCCACTAGAACTAGAGCCAATCAGGCATACCCCTAATACCCATAGATCTAGTATGGCCATCATGCTTCTGTTGCGCAAGAGGCTTTGTTATGGGTCAACAATATTGTCAAGTGTAGGTACTCTGTATATCTTCACGTCTCCCTAATCTAGTATCTCTCGAATGAGGTGATAACGCCTAAGTATGTGTTTGGATCATTGGTGAGATCTAGGCTCCTTAGCTTGTGCTATAGCACCGTTGTTATCACAATAGAGATCAATGAGATCCCCAATGCTAGGGACTATGCCAAGTTCACTAATGAACTTCTTGATCTAAACAGCTTCCTTTGCTATATTTGAGGCAGCAATGTACTAGACCTTGGTTGTAGAATCAACAACTGTCTCTTGCTTTGAACTTTTCCAGCACACAACACCACCATTTAAGTAGAACACATAACTAGATTGCGATTTAAAGTTATCCTTATCTGTCCAGAAGCTAGCATCGTTGTATCCAATTATAGCAAGCTCTTCCTGACCTCCATATACCAAGAATGAGTCCTTAGTCCTTCTCAATTACTTAAGGATATTCTTAACAGCTACCCAATGAGCATCACCGGGATCAGATTGATACATACTCATTGCACTTAAAGCATACGAGACATCTGGTCGAGTACATTACATGGCATACATGATAGATCCTATTGCAGATGCATATGGAATCTTATTCATGTGATCCCTTTCTTCCTTAGATGAAGGGGAATGTGTTTCTGATAGACACATGCCATGTTGCATAGGTATGAATCCTTTCTTGGAATCATGCATATTAAAGCGTCTAAGCACTTTGTCTATGTATGTACTCTGACTTAGGCTAAACAGTTTTTGTGATCTATCTCTATAGATCCTGATTCCTAATATATAGGCTGCTTCACCAAGGTCTTTCATAGATAAGAATTTCCCTAACCAAGTTTTCACTTGTTGCAAGGTATGGACATCATTTCCAATGAGTAATATGTCATCAACATATAATACCAGGAAGACGATCGTGCTCCCACTAACCTTCTTGTAGACACAAGGATCATCTTCATTCTTTATGAATCCATATTACTTTACAGTTTCATCAAAACAAAGATTCCAGCTTCTAGAAGCTTGCTTCAATCCATAGATTGATCGCTGTAACTTGCATACCTTTTGGGCTTCTTCTGGTATGTCAAATCCTTCAGGTTGTGTCATGTACACGTCCTCAAGAAGAGTCCCATTAAGGAAAGTAGTCCTGACATCCATCTGCCATACTGCATAATCATGATATGCAGCGATAACAAGTAACATCTGAACAAATTTAAGCATTGCAACTGGTGAAAAGGTTTCATCATAGTCTACCCCATGAATTTGTTTATAGCCTTTAACAACCAATCTTTTCTTATAGGTATGTACCTTACCACCCATGTCAGTCTTCTTTTAGAAGAACCACTTGCATCGTATAAGATTAACTCCTACAAGAGGCTCTACCCAGGTCCAAACCTGGTTTGTGTACATTGAATCCATTTTAGATTTCATGGCTTCTAGCCACTTCTCAGACTCAGGACCAGTTATGGCCTCTTGGTAGGTTACATGTTCATCTTGATTCATGAGTAATACATCACCTTGATCAGTTACGAGATATTCATATCTCTGTGGTTGGTGACTTATCCTGCTCGACCTAAGCTGGTCTTGTTCTACTTTATCAGGTTGCTCTTCCATAACTACCTGTGATTCATGCTATAATTCCTCCATAGGTGTATAAATTCTTTGTGATTCTTGAATTTCTTCAAGCTCTACTTTCCTCCCACTGAATCCTTTGGAAATGAAGTATTTTTCCAAGAAAACTCCAGTTCGAGCGACAAACACTTTGCCCTTAGAAAGATTGTAAAAGTAATACCCTCTTGTTTCTTTAGGATATCCCAGAAATAAGCATTTGTCAGATTTGGGCTCAAGCTTAGTTGAAATTTGTCATTTCACATAAACTTCACAACCCCAAATCTTCATGTAAGACATATGTGGTTTTTTACCACTCCATATCTCATATGGTATCTTCTCAACCTTTTTGGATGAAACACTGTTAAGTGTGTAAGCTGCTGCTAGAAGTGCATGTCCCCAAAAGGAGTTTGGAAGATCGGCGTGACTCATCATGGAACAAACCATGTCTAACAAGGTTCAATTTCTTCTTTCAGATACACCATTCCATTGTGTGTTCAAGGAGGAGTGAGTTGTGATAGAATCCCACACTCTTTTAGATGGTCATCAAACTCTAGGGTTAAATATTCTCTGCCTCGATTTGATCGAAGAGTTTTAATATTCTTACCTAGTTGGTTTTGTACTTCATTCTTGAACTCCTTGAAATTTTCAAAGGATTCAGATTTATGTTTCATTAAATACACATAACAATATCTACTAAAATCATCAGTAAATGTGATGAAGTATTGAAAATCTCTTCCGGCTGGTATGTTCAGTGGTCCACATACATCAGTATGTATGAGGGCCAAAAGATTATTCGCACTTTCACCTTTTCCTGCGAATGGGGACTTTTTCATCTTTCCAATTAAACAAGATTTGCATGTATCATATGATTCGTAATAAAAAGAGTCCAAGAATCCGTCTTTATGGAGTTTGGAGATACGCCTCTCATTTATATGCCCTAAGAGACAATGCCAAAGGTAACTTGGATTTAACTCGTTAGGTTTCATCCTTTTAGTATTAATGTTATAAATTGGCATTTCAATATCAAGGACATGCAATTCATTGTTCATTTGTGCAGTAGCATAGACTATATCATTCAAATAAATGGAGCAACAATTGATCTTTATTATGAATGAAAAACCAAACTTGTCCAAACAAGAAATGGAAATAATATTCCTGCTAATTGCAGGTACATAGTAACAGTTCTCTAGATGAATTATTAAACCACTAGGTAAAGTCAATATGTAACTTCCTAAAGCTAAAGCATCAACCTTTGCTCCGTTGCCAACTCGTAGGTCAACTTCACCTTTTTCCAAATCTCTACTCCTTTTTAACCCCTGCACATTAGTACAAATGTGAGAACCACATCCAGTATCCAATACCCATGAAGTTGAAGTATACAAATTTATTTCTATAACAAAAATACCTGAAGTCGAAGTCTCCACACCATTCTTCTTATCTTCCAGGTACTTTGGGCAGTTTCTTTTCCAGTGTCCGGTCTTACTGCAATAGAAGCAAGGGCCCTCCTTTTCTATACCTCGTTTGGGCTTCAAAGCATGAGCATTATGTAACGCACCGATTTTGATTATTCCATTATTCTTGAGTCTTTTAATTTAATTGGGTGATAAATTATTTTATTTGTTAAATTGGTGTGTTAAATGTTATTTTACCATTTTCGAGAGTTTTCGGGGGAAATTAGAATGGAGGGTATTTTAGTCTTTTCTCAATTAATTATAAGTTAGAAATTTTGTGGAATTAGAATTGTGTGAGAAAAAAATGAATTAAATTGATTTAGTGGAAATGAGAGAAAAGAAATAGAAAAGAAAGAAAATAGAAAGAAAAGAGAAATAGAGAGAAATAGAAAAAAGATAGAGAGAAAAAGGAGAGAAAGAAAGAAGAGGGAGAGAAAAGAAGAGGAAAGGAGGAAAAACTTAGAAATTCATCAAGATCAATCAATTAGCAAGCTTGGAATCCGGGTAAGGGTGTGAAACATTGTTATCTTATCAATGTATATGATTATGTATGAATTGTTGTTGTTGTTGATGAATTTTGTGAGTTTTAGGGTATAACCCATTTTTGAGAAATTGATTAGAAATTGATCCAAATGTATTAAAACTTATGTTGATTGTGTTCATAGTTGTTTATACATGATTGGTATGTATTGTTATACATCAAATTGGCATTTTTCTGAGTATTAGGTGAAGATTTGGATGATTGGGGAGTGGAAAACGCAGAACTTCGTTCTGCAGAATTTTTCTGGGTATGCTTTGGCCATACGCGTAAGGGGCATATCCATACGCGTATGAGCCAAGGCAATACGCGTATCATTGGCTTATTTTTGGGCCAATACGCGTATGAATATTGGCATTACGCGTAACAGGGGCGAGCCATGGGCCAATACGCGTATGGGTTTTGGAACGAGGAATTTGTGAAGGAAATGGGTTTTGTCCGTACGCGTATGGACATGGGTGATACGCGTATGGACAGGAGGAATGTAAAAATGGGATTTTTCAAAATGTCGTTTTCGGTTTCGTCCGTAACTTTTGTTCCGAGTATCCGATTTTTACATTCTTGGTGTCGTTGGAAAGGTATTGAGCTGTACTTTCTTATTATGATGTTTTGAAAATCGTTAGCCGATTTAATTATGTCGGAAAGTCAGGAATAGTGCTATTTAGCGACTTTTACCGTTTTGACTGTGTGTTTGAATGTGAATCATACAATAGTGCATTGATGTGAATGTATATAGATTGTATGTGATTGTATGAGATGAATGCATGAATATATTGTGAATATGTATGCATTTCAAGAATGTCTTTTGATTCATTTTGCATGTGAAGCATCATGATGTGCATTCTTGTGTTGTGCGATTCTAATGAGAATCCGTCGTAACGTCGTGTGCCTATGTGGGGTGTGAGCGATGATTACGAATGATTGTGTGCCCATGTGGGGTATGAGCAATCGGATCGTGTGCCCGTGTGGGGTGTGAACGATCGGGTCATGTGCCCATGTGGGGTGTGAGCGATCCATAAACATTGTGTGCCCATGTGGGGTGTGAGCAATGGGTGAACATCGTAGGCCCGACGGGGAGTTACTTCGGTAACGAGCGATGGTTCCAGCAGAGTTCCTGAGTGAACTAGTGATGATTGAGTCGGTACCGCATTGCATTTGCATAGAGTCGTGAGTCGGTCTCTATGATTTGCATTTATCATCTTTATAATGATGTGTTGTTGAATGAACATAATTGTGTATGTTTATACGGAATGATTGAGAAATGTGAAAGTGTGCATGATGAATATACTTGTTATATATATATATATACATTGTGATGTATATAGATGAAAATGTGATGAATTGTGGTGAGAATGTGTAATATGTGTATTTTTATGTTAAGATATATATAATTGTATGCATTGTTATTATGATAATATTTCTCACCCTTCTGCTGTTTTATGATGCTCTATGAGGCATTGCAGAGTAGGTATGCTGGAGGTCTTTTTGTGAAGCGTGTCTTCATTCTTTTGGTCGGTTGACTCTGATATGTAGCACCGGGTAGCTAGGATGTATATTATTCTTTTGTGATACATTTGCATATGTATCTTGCTGATGAATTTGTGTATAAACATGATGTAGCTAGTGATTCATACTGGATGATGTACATATGTGTTGTTCTTCAATATTTTAGATGTTTCCGCTTTTATTCTAAATATTGAGATGTGGGTGTAAGGACAAAGTTCCTCTGTGGCAAGTTACCCCACTGTTGCATATCAATATAATGAGCAGGTGTTGTATGTATTAATTGTGTGTATGATGTGACATGCCTCTTTTATACCATGTTTTAATCGTACTCTGGCGAATTTTTATATTCTTTTTTTATATATGTGCCTAAATGATTTATGTGATTATTTGGGGGTATAGAAAGGGGGTGTTACACATTAGGTTTGGGTCTGACAACTTCCTTGCCCTTCCCTTTACCACCCTGCTTGGTGGCCCTTTTGTTCTGCTTCTTTTCATTACTAACCATCAAAATGCAATTCCCTATTGACTTTAGATTCTGCTTAGCAGTTCTTAACATGCTTAGCATCTCTGGAATACTTTTGTCCATATCATTCATGTTAAAATTCAGGATAAATTAATTGAAGCTCCCTGGCAATGATTGTAGGATTAAATCAGTCGCAAGCTCCTTTTTTAGGGGAAAACCCAATCTTTCAAGGTTCTCCACATGCCTAATCCTCTTGAGTACATGGGGACTTACTGGGGCTCCCTCAACTAGCTTTCCTTGAAAAAGGGCTTTTGAAACTTCAAATCTCTCATGCCTTGCTTGCTCTTGATAGAGCATCTTAAGGTGTTTAGTCATATTGAATGCTGTCATGTTTTCATGTTGCTTTTGCAATTCAGAATTCATGGTAGCCAGCATGAGAAAAGCAGTTTCATTGGCATCACCGACATGCTTCTTATAAGCATCTCTTTTAGACTTAAGAGAAAAACTAGGAGGCTCCTCTTTAGGAACAGGTGTCTCTAAGACATACAACTTTTTATCATGTTTGAGGACAATCCTCAGGTTTCGGTGCCAACCCAGAAAATATGTCCCAAACAATTTTTCCTTATCAAGGATTGATGATAAAATGTTGTTAGAGGTGTTTGTTGTCATGGTAATCTACATGGAAAAATATGACATTATAAGTATCAATAAAAACAACATATTCAATTAGGCGTTTAATTAAATATGCTCCCACTATTTTACTCAAACCAAATGACCCTCATCATTTGATTTGGAAAATCCCGTTGGAAGATTTTCTATAGGATCAAGATCCATATTTTACTTTGTTTTAAGTCAGTGTTAGACTGATTACACAAAACTCAATTATTTAGGTAGGAACTCCTTCCAATTGTATCTAATACAATTCTCGAATATTTTCAGTTGGCTGAATAACTCCTTATTATAATCCATCATATGGATCATTCCCAACTCTTTCTTCTAAACGTATATAATCTTATTATAATTTGTTTAGTTAAGTTTGACCCATTGTTTTAGAAATTGGATATTACATTTATCCCATCGCACCTTACCAATATAGAACATGCACCCCGCATTAGGCGAAACCTACATTATTAGATACTAGTCTTGATGAGTTCTAAAACTTGGAAAGCATAAACTTAATATTCAATTTTGAGGGAACTTTCAATTAGTTTGATCTCAACATCTTATTTATCATATAAATCGTCTCTCACATGCATCAACATACATTAACATGCATCAACATACAAAATGAAACATTTATGGCCCCTAGCGCAATTGTTCTCCCAAGCCAATGAGAGAACCTAAGCTAAACATAATAACGATCTACACTTCTCCAAGCAAGATCTCGAAGGTTGTCCTCCTTTGATCTTGTATTCTTCTCTTTCTTCATAAAATTACATTACATCAAAGAATACTCGTTTTACATATGAGGGAGTGAGATGAGAGAAGAAGTTATATCAAGAGATTAAAATAGAGGCACAACACGAATGTCGTATTTTCAAATCCCAAAACAAAATAAAGAAAAACTAAGGTCATAACTGATCAACACAAGAGAAAAATACTAAACACATTATTATTATTATTATTAATGTTAGATCCGTGGTTTTAGGATTGGCAACATTTTTTCTAAAACATGGTTCACAGCAGGATGTTGTGTGTGATGTTATGCTGTTCTGTTCACCTTGTGAGCAGATGTTCTAACAGATGTTGTAACATGTTGTACTAGAACATCTGTTCTGGCTGTTTTAAATCTTGACAAATTTGATTTGATTATGTGATATTTCTTTTTGATATATCTCAGTAATTTTTGCAGGTCAAGAAGCTTTTATCTTGAACAAGTTTTTGTATCTCCAGTTGTACACAAATTGCCAGAATTGGATGATGAGACAATTTAGGAACTTTGTGTTTTGTTCCAAGATTTAATGAGACCTTCTCTGCATAATTGGTGTAACCCTTAGCGTATGGATGAAGGAATATTTGGTTGAAGATTTCGAAGCCCATGGATTGCTAAGGAGTATTTAAAGACCTGCTTAGACCTAATGTATTTACGACTTTCACTTTTGTAAAATAAGGGGAGGTTTTGTAGTGTTAGGTTTAAGAGTCTCATGTGACTTTGTAAGTCACCCTTTGTATCTTTTGATACATTGTGGTAGACATATTGTTTGTTGTATCTTGTTCTCACTCTAAAGCTTTTAAGCAAAGGAGTTGAGTATTGTTCTTGGTTGAAGGTTTGAAGCAAAACCGAGTATTTTTCTTGGTCAAGAGTCTTGACCTAGTATTGTAGTTGAAAGAGGGTACATCTTTCTTTTTGGGTTTCTTGAGGCATGGTCATTGGGATTATGACTGGTTGTTAGGAAGTGAGAGAGGATCTCATATCTAGATGGTGATTTCTAGGTAGAAGTAGCACAAGGTAGTGATTAAGCGAGAAGTTGTAAACGAGGGAGTTTAGCTTTGAACTAATGCTATCACGGTGGATTTCCTTCCTAGCTTGGATGCCCCCAGATGTAGGTGATGTTGTTCCGAACTGGGTTACCAATTGACTGTGTTATTTATCTTTCTGCTTTTAAGATTCTGCATATTTACAGTTGGATAAATTGTTCTGTCAGTCTGAAGATGTAAAAACATCTGTCATGACTTTGTACTCTGATGATGAGACATTAGAATCACCTTAATGTGTTGCATGTGCTAGAAAATTTCAATTGGCATCATAGCTGGCACCCTAGTCAGTTTTGGGTGAGCTTCAGGGAGTTTTTTTTCTGGTACTGTTTGATATTTGGAAGGACAATAGCCCTTGGATATTTGTCACCAAAGAGTGTGTGGTCTTGTTCTTGGAAGACAAAGTTTGCTTTGACTCTTGTTATTCTAAGGTGTGAAATTCCTTGCAAAAGGAGTTATGTGTCATGTGTTCAGATTGCTAAACACATGTGTTATGACCAAAAGTGTTTGGGACCCTCTCAAGAAGTTTCTTGAAGGGACATCTGGTCAGCAGGATTATGTGGTCTTTATCCAAGAAACTTATCTTGTTTTTTGTCCAATGTTGAAGATGAAGATCAAGACACCGTCAGCTTATGTGAATATTCACTAGGTTAGTTTATTTCTGATATGCTTGAATAGGAGTTCAAGAGCTTGGATTTTGTCTCTTCTCTGAAGAAGTTTGTGGTCTGATTTCTGCTGAAGGACTGTGAAGGCATCTCAACCAGGTTTTGTGCATATGGATTGATAGTCAAGGATAAATATCTAGGACATTCACCTTGACATCTTGAAGTCTCTTCTACTCAAGGAAAGTTGGATCTAATTGATCTTGCAAATGGGTGTGTCAATCTTGTGACTACCTTATCTAAAACGTTAGTTTCTAGTGTGGATGAGCTGGATGCTTGCCTTGAAGAATTGTGTTTGAAGTAGGTTACCATCAAGGTAACTGTTCTTATTCTCCAAAGAAAGGACTGGCTGTTTTCCATCTATATCCTACAAGATGCAGGTTGTTTGTGTTATTTCTCAAACTGGATATCATAATCAAGTCTATGAGAATATGGAAATTTTGTTTTATTGTGATGAAGGAGCTCTGCAAGGTGAGGTAATGTCAGAAAACCTAAAAGGGATGGATCTTCAAGACTATATTAGGCAAGGTAGAACTCTTTGAGGTTTCATCAATTGGCTAAATAAGTCATTGATGTGGTTCAAATGTCCTGACATCATGCTGAACATCAGAATGTTCATACTGAAGGGAATGTATGCACTGAAGCTGTCTCTTCTTGTTAAAGGCTGGTCTCTTTAGGCTTATGTGCTCTCAATCTATATGGTGGTCTATGTGAGAGCAAGAATTGTCTCTACAAGTCAATATATGTTTTGATGATAACAATAAGTATTTGTGAAAGAACCATTTTATGGTCTAACGTGTGTTGTGTGCAAATCATAAGAACTAAATACATCAGAACCAACATACACCAGCCAGATATACTATGATTGAATATATGTATATGCGAAGTTACTATGTGTGACTAAAGTCGCAAGAAGCAAGAACGCTTGTTTATCTAGTCATAATTAGCCGGATCCAAGGATGCCAAGATTACTGTTGCAATGCTCTTGTGGATGCTCTCTGAGAGTGATCAAGATTCTGAAGATGGCGTAGCTTCTGAAGAAGTACACTCAGAAAGAACCAAAGTTCTGAAGACTCCTATGACTTGAAGTTCTGATGGCTGAAGGCGCTGAAGACCAAGTGCAGAAAGATTCTGAAGACTGACAAGTTCTGAAGATCAAGGTTTCAAACAAGAAGTTCTGAAGATTCTGAAGACAAGTTCTGAAGATTCGGAAGACCTAAAGCAGAAAAGGATAACGCTCTTAAAGACCAAGTACTGAAGTTCTGAAGACTGATTCCTAATGGACTTCTTCAATTAATGGAAGACTTGAAGCATGAGATATTCTGCTACAAAGACTCCACTCATGCTTCATCAAATTAACATCAGAATCCACTAAAGTTTCGAAGTCTAAATATTATCGTTGTGAGTTAAATATACACACTGCCCAAGAAAAGATCTCCTCTGCAAAAAGAGGATGTGTCAGTACAACTCATTATTTCACAACGTCTCTTTTTCAAACAGCCAACAGTATTCTCTAACGGCTATATTTCTACTGGCTATTTAATGGAAAGAGTTTTTGCTTCTGATGTGTCGATCACTTGTAGAATTAAGAACTGAATGTTCATCTACAAAATTGACCAAGTCATTATGTGAAGATAGCAACAACGATGAGTTCTCGTTGTAACACTTAGAATATTCAAAGCTGTCATCAATTCACTCATGGCAATTGTTGTTGAAACTCCAAAGAACAAATTAACACAACAACAACAATCAAACAGAAGCTGTTGATGAAGAAGACAACAATTGAAGATCAGTCAAGTCATCAACCTACCTTCTCGTCAAAGCTACATTGAAGATCTGAAGCAAGGAGTTGCTGCTCAAAGCTTGCTCAACCAGAAGACGAAGAAGAAGAAGATCTACAAGATGTCAACAATCATAATATCTAAATACATCTTTGTAGTTTCTTAGGAAAGCAAGGAGCTGATTGCTCAAAACTTGCTTGAACACATGTGTGTGTTCTTTGTACTTAATCCTAGGAGAAACTTGCTTATTAAGAAGCACAATTTGTAATCTCCAGTTTGCCAATTCAACTAGATGAATTGAGAATCCTCAAGTGAACGTTATATCCTGATGGATCCCTGAACGGTTCCGCTGTGAGTTGAGGCCCTTGAGTAGATCACGTGGTGATTAGATACTTGAGATGACAATGGCTGAGGGTCATTGTGGAAAATCCTGAAATATGGTCAGTAGGGTTATATTCATTAAATTGAATCTCTGAACGGCTAGCTGTGAAATCCCAGCAGTGGGTCTGCTCGGTCAATGAACGTTATATCCTGTTGGATCCCTGAACGGTTCATTGGGTTGTTAGTCACAGTGCGGCTGTGCAAGTGGTTAGTCACCGGCTGTTGCCCGTGCAAGTGTAATCATGATTTGGTTATAGTGGATTAAGTCCTTGTGTTCAAGGCAAAATCACCTGAGGAGGGTGGATTGGATTAGCCCGCGTGGTGAACTAGGATATATCATGTGTCCTTTACTCCTTTGCTTAGTATCTCCTTTTTATGTTCCTGCTTTGAATACCAGAACCTCATATTAAGCAAAGTCAGAACCTTGTAGCCTATCTCTGATAAGCTTCCGCACTGCAAGTTCTGAGTATCGTATCTTATGAACATAACTTATACGGTTCTCATACTCGTTAGTTAATAGATCAGAATCTCTCAATGAACATTGAAGGTTCTTGTGCGTCAAATTAACAAGATGCGAAAAGTTACAAAAAGAGTAAATGCACAATTCAAACCCCCCTTTCTTATGTCTTTCTTGCACCTTCAATTGGTATCAGAGCTTGGATTTTGAATCAACAAGTGTGCCACTTACATCAATTATCTAGAAAAAAGGTTTTGATTGTTTGTTTTGAAATGTGATGTACAGAGGAGATATCCTCCTACAGAGAGGACTCATGGTCTCATCTGTGGGGATGTTGGATTTTGTACCTTGATCAAAGCCCAAGGTTGAAGCTAAAAAAAAGGTTGAAAACCGACTTAACTGGGGAGTATTATATCTGTCTTGTACAAAGCCCAAGATTGAGGCCAACTAGAAAGATCATTATATGAAGCCTAAGAGGAGGCTGACTCTTGCTGAGGATTTATTTAAATCCAGGAGAGGGTCTAAACTGTTTTGAGGAATCCAAAGGGAAACTAACTCTTGCTGGGGATTGGAGAAGAGTTGAATTATCAGATGCCATGAGATTCTGATACTTTTGAGGGTTTATTGATTGTAACCTGATCCTGGCTGGGGATTTTAAAGATTACAACCAAACCTTGTTGAGGATCAGAAGAGCCTTAGAGGATGAGTTTGAATGCCTTAGAGGTTTTGACTCTCCTGGGGACTGGTGTATTGATAAAGATGACTAGGATCATTCCTATGCTTTTAGGAAGCCTAAGGGTCCTTGTATGAAGCCCAAGAGAAGGTTAGGGATGCTTCTATGAAGCCTGTGGGTCCTTGTATGAAGCCCAAGAAGAGGCTGACTGATTGAGATTAGGAAGAGTTCAAGAAAGGTTTCACTGGGAAATAATCCTTTCTTTGTTGAACTGTTCCAGGTTTTAAAGGGATTAAAGAAGAGGTTTCACCGGGAAATAATCCTCTCTTTATTGAACTGTTTTAAGGTTGATCAAATTAAACAAAGCCCAAGAGGAGGTTATTGTAACACCCCAAAATTTTCCTTCTTGTTATTTCCTAGCTTATGTTTCATTGCATTGCATTTAGACCTCATTTTATCCCATATCTCATACATGTTGCATTGGGGCATGTGATTAGTGGATTTCAGAGCATTGATCTTTTAAAGCAAGAGAGCTAAAGCCTAAGGTCTTAAAGTAAGCCTCAAGAGTATCTTATGTCTCATATGATCTCAATCAATCCCACAAGTCATTGGAAGATAGGAATTCACTAAGAAGTTGGACAGTTCATCATCTCCTAGCAAAAATAATCCAAATTAGGGTTTGTGATTTAAGCAGTCTCCTAATGAAATTTTGGTTCAAACTCAATCTCAATGTTTTTTACATGATGTCAAGTATCTAAGGATGGAAGATTGCCCATTGGTTCATTTCAGAAGAGGTTCAATTGGTCAGTTGCTTGAGAATCAAGAAATTGGGGAAAAAGTCAACTGTGCAAAGAAAAAAGTCAACTCCTGACTTTTTAGGTCAAATTCATGAAATTCAAGTCAAATATGTCTAATTGACAAGATTTGATCAAGAAATGATGGAGGAATCATCAAAAATCAAGAAATCACAAAACTGCCCAAAATAGAAACTTAGGGTTTCCAAAAATGGCAAGTTTTGGACCATTTTGCACTACACTTCAAGGCATTATTTCTCCATGATAAATGTCTCAAACTTCAGTCCTAAGTTGAGCCAATTAAAGATCACATTCCAAGCTTCAAATCCATATAAAGAACTCTTCCATTGGATCAAAATTGAGGGAGTTATGATCAATCAAAGTTTGGTAAAATCAAGGAAAATTCCAAGTCATGACCAAGCAAAACTGGGCTGGCACGCATGCATTTCATCAAACATGTGGTGTGTCAAATGTCAAGCTATTTTTCTCCCTCAAGAAGGCTTCAAATGAAAAAATGTTGAACATCAATCTTGTTCATCTCCATCTCCTCTACAATGTTCATGTTTATCATTTTTTCATGTGATCAAGGGATTGAGAGATATGAGAGCTCAAACATGGTGCTCTCCCTCTGAAATTTCCATAGGCCATGTTGCCATGCATGTCACAACTTGCCTTGCCCATACGCCAGTTGTGATTCTTTGACTTCCAAGCTATTTTCAAGTGTGTTACAAGCCTCCATTGGATCCAAACCAAACATCAATCTTGTTCTACCATGTTTCCTCTTTCCATTACATCCTAAAGCTCATAATTTCATCCATCAACATGAGATAAATTCATCTTCAAACATCATCATTTCCAAGGTTTTTTTTTGCCAAGATAGAAAGAATGATGCATTGCCTTGGTTCAGATTCACACATTCACACGCATGCCTTTATACCATCCACATTGCCATTAATAGACAAACACAATTCTTACACATACATGCTCCATACATAGAGCCATACACCAAAGAGGAAATGAGAAACTTGCATAACAAGTTTTATGTGGCAGCATGTCATCACCACTATCCATCATTATCAACTCACCATAAGCTACCATGTTCAGCATCACACAATAACAACAACTAGCCATATGCGAGTCAGCTGGAGCTTCCATTGCCTCTCACACCCTTAACAATCTCCACACACCACATTTAACCTAACCATGATCCTAACTGTTAACTACACTAGTTAGGATCTAACTCAATATATAAAAGCTTCTCTAACAGAATTTTGAAGGGAACACTCTCATTTCTCACATTTCACAAACCTCCCTCTCTAAAAACTCTCTCTGAATTCTCTCTCTCTCTCTGCACGATTTCATTATCATCTTCATCCATTGTTCATCATTGTAACTCTCTGATCAAGAACAAGGAAGAATCAGGATCAATCTCCTCAAGTATAGCTTCATTGCAATTCAAATTTCATTCTGTTTTCATCAAGATTCAAAGCTCCATAGCATTTATTTTGCTCCTTGGAAGCTCAAGAACAAGCCTACACCTCTGGTTTTCTCAACAATCATCAAGAAGCTTCAATCCAGGTTTGAACTTCTTCAATTTTTCTTGCGCGATTTCTACTGTTTAAGCTGTTTTTTATGTTGATTATAGCTTAATAGAAGCAATGTGAATGATCCGGCTAGTGATAGGAACCTTAAGTGCTTAGATTCAAATTCTAGGACAAAATGTTTGTTGTCGATTCTCTCTGGTCATGCACTATTTGTGAATTTGAAGTGTGGATCAGTGTTCTACATAAGTTCAACTTTCTATTGATATGCATTTCATAAATTTATGGAGAGTTTGAAGGTTGCAGGTGGTGGTGCTTTGCCGGAGAAGATGACCGGAGGTCCTTCTCTGGCCGGTGAGGATTCAGTTAGGGTTTAAACATCAGACTAAAACGCAGCCGTTGATTTCATTTGACCTAACGCTCACATTATTGCCAGTGTATTAATGAGAACTTGCATATCACGTGCCTCTTTTTCTCTCAGCTTTGACTTGCTTGTGTGTGCGTGCACGTTTATTGTTGTGTGTTTGCATTGTGAAATGTTGGATCTGCATACTTTCATGATTATCTCACCTTGACTAGATCCTAAAGCTCAGATTGAGTCAATGTTTGATTGATTACTCACCATAATTCCATGCTCCACACGCTGTAATTAGACTGGACCACTATTTCTATCTGCACACTTCACTTTGGGCCCAGGCATATTTTGAACTATCAATTTACTCACGATGCACCCCCCTGACTATTTTTCTTTACATTTTATTTTCCTTTTCTATACTTGCTTCATTTTTTTTAATTAAAAATACCAAAACCTTTCTAAAAATTACAAATAAATTCACATGAAGTCAAAACACATTTATCTAATTTTCTATGATTTTTAATTCTGATTTTATTGATTTTAATTATGTTTTCATAATTTCTTTTTATTTTCTTTTCAAATGATATTCTTCATTGATACTTGAACTTCCCCATTTTATTTCTCTTAACTCATACAATCTTTTGAACTCATTCCTTTTGCCATGTTTGAACAACATCTTAAAGCATCTAAAAACATTTTTCTAATATTTTTAAAGTCATTTTATCATGCATTTTGATGATCATCTTTGTTCATTCCTTTGTCTTGCTTCAATGTGAATTTGAATCTTTGTGTGTGATTTTGATACATGTTTAGGTTCTGACTTAGGTGCTTTGTGATTTATTTTCATAATTTTTACAAATTCATTTCTATTTTTGCATTGCTTGATTATTATAGGTCACATTTGTGAATGTTCTCTTAACTTTTCAATCTTGTTTGATTAGGAGGCACTTGTGCCATTCCATTAGGACTTGTGTGATCATTTTATAGGCCATTTATTAGACATTATAGGTTATACATGTTAGATTATAGGTCATTTGTCTTCATATTTTGGTTCATAAATGTTTGGTGCTTATGTGAACTAAGTTTGACCTAATTGTGTGCATCTTCTTCTATGTGCCTTAACATGTTTTGTGTGCATCTTTGTGACACCATTGTTGCATTATAATATGATCAAGCATATCATATATTACTGACTTGCATCCATTCTTATTCATGTTCATGTTTCATCCTTCATTCATAACTTGCATTACAAGTATGCCATCTTATGTGAACTTGAACATTGTTTGAACTTCTTTTCATCTTGTCTTCTCTTCTTGAATCATTGCACTCATATCTTGTATGATACTTCTATGACCTACATACACATCCTTTAATGATTCTTAATTCTGACCTTGAGTTATGTTCTTGAATTTGTACATGTTTACATTTCTTATGCCCCAAGTTTACATTAGCAGCATATTACTTACGTTTATGCAATTGTTTGGCACATAGTTAGCTTTTATTTGATTTCATAAGACGTGTATCCATTGGTATGATTCCTTATGGTGTACATACTGACCTTGAGTACTTTTCAACCCTTAGAATCTTTCTTCTTTAGTTCTTAACTTGTTTGATCTTTACTTGTTATTTCTTTACTTGTAAATTGTTCTTGCTAACATTTTTAGGGGCTAATGGTAAGTCAAGTGTGTGGGTGTGCACCCACATACAACCTCTTTTCTTATCTCTTTTAAGCTTTCAAGTTGTGATTGTGATAAACATCTTATGCTTCATTGACATTTCATTGTTTTCATCCCCTTTGAGTTCTTAGCTTAACTTCAAGCTTTGAAGTAAGTTAGAACTCACTCTTCTTCTCTCTTCTTTTAGACTTAGGTTTCTAAACCACACTTAACCATTAGGAACATCCATGCATGATAATAAATAGGATTGTTAGTTTCCCATTTAGACTTTTACCTTTCTCAACCTTTGAGTCTCTGTTCTTCTCATCTCAAAACAAAAAGCAAAAACACTTAATAAAGGCATAACATATATTGTATTTGAGCCTTTCATGTGAGAATAAGATAATGAGGGGCCTTCTCTCACTTTCTTAGAATGTTTAGCATACGTCCGTCTTGGGTCGATATGCGAGGCATTCAATCTTACGTGAAATACTTAAATACAATATGCGTTGTAAACACAAAATAATCAAAACACTTCTTCTTAAAAGACAAAAACAAACAAACTCTTTTCTCATCTACTTCATTCTATTCCTTAAGGACTCGTCATGTACGTTCTATCGCAAACAGGTAACGTCTAAGTCTCCATACAGCGAGCTGCAACACCTAACTGCTGGGACGCGCACTCTGACGTTTCCATTAAAAAACACAAACAAAGCAACCCTTGTTGAGCCGAACTACGTCTGCTCTGATTCATCTTTCTCATCTGATTGAAGATACGTAGGCACGAGATGCGATATCTCAACGAGCAACCTTTCCCCGTAGTCCGTCGAACTACGTTGACTCTGACTTTCCCATTGCACTGAGGGAATACGTAGGCCTAGGACAACGACAATGTGCTATCGAGTCACTTCTTTCTCCTCTCCCTTCTCCTTTCTACCTTTCATTTCCAATTCTCCAGTTAGCAGTTGATTTCCAATTTCCTACACCCTTTGATCGAAACAGCAAGCGTGGATCCCATCGAGTACGATGGACGCGTGGGGGTGCTAATACCTTCCTCTCGCGTAACCGACTCCCGAACCCAGTACTCTTGGTCGCAAGACCATGCTCTTTCATTCCCTCAGGTTTATGTAGTGTTTCCTTTCCCTCTCTTGGGATAAATACACATTGCTGGCGACTCTGTTTCTGTGCCACTTTCGCGTTTATACTTGGATGAAAATCCCGGGAGCGACAACTGGAGACTCTGCTAGGGACCGGTTGACCTCTTGCTGGTCCATCCCCTTTTGCGAGTCAATCCTAGCGCTTTTTTGTTTTTCTTTCATTGGGTGTTTACTTTGATGTTGTTTTTGTTGTTTTACTGTTTTACGGCTTTACTGTACATTACTGTATTTACCGCATTTACTGCATCATATTTCATTATTATACTGGACTGTGTTGTGCTGGTTTTCTGTTTGGCGGGATGGGTATTCTGAGAGATAAGCCCATTACACAGGCTTGAGCACACACATAGGACTAGAGTGGAAAGTAGTGTGGCGTACATAGCGTCTTGGTACGTATGGTTTACACGAAATCCACAACCAGACGAGGTTTTCTTGGGAGATGCTCTGATTTGCGCGTCTTGTGCATTCTATAGCATTGACCTAGAAAGCTGTCGACTCTGGTGACCATTCCCGAGGACTCAGTTGCGGCACTCCTCCTGAGATGTGATAATGGCAGACCAGAAATGGCAAACCCATTACGCATTCTCGATCTGAGGACCCAATGCTGGGAACTTATCATCATTTCTCGACCTGAGAGCCCGGGATACTGATGCCAAACCAGAAGTGGTGAACGTATCATCATTTCTCGACCTGAGAGCCCGGGATACTGAGGATCTTAATACCCACATGTGAGAGGGGCGGGTTGTTTACAGGTTTGCAGGTAACCGTAACCTTCATCATACCTGGTATTCTGGTTCTCTTATCAGTGCAAATTGATCAGCCTGGTATTCTGGGATTCTGATTATGCCGATATTCTGGTATTCTGGTATTCTAGTTATTCCGGTACCCTGACATTCTGGTATTCTAATTATGCCGATATGCTAGTTATTTTGGTATCCTGGTTATTCGGATATTCTGGTATTTCGGTATTCTCTTCAGAGCCGACCTGTGAGCATATTTGGCCATCAGCACAACACTTATGCAGAATATATGGAAGCCTTGATCCCATGTCTGTTGCATCTGCATCATCATTTTCGCATACATGTTATTGTATTTCCAAGGGATATTAACTTTGAGACTTGCTACTGAGCATTTCCATCTATTTCTTGTGGTTCATCTATGAAACAAACTTTGAATCAAAGCATAATGATTCCTTGGAAATATTCGAACATGGCATTCTGCATTGCATTCTTATACTCATATGCATAACAGGTGTTCCGGAGCGGATTTCTCATTCTGACTTGGTATTATCTTCAGGACAGCTAGCTTGACCTGTCACCACTACTCGACCTGTGATAATCAGAGGACAACCATGGAACAACTCTGTGCAGAAATGACCGAAATGAAGATTCAGATGGGGCAGTTTATGGGGAGGATGCAAGCCTTGGTTCAAGACCAGAAAGTGCTGAGAGAAGAAGTCAACCGGATAAAGACTCCGATGGGCCAGGTTATGGAAATCTTGAATGAAGTGTTAAGAAAGGAAAACAATCAGGTGTCCGCTTCCACAGCAGAGGTTCTCACTCCTCCTATCTCTTTGGGGTATCCTCTAGACAATAGTTTGCCTCGTGAATCCTCTCCACCGTCAGAGCTTTTTCATCACCAACTGTTTCTTGAGGGTCTTAAGCCAGAGAAGACTGAGAAGAAGTTTGATCCAATCCCGATGCCATACGCTCAGTTGCTTCAGCACTTGCTCAAGATTCAGCTAATTGAATTGATTGCTGCGGGACCTGCACACGCCAAGTTTCGTATGGGTTCCAATGTCTATGATAGGTGTGAATTCCATTCAGGGGTACCTGGTCATAATGTTAAAGATTGTAAGATGCTCAAGTATAAGGTCCAAGGGCTTATTGATTCAGGGGCAATCGAGTTTGCGCCCATCAGCAATGTCAAGCGAAGAGATATTCCTCCAACTATTGCTAAAGAGGTGGATATTCTCCCCCTCTCAGAGACCTTCCTCAATCCAGAAGCCTTGGGTTCTGAAACTACCACATCAGCAAATCACAGCTGGGACCCTCCCGGTTGCATCCTTTCATCATCAACAGAAGCAAGAAAGGGTTTTGATCCTCTACCGATATGTCATACCGAATTACTTCAGCAACTGCTTCAGTTAAGATTGATTGAGCTCTGGAAGTTGACTCCTCCTCCTGCAAAGCTTCCAAAAGGATTGCTAATGCTCATTGTGATTTTCACTCAGGGGCACCAGGTCATGATATTGAGGGGTGTAGAGCATTCCAGCACCAAGTGCAAGACTTAATTAACTCTAAAGCAATCGAGTTCGGACCGGATGACATGAAGGTATCAGGTGATCTTACACCAGTAGCTGCAAAGGAAGTGAGTATTCCTTCCCCTTCTCTAGGGTCAACCTCAGGTCACAGGTGTATTCCTCAGCTTTAGGTTTCAAAGACATCACGTCAGCAACCTTTGTTTGTTCCTCAGCCAAATGTGGAAAGAAAAGTACAAGGGCAGACTAGGCACCCTAATCAACATTGGCAATAAAACCGTCAGCAACAGAGGCAACGAGGACTTAGGAGGTCTGAGAGAGTGTCTGCACTAGTTCCTATTTCTCAAAGCCGGCTTCTTGCTCGCCTTCTCCAAGGCTCTTTGATTCAGCTGGGCAAGGTAGCACCAGTTCCATTTCCTTTTCCTCTGAATTATGACATGAATGCCAGGTGCGAGTTTCACTTGGGAACGTTTGGACATACAATTGATGATTGCAGAGTGTTCAAACATAAGGTGCAAGACTTGATTAATTCAAAGGTTATCACACCAGACGGGTGGCCCATAAATTGAACTTTCTTCATCAGATTGAGCACCCAGTTTGCAAAAACATCTTCAGAATTAATAAGTCCAGACGGAGTCAAGCCTCCTTAACAAGGACAATCATTTAGCTTCTTTACTGCATTCTCATGTGTAACTTTTTATGTTTGTCAAAACATTTGTATGCATGCATGAAATCTGTTTTTTTAATGTTAATCCTAATAAAGCGCCCATGTTTTTCCTGAAGTAATCTATTCGTATTCATTCATAAGTTTGTATATGTGCATTGCAATACCAACTGTCGTGCTTAAACTCTTGAAGGAGGATGATGAGTTGAAAACGCAAAAATCTCTAATTGTGTACTTTTGGATAAAACCCTGTTGACGATGTGCAAAGGCATTGTTTCATATCCCAAACACTGAAGATATAAAGAGATAGACCGTCGCCCAAATAGGAGCCCTAAAGTAGGAGTTTCTTTTAGTGAAAAAAACCCTAACATTTAACCCCGGGGCAGGGTAGGCGTCAGTTAGTTTGACCAAACGTTCAAATATCAAAAGGAGTGTGCATCTGAGGATCTATTACTTTTCACTCTACCGCATCAAGAGGTCCAAAGAGCGGAAACCACAATGGTTATCCCTCATCAACTGAGAAGTGAAACAGTCACAACCTTTCCAAAGAAATCAAGACAGCCGGTGTCACACGACGTTTTCAAGAAAAAAAAAGAGAATAAAAAAAAAATAAATGAAAAAGCCCGCTAAGTTGAAACTTGAAAACAAGCAACTTAGGAAAAAGTTAGGGCATCCTGCTGGACTCCGAAATCAAAGATTCAAAAGAATCTGTCCAGGAAAAAGTTAAGGATAAGAAAAAGAATGTGAAAGCGAAATGTGAACAGGATTACCCAAGAAAGATCCTCAAGCGAAAGAACAAAGTCGTGTGACACAGACACAAAGACGAAAAGGGATGACTGTTACTCCAATAAACTGATTGGTGCTTAAATTGTTAAAAGTCAATGGTTCCTCAACTATCACAAAGGTTTCTTTTGAGAGGTGAATGCTAGTGCCGAACTAACTGAACGTAGGACTGGAGGACATCACGAAGAGTGGGTGGGAACTAATAAATTTTGAGCCTTATATCCCTTGTTTCAATAACCGTGAACCAGGCCCTGTTACAAAACCAAAAGTCCTCAATTGAAACAGGGTTATTTCGAAAGCATACTACCAAGAGATAGCGTTCCTGACTCCTGTGAGTTGTGCTAAAAGATCTTTGTTGGTGTTGCATGTGCATTGCATTCTTTCATTCAAAAATTAATGTCGTATCCTAACCCGTGATCCGCTCACAAAGGGTTTGCAACATCTTTTCAGTAAAACTTCAAGATTAACATGTGTGTTGCATTAAAATTTTCATTCTCAGAATAAAACATTTTCTGCTTGCATACATTTGTTTGACATCAAAAGAAGTTTACATATGGAAATTCAGTCCAGAAGCTAAATCTTGCCGAGTTGAGAATCCTGAAACTCCCGAAGGATAGCCACATCCAGTGGTACTTCCTCAAGAAACTTTTTGAGCAGGAGCTTTCCCAACAAGTTGTGTTAAGACGTAGCCGATCTGGGGCAATCACGTTGAATCATCTCTTTAAGGTGTAGCCAATCTGAGCCAATTACGTCGAGAAATTTCTTCAGAGTTCAGTTAAACTGGGGCAATCACTTCGAGATTCAAATCTCTCCAAAGGCAGGTATTCTGGGTCTTCCTTCGAAGATCAGTAGTCAGGGACAAAACCACTTCAAGGTTTATACTAGGGCAGGCCATCCCAAGAGCACGAGAAGCTAGTCCATCCAGACGACTGATCAGCCTATCCAGGGTTCAGAATACTGAGGCAGAATATGCCACGGTGATATGAGATTGTTCATAAATCTTCTCGAGGCGAATTCCTCTGTAGACCACACAGTCTGAGGCAGTTATTTCGAGATCCGATGAATCTCTCCAAGAGTTTGAAGACATTGAGGCGTTTCGGATGTCAGGTCTTCTGTAAAATCCTCTTGAGACAATTTCTTCTGGTGGACCGTGTGGTCTGGGGCAAGTGGAAAATTGTTAAAAAACTGTAGTTCACGCATATGCAGTCAATTAGCCAAAAGGCTTGAAACAAAGGGGCATTTCAACCCAAGGCATTTGTGGTCCCCTGTCTTCAGCAGGCTTCATTAATCATGTTCCCAGCAAGAGATGCATCAAAACCTTTCTCCCCAACAAGTGGTTGTTCGGAGTTAGATTTTCTCAGTTGCAGAAGGCATACCCAGCACGGGGAATATGTGCATATCCTTTTGCTTGCAGGTAGTAGCCTCGTAATAGGCTCAAAAGCAAGATTGAAGCCTTTTCAAGAGCATGGGCCATTTCTTCCAAACAAGTAATCACTCACCCCTAAGTCAGAATACTGGGGCAATCATGTTTAGGAAAGGGTTCCCGTATCACCCTTTTGTCACAACTTTTACTGATTAAGTTCACCGGTTGATTAACGGTCACTCGCAACAGCTTGAGATCAATGAGGTAAAGCCAATAAGGGATCGTTGGATCTTATTAAGTTGATTCTCCCCTTCAGTACTTCCAGCAGCTACAAGCTTTTTGTGTTGATAACGGTTGCAAATTCCCCAGTAGAGTTGCTTCGCAGACCTCACAGTTAATGTTCAAGACTCAGTGAGTGATCAGGAGTTTGAAGATGCCAAATCTTCTGTAAAATCCTCTTAGGACGATTTCTTCAGATCATCCGCGTAATCTGGGGCAAAAGTGAGCTTGTGACCCTCCCAACAGAATGTTTTCCAACCAGAATTTGCGTATCCCCGACGGAGTAGCTCCGATCCCCAACAAGATCGTATCCCTGGCAGTTTGTTCTCAGCAAGAAGAGACTGTAAATTCATTGCTTAGCAACCAGGGCTAAATACGGTTGTATCCCCCACAGAGTTCAGCATTGAATCTTGTCAGTAATACTCCCCAGCTTAGTTGTTCTTTCTCCCCGTAGAGGTTTAGCAGATCAATAGAATCTCTTCCTCAGCAGAGTGTTAGTACATTCTTTCCCCAGCCAAGTCGAAAAGTTGTCATTCCTCCAGCGAAGTTGCTATGATCAGAATTCATCCCCAGGGAGATGAAATAATTCCTGGCAGAGTCATCATTCCCCTATATCTCAAAGTCCAGTTTATTTTTTGCAAGCATGGCAATTCGAAGCAGACAGATTGTTTGCATTTTCTCCAGCAGAGATATTATCCTTTCAGGAGCTTCTGAGATCAAATCAGTGATCATTGTTCCCCAAGCAGAGTTTTAATGACTCTTTTTCCTCAGCAGAACATCATTTAGAAAGTTCTCATCCCCAGCGAAGTTCCACGAGTAGAATAATCTCTCTCCAAGGCAGAGTCATTCCAGTGGAAACTTCTTCAACAGGATCATCACACCTCAGTGCATCTGCGAGCCAATTTATTTTAGGCAATTTGTGGCAAGCGTCATCCCTGACAGAAGGGTTAATCCCCACAGAGCAATTGAAGGATCGAACAATGATCTTTTCCCCGCGGAGTTGGATTCCTCGTCCAGAGTCTCTTTTGCACTTGCATATTTTTGCATAGCATTTTCCAAAAGCATAGCATTCCATTGATATGGAGCATTACGGAAAAACTCAAACATACGCATACAAAACATAAGCCAGGTTCAACCATTAACCTACAAGCCAGAGCAATTCATAGACAAAACATTGTCGTGCAACCCCAGCAAAGCTTACTACAACACTTGATCGTACAATCTTATTTCAATACTCGTCCGTATTGACCTTTGAGATACTCGTCCGTATCGTTGACCCGAACACTTGTGTGTGTTCCCTTATTAATCATCGTCCGATACTCATCCGTATCGTCGACTTGGTCACTCGTCGTGTTCCTTCGATGATTGTTCGATGCTCGTCCGCATCATTGACCTTTGATACCCGTCTGTGTCCTTTTAGCACTCGTCCGTGTTTGAACTCTTACTTCAATACTCGTCCGTATTGACCTTTGACACTCGTCCGTGTCCTTTCAGCACCTGTCAGTGTCTGAACTTTTTGGCCAATACTCGTCCGTATTGACCTTTGAGATACTCGTCTGTATCTTTTTAATCATCGTCCGATACTCGTCCGTATCGTCGACTTGGTCACTTGTCGTGTACCTCTGATGATTGTCCGATGCTCGTTCGCATCGTTGACCTTTGACACTCATTCGTGTCCTTTTAGCACTCGTCCGTGTTTGAACCTTGATTCAATACTCGTCCGTATTGACCTTTGAGATACTCGTCTGTATCTTATTAATCATCGTCCGATACTCGTCCGTATCGTTGACTTTGTCACTCGTCGTGTACCTCTGATGATTATCCGATGCTCATCTGCATCGTTGACCTTTGACACTCGTCCGTGTCCTTTCAGCACACGTCCGTGTCTGAACGTTTTAGCCAATACTCGTCCATATTAACCTTTGAGATACTCGTCCATATCTTATTAATCACCGTCCGATACTCATCCGTATCGCCGACCTTTGGCACTCGTCGTGTACCTCTGATGATTGTCCGATGCTCTTCCGCATCGTTGACCTTTGACACCCGTCCGTGTCCTTTCAGCACTCGTCCGTGTTTGAACTCTTACTTCTATACTCGTCCGTATTGACCTTTGACACCCGTCCGTGTCCTTTCAGCACTCGTCCGTGTTTGAACTCTTACTCCGATACTCGTCCGTATTGACCTTTGACACTTGTCGTGTACCTCAGATGATTGTCCGTTGCTCGTCCGCATCGTTGACCTTTGACACCCGTCCGTGTCCTTTCAGCACTCATCTGTGTTTGAACTCTTACTTCAATACTCGTCCGTATTGACCTTTGAGACCCGTCTGTGTCCTTTCAGCACTCGTATGTGTTTGAACTCTTACTCCGATACTCATCCGTATTGACCTTTGACACTCGTCGTGTACCTCTGATGATTGTTCGATGCTCGTCCGCATCGTTGACCTTTGACACCCGTCCGTGTCCTTTCAGCACTCGTCCGTGTTTGAACTCTTACTCCAATACTCGTCCGTATTGACCTTTGACACTCGTCATGTACCTCTGATGATTGTCCGATGCTCATCCGTATCATTGACCTTTGACACCCGTCTGTGTCCTTTCAGTACTCGTCCGTGTTTGAACTCTTACTTCAATACTCGTCTGTATTGACCTTTGACACTCGTCTGTGTCCTTTCAGCACTCGTCCGTGTTTGAACTCTTACTTCAATACTCGTCCGTATTGACCTTTGACACCCGTCCGGGTCCTTTCAGTACTCGTCCGTGTTTGAACTCTTACTTCAATACTCGTCCGTATTAACCTTTGACACCCGTCCGTGTCCTTTCAACACCCGTCCGTGTTTTCTTTCCATACTCGTCCATATCAGAGTTGGTAAGAGACATGATCTTCTGCGACCAACGTAAGGCACTCTTACAATCCCAAAAAGCAGCAGACTTAGGCAAATGGGAAGTAAACCATTTATATAGCAGGGGTACACAACATGTGATCATTCCTCCGCTGTACAAGTTTCCTAAGTGTACAGAATGATACGCATCTGCGAGCAAAGTCAGCACAGGATTTCCAATGAGAGAAACCTTAATGGCGTTGATATCTACAAAGTTATTGATGTTGGGAAACAAAAATAACCCGTAGGTGAGCAAGACAAAGATGCTTTCAAAAGCAGTCACGTTCCCTATACTGGCAAAATACAGGGCTTTATTTGTCAAGAACTGGGCTGGAAAACCTTGGATGCCACCCTTAGTGGTCAGGTGAGTCTTGACCTCAGACTCGTCCAAATAAATTGCTCTTGCAATGGTCTGATCCTTTGGAATTTCTTCCAGTCCAGAAAAAGGAGCTTGATCAGTAATGTGTAGATCAATCAGATGAGAATACTCCTCCAGCGTTGGTACGAGCGGGTAATCCGGGAATGTGAAACAGTGATAAACTGTATCGTAAAACTGGACGAGTGCATCCATGATTCCCTCAATCACATGGACTCTTAACAGTGGTAGCAGACCTCCGTGCTTGGCTCTGAAAGCCTCAGGGTTAGTGATCATCCTCGCTAACCTTCTCAAATCCTCTCGATTTGGAACCTTGAAGGTATACCTATGGGTTCTCCTTCTACTGAAATCCATGAGAGCAATCCTTTTCTCTGACATTTGCAATCATTGTCTTAGTTTAATTTGAAAAAGAGAGACTAGAAGAGAAGATTTATTTATTTTTTTAATGTTTTTTAGATGAATGCATGAATGCAGTACACAAAAACATAGGAAAAACATGGGGTCAAAGGGTCGTTGTCATGAAGTCAAAGCTCTACCCATCCCCAAAGGTTTTCTACGGATGATTTTTTGTACCTGTCACTCAAAATCATTGATTTCTGAGAACACCAGCGGGCCGGGAACCGTGCTAGGTGGTGTCCTTTCAAAGAAATCTCAGAAGAGGGTAGTTTATCGCGTAACAGCCATTCCCGATAGCCACCGCACTACAAAAAAAGATGATTTTTCCTAGGTGTATACTCAATATTTCCACATGCGGCATCACACGCATTCCCATTAGCAGAAAAATAAACAAATATAGCAATTAGGAAAAGCAATATATATATTTGTCCTAAAGTCCTAGACTTTAAAGAGCTATGAATCCTATGTTCTTGACAAAAATGGCTCCCCGGCGGAGTCACCATTTTGTGGTTCCTTCCCTATTTAAAGGTTTTTGACCTAAGATCCTAGTGAAGTCAACAAAGAGTCCTATCCCAGAAAAGAAAGAAAGAACGAAATTTTAAGGTTTCTACCTAGGAGATGTGAAGAGAACAAGATCTCGTTGTCCCCAACAGAGTCGCCATTTTTCTGTGGAAAATAGGGACGATGCCCTAAGGCAAAATAGATCAAACAAGGACTCCCCAGCAGAGTCGCCATTTTTCTGTGGAAAATGGGGACGATGCCCTAAGGCAAAATAGATCAAACAAGGACTCCCCAGCAGAGTCGCCATTCTTCTGTGGAAAATGGGGACGGTGCCCTAAGGAAAAATAGATCAAACAAGGACTCCTCAGCAGAGTCGCCATTTTTCTGTGGAAAATGGGGACGATGCCCTAAGGCAAAATAGATCAAACAAGGACTCCCCAGCAGAGTCGCCATTCTTCTGTAGAGAGTGATTTTTGGATGTGGTTATAAAGCACAATCGCTCTGGTACTACAGCTCGATTCATTTTTTATCCTATTAAAGCTGATGAAGGAAGGGAAATAGATGTCTCCAACTAACCCTGCTTGCATACTGAGGTTAAACAGTCAAAACTGTTGGTTTACAGATGCTACAAAGATTCGGGGTCTCTCTTAGGTTATTTTGTTAAAATAGCATTCGATCGATTGGTGGGAGGTATAGGATTTTGGGTTTTTGTTTAGTGTGCTCGCTAAGATTTTTCTTTCAATCTTATGCCTACGTATTCCCGTTTACCGAAACAGGGAAATCAGAGCGTTCGTAGTTCCTCCTATTCTATGGGAGGAAATGGGTGTTTTTGGTGTCTTGTTCAAAGCCCAAGACGTGAAGCGAAAGGTGGTTTGTATCTTGTTCAAAGCCCAAGATATGAAGCTGAAGAGTTTATTTGTATCTTGTTCGAAGCCCAAGATATGAAGCTAAAGGTGTTGACTTTAGAGAGAATTTGTCATCTCTAAAGGGGGTCTGTTTGTCACGACTGTTGGGTGACTGACTGTATAGGAGGATTACTTTAACCGGGATACGCGGATCCTAGCAATGCCATAATTTCCTTTATAGGGGGTTTTAACCTGAAGGAGAAGACTTTAACTCAGTGTAGAGCAATGCCATATTTCCTTAGGAATTTCTCATGCTAAAAGAGGGACAGTGGTATAGATGTAGATGATCCAGAGGCTTGCCGCTTACAGCGATTAGATGAAGGGGAAAGAGTTGTTGATGTTTGTGTACTGTGAACGAGGCACAGCTTTGATGCTAAAAGTTTGATTGGATCAACTGTAGTTTTCTTATATAAAGCCTAAGAGGAGGCTAATATGTGTCTCGTACAAAGCCCGGGAGAGAGGCTAAAAGGTTTTGACTTGACGATTGAGTCTTTTGGTATCTCGTATAAAGCCCGAGATGGAGGCTATTTGACTCAACAAGAGAGTTTTTTGTATCTCGTACGAAGCCCGAGATAGAGGCTAAAAGGTTTTGACTCGACGATGGAGTCTTTTGGTATCTCGTATAAAGCCCGAGATGGAGGCTATTTGACTCAACAAGAGAGTTTTTTGTATCTCGTACGAAGCCCGAGATAGAGGCTAAAATGTTTTGGCTCCACTGGGGAGAATCATTGTACAAAGCCCAAGAGGAGGCTAATGTGACTGTTTCAGTTGAGTGACAGGTCCAGTATACTGATTTAAAGAGAAAATCAGTTCTTATATGAGTAATGTTTGTACTCAGGGATTTTTTATTCGAGGATCAAGGTTGTTTCCTGTTCTTTAAGGAAATGGGAAATCCAAAGGGTATTGAGACTGTCCAAGTCTACTGGTGTTTTTCCTTACTTGAAGGGTGCTTGAGAACGTCTTTGGGGACTCAAGGGTCTTAGACTGTCCGAGTCGAGAGTTTCATCTTTTGTACTATGCTTTGAGAAACAGTAGTAGACTCTTAGAAAGACCGCTCTATTAAGATGACTGATTTCTGTTCCTATACCTCTAGGAGGTCGTCGGGACAATTTGTACGAAGCCCAAGAGGAGGCTGGAAACTTTTAAGAAGCCGAGTGGTCCTTGTATGAAGCCCAAGAGGAGACTATCATTCCCGGAGGAAGAGATCATTATACGAAGCCTAAGAGGAGGCTGTGAAGACTTCTAAGAAGCCGACGGGTCCTTGTACTAAGCCCAAGAGGAGGCGAGGGTGCTTTTAGGAAGCCTGTGGGTCCTTGTACAATGCCTAAGAGGAGCCCGATGCTTTTAAGAAGCCGATGGGTCCCCAAACCCCGAGAAATTCAAGACAGGCCATTCACGAGGAATAGATCAAGCCAGGAAAGTTTGAGAATTTGGAAGAAACTCAAGAGATGCCATTCACGGAGAAAAGATCATCTCTGGGGAGTAGAGTTTCTTGACAAGTGCTTTTAAGAAGCCTGTGGGTCCCCAAACCCCAAGAAGTTCAAGACATGCCATTCACCAAGAATAGAACAAGCCAGGAAAGTCCGAGAATTTAGAAGAAACTCAAGAGATGCAATTCAGGGAGAAGAGATCATCTCTGGGGAATAGAGTTTCTTTGACAACTTCTATGAGTGACAGTCTATGAAAGGGTTCACCGAGAATGCTGCCTTTCATGTCTCCATATTGTTTAACCCCAAGAGGAGGGAAGATTGTGTCTGGTAATCCTATGGGGATCTAGTTTTGACTATTTAAGAGTGATCAACGGGCTTAATGCTAGACGTAGTTGCCGGGGAAACTCTAAATATATATACTATTATTACACAGTTGTTATGAGTTTATGAAAGAAGACTTACAACGAAACAACCCCACAATACAGTTATATGTATATGAAAGCGGTAAATGAAAGCGTGTAAACACTTACTCGGTTGTAGAGCTTCCATGCTGTTTGGTTAGTTGTTCAACAAAGAAAGATTGAAAACAACAGTACATTTCAAAATCAAAGGAGAAAATGCTTTGAAAAAGAAATATTTTGGGGCTTACAGCTCAAGGAGAGGCCCAGGGTTTTATCAGTGATCGCACTGTTTGAATTTGTACAGAGGGACTTATACAAGTGACTGAGGCCCAAAAAAAAGTTTTCTGTACAAAGGGATGGGTCTTACACTCTCTCAAGAGGCCCAAAAAGTTTTAAAAGAGTGAGAGTGGGGCTTATAACACGAGGGTAGGCCTAGTTGACTTTTTGTTTGAAATGGCGATCGCGTCGAGGTTTCCTTTTAACGCAGAGGGACTTATACAATAAGTGAGGCCCAAAAGGTTTTGGTTAAAAGGGGATTGGGTCTTACACTCTATTAGAGGCCCAAAAGTTTTGAATGGGTCTTATAGCTCAAGGAGAGGCCCAAATGGTTAATTTTAAACTGGCGACGATCACGTCGTTTATTTGAAAATGTACAGAGGGACTTATACAACGAATGAGGCCCAAAACGTTTTCTGTACAAAGGGGGGTTGGGTCTTACACTCTAATAGAGGCCCAAAATGTTTGAAAAGTTCGAGAGAGGTTTTACTGTGAATAACTCCTCTCTCTGCATCAGTGCACAGTGTATTTACAGGAAATACTTGTTTGCAAGTTCAATTATTTTTAACAGATGTGAATAAATGCATGACATACAAGCAAAGCGTTTAAATTCGAGTTTACCAAACACCAGTGAATTTTTCTATGCAAGCAGAGAAGCGTCTGAGGGAGCTTTAAGCGTCCAATGATTTTTCAGAGATCATTGAATTATTTAATTAAGAATTCCTGCGTTCAGTGAAAAAACCAAACAAGCGGAGAAAACCCGAGATCGCATAGAAATGCCTTTGATCTCATCAAGTGGTTAGATTTGAATCGATGTCACAAAGTAAATCGAAAAACAAATATTTAATTACAAACATCAATTATTGAAAGTAATTCTAAACCACGAAAAATCAAATAATCGAATAATAATCAAATAAACAATTAGATTATCAATTAAGTTAAAATATATTTAACAAAACTCACTAAACCATATTAATTATTAATATAATAATTATTTAATTTTAACTTAATGAAAATAAAGTTGGGTTTGGAATAGTACATGAAGGGGGTGATTATCAACGAAATTGGGTTGAGCCCAAAGGTTAATAATAAAAATGTTTTTTTTTTTGGTTTTTCTTGTGAGATTATATTATATATTATAGCACAAATTAATATATATAAAATAGAAAGACATTTAGGGAAAGAAAAAAAACCTAGAACGCTCTTCTTCTTCAAAACACGATCCCGTGCAATATTCCTCTTTCTCTCGCGGCGCTTCACGGTGGAGATTCAACGGTGACTTCCGGCGATGGCTTTCGATGAAGGAAACGGGTGCGATTCCGTTGACGCTTCCTCCGTTTAATTTTCGGCACGACTTCAAATTGAAGAGGGAGAAATGATGGCGCAGCGGAGATTTGATGACGAGAAGGGTGCGATTTTCGGTGGCGAGAGTTTCGCTCCGCCCTTCCTTTCTTTTCGGTGAGGATGATGAAGGTAAACATATTGATTTCTCTGTCCTTTTTCTTTTGAATTTCAAACCTGAAAAGAGAAAAAAAAACGTTATTTGAACTTTCTTGCAATTGAATCCCGTAAATTGCTAAACTCAAATTGAAATTATGAATTGATTGTAAAAATTGTGAAGGTTCGACGTGTCGGCGACGTCGATTTCGCGGCGAAATTTAGAGAAGCTGCTGCTATTGTAACAGGTTTCCTTTTTGATTTTTGATGAACTAAAAATTTGATTTATCTTTGTTTTTGAGTCGTTGCTTTTTCTTTTCAAGATTTTTCTGCTGCACTTGTTGTTATTAATTTCACAATTTTCTGTCATGAATTCTTTTTTCCTGCAGAACTGTGTTGTGGCTGTAGATGCTATGAACTTCCTGAAGAAAAGAAATTGCAGTTAAAATTTGTAAGTGTTATAACAAAAATTAGAACTTAAAAAAAATAGAAATTGGTGAATTTGAAATGAATTTGTGATGATATTGTCATGATTCTGAAGGTTTGTGTAATTTCTCTGCTGAAATTGTCACATGTGTTTTTTTTTCCTTCTCTTAATTCCAAACTGTCATTTTCTGTAACAAGTTTGCCATGTTTTTTTCTTTATTTCAGGGTGATGAATCACTTCGCGAAAATGGTCGGCATGAGTTGCAGAAAGTGACACAAGTTTTTGAAGCTTGTTTCTCATGCAGTAGATGTGAAAGTGAGGAGGGCAGTAGGAATTGATGTTTCCTTTCCTTTCTCTTATTATTTTTTTTTTGCAGTTAAGAATTTGCAACAGAAACCACAGAAAAACTTTGTTAAAATGTAAAGTGTGTATGTGAAAACTTTGCAGGAAAAAATGAGAAAGTGGGGAGCAGAGCTCCCTTGTGTATTGTGTATGTTATGTGGAAACTTTTATGACCACACAAATAGATTGAAAATGGGAAATGGAGGTGCGCAACACCCTCCCTTTGTATGTATCACCAAAAAGTTTTTCTTTTCCTTTCAAAGATGTAAAAGCAATAGAGAAATGTGTAAGAGGTAGAAAGAATGAACAAGTTAATACTTGTGGTGTGAATTGTGAAGAGCAAGAAAGCTCTATTTATAGAAAAAAATTGTGTAACTCTTAAGCTATCTCAAGATAAGAGTTGAATGAAAATTCAAAGTCTTTGGATTGTCTCTTGTGCAATTGGTTAATGGAAATGAGTCAAGGGAACAAGACCATGTTACTTGTCTCATAAGAAACAAATTTGGCTAAAACAAAATTCATAAAAAAACAAACTTAAATTTAAAACAAAATTATGAATTTATATATAAAGAAAATGTAAATATACATATATCAAAAATAAAACAAAACAAAGTTTATATATATATATATATATATATATACATAAAAAGTAACGTAAGAGAAACAAAACAATTATATATATACATATATTTTTTCTTTTATGGATAAAATAAAACAAATTATATTTATATTACAAAAATACATGTATACTTATTTTCATTTAATTCATTTCTTATTTTATATGAGAAAAGAAAACAAAAAGGGAATATTGATTAAATCGTGTGAAGAATAGATAAATAATGGACATTTGCGAGTTTAATTGAAAAACACGTCCGTTCATCGATTTTTCGCACAATTAACCAGAAAAGACGGAGATTTCAACGCATATATTCTGACTGAAAATTCAGACGATATGCATGACAGAGCAGATGGTATGATATGCGGATGACACGAAGTGAAAACACAATCAGGTTTTGACAATCGGGTGGTCAAAATTTGGGGTATGACAGGTTTATATCCCTTTTCTTCTTCATTCAGCGTGCAAATTTTCTGATTGTTTTAGTATTCAATCACAATTCACCTTGATTGTCTGAATAGCCGTTGCTTTCATCCTGCTCAGGTTAACAGATGATTGAATAGGGGCAGCTGTAACACCCCAAAATTTGCCCTCTTGTTATTTCCTAGCTTATGTTTCATTGCATTGCATTTAGACCTCATTTCATCCCATATCTCATACATGTTGCATTGGGGCATGTGATCAGTGGATTTCAGAGAATTGATCTTTCAAAGCAAGAGAGCTAAAGCCTAAGGTCTTCAAGAAAGCCTCAAGAGTCTCTTATGTCTCATATGATCTCAATCAATCCCACAAGTCATTGGAAGATAGGAATTCACCAAGAAGTTGGGCAGTTCATCATCTCCTAGCAAAAACAGTCCAAATTAGGGTTTCTGATTTAAGCAGTCTCTTGATGAAATTTTGGTTCAAACTCGATCTCAATGTTTTCTACATGATGTCAAGTATCTAAGGATGGAAGATTGCCCATTGGTTCATTTCAGAAGAGGTTCAATTGGTCAGTTGCTTGAGAATCAAGAAATTAGGGAAAAAGTCAACTGTGCAAAGGAAAAAGTCAACTCCTGACTTTTTTTAGGTCAAATTCATGAAATTCAAGTCAAATATGTCTAATGGACAAGATTTGATCAAGAAATGATGGAGGAATCATCAAAAATCAAGAAATCACAAAACTGCCCAAAATAGAAACTTAGGGTTTCCAAAAATGGCAAGTTTTGGACCATTTTGCACTACACTTCAAGACATTCTTTCTCCATGATAAAAGTATCAAACTTCAGGCCTAAGTTGAGCCAATTAAATATCATATTCCAAGCTTCAAATCCATATAAATAACTCTTCCATTGGATCAAAATTAAGGGAGTTATGATCAATCAAAGTTTGGTCAAAGAAAATTCCAAGTCATGACCAAGCAAAACTGGGCTGGCACGCATGCATTTCATCAAACATGTGGTGTGCCAAATGTCAAGCTATTTTTTCCCTCAAGAAGGCTTCAAATGAAAAAATGTTGAACACCAATCTTGTTCATCTCCATGTCCTCTACAATGTTCATGTTTATCAATTTTTCATGTGATCAAGGGATTGAGAGATATGAGAGCTCAAACATGGTGCCTGCCCTCTGAAATTTCCATAGGCCATGTTGCCATGCATGTCACAACTTGCCTCGCCCATACACTAGTTGTGATTCCTTGACTTCTAAGCTATTTTCAAGTGTGTTACAAGCCTCCATTGGATCCAAACCAAACATCAATCTTGTTCTACCATGTTTCCTCTTTCCATTACATCCTAAAGCTCACAATTTCATCCATCAACATGAGAGAAATTCATCTTCAAACATCATCATTTCCATGGGTTTTTTTTGCCAAGATAGAAAGAATGATGCATTGCCTTGGTTCAGATTCACACATTCACACGCATGCCTTCATACCATCTACATTGCCATTAAAAGACAAACACAATTCTTACACATACATGCTCCATACATAGAGCCATACACCAAAGAGGAAATGAGAAACTTGCATAACAAGTTTTATGTGGTAGCATGTCATCACCACTATCCATCATTATCAACTCACCATAAGCTACCATGTTCAGCATCACACAATAACAACAACATAGCCATATGTGAGTCAGCTGGAGCTTCCATTGCCTCTCACACCCTTAACAATCTCCACACACCACATCTAACCTAACCATGATCCTAACTGTTAACTACACTAGTTAGGATCTAACTCAACATATAAAAGCTTCTCTAACAGAATTTTGGAGGGAACACTCTCATTTCTCACATTTCACAAACCTCCCTCTCTGAAAACTCTTTCTGAATTCTCTCTCTCTGCGCGATTTCATTATCACCTTCATCCATTGTTCATCATTGTAACTCTCTGATCAAGAACAAGGAAGAATCAGGATCAATCTCCTCAAGTGTAGCTTCATTGCAATTCGAATCTCATTCTGTTTTCATCAAGATTCAAAGCTCTATAGCATTTATTTTGCTCCTTGGAAGCTCAAGAACAAGCCTACACCTCTGGTTTTCTCAACAATCATCAATAAGCTTCAATCCAGGTTTGAACTTCTTCAATTTTTCTTGCGCGATTTCTATTGTTTAAGCTGTTTTTTATGTTGATTATAGCTTAATAGAAGCAACGTGAATGATCCGGCTAGTGATAGGCACCTTAAGTGCTTAGATTCAAATTCTAGGGCAAAATGTTTGTTGTCGATTCTCTCTGGTCATGCACTGTTTATGAATTTGAAGTGTGGATTCGTGTTCTACAAAATTTCAGCTTTCTATTGATATGCATTTCATAATTTTTGGAGAGTTGGAAGGTTGCAGGTGGTGCTGCTTCGCCGGAGAAGATGACCGGAGGTCCTTCTCCGGCCGGTGAGGATTCAGTTAGGGTTTAAACATCAGATTAAAACGCAGCCGTTGATTTCATTTGATCTAACACTCACATTGTTGCCAACGCATTAATAGCACTTGCATATCACGTGCCTCTTTTTCTCTTAGCTTTGACTTACTTGTGTGTGCGTGCACGTTTATTGTTGTGTGTTTGCATTGTGAAACGTTGGATCTACATACTTTCATGAATATCTCACCTTGACTGGATCCTAAGGCTCAGATTGAGTCAATGTTTGACTGAGTACTCACCATAATTCCATGCTCCATGCGCTGTAATTGGACTGGACCACTATTTCTATCTGCACACTTCACTTTGGGCCCAGGAATATTTTGAACTATCAGTTTACTCACGCTGCACCCCCTGACTATTTTTCTTTACATTTTATTTTCCTTTTCTATACTTGTTTCATTTTCTTTTATTAAAAATACCAAAACCTTTCTAAAAATTCCAAATAAATTCACATGACATCAAAACACATTTAACTAATTTTCTATGATTTTTAATTCTAATTTTATTGATTTTGCTTATATTTTCATAATTTCTTTTTATTTTCTTTTCAAATGATCTTCTTCATTGATACTTGAACTTCCCCATTTTATTTCTCTTAACTCATACAATCTTTTGCACTCATTCCTTTTGACATGTTTGAAAAACATCTTAAAGCATCTAAAAACATTTTTATCATATTTTTAAAGTCATTTTATCATGCATTTTGATGATCATCTTTGTGCATTCCTTTGCCTTGCTTCAATGTGACTTTGAACCCTCATTTGAACTATTTTATTTTTGAATATTTGTGTGAACTTTTGATACATGTTTAGGTTCTGACTTAGTTGCTTTGTGATTTATTTTCATAATTTTTACAAATTCATTTCTATTTTTTCATTGCTTGATTATTATAGGTCACATTTGTGAATGTTCTCTTAACTTTTCAATCTTGTTTGATTAAGAGGCACTTGTGCCATTGAATTAGGACTTGTGTGATCATTTTATAGGCCATTTATTAGACATTATAGGTCATCCATGTTAGATTATAGGTCATTTGTCTTCATATTTTGGTTCATAAATGTTTGGTGCTTATGTGAACTAAGTTTGACCTAATTGTGTGCATCTTCTTCTATGTGCCTTAACATGTTTTGTGTGCATCTTTGTGACACCATTATTGCATTCTAATATGATCAAGCATATCATACATTACTGACTTGCATCCATTCTTATTCATGTTCATGTTTCATCCTTCATTCATAACTTGCATTACAAGTATGCCATCTTATGTGAACTTGAACATTGTTTGAACTTCTTTTCATCTTGTCTTCTCTTCTTGAATCATTGCACTCATATCTTGTATGATACTTCTATGACCTGCATACGCATCCTTTAATGATTCTTAATTCTGACCTTGAGTTATGTTCTTGAATTTGTACATGTTTACATTTCTTATGCCCCAAGTTTACATTAGTAGCACATTACTTACGTTTATGCAATTGTTTGGCACATAGTTAGATTTTATTTGATTTCATAAGACGTGTATCCATTGGTATGATTCCTTATGGTGTACATACTGACCTTGAGTACTTCTCAACCCTTAGAATCTTTCTTCTTTAGTTCTTAACTTGTTTGATCTTTACTTGTTATTTCTTTCCTTATTTCTTTACTTGTAAATTGTTCTTGCTAACATTTTCAAGGGCTAATGGTAAGTCAAGTGTGTGGGTGTGCACCCACATACACCCTCTTTTCTTATCTCTTTTAAGCTTTCAAGTTGTGATTGTGATAAACATCTTATGCTTCATTGACATTTCATTGCTTTCATCCCCTTTGAGTTCTTAACTTAACTTCAAGCTTTGAAGTAAGTTAGAACTCACTCTTCTTCTCTCTTCTTTTAGACTTAGGTTTCTAAACCACACTTAACCATTAGGAACATCCATGCATGATAATAAATAGGATTGTTAGTTTCCCATTTAGACTTTTACCTTTCTCAACCTTTGAGTCTCTTTTCTTCTCATCTCAAAACAAAAAGCAAAAACACTTAATAAAGGCATAACATATATTGTATTTGAGCCTTTCATGTGAGAATAAGATAGTGAGGGGTCTTCTCTCACTTTCTTAGAATGTTTAGCATACATCCCGTCTTGGGTCGATATGCGAGGCATTCGATCCTACGTGAAAGACTTAAATACAATATGCGTTGAAAACAAAAAATAATCAAAACACTTCTTCTTAAAAGACAAAAACAAACAAACTCTTTTCTCATCTCCTTCATTCTATTCCTTAAGGACTCGTCATGTCCGTTCTACCGTAAACAGGTAACGCCTAAGTCTCCATACAGCGAGCTGCAACACCTAACTGCTGGGACGCGCACTCTGACGTTTCGATTAAAAAACACAAATAAAGCAACCCTTGTTGAGCCGAACTATGTTTGCTCTGATTCATCTTTCTCGTCTGATTGAAGATACGTAGGCACGAGATGTGATATCTCAACGAGAAACCTTTCCCCGTAGTCCGTCGAACTACGTGGACTCTGACTTTCCCATTGCACTGAGGGAATATGTAGGCCTAGGACAACGACAATGTCCTATCGAGTCACTTCTTTCTCCTCTCCCTTCTCCTTTCTACCTTTCATTTCCAGTTCTCCAGTTAGCAGTTGATTTCCAGTTTCCTACACCCTTTGATCGAAACAGCAAGCGTGGATCCCATCGAGTACGATGGACGCGTGGGGGGTGCTAATACCTTCCTCTCGCGTAACCGACTCCCGAACCCAGTTCTCTTAGTCGCAAGACCATGCTCTTTCCTTCCCTCAGGTTTATGCAGTGTTTCCTTTCCCTCTCTTGGGATAAATACACATTGCTGGAGACTCTGTTTCCGTACCACTTTCGCATTTGTACTTGGATGAAAATCCCGGGAGCGACAGTTATCTTCTAGGGAGATTCATTGTATGATGCCCAAGAAGAAGCAGTAATGCTTGGATAAAGCCCAAGAGGAGGCTAACTATATTCCTTTGTATAAGGGGAACTAGTTACTTGATCTAAGTTATACTGACTGAAAGGATCCTATTATTTGAACTAGTCTAAACTGAGGATGCTTTAACTGCTAAGAGAGACTTAACAAGATATGTACAAGTATATAAATAAGTATTGATTGAATTAAGGAAAGTGGTGGGTCTTATTCTCTGGATAGAAGCCCAAGTGTATTGTGATTGATCAGATGCTTTCTTCAAGATTAGATTAGGGTTTTGAAGAAATTGAAGAAAGTTTTGAAAATGATTTTGACTTGATCTCAAGTAAGAGAAGAGCAAAGATGTTGGGTCTTACACTCTAGACAGAGGCCCATGTGATTATTTGTATCCTGTACAAAGCCCAGAATGAATGAGGCTAAAAGATTTTCTATTTACATAAGGGTGTTGGGTCTTACACTCTAGACAGAGGCCCAAAGATTATTGTGTAAAACAAAGTTGTGTACAAAGAGATGAGACTTACACTCCTAACAAAGGCTCAAGATTATTGTGAAAACAATGATCGCACTGTGATTTAGAAAAGCACGATGGGACTTATACTATAGTAGAGGCCCATGAAGTGGTTTATTTACAAAGAGGGTTGGGTCTTACACTCTAATAGAGACCCATGAGTGTTGAAATGAAGTTTGACAGATTAAATCCAAACAAACCCCTAATTTCATATTTTTTAAGATATTTTTCAAAGAAAAATCAAATAAAATATGTATAATTTATCAAATAAAATCATTAATCATGTTATAAACAATGATTAAGGTTTATGATAAAGTTATTTTTATTCACATGAATATTTAAAATCATCTTGGTTTTAAAAATCAAGAAAAAGAAATCATTTTAAAAACATTTAAAATAATTTAAAATAATATTTTAAAATATAATAAAAATATATTAAATACAAATATTTTTGTGATTTTTTTGGGGAATAAAATATTTTAATATGTGAGTGATATTTGTGCAAAAATCATTTTTAAATAATTAAAATTGATTAATAAAAACAATTATTAAAATAATATCAAAAATATCAAAAAAATAGTGAAAATGTGAAAAATGGGAAAAATGGCATATGTGGGTGTTGAACCCACACCCTCTAACACAAACACACTTGAAAACACACACTGCAACCACTGGGGTGGTGATACATCCGTGTATCAAAGCACCCCATAAATACATAAGGGTGACTTGGTTTTAGGCCTGACCAAAGGCGCCATGACCTGGTTCTTGCCCAAGTGAGATCAGGTTTTGGTTCCTTTGCAAGAAGGCCATCACTTCTTCATTTCTCCATTAAAATGGATGAAATAAAGATGGATCCTACCTAGAGTTTCACAAGGAATCCAATGGTGGTCTTAGAATTTTCTAAAAATGCCTACATTTTAAAACCCGATAATGGTTTCAAAATAGGTCAAGTTTTGCAAGTTCTATGCTACAACTCTATACAAGCAATAATAGCATGGCAAAGTAGTTTAAACACAACAAATATGATATGTATGACATGTTCATGATCAATGTACATCAAATCAATACATATTTCATAAAGTTCAAGTTCTTATGCACTTACCTCTTGAAGCTCCACTTGCTAACCTTCAAGATACTTGTGACAGAAGTAATCCAATTCCTTGGACACTCTTAATAGATTCCTTGGAAGCTTTTAGGATGATCAAAATCCAAAGAAAACCTCTGGAACAGAATTTAGCTCGCTCTTACAAAATTGGCAAAAGTGACCAAAATGGCAACTTCTCCAAATGATGTTACAGTTGAGAAACTATGCTTAGAACACCTTAAGGATATATATTAGAGTATCTTTGAGGTGTTGTTTGGTTTTGAAAGGGACTAAATCAAGACATGGCTTGAAAAATGCAAAAAAGTCAAAATTTGAGGTTTTGATGGTTGGCTTTCTAATTTTGGTGATTTGAGATGAAGGCGAGGGTTTGGACACCTCCAATGGATGATTTATAATGTGTTTGGATGGTTATTTGAGTTGTTTAGGCTCTGGTTTTAAGAATTCCAAGTTCAATCCTCGAAACTTTGAAATTTGAAGTAAGAGAGGGAAAGTGAGAAAACAAGTCTTTGGTATTGTTTTGGAGTGGTTTGAATGATCAGAAATGACCTCTATTTATAGGAGAACAAGTTTGTTTTGGAAGGAATAGTGTTGAATGAGGGATCACTCTATTATCCAAAGGATCTTGTCATGTAGCTCTTTCTTAAATGCCAAGGTATCAAAGTCTCCTCTTATCTTGACTTCAACCAATTTTGCAGGTTTGAACACTCATGTTTCTTGACTCATCTTGATTGGTTTGTAACTGATGCATCCCACCTTTATGCATCACTTTAATGCTTGATGCCAAAATTGAATTTCAAGGTTCATGTAATGATGAATTTTCACATGCCAAGTTGAATTCTTGACTCAATAGTCCAAAGTTGAAAACATCAAGTGATTCATCAAGATTCTTTCTGATCTTGGAAGAGGACAAAGCTTGTAAGATAACAAAATTGAAGATGGAAATTGTGTGGCACAAGAAATGCACAAAATTTGTCTTGAAAATCAGTTTGAGCAAGGCATGTTGTGAGGTTCATAACTCCTTGCTCAATTTGAATTAATATGAGTTCTTGTACTTTTTGGAAAACTTGTATATCATACTTCAACTTTGATGTTTACATTTGGTCTTGATTCCTCTTGGATCATAATGAAAAATACCTCCAATGTTGGGCAAAACATGAGACAGATTCTGCCTAAAAAATTCTAAGTGTCAAAGTTCAAAATCTTATGAAACCCTAACTTTATGGCCTTATAACTCAAAATCCATGCATTTTTTTGAGGGTACCTCTGCGTGACAATCTTGTTGTATGTAAGAAGAGCTATCATTTGAGCTTTGGATGGAAGAAAACGGTTTATTGGATCATAAGTTATGGTCTTGCAAAGTTGGGAAAAACCATTATTTTTCATAACTTAGTGAAATTTTAAGTTTCTCAAGGTTGCCCCTTTTGCAAGTAACCTCACTTTTCTTGATTTTTCTTGATTGATCTTGATGTAAATCACAAGTTAACATTGTTTTTGACTTAAAGAGGACATTTTTGTCAAAAAAAATTCCAAAAGTCAAACTTAGTTTTGATTAGTTGACTTTTTGTATCAGATGAATCTTAAACTTTGTGATCCTTTATGAAATCAAGTACTTGGTCCAAATTGAACCTAATGGATGGAATCAAAAGGTGCTTTTGAGTGTCTTGAATCATGTCCCAAGGTTTGAGATCATTCTTTGGTCAAAAGTCAAAGGTATGGTTGACTTTTTCTCAAAAACCCTAGTTTGTGGCCCAGATGAATTTGAATCCTTATATTGCTTATGAACCAAGTTCTTTGAATCAATTGAATCTTGTGAATGGATCAATATGATATATTTGAGGCCCTTAAAGCATATCTTGAGGTCTTGGCTCATGCTTTGCTTCAAAGGTCAACTCAGGGATTAAATTAGGTCAAAACCCTAATTCTCGATTTTTGATAGATGCACCCCCTAAGGCTAATTTGAACTTATGAATGGACTCATGAGGTTCTTTTGAGCTTCTTGAATCATATATTGAGGTATTGGCTCATGCCCAGACGAAAATTTCTCCCTGGAGGTCTTGGTTGGCCAAAACCCTAATTTGGTGACACTGATGGTCTTGAGGCTTGATCAACTTGAAATGTTGCATTCTTGTGCTAGATTCTTGACGTGGGAGACCTCTTGATCCTTCATGGATGTTTTAGAGGCTTGACAAGTTGAAGATCATGTCAATTCTTGATTGATCCTTTGCATGGATGCTCTAAGAGGGCTCAAAAACCCTAATCCTTGGTTGAGGCAAATACTCAATAATCTTTGAAAGGATTAGTGAAGTATGAAAATGCATCCATATTGTGGTGATGATTTGCACAATGATGTGAAGTCTTGTGGTCAAAATTTAGGGTATGACAGATGCCTCTATTTAATCTTCTTGGATCTGAAGGTGTGAATGATGAAGATATTTAGACGTTCATGGTAAAAGAGGATTAAATATCAGAATACCCAAAATTTTGATTGTGGATGTGAATGGTTGCTATTTTTGCTTATCCATCTTCTTTTACTAAGTAATGTCACTTAGAAAAAGTGTAACTTCCCCTCGATCCTGGTCTTCAGCCATGGGTCTGGTCTTAGTTTCTTTTGAAATAAATCTCCCCTCGATCTTGGTCTTCATCCACGGAACTAGTCTCAGTTTCTTTTGAAATAAACCTCCCCTCGGTCCTGGTCTTCAGCCACAGAGCTGGTCTTAGTTTCTTTTGAAGTAAACTTCCCCTCGATCCTGGTCTTCAGCCATGGAATTAGTTTCTTTTGAAATAAACCTCCCTCGATCCTGGTCTTCAGCCACGGAACTGGTCTCAGTTTCTTCTTGTCGAGTTCTTCTCTTGACAAGGAATGCTTATCTGCGAGGGTCTTCACCAAGCTTCTCTCTGAGGTTTATCGGGGAGATGCCACTTGATGGAAAAACGTGCTTCATCGTATCTCTCTTCGAGATTTATTTGGAGAAATGTTATAGGATGTAATTCAATTTTGAGGTGCTGATGACTTCCTTAAAAGTAGGACAAACTTCTCGGGGAGAGACTGCTATTTGTTGACTTATCGGGAATTTATGGGGCAAAGACAAGCTTCGTTGTTTACAATTTGGTAGAGATTTCTTGGAGGATGTGATGTCCATATTACCAAGAGTCTTTTGTTGAGAAGCTTCCGTAGGGGATTTTCTTTAATCCGGGAAAGCAAAATATCATCTTCAATGGCGAAGGGTGAAGTTCCAAAGGTGTATAACCAAATGCCTTCTTTCCTTTCAGAGGTTCAAGTTATCAAAGTGGTCAAGGATCGATTTTAATCCAGGAATAAACTGGAGAGAGATTGTTTAGACGATACATTTCCCGACGAGGAAAGAACTCAAACTGGAATTTTATCCTATCCAATTGTGGAAAGGAAAAATGACAACTCTAATGGAGAGAGAACATTTATCACTTGGGGATGAATATGACCAAAGTGATTGAAATGCAATATGAATATGAATATGAATCAATTACGCATGATGTATGTATGAAATACTTATGCTGACAAAACAGACATGACATACAGACTGGTGATTAACATAACCGGATACTCGGCCACTCTAGGGGGATAAAAATATACCGCTGATATGTTGAAGGAACAAATTCCTACTGCTAAACTTTTTCAAATTCTTGGTAGTAACAAAATGCGGCTCTTGAGGAGTGATAGATGGGATACTCCATCTTATTAATCTGAATTAATTGATCCTCCACTCGGGACATGCTGATCACACAAAATATTTTGATTCTGCATTTTAAAGTTTGATTACTTTCGGAGAAGCTGTCGGTGTTCCTTCTCGATTCCATTGATCAAAAAGGAAATTGCCATCTTTATTACTTTAAAGCAGAAGTAAATTTGGAAACAAAAGTAAATTGATTTTTGTGTTTCAAGAATGTTAATCATATCAAAATGTCATTTTGCAAAGCAGAATAAATGATAATTGTAAACAGAGGACACAAGGGCTCAAATTTTCATTGATAAAATGGTAATCCGCCAAATGCGTGATTCCATGGAGCATTACAAAGTTTAGAAAATGGTAATTTAAAGGTAAATGGGCTATATTGAAACATAACGACCACTATCCTTCTACCAACTTTGAATTCTGAGTATCTTGAGATTCTCCTGAAGGTGACTTTTGATTGAGGATTTCTTGACAGATGACGTTGCTTATGAGGATCCAATCTTAGTCGGATGCAGTTACTTGCCATAAATCCCTAAGTTTTTCCTAGATTTCCCTTTTTTAGGTTTTCAATCTATCAGGATGATTATTTTCTTTTTCATGTCTCTAATTTTTGCCTGGACCGTCCTTTCGGGTTTTCAGTCCAACGAGACGTTTTTTTTATTATTTCATTTAGGCGAAGTATTTCTTGACAACATCAACATTTGTGGGGTAGGTAAACTCTTCTCCATCCATGGTTGCGAGTCTCAAGGCACCGCCTGAAAAGGCTTTCTTAACAACATAGGGGCCGTCGTAATTCAAAGTCCATTTGCCCCTGGAATCAGTGAGAAAAGATTGGATCTTTTTTAGCACGAGGTCGCCTTCCTTAAATACACAATGCCAGATCTTTTTGTCTAATGCTTTCTTCATTCTCTGTTGATATAACTGACCATGGCATAAAGCCGTCATTCTTTTTTCTTCGATCAGGTTCAGTTCATCATATCAACTTTGACACCATTCAGCTTCTGTTAGCTTGGCTTCCATCAAGACTCTTATTGATGGTATCTCGACTTCTATAGGGAGCACTGCTTCCATGCCATATACTAGAGAGAAAGGGGTGGCCCCTGTTGAAGTGCGGACAGATGTGCGATAATTGTGAAGAGCAAATAGGAGCATCTCATGCAAATCTTTGTAGGTCAAAACCATTTTTTGAATGATCTTCTTGATATTTTTGTTAGCTGCTTCAACCGCTCCATTCATTTTAGGTCGGTAGGGAGATGAGTTATGGTGTTCAATTTTGAACTCAACACATAATTCTTTCATCATCTTGTTGTTCAGGTTAGATCCATTATCAGTAAGGATTTGGCTTGGAACACCATAACGACAGATGAGATTATTCTTGATAAATCAGATCACCACTTTTCTGGTCACATTGGTGTATGGTACTGCTTCAGCCCATTTGGTGAAGCAATCAATGGATACCAGGATGAACCGATGTCCGTTTGAAGCTCTAGGTTCAATCATGCCAATCATGTCAATTCCCCATATAGAAAAAGGCCATGGAGAACAAAGAACTTTGAGATGCGTTGGCGGTACATGAATTTTGTCGGCGTATATCTGACACTTGTGACACTTCCTCATGTATTTGTAACAATCGGATTCCATTGTCAGCCAATAATATCATGATCTTAGAAGTTTCCTTGTTATTGTGTGTCCATTGGCATGAGTGCCAAAGGATCCTTTGTGAATCTCTTTCATTAGCATGTTTGCTTCGTGTTTGTCCACGCATCTGAGCAAAGCCATGTCAAAGTTTCTCTTGTAGAGCACATCATTATTCAGGAAGAAGTTTCCAGCTAGTCTTCTGAGAGTCTTCCTATCTTTTCTTGATACCCTAGGCGGGTATTCCTGTCTTTGAAGGAAGCATTTGATATCGTGATACCATGGTTTGTCATCTATGACTGCTTCAACTGCAAATATGTAATCGGGCCTATCGAGACGCATTATGTCGATCTTGGGTACGTCATTCCATCGATTCACACTAATCATGGAGGATAGGGTAACTAGTGCATCAGCCATGTGGTTTTCTTCATGAGGAATGTGATGAAAATCAATCTTGTAGAAGAAGGATAACAACCTTCTTGTGTAGTCTTTGTAAGGAATCAATCCCAATTGATATGTGTTCCACTCTCCTTTGATCTGATTTATAACCAGGGCTGAGTCTCTGTACACATCCAAGTTCTTTATCCTTAAGTCGATAGCTTCTTCGAGGCCCATGATGCAAGCTTTGTATTCAGCCTCATTGTTTGCACATTTGAATGTCAATCTGGCAGTGAAAGGAATATGGGTACCCTAAGGTGTAAAGATGATTGCCCCAATTCCATTTCCATAAGCGTTCACAGCTCCGTCGAATATTAGTCCCCATTGGGATCCTGGTTCTGGCCCTTCGTTTGGTAGCGGTTCATCGCAATCTTTCATTTTAAGGTACGTGACATCCTCTTCTGGGAAGTCAAATTTGATTGGTTCCTGATCGTCAATCGATTGATGAGCCAGATGATCGGCTAAAACACTTCCTTTGACGGCTTTTTGAGCATGACACTCGATGTCATATTCTGATAACAACATCTGCCAACGGGCAATCCTTCCCGTTAAAGCAGGCTTTTCAAAGACGTACTTGATCGGATCAATTTCGATGATTAACCAAGTAGTGTGACAAATCATGTACTGGCAAAGACATTTAGCTGCCCAAGCTAGAGCGTAACAAGTTTTCTCGAGCATAGTGTATCGAGTTTCACAGTCTGTGAACTTCTTGCTTAAGTAATAAATGGCAGACTCTTTTCTTTTTGTTTTGTCTTGTTAGCCAAGCACACAGCTCATGGAGTCTTCTAAGACTGTTAAGTAGATGATCAGTGGTTTTTCTTCCACTGGAGGAGATAGAATAGGTGGATTCAACATATATTCTTTGATGTTGTCGAAATCCTTTTGGCAATCTTCTGTCCATACACAATTTTGGTTATTTCTGAGTAGTTTGAAGATTGGCGCGCAAGTCGCTGTCATGTGGAATATGAATCTTGAGATGTAATTCAAACGTCCCAAAAATCCTCTTACTTATTTTTCAGTCTTTGGAGAAGGCATCTCTTGAATGGCCTTGACTTTTTCGGGATCAACCTCAATTCCTTTTTGGTTGACGATGAATCCCAAGAGCTTTCCTGAACGAACACCGACTGTGCACTTATTGGGATTCAAGCAGAGTTTGTATTTTCTAAGACGCTTCAATAGTTTTGAAAAATTTTCTACATGTTCTTCCTCTATTTTAGATTTGGCAATCATGAGTGATTAACCAAGAGAAGGTTATTAACCAAGAGAAGGTGATTAACTCAAAAGGAGCTCAGTATGTTAACAGACGAGTTGTGGTTAACTGAGAAAAAGTGAAAATTGGTGTTTTAAGTGACAGGCAGTGGTTGACCAATCAAAGGGAGTGGAACCAAGAGAAGCTTGCGAACTCTGCAAAGGTTTTGATGTTTAATAGGAAAATTGTGTTTGACCGAAGAAAAGGATTGCGACTTATTGGGGAAAAGAACATTGGTTTTAACAATATGACTGTGAATAACCAAAGAAAGAATGATCAAGAATCTTCTGGGGAATCAAAGAAAAATGATTGATCAAAAGAGAAGGTATTGAAACAAAGAGTGTTTGCTGTTAACCCAAAGTGACAAAGATCTTAACCAAGGAAACGGTGATTGATCAAAATAGAGATTGAAAGGGGCAAGAGTAATCAAGGATCAACTCGACTGGGGATTGAGAAACATTATAGTCTGGAGATAGAGACGATTATTCCAGGCACAGGTTCATTCGTCCCCTACCCAAAATAATCAAGATGAGTGTAGGAATTCTCCACTCTCATCCCTTCTCTAGCACCAAAGTATAGTGCAGAAATTGAAATTGACAACATAACAACGCCAATTTGTACAGTGCTCCAGTGCGTCGTGCGAATCTCTGACTCGGCAGGGGATCAAGAGAACAAGACTCTAAAGGATCCTAAAGAGAGGAGAAAAGGAGAATTAACTAATAAAAACATGGTTTCGGTCAATCGATCAAAGGGAATGAGCAAGTCAACAATCTTTCACGAGTCGAAAGATCATCAAAGCAACATGCAAATTAATGATTGTACAAGATTGAATTTGCTCAAGAAGGAACAAACTCAATGCAAATAGCATGGCAAAAAGTACCGAACATAAACACAAATTATGTAATCAAGTGAGCAAAAGATGTGCAAGAATGATCATGAACAATGTAATGCCAAAAATACAAACAATTACGTAATCGATAAATCGGGCATCGAAAGTTCACAAGCATGCTTCAAATAGAGGTTAAACCACTCATAAAACATCCACAAATATGAAACATATCAAGCCATGAAAGTTAAATAAGGAAAGGAGATCAAACAAGCTTGAAAAATAGGCAAATATGGCATTCTGGTCCAGTGTTAATCGATTAACCATTTACAGTTCAAAATTGGTTAATCTATTAACAGCACAAAAATCAGCAAAATTACACTAGTTAATCGATTAACACTTTTTGCACTGTAAAGCATTAATCGATTAACACTGAAACACTGGCAAATAATCAGTTTTCAGAACCACTTCCAGCCACTTAATCACTTATCCAATCACTCTTATGTTATGGCATGCATTTGTGCACGAAAATGACGTCAAATAGAAGCAATTAATCATCAATTGAAAGCATTAAACATGAAAATCATAGATCAAACAATCACATGATTAATCAAACCGAAAAACTATCGAAGCTACATTGTAAATGTGCGAAAGTGATCGAAACAGTAGATTGAGTAAGAGTTACCAACCTACAAGCCGAAGAATTGGCTTGGGGATTGTTGTGAGTGAAATGTAGAGAGAAGAAGCTAAGAATACTAGAGAATTATGCAGTTGCACTTTAAACCGTAGCAAAATCAATCAAAATGCGATAAAAGCTCCGAAATCAAATTTGCACCGAAACGATTGGAGTAATCACTTGAATTGCAAATGGAAGTCGCTGTAATTGCAGAGATCCAAGGAGAAATTCAATATGATGGAGGTTTGAGCTCTAGTGTGGTTTGGGGAAGAAGATGAAGATAAATGTGTTGAACTTGAAGAAAATGCAGAAAGAAATGAGAGAATTGAGAGTGAAAAGAGTGAAAATAAATCAACCCCCTTTGTGAAATGGTGGAGGTTCCTTTATATAGAGGCTAGCTTTGGAGTAGGCTAGGTTTGGAATGTGCTTTTGAGTGTGCTTTGGAGCTAGCTTGGGAGTTAGTTACACTTGACTCACCGAGTCAGCGGTTGACTCGGTTAGTTAGTTAACTCAGTGGAGCAATCCCAATGCAAGTCCAAATCAATGGCTCTCATGCTTGGAAGTAAGAGTGCATGGTGGTCATAATTGGAAATGTTGCATGGTATCAAGTGTATTGAATAGTCTTGAAATTTCTTGAACTATTTGAAGATGTCTATAATGTTCCACACAATTCTAGAACCAAGTGGAACCCAAAAACGTAGAGGAAAAGCTGTTGTCATGAAAAACCAGCAGAAATTTGTATTTTTACAAGGGTTAATCGATTAACACTTTTTGTACTACAAAGTGTTAATCGATTAACCAATCCAAAAAGTGCCCAATTTACTTGAAAAAATGTGCTTTGGCTACGGTTCCGATTTCCAACATTTTACTTTGATGAATAGGCATAGAAACCCTCATTTTGTGCTTGTGTTGGTGGTGTGATGACCTTTTGAGGATATGGTTAATCGGTCTTAGAAAACCGGAATATTCCTGCAACAAAAACACAGAGAAAAAGTGCGAATGCGTATGCCAGCGATGCGAATGTACATGCTTATGCAAAAGGCAAAAGGGGAGGTCATATTTTGGGTTACGACAGAAATGCAGAAAGAACTTCATGCCATTCGCGGACAGGACTTGTTTGGGAAAGATGTTGCCAATCTTTGCTTAGTCCCAAACATTAAAATACCGCACAAGTTTAAGGTGCCGACTTTAAGAAGTACAAAGGCAACTCTTGCCCTCAGAGTCATTTGGTAATGTACGATCGGAAGATGTCTACACAGATAGAAAATCAACAGCTACTAATCCACTACTTTCAAGACAGTCTAATCGGTGTCATGCTCAAATGGTACATGGGGTTAAACCGTACAAATATCAGTACCTTCAGAGATCTTGGGACAGCTTTTGTTCAGCAGTACAAGTACAATTTGGATATGGCGCCTGATAGGGATCAACTCGGGGCTATGTCTCAAAGGGATAAGGAAAGCTTCAAAGAATATGCTCAGAGATGGCGTGAAATTGCCACCCAGATTTGTCCTCCTCTCGAGGAGAAAGAAATGACAAAAATCTTCTTGAAAACCTTGAGCTCGTTCTATTATGACCGAATGGTTGCAAGTGCGCCTAGTGACTTCACTGAGATGGTGAACATGGGAGTACGCCTTAAGGAAGCAGTCCGAGAAGGTCGATTGGTCAAGGACGCTGAGCCATCTAGTAGTAGCAAAAGGTATAGAAACACTTTCCAAAAGAAGAGAGAGCAAGATATCAACACTATATCATAGGGTAAACAAAGACGAAGATACCAACCTCAGCAGGTAGGAACGGTATCTCCTGTTATCAACTCAGCGCCAGTTCCAGCATATCAACCACAGATTTCTCAAAATCTGCAAAATCAACAACCTCAGTATCTACAAAGGCAGCAACAACCTCTTCAGCAGGTTCACCCACAATACAACAACAACAATCGTATCTCATGGTCACTAGGTTTTGATCCTATCCCAATGCCATATGCGGAGTTATTCCCAGTTTTACTAGTAAAAGGACACATTCAAACCAGGACTCCTCCCACCATTCCTGAGAATCCCCCTTATTGGTTCAAGGCTGACCATTTTTGGGCTTATCATCAAGGAGCACCAGGGCATAACATTAAGAATTGAGTTTTGTCTTCCAAAGTAATCTGTTACCTCCACATGAGAAGGCCTCTGTCAACTCAATTGACAAAGGTCTTGGCAACAGTTATCAGATTCACAATGTACACTTACTAGGAACAAATCTGGAGAATATGCATTGCAGACAAAGTGGGTACGACCATGTGCCACCTCACAACTATCATCAGTGTAATATTTGTTCCAAGGACAACCAAGGGTGCTGCATTATACAGACAACCCTTCAAGAACAAATGGATCTAGATTGGATCCAGGAACACAGAATCCATGGAGTAAACCTGGTTTTCAAATGTACCGGTATCATTCAGAATTTTGACATTCATGCAATGAATGTAAATATGGTGCCGATGCACTCCAGACAAAGTCAACATTACAATCTGCCATCGCACGACTACAACGTCTACCCGATTTGTTCAAAAAATAATCAAGGATGTCTTTTTGTACAAGAAGCTCTCCAATGATAAATGGATCTAGGTTGGATTCAAGACTATCATGGAAGGAACAATCATTAGATCAACATGATTGATGAATGTCCAAACAGAGTTCAAATCTTCGACATTCGCTTGATGAATACAAGTTTGGTAGGATTACACGCCAAACAGGTTCGACTTGGCTTTTTAGCATCACACAATTATCAGGATTGTAAAGTTTTCTCTAAGAATGATCAAGGTTACGCACTCGTACAAAGAACTCTTCAACACTTATTAGATCACTGGTGGTTTCTGATATACCAGAACACTGAAACTCATCAAGTTGACATAGCTGATGAAGGCCCAAGTAGACACGGAAACTGTGACATTCGCTTTTTAGAAACACACTTGGTAAAGATGCAATGTATATAGAGTGGATACGGTCGAGTACCTCCACACAATTATGAGAGCTGCGAGATATGCTCAAAAAATGACCAATGACGCTTCCTCGTACATGCAGCTCTTAGAATCATGTAGACTGAGAAGAGGTCCTACAAAACAGAATGGGGGATTACCAATCAATCAATATGGTACAAGATTGCCCAGGTCAGTACGCAGTTCATGATGTCTAACACATTGAAACATCATTGGTCAAATTTCACAAAAGCTTGTGTGGACTTAATTACTTTGGTCTAAATCACCTGATCGCTTAGCTTGCAGAAAATTCCGCAGAAGTCAACATGGTTGCCTCCGCATCCGAAATGATATTCAAAGACCGTTAGACCAAAAGACCATTACAGTCTTTAATAAAAGATAATCCATTAATTATGGAATTGATGGATATATCTTCACCATAATTCCTCTGCTCGGTGAACCGAAGCGCTTGGAGATTCCTTTCGATAGTGGACAAATTCCCGATATCCCCAAGCTGGAACCAATAGAGATTGCCTATGACACTCGAAAGAGTCACGTAACTCCATTAATCATCTATTTGCCAGGCCCGGTGCCATATGAATCGGAGATAGCCATTCCTTACAAATATGGTGCCACCATGATAGAGGACGGAAAGGAAGTTCTGTTGCCATCCATTATCAACATCGCTGATATAAGCCGTGTTACCCGAAGAGGTCGAATCTTCAACAGAGGAACGAAAGAGCCCACAAAAGAAAAAGAACCTCAAATTGAAGCTCCTGATAAACAAATTGGCCAGTCAAGTGGTACAAATCAGGTGAAAAACAACGATGAAATTTTAAAACTAATTCAGAAGAGTGAGTGCAACATTGTGGATCAGTTATTGTATACTCTTTCCCAAATATCTGTATTATCCCTTCTACTGAGTTCGGAAGCTCACAGGGAAGCTTTACAAAAGGTTTTGGAACAAGCCTTCGTCAAACAAGACGTAACGGTGGATCAATTTGATAACATCGTTTCTAACATCACTTCCTGTAACAACATAGGTTTTAGTGATGAAGAGCTCCCAGAGAAGGGCAAAAACCATAACATGGCACTTAATATCACAATCAGTTGCGGGAATGATGCCCTGGAAAGCGTATTGGTAGACATTGTTTCATCCCTAAATGGCATGCCAAAATTAATTCTTGAGCGACTATCCTTTCAAGGCACCCCAATGAGAGGCAGCGAGATCATAGTCAAAGCTTTTAACGGATCCAGGAAAATAGTTATTTGGCGAAGTGGACCTTCCCATAACCATTGGTTCCCACACTTTCCAAATCACCTTCTAACTCATGGATATCCGAGCAGCATACAATTTTTTATTAGGACGACCTTAGATCCATGAAGTAGGAGCAGTCACCTCAAAACTTCACTAGAAACTTAAGTTTGTAAAGAACTATAAGTTAGTCATGGTATATGAAGAACAAGCTTTAATCGTGAGCAATGTATCATCATTCCCCTATTTGGAACTAGAAGAAGTTGTCGGGACTCAATTCCAGGCGTTTTCTGTAAATAACGAAGGCAATCAAGAAAAAGGAACATCAATTTCCTCATATCAAGACACTGTTCGAATAGTGGAAAATAACATCACTAAAGGATGGGGACAAATTGTGATTCTTATCGATAACAGAACAAGAAAAGGTCTCGGTTTTATACCAGCATTTACCAAGACTACAAAGAAGGATGAGGCCACTCGCTCTATTCAAGATTTCTTCAACAACAGAGGTTTCCTCTATCCTACTTCACAAGAGGTCCACACCATCGAGGGAGATGATTTCAAAGACAATTCTTCCGATCCAGAAGAAGAATGGAAGTCATACTACAACGATGAAGGTTACGTATCATAAGAAGAGACATACATGCCATTTTTCTATCCACAACAAAACTCCAGATGTGCTCCTAAATCAGATATCGAAATGATCTATGGAGATTACAATACCGAAGGATGTTGTGCTCCTCCCAATTCATTAGAATCTGATACTCTAATGAAATATAATTTTGACTACAGCTCGAATGATCCCATGGATGATTTACCCATTTGGGAGACTTACATGGAAGATCCAGAATATCAAAGCCAGTCCGAGAATGCATATTTTCTAGATAACTCTGAAAGAGATTTATATGTTCCTTTAGAAGGATGGATGTCTTACTCAGAAAATCCTGAACATATCAAACGTCGTCTCAATGAAGTCGCAAGAATTGCTGGACAGGAATTTATCAACTATGCACTACCTGAAGTCGATGTCATCGAGGAAGACAATCCCTCAGAAACTTGGGATACCTTGGGACAACCAAGCGGAAAGTTTGACTTTCTGGTCAAGTATACTACTCCCAAAAGTTCTCGCATCATGATTGAAGGAATTCAACCCACGGGATAAGGAGGTCCTCATGATCAAGAGGAAACATGTGAAAAGGGAACATAAACTTTTTATGCTAAAAACTCTGCATGGGAAGAAGACTCTAGTGATCCGACTCCGCCAGAAATCAGTGTCATTATTGAAGACAATCCCGAAAGGAAAATACCAGACTTTGTAATCCACAGAGGAGTTCATCGCAATTGGATAGCTGTTGATGTCCCGAATGTTGTTCACATCTCAAAGTAATTGCTTCGTCTTTATTTTGACCTCTCACCTTGCCCGATTGAAAGGATGTTTTATAGGGCATCATTTCCTTTAAATATTTCCTCTTTGCCTTGCCCAAGATAAATGAGTTTTGTTTTATAGGGCTTGGGTTTCAAGAATCGACAGATTATAAATAAAGATGTCATTCTGAATTCCCGCATTTATTGTTGTTTTCACTTTTTTCTTTTTCAGAAAATGGTAATCCTAAAACAGACAAAAATAACAAACATTTTCAAAATACATTACACACCATTTTTTACATTCTTGCTATCTTTTCTAAAAAGAAACATCAATCACATTATACAGATTAATTGTTAAAAACCCCGTTGAAACATATGATCCAATGCCTTCTCCCAACTTTGAGTTCCCGGTATTCGAAGCTGAAGAAGAAGTGGACGAGGAAATTCTAGATGCGATCTTCCGACTACTCAAACAGGAAGAAAATTCCATTCAACCCCACGGAGAGCCATTTGAAATAATTAATTTGGGTTCAGAAGAAGAAAGAAAAGTAGTTAAGATTCTCAAAGAAAGAGTTTGGTACAACTTCTCAAAGAATTTCCCGATGTATTTGCTTGGTCCTACCAAGATATGCCAGGGATGGATACCAACATTGTAGAGCATAATTTTCCATTGAAGCAAGAATATCCGACAATTAAACAAAATTGAGAAGGACTCATCTAGATATGGCCATCAAAATCAAAGAAGAAGTCCAAAAACAGATCGATGCAGGCTTCCTTGCCACATCAGAATATCCTCAGTGGCTAGCCAACACAGTGCCAGTTCCCAAGAAAGACGAAAAGGTCAGAATGTGTGTAGAATACAGGAATTTAAACAAAGCAAGTCCAAAGGGTTATTTCCCCTACCACACGTTGAAATGTTACTGGATAGCACTGCAAAATTCAAAGTCTTTTCTTTCATGGACGGATTTTCAGGCTATAACCAAATCAAAATCGCGCTAGAAGACATGGAAAAAACCTCATTCATTACGCCACGGGGAACCTTTTGCTATAAAGTAGTGCCCTTCGGATTAAAAAATGCAGGCGCAACTTATCAAAGGGCAATGACAACTCTGTTTCATGACATGATGCACAAAGAAATTGAACTGTATATGGACAACATGATTACCAAGTCTGAGACAGAAGAAAAACATGTGGAAAATTTGTCAAAATTATTCGAGCGTCTGAGAAAATACAAACTTCGTTTAAATCTCAACAAATGTACATTTGGTGTTCGCTCAGGAAAGCTTTTGGGACTCATCGTCAGCCAGAAAGGAATTAAAGTTGATCCAGACAAAGTCAAGGCCATTCAAGAAATGCCTACACCCAGAACAGAAAAGCAAGTAAGAGGATTTTTGGGACATCTGAATTACATCTCAAGGTTCATATTTCTCATGACAGCGACATGTGCACTGATTTTGAAATAGCTCCGAAAGGACCAAGGATGTGTATGGACAAATGATTGCCAAAAGGCTTTTGAAAGTATCAAAGAATATTTGTTGAACCCACCTATTTTGTCTCCTCCGGTAGAAGGAAGACCTCTGATCATCTACTTAACAGTCTTAGAAGATTCCATGGACTGTGTGCTAGGTCAACAAGATGAAACAAGAAGGAAAGAATAAGCATTTACTACTTGAGCAAGAAATTCACGGACTGTGAAACTCGATACACTATGCTCGAGAAAACTTGTTGTGCTTTAGCTTGGGCTGCTAAACGTCTTCGATAGTATATGATTTGTCATACCACTTAGTTAGTCTCCGAAATAGATCCGATCAATTATGTCTTCAAGAAGCCTGCGTTAACTGGAAGAATTGTCCATTGGAAGATGTTGCTATCAGAATACGACATCGAGTATCATGCTCAAAAAACCATCAAAGGAAGTATTCTAGCCGATCATATAGCTCACCAACCAATTGACGATAACGAATTAATCAGATTTGACTTCCCAGACGAAGATGTGATGTACCTAAAGATGAAAGATTGCGATGAACCGCTACCAGACGAAGGGCCAGAGCCAGGATCCTGATGGAGATTAATATTCGACAGAGCTGTCAACGCTTATGGAAAAGGAATTGGGGCAATCATTGTTACACCTCAGGGTACCCATATTCCTTTCACTTCCAGATTGGTATTCAAATGTAAAAACAATGAGGCAGAATATGAAGCTTGCATCATGAGTCTCGAAGAAGCTATCGACTTAAGGATAAAGAGCTTGGAGACTCGACTTTGATTATAAATTAGATCAAAGGAGAGTGGGACACACGCCAGACTGGATTAATTCCCTACAAAGACTACGCAAGAAGGTTGTTACCTTTCTTAAACAAGATTGATTCTCATCACATTCCTCATGAAGAGAACAACATGGCTGACACACTGGCTACTCAATCCTCCATGATTACATATTCATAGTAGAGGCAGTCATCGATGACAAACCATGGTACCATGATATCAAGTGCTTCCTTCAAAGACAAGAATACCCTTGTGGGGCATCAGGGGAAGATAGAAAGACTCTCAAAAGACTGGCTGGTAATTTCTTCCCGAACAATGATGTGCTTTACAAAAGAAACTTCAAAATGGTTTTGCTCAGATGCGTGGACAGACTCGAAGCAAACATGCTAATGAAAGAGATTCACGAAGGATCCTTTGGCACTCATGCCAATGGATATACGATGTCAAGAAAAATTCTAAGAGTAGGATATTATTGGTTGACAATGGAATCTGATTGTTACAAGTACACGAGGAAATGTCACAAATGTCAGATTTATGCCGACAAGATTCATGTGCCTCCGACTCTTCTCAAAATTATCTCTTCCCCATGGCCTTTTTCCATACGGGGAATCGACATGATTGGCATGATTGAACCCAAAGCATCAAACAGACATTGCTTCATCTTGGTGGCTATTGATTATTTCACCAAGTGGATCGAAGCCATATCATATGCCAATTTAACCAGACAAGTGGTAGTCCGGTTTATCAAGAACAACCTCATCTGCCGTTATGGTGTTCCTAGCCAGATCATTACTTATAATGGATCGAATCTAAACAACAAGATGATGAAAGAATTATGTGTTCAGTTCAAGATTGAACACCATAACTCGTTTCCCTACCGGCCGAAGATGAATGGAGTGGTTGAAGCAACAAACAAGAACATTAAGAAAATCATTCAGAAGATGGTCATGACTTACAAGGATTGACACGAAATTCTCCCATTTGCCCTTCACGGTTATCGCACATCCGTCCGCACTTCAACAGGGGCAACCCCTTTCTCTCTAGTATATGGAATGGAACCAATGCTCCCCATAGAGGTTGAGATCTCGTCAATGAGAGTATTATTGGAAGCCAAGCAAACAGAAGTTGAATGGTGTCAAAGTAAATACGATGAACTGAATCTCATCGAAGAAAAAATAATGACGACTTTATGCCATGGTCAGTTATATCAACAAAGGATGAAGAAAGCTTTTAACATAAAGGTCTGACCTCGGGTATTCAGGAAAAGCGACCTCGTGCTCAAGAAGATCCAATCTTTCCTCACTGACTCCAGGGGCAAATAGAATCCAAATTATGATGGCCCAAGAAAGCCTTATCAGGCGGTACCTTAAAACTCACAACTATGGATGGCGAGGAGTTCACTCGACCTACAAATGTCAATGCAGTCAAGAAATACTTCGCCTAAAAACAAAAAAAAAAGTGTCTCGGTGGATTGAAAACCCGAAAGGGCGGTCCAGGTAAAAAAAATTTAGAGACATAAACAAAAAAATAATCATCCCGATAGAATGAAAACCTGAAAAGACAATCTAGGAAAAAGTTAGGGATTTATGGCAAGTAACTGCATCCAAAAGGATTGGATCATCTCAGGCGAACATCGCCTATCAAAGAATTTTCAAACAAGTCACTTTCAACGGAAGCTCAAGAATACTTGGAATTCAAAGTTGTTAAAAGGATAGTGGTCATTATGTTTCAATGAAGCCCTTTCCCTTTAAATTACCATTTTATAACTTTGTAATGCTCCATGGAATCAAGCATTTGGCTGATTACCATCCTATTAATGAAAATTTGAGCCTCTGTGCCTTTTGGTTGCAATTCTCACTTTTATTCTGCCTTGCAAAATGACATTTTATTTGATTTTCATTTTTTGGAACAAAAAATGAATTTACCTTTTTGCTTTCAAAATAAAGATGGCAAGTTTCCATTTGATTTATGAACATAATAAGGAAAAACAACATCTTCTCTAAGAGTGATTAAAACCTTGAAATACAAAATCAAAGGCTCTTGCGATCAATCTCGCAAATATTTTTGAGTGGTGGATCATTACCTCAAATAGATAAGATTGGACATCTTATTCATCCACAGTAAGGGTCGAATTTCATTTCTTCTACCAAATGAATGTTGGAATCACGATAAAGATTTCATCCCTTTTCCCAAGTAAAGTGCTACCTCCGGGAATCAAGATAAGATCTTATCCTTTTATACAAATAGGGGTTTACCATTAAAAACACCAATGATGCCTCTATTCCCCAGATTGGCCTAATGTCTGGTTTTGTTCATCACCAGTTTGTGTGTCATGTCTGTTTTGTCAGAATAAGCATAACATTCATTCATACATCATACATAACCAATTCATATTCATATTCATAATGCATAATGTGCGTCGTTCACTTTGGTTGTGTTTATCCCCAAATGATTCCCTCTCTCTAATAGAGTTTTCAACTTTAAGCAGAAAATGTACATTCTTTCTAAATCCCCATTGAGTTTGATTCTTGTGGAAGCTTCACTTCAGCTCTCCTTTCAACACTTGGATAAAATTCATAGTTTGAGTTCATTCCTCATCTGGAAGTATTTTCTTTTGCACGGTCTCCCTGGATTGAAATCGGTCCTTGAACATTTTGATAACTTGAACCTCTAAGGGAAAAGGACATCCATTGGAACCTTACTCTTCCCCTGTGAAAGCTTTTTAGCAAAGTCGCTTGGTAACAAGGACATCATATCTCTCAAGAAGTATCTACCAATAGACAAATGGAAGTCTCTTTTAGAACAGTTTGTCTATCACCATCAAAGATAAGTTCATTCCTAATTGGAATCTATGCTTGCCAAAATAAGTGGCAATCTCTTAAGAAGCTTGTTCTTGTCCCAAAAAATTCCCAGTGGGTCGTCAAATGGCAATCTCTTCCTGAGAAGTTTTTCCCTCTTTCAATAAAGTTATCAGCACCTCAAAATAGTCTTTCATTTTATGGCATCTCTCTGATGAAGTCTCAAAGGGAAGTATGATGAAATCTCCCCAAGCAAATAGCATCTCAACAAAGAAGTTTGCGAACCTCTACATTACAGGCTGTGGCATTCCCCAGTAAGTCTGCTACCAGGTCTTTGCTCATCCTATGGCATCTCTTCGAAAGAGTCTCGAAGAAAAGTATGATGAAGCTTACTTCCATCGAATGGAATCTCTTCAAATGAATTCCAGTGAGAAGTTTGATGAAGACCCTTACAGTTTATCTGCCTAAACCTTGTCAAAAGAAAGACTTGATAAGAAGAAACTAAGACCAGTTCTGTGGCTGAAGACCAGGATCGAGGGGAAGTTTATTTCAAGAAACTAATACCAGTTCCATGGCTGAAGACCAGGATCAAGGGGAAGTTTATTTCAGGAAACTAAGACCAGTTCCATGGATGAAGACCAGGATCGAGGGGAAGTTTATTTCAAGAAACTAAGACCAGTTCCATGGCTGAAGACCATGATCGAGGGGTAGTTTATTTCAGGAAACTAAGACCAGTTCCATGGCTGAAGACCAGGATCGAGGGGAAGTTTATTTCAGGAAACTAAGACCAGTTCCGTGGCTGAAGACCAGGATCGAGGGGAAGTTTATTTCAAGAAACTAAGACCAGTTCCATGGCTAAAGACCATGATCGAGGGGTAGTTTATTTCAGGAAACTAAGACCAGTTCCATGGCTGAAGACCAGGATCGAGGGGAAGTTTTGCCCTTTTCTAAGTAAAATTACTTAGTAACAAAAAAAATTTGGATATACATGTTCCTGTATTGGGAATTTGTCACTGTTCAAGTTATCATATCATCTACATTCATAGTCAAAATTCCCGGTATTCTGATATTGAATCCTCTTTTACCTTGAATGTTTGAATATTTTCATCATTCATCACTCAGGTCCAAGAAGATTAAATAGGGGCATCTGTCATACCCTAAATTTTGACCCTAAGATTTCACATCATTTGCATATCATATGAATATACTTTCATGCATCACTAACCTACTACAAGTACAAGATATGTGTGCTTACTTGCTTCACAGGTTAGGTGATCCCCCTAAAGCCCAAGCAGATTAATTATCAAGGAATAAACATTATATTCAACATCACAAGTCTCTATATCATCCATGAAGATTAAGAACTTCCACTCATCAATAATCAAGTGAAAAATTGTATCATGACAAGCTCATCAAACCTCAAGACCTTCAGTGCACCAAAGTTAGGGTTTTGACCTAATTCAATCCATAGGATGACTTGTGGAGCAAGGAATGATCCAAGAACTCAAGATATGTTTCAAGGACCTCAAATGCATCATATTAGTCCATTCATATGATTGGATTGATTCAAAGAACTTGATTCACAATGCAAGAATTCAAATCCATTTGAGCCACAAACTAGGGTTTTGATGAAAAGTCAACCATACCTTTGACTTTTGGCCAAGACATGATTTCCAACCTTGGGATATGATTCAAGACACTCAAATATACCCTTGAAGTACATTCATAAGTTTAAAATCACCTTGGGATATTCATTCTTTGAAAATCAAGAATTAGGGTTTCTCTGCACAAAATTCATCTGATACACAAAGTCAAAGTTTGACTTTTTGAGCAAAATTGATCATCAAAGGCTATTATTCAAGGAAATATGATTCATATTTACATTTAATCAAGGATTGATCAAGAAATCAAGGTTACTTGCAAAAGAAGCAAAATTGGAAGAATTGAAAATTTCACTAAGTTATGGAAAGTTATGTTCAAGTACCTAACTTTACAAGGTCATAACTTGTGATCCAAGCAACCATTTTTTGCACTCCAAAGCTCAAATGATAGATCTTCTTCCATACAATAAGATTGTCGGGCTGAACCATCCCCAAAAAATGCATAGATTTTGAGATATAAGGCCATGAAGTTAGGGTTTCAAGATATTTTGAACTTTGACACTGAGAATTTTTTTAGGCAGAATCTGTTTCATGTTTTGGCCAAATTTGAAGACATTTTTCACCATGATCCAAGAAGATTCAAGACCAAATGCAAACATCAAAGTTAAAGTAGGATATCTCAGCTTTCCAAAGAGTACAAGAATATCCATTGATTCCATTTGAGCAAGGAGATATGATCCTCACAATATGCCATGATCAAATTGATTTTTCAAGACATTTATCATGATTACTTGCATCACACGATTTTGAAAAATAGATTTGGTGACTCTATAAGCCTTGTCATCCTCCAAGATCAGAAGGAATCTTGTTGAATCACATAATATCTTCAACTTTGGACCATAAGTCAAGGATCTCATCTCTTGGCATGTGAAAAAACATCATTACAGAGCCTTGAATTCAAGTTAGTCATTTGGCATTTAAGTGAAGCATTGAATTGGCATGAAATGAGCCATACCAGTTCAGACCAATTCAAAAACAATGAGTATTCAAACCTGCAAAATGCCAATTGAGTCAAGATTCTAGTCATGCTATGGAAGACTTTGGTACCTTAGCCTTTAAGTAAGAGCTACATGACAATATCCATTGGATAATAGCATGCTCCTTCATCCAACACTATTCATCCAAAACAAATCAGTTCTCCTATAAATAGAGGTCATTTTGCATCAATTCAAATACACCAAAATAATACCAAAGACTTGTTTTCTCATTCTTCCTCTTGACTTCAAGTTTCCAAAGTTCCAAAGAGCAAACCTGGAATTTTCAAAACCAGAGCCTAAACCACTCAAACAACCATTCAAACACATAAAAAATCATCCATTGGAGGTGTCCAAACCCTCATTTTCATCTCAAATCACCAAAATCAGAAAGTCAACCATCAAAACCGCATATTTTGACTTTTCTGCAATTTTCAAGCCATATCTTGATCTTGGCCATTTCAAAACCAAACAACACTCCAAACACTCTCTAAATAACACCCTTAAATTTTTCCAACAAGAATTTCTCAACTGTAATACCATTTGAAGGAGTTTCCATTTTGACCACTTTTGACACTTTTTTGCAAAAAGGAGTCAGATCCTGTTCTAGAGGTTTCCCTTTAATTCTAAGTTGTCATACCCCAAATTTTGACCACAAGATTTCCCATCATTGTGAAAATCATTACCACAATATGGATGTACCTTCATGCCTCATCAATCCCCTCAAGGATTGTTGAGCATTCACTACAACCAGGAATTAGGGTTTTGAGCCCTCTCAGAGCACTTAGACCAAGGATCAATCAAGAAATGACATGATCTTCAACTTTTCTAGCCTCTAAAACACCCATAAAGGATCAAGAGGTCTCCCATATCAAGAATTAAGCACAAGATTGCAGCATTCCAAGTGGATCAAGCCTCAAGATCGCCAGTGTCACCAAATTAAGGTTTTGGTCGACCAAGACCTCCAGATGAAAATTTTAATCTGGGCATGAGCCAATACCTCAAAGCATGATCCAAAGTTCTCGAAGGAACCTCATGGATCCAATCATCAAGTCAAAATAGCCTCAGGGGAAGCATTCATCAAAAATCAGGAATTAGAGTTTCTTGACCTAATTCACCCCTAAGTTGACTTTTGAGGCAAGACATAAGCCAAGACCTCAAGACATGATTTTAGGGCCTCAAACACACCACATTGATCCATTTACAACAATGGATTGATCCAAGAATCTTGATTCATAAGTTTCATTTTCATCTGGACCACAATTAGAGTTTTGAAGAAAAAGTCAACTGTATCTTTGATTTTTGACCAAGACATGTTCCCAAACCTTGGGACATGATTCAATACACTCTAAAACACCTATGGAATCCATCCATTAGGTTTAAATTAGGTCAAGAACTTGATTGCATAGAGAATCACACAATTTGGAATTCATCTGACAAAAAGTCAACTGTGCCTAAAATCAAGTTTGATTTTTTGGATTTTTTTCACAAATATGGCTCCCTTAAGTCAAAAACAATGTTTATGTATGTTTTTGATCATCATTCATCATGAAAAATCAAGAAAAGTGAGGTTTCTTGGAAAAGGGGCAACCATAGGAAACTTAAAATTTTCTAAGTTATGGAACAAAATGGATTTGGTACCCACTTTGCAAGGTCATAACTCCCAAACCCTAAGGCCTTTTTCTTCCATCCAAAGCTCAAATGAAAGTTCACATGGCATACTTCACAAGTGTCAACTACAACAAATTCCAAATTCTCATGGATTGATCAAAATACAAAAAGTGAAAATGGCGACTTTTTCCAACACTTAGTGAAATTTTCAAGAAGTCAGAATCTGTTTCATTTTTTACCTACTTTGAGGTCATTTTTCATCATGATCCAAGCTGAACCAGGTCCATTTGTGAACATAAAAGTTAAAGTATATCATGAGAGCTTTCCAAAGAATACAAGAACTCCCATTGATTCAACTTAATTAAGGAGTTATGAACCTCACAACATGCCTTGCTCAAACTGATTTCCAAGACAGAATTGTGCATTACTTCTGGCACACGATTCTTGAGTCCAATTTTGGTGACTATGCAAGACTGATCCTCATCCAAATTCAACAAGAATCTCAGCCAATCATGAAAAACCTGCAAGCTTGGACCCTAAGGCAAGAATCCCATCCTTTGGCATGTGATCATTCAAGTTTCAGATCCAAAACTCCAAGTTTGTCATTTGGCATTGATGTAGTGCATTGACCTGTCATGAACCAGCACAGATCAGTCCAATTGAGTCAAGGTTGTTGCAAAAATCAGAAGACCTAGAGCTACAAAGATCAGCTCTAGTCAATGGCCAAGTGAAGACTTGGTACCTTGGCATTTAAGGAAGTGGTACATGGGCATATCCATTGGATAATAGAGTGATCCAACATTATTCCTTCAAAAACAAAACTCTTCTCCTATAAATAGAGGTTATTTCTGATGTTTCAAACCACACCAAAACAATAACAAAGCCTTGTTTTCTCACTCTCCCTCTCTTACTTCAATTTCAAGTCACATTAAAGCAATTTGGGAATTATTGAAACCAGAGCAAAAACCACTCAAGTAACCATCTAAACACATCATAAATCATCCATTGGAGGTGTTCAAACCTTCATCCACATTGTACAACCTCAAAACCAGAAAGTCAACCTCCAAAACCTCAAATTTTGACTTTTCTACATTTTTCAAGCCTTGTCTTGATTCACTCACTTTCAAAACCAAACAAAGCTTCAAACACACTCCAAATATCATCCTCAAACTGTCCCAACAGGTTTCCCTAAACTGTAACACCATTTGAGTGAGTTGCCATTTGGGTCATTTTTGCCACTTTTGCAAGAAAGAGCCAACTCTTATTCCTGAGGTTTCTAGGTGGTTTTGATCATCCTAAAAGCTTATAAGGGATCAATCAAGAGTGTCTAAAGCATTGGATTACTTCTGGCACAAGGATCTTGGCTGTTAGCACAAGGAGCTTCCAGAGGTAAGTGCATCACAACTTGAACTTTTAAAATATGCATTGCTTTGATGTCCATTGATCATAAACATGTCATATATATCAAATATGTTGTGTTTGAACCAATTTACCATGCTATTGTTACTTGTATGATAAGATAGCATATAACTTGCAAATCTTGGCCTATTTTGAAACCACTATCGGGTTTTAAGATATAAGCATCTTTAGAAAATTATAAAAGCACCATTGGATTCCTCATGAAATTCTAGGCAGGATCCATCTAAATTTCATCCAATTCCATGGAGAATTGAGGAAGTTATGGCCTTCTTACAAATCCACCAAAACATGGTTTTTGCCTTGGCCAGGCCTAGAATTTAAGCCACCCATATATGTTTATGGGGTGTTTTTGATACACGGATGTATCACCACCCCAGTGGTAGAAGCGCACTTGTGTTTGATTGGAGGTCGTGGGTTCAAGACCCACCCAAACCATTTTGCCATTTCTCTCATTTTTGCCATTGTTCATATTTTTTTATGGCTTTTATTAATTAATTCCAAAATTAATTTCTCTCTCAATTTTAATTATTTTTTATTGGTTCTTTTTTTGAAAAATCACAAAAATGTTGAAATATTTTATTCCACAAAAAATTGAATTTATATTATTTATTTAATATAGTTTGAATTTTTGTAATTAATTTCATTTTATTTTTTTCAGACATTTTAAAATGACATTTCCACCTTGATCTTTCAAAATCAATTGAATTTCAAGCCTTCATGTGATTAACCATGATTTTTTAAAATATTTCTCAATGCTTACCACTTGTTTTTAAATATATTTGATATTTTATATTTAATTTCCTATGAAAATATTATTATATTAATTAAAATTAGGATTTACCTCAATTTTAATTTTTCAAACTTCATTTGAAACTCTTGGGCCTCTTGATAGAGTGTAAGTCCCATCCCTTTGTAAATAAACCATTTTTGGGCCTCAGTCATTGTATAAGTCCCGATACGTTAAAAAAAACTCGGCGCGGTCGCCGTTTTCAAAACAATTTTCATTTTTGGGCCTCTCCTTGAGTTATAAGCCCCATATCTTGAAAAAAATAAACTCTTGGGCCTCTAATAGAGTGTAAGACCTATCCTTTCTGTAAATACAACAATTTGGGCCTCAAACATTGTATAAGCCCCTCTCTGATTTTTCAAAACTACGATGCGATCGTCGCCTTTTCGAAAGAGATAATCTGGGCCTCTCCTTGAGTATAAGCCCCAAACTTATTTTCACAACAAACTTTATTTTTGATTTAAATTCAAATCTTAAGTTTCATCAAACTTTCTTCAATTTCTTGAATAACTAACCATACAGCTGTAATTACAATGCTAGAGCTTGCACAACTGTAAGTTCTATTATTTCCTCTTTACATGCTGGTTTATATATTTCATATGTATATGTATGCCCGTATATATTTGCTTAGCGTTTTACCCAGCAATTAGGTCTAGTTCTATATAAAAACCAGTCGTTACTCTTTCAACACAGTCAAAACTAGTTTCCCCATAGGAAATTCCAGATACAGTCTTGCCTCCTCTTGGGCTTATACAATATGGAACAGAGAAAGGCATTATTCCGGTGAAACTTTTCTCAAGATTGTCACAAATTAGAAATATTTGTACAAGAAATTCATTTCCCCAAAGAGGATTATTCCCGGTGAAACCTCTTTTGAATTTCTTCAAACCCTAGAACTGTTCACTAAAGAAAGGATTATTCCCGGTGAAACCTTTCTTGAACTTTTCTCAGGCTTGGACCCACACGCTTCCTAAAAGCATCCCCAGCCTCCTTTTAGGCTTTGTACAAGGACCTTTAGGCTTCTTAGAAGTTCTCATCCTCCTCTTGGGCTTAGTACAAGGACCTGAAGACCTCCTACAGGTATAGGATAGAACTTAGTTATCTCTACTAGTTTAATCCTCCAGAGAGTCAAAACATCAGACCAGTTTAGGGTTGATTCTCATCCCTTAAAACATCAGCCTCCTCTTGGGCATCATACAAAGATCAACCTCTTCATACCAGCAGACTTGGAAAGTCTCATCTCCTCTTGGATCTCAAAGAAACCCTCAAGTTTCCTAAAAGCACATGAAAAACCCTGATGACTTAATCAATCTCCAGCAGAGTTAGAACCTTCATAGGTTTGAAAACTCAGTCTTTAAAACCTTTCAATCTAAGTCCCCCAGACAAGGTCAATTTACCATCAATAAAAGCCTAATAGAATCTGAACCTCATGGTCTCTGATATTTCAACTCTTCTGTAATCACTCAGGAAGAGTTGATTCCCCAATTGGGACTTGTCTCTGGATCTTAATAATCCTTAGCGGAAGATAGCCTCATCTTAGGCTTTATATAAGAAATTCCCCAACCAACCTCCTCTTAGGCTTCGTATAATGATTTTTCCTCAGCTGAGTTAGCCTCAATCTTGGGTTTTACAGATCATATTCTCCAGCTGAGTCAATCAAATCTTTTAGCCTCAATCTTGGGCTTTGTACAAGACAGATAAAACCTCTCCCCAGTGGAGTCAATTATTTTAGCCTCAGTCTTGGGCTTTGTACAAGACAGATAAAACCTCTCCCCAGTGGAGTCAATTCTTTTAGCCTCAATCTTGGGCTTTGTACAAGACTGACAAAATTTTCCCCTGAAGAGTAATCTCTTTCAGTCTCAAGCTTGGGCTTTGTACAAGACAGATATAAAACTCCCTAAGTAGTGTCAACCTTTTAGCTTCAACCATGGGCTTTGATCAAGGCACATAAAACCAACACCCCTTCAGAGGAAATCAAAATTTCTCTCTGCAGGAAGATATTTCTCTGTACATCACACATCAAAACAGACAATAAAAAAACCCTCATCCCAGATAACTGTTGTAAGTGGCACACTTGTTGATTCAAAAGGAAAATTGCTATAAGTGGCAAGCCTCTGGATTATTTACATCCAAGCCAATGTCCCACTCTTAGCATGAAAGATTCCTAAGGAAAAAAGGCATTGCTCAACACTGAGTTAATGTTTCTTCCTTCAGGACATATCCCTTATAAAGAAAATTATAGCATTACTAGATTCCATACATTCCAATTAAATTAATTCCCCTTTATAATCGATTACCCAACAAATTTGATGAATAGGCTAGATATCTCCCTTTAGATATGACAAATTCTCTCTCAGTCAATCCTTTAGCTTCAATCTTGGGCTTTGAACAAGACACAAATACCCTTTAGCTTCAATCTTGGGCTTTAAACAAGACACCAAACATCTTTCCTACCATAGAAATAGGAGGAACTATGATTGCTCTGATTTCCCTGTTATCTTAAGGGGAATACGTAGGCATAAGATTGCGAAATCTTAGCGAGCACACAAATAAAAAACTTTAGGTCCAATACCTTACCAAAAACAACATAAATCCAAAAACAGCAAAAGCACTCTCTCAACATTCCCAACCTATAACAGTAAACACCATAAAGTATTTGAACATGCCACACAAAGTCTATAGATAACCATATATACACTGGGTAATTAACAACTTCCCTTTGTATAACCTGACCCTGGAACCCCCAATCTCTTAGCATTTGTTAAAGAAAACATTTGCGTGCAAGGTTAGTTTTAGATAGCTTCCCTTTCCTTTCCAGCTTTATAGGATAAATAAGAAATCAGAAAGCAGCACACAATTCCAACCAATACGGTAAGGTTGTCGCATCACCTTCAAAAATCGCATGCTACAGAAAAATGGCGACTTTGCTGGGGAACTTTAGGATTAGAGTTACTAAGAGGTCTAGGCTTTGTTAGCATTTTCTATACCTTCTAATATATATATATATATATATATATATATATATATATATATATATATATATATATATATATATATCATTTACTATTATACTACTTGATACACGTGTTTAATTTTTGGTCAATTAGGAATGCGATTAATACGCATGTGGAAAGTTTGAGAGAACATTAAGATAAGTGGTGGCATATCCAGGAAACGCTTATAGGGAGTGAATCCCGACCAAGCTAACTTGGTAGTCCATCGAATCAGCCGAGGTACCCGTGCGGAAGTATCGATGTTGAACGACCAATTGTCGTGAAAGCATTGTCTTTCCCAATTGGTACCCATGACCCTGAGGATTTAGTTGACATTAACCATATGACCATCTGGTAGTGCGATAACTATCAAAAATAGTTGATACGCGATACTACACTCAAATGAGATTCATCCTAGGATGTTACAGCTCGCTCGAGTGAATCAGCTTGCTGTTAATATCCCTATGAGGGGCCAATGACTTTGGGAGCCTTAGAACCTGTTCTACAGGTACAAAAAAATTGACCAAAATAGTACAACTTTTGGGGATGGGTAGAGCCATGACTTCATGCTCGTGACGTTGAACCCTTGAACCCATGTTTTCAAATGTTTTTGTGTGCTGCATTCATCCATTCATCTAAAAAACTATTTTCAAACAAGAAAAAAATCTTCTTTTTCAAAAGAACTAAAACAATAATTGCAAATATCAGAGGTTGCGTTATGGATTTCGGTAGAAGAAAAATGCACAAGTACACCTTCAAGGCTCCGAAAGTAGAGGACTTAAGGAAATTGGCAAGGATGATTACCAATCCCGAGGCTTTTAGAGCTAAGCACGGAGGACTGTTGTCTCTGTTAAGGGTCAACGTGGTTGAAGCAATCTTGTCTACGTTGATTCAGTTCTACAATCCAGTTTACCACTGCTTCACATTTTCGGATTACCAACTGGCACCAACACTGGAAAAGTACTCCCACCTGATTGATTTACCTATCACTGATCAAGCTCCATTTTCTGGACTGGAAGAAATTCCAAAGGATCAGGCCATTGCAAGATTAATCTCTTTGGATAAGTCAGAGGTTAGGACTCACATGACCACTAAAGGAGGAATCCAGGGTTTACCATCTAAATTCCTGATGGAGAAAGCTCTGTACTTTGCTAGTATAGGAAACATAACTGCCTTCAAAGACGTCTTTGTTCTGCTTATATATGGGTTATTCCTCTTTCCCAACATTGACAACTTCGTCGATACCAATGCTGCTAAGATATTCTTAATAGGAAACCCCGCGCCAACCCTGCTCGTGGACGCTTATCATTCTGTACGCTTAAGGAATTTGTACAATGGAGGAATGATCACATGTTGTGTGCCCTTACTCTACAAATGGTTCATTTCCCATTTGCCCAAGTCTGCTACTTTTTGGGATAACAAGAGTACTCTACGTTGGTCACAAAGGATTATGTCCCTTACCAACTCTGACATATATTGGTACAATAGGATTTACGAAGGGATAGAGATCATCGACAGATGTGGAAATTTCCCCAACGTACCCCTCATTAGAACTAAAGAAGGAATCAACTATCATCCAATTTTAGCTCGCCGTCAACTCGGATACCCGATGAAGAATATCCCACATAAAGTTCATCTGGAAGGTCTTTTCTTTAAGGAAGGGGAAAATGACAGGGCACTAAAGAAAGAAATAGTGCATGCCTAGAAACATATTCACAAGAAAGGCAGAGAGTCTCTGGGAAGACCAAATTGTACCTCCATGGAACTTTATCTCCACTGGGTGCAAACTAGAGCCCTCAAGCTGAGGATGCCTTACACTCGTCAAGAAGTTTTTCCATTAAAGGAGTCTGTCCTTTATTTCATGTCTGATGCGGAAAAACTCCAGGCCGCTCTTAACAAAGTTCAACGTGAGAAGAGCTCTTGGAAGAACAAGTACCAAATCCTTAATTTGGAATGTACCAAGATTCAGGAACTGTTAAAGGAAAAGGATGCTTTGATTGAGATATTAGAGCAACGTGCTATAGAGAGTCAGGAAGACCGAAGAAATTTGCTCGCTCCTTTCACTTGGCAAAGGACTGATGGCCCGACAACGGCTGAAGAGGCCCAATCAAAGAAAAGGAAAATGCAGGAACCAGTATCTGAGCTCTCTTCAGAGAGGACTCAGGATCCATGAGCTTATACATTTTCCTTACAGCACTTTGTAAAACAGTGTACTTTTCCTTGTAAAATACTGTAATCTTTCGAATTCAATAAAAGGGGTCTCCACCCCCACTGTGTGATATTTACAATCTATTTGTTGAAGTTTCTTTTTTATTAAAACAAAAACTAAAAAAAATATGTATTTACATATCATTCATCATTCTCACATAACGCATTTTTCTTCTCCTTGAGTCTCACGTATGTGTCACAATTCTAGAGTCAAATTGTCTCACTCATTCAATACTCGGGCCAATCGACAAAAGAAAATGGACGATCTCGAGGAAGAGAACAAAGAGCTGAGAGAAGAAATCGACGCTCTAAAGGAAAGTTTGGAAAAACTTCACAGCAACATGCAATCCCTGGCAGCAGCTCTGGAGCAACAACAAAGGGCTGTGATCTCGGAGATCACATATACACCTGTAATGGAGACATATGATCCTCAGTACAACATGCCTAAGGGTCGCTCCTATGGCATGCCTTTCAACTTTATACCTGAAGGATACATCCCACCAGTCACTGAAGACCCAGAAGTCGTAGCAGGAACCATTGGACCTGAAGGTTATAAACTTCAGGAAAATGAAGACGCAAGGGTTACAATAGTAACTCCTGGAGGTTACAAACTTCAGGGTACTGAAGCACCACGAGTCACTGCTATAATGTCTATACCACAACCAGTGGTACACACTGTCCTGGAAGGACAGCTTCCGCAAACAATTTCTGGTGGAAACGAAGACATGTATGAAAGGATGAATGAGTTCCAGGAACAATTCTTGGAAATGCAGAAGAAACTGCATTCCATTTGCGGTCAAGACTTATTCGGAAAGGACGCCGCTGACCTCTGTTTGGTCCCTAATGTAAAGATCCCGCACAAATTCAAGGTGCATGACTTTAAAAAATACAAAGGTAACTCTTGCCCTCAAAGTCATTTGATGATGTACGCTCGAAAAAATCTACTCAGACAGAAAATCAACAGCTACTGATCCATTACTTCCAAGACAGTTTAACCGGTGCCGCACTCAAATGGTACATGGGTTTAAACCACACCAAGATCAGTACTTTCAGAGATCTTGGGGCAGCCTTTGTTTAGCAGTATAAATACAACTTGAACATGGCACCAGATAGGGATCAGCTCAGAGCAATGTCACAGAAGGACAAATAAACTTTTAAAGAGTATGCTCAGAGATGGCGTGAAATTGCCGCTCAAATCTGTCCCCCTCTTGAAGAAAAGGAGATGACAAAGATCTTCCTTAAAACCTTGAGCTCATTTTATTACGACTGAATGGTTGCAAGTACGCCCAGTGACTTCACTGAAATGGTGAACATGGGAGTACGCCTTGAAGAAGCAGTCAGAGAAGGACGGTTGGTCAAAGATGCAGAGCCATCTAGTAGTACTAAGAGATACGGTAGTGCTTTCCAAAAGAAAAAAGAGTAAAATATCAGTAATATCTCTCTGGGAAAACAAAGGTGAAGGTATCAACCAGTAGCGGCGGTAACTCCTGCTATCAGCCCAGCGCCAGCTCCGACTTATCAACCTCAGGTTGCTCAGAGCCAACCAAGTCAACAACAATATCAGCAAAGGCCGCAACAACCTTTTCAACAGGCTCACCCACAATACAACAATAACAATCGTACTACACGACCATAAGGGTTTGACCCTATACCTATGTTGTATGCAGAATTGTTTCCACTTCTACTGCCCAAGGGGTACGTTCAAACCAGGACTCCTCTCGCAATACCAGAAAATCCACCTTTTTGTTTTAAGGCAGATCAAACTTGCCCTTACCATCAAGGAGGATCAGGACATAACATTGAGAATTGTCTCAGCTTCAAGTCTGATTTACAAAAGCTTGTCAGTGAATTTGATAGAAGGAGAACTTGTCAACAGTTATCAAATTCACAATGTGCTCCTATTAGGAACCAATCTGGTGAGAATGCATTGCAGACAGAACGGGTATGGTCATGTGCCATCTCACAACTATCATTAGTGTGGTATATGCTCAAAGAACAATCAAGGGTGTTCCGTAGTGCAAGCAAATTTACAAGAACAAATGGATCTGGGCTGGATTCAGGATCTCAGGATCTGTGAGGTAAACATGGCCCATGCACATCCCAACATTGTACAAAACCACGACATCCGTGCAATGAACGTTAACTTAGTGGCGATGCATTCGAGGCAAAGTCAGTATTATAATCTGCCACAGCACGATTATAACGCTTGTCTAGTATGCTCAACAGACAACCAGGGATGCTCTTTTATACAAGAGGCCCTCCAACGTCAGATGGATCTTGGATGGATCCAAGACTACCATGAAAAAAATGACCGTCAAGTCAATATGGTTCAGATATTTGATATACACTTGATGAATACCAGTTTGGTAGAATTGCATGCTAAGCAAGTCAGGCTCGGTTTCTGGCTTCACATGATTATCTAGACTGTGAAGAATGCTGCGAAGACAACCAAGGGTGTGCGCTTGTGCAAAGAACCCTTCAACATCTATTGGACCACTGGTGGATTCCGATCTACCTGGATGAAGTTACACAACAGATTAGCATGACTGATGAGAATCCTAGTAGACATCAAAGTTGTGATATCCGCTCAATGGAAACAGATTTAGTAAAGATGCACAGCATACAAAGTGGATTTGGTCTGGTACCACCGCATAATTATGAACGCTGTAGAGTATGATCGAAAAATAACTAAGGATGTTATCTCGTGCGAGCAGCCCTCCAAAATCAGTTAAACCAGAAGAAGGTTCGACCATGTTCAAGTTCTGGGTCGATCAACATTATACAAGAGTACCTCCCAGGTCAAAGCAAAAGCGCCGTCGTAATCTCCAATCACGGAATAACCGAGAATGTTTGTGCCATAATTCCTCTGCTCAATGAGCCGAAAGTCTTTCTTGATAGTAGAAGAATCCTTAACCTCGAACCAATTGAGGCTGCCTATGATGGTCAGAGAAATCAAAAAGCTCCTGTGATTATCTACCTTCCAGGACCAATACCGTACAAATCAGAAAAGGCTATCCCTTACAAGTACGGTGCAACGACCATCGAAAATGGAAAGGAAACTCCATTACCCTCCATCGTAAACATTGCCGACAACAGTCGAGTCACACGGAGCGGTCGAATCTTCAACAGAGGAGTTGGAGAACCCGCCAAAGTAAAGGAACCTCAAACAGAAGTTCCTAACCCACTAGACGGTCAATCCTGTAATCCATAACTGGTGAAGAACAATGATGAGATGGTGAAGCTCATCCAGAAAAGCGAGTAGAACATTGTGGACCAATTGTTGCAAACTCCATCTCGAATCTCTGTGTTATCTCTCCTGCTAGTTCAGAAGCTCACAGGGAAGCTCTACAGAAAGTCTTAGAGCAAGACTTTATGGAACAAGCTGTGACGGTAGGACAATTTGATAACATCACTTCCTACAACAACTTAGGGTTCAGTGATGAAGAACTGCCGGAAGAAGGCAAAAATCATAATATGGCACTTAACATTACAATCAACTACCAAGACGATGCTTTAGCCAGCGTACTGGTAAACACATGATCATCTTTGAATGTTATGCCAAAGTCAACTCTAGTACGACTATCGTTTCAAGGAGCTCCGATGAGAGGCAATGAGATCATTGTCAAAGCCTTTGACGGATCTAGAAAAATAGCTATCGGAGAAGTCGATCTTCCCATAACCATCGGTCCTCACACTTTCCAAGTCACTTTCCAGGTCATGGATATCCGAGCAGCATACAACTGTTTATTAGGAAGACCTTGGATACACGAAGCTGGGGCAGTCACTTCGACACTTCACCAGAAGCTGAAGTTTGTCAAGAACGACAAGTTAGTCACAGTATGCGGAGAGCAGGCCTTAATCATGAGCAACTTATCATCATTATCCTGTGTAGAACCCGAGGAGGTTGTTGGAACCCAGTTCCAAGCCCTCTCAGTGAGCAATCAGAATCGACTAGAAAGAGGGACGTCGATTTCCTCATATAGGGATGCTCTCAAAGTAATTGGGAGTAATGACATAAAAAGATGGGGATAGATTGTAATTCCTACTGATAACAAGACAAGAAAAGGTCTTGGTTTCTCTCCAAATTGTACCAAAACTACTAAGAAAAACAAAAAAATTTGTCCCATTCAGGATTTCTTCCACAGTGGAGGTTTCCTCCACCCAGTGTCTCAAGAAGTACACACCATCAATGAGAGCGATTCCTCCGATACAGAGGAGGAGTGGAAATCTTACCTTAACCATGATAGTTATATATCTCTGGAATAGGCGCGCATGCCATTCTGTTTTCCCAAGTAGAGCTCGAGATATATACCGAGGTCAGACGTCAGGATGATCTATGGAGATTATGATCCTGAGGGATGCCATGCTTCACCCAATTCATTAGAGGAAGATAATCTAATGAAAGACAACTGCGATTATTATGATCCCCTAGATGACTTGCCTATCTGGAAGCCATACACAGAAGACTTGGGACAAAAGAGTCAGCCGGACGATGCCTATCAACTGAGTAATATTGAAAAGAACACCCATGTCCCCACCGAGTCATGGAATCACTACTCAGGACATTCTAAAAATGTCCGACACTATAGTGATGAATCTGCACAGATTACAGGACAATAATTCATTAACTATGCTTTTTCCTGAGGTCAACGTCATTGAGGAAGGTGACTCCTCTATTCCCACGAAAACAAGGGACACCTTAGGACAGCCGAGTGACAAGTATGATCTCTTAGTTAAATACACTGCTCCTGAAAGTTCCCGCATCAGATACGAGGACATCCAGCCAACTGGATGGGGAGATCCGCTTGAGAATAAAAACACTAGGGAAGATACAATAGAAGAGTTCATTTATGACAACTCTGCATAGGAGGAAGACTCCAACGATCCTACTCCACCAGAAATCAGCGTCATTTCTGAAGACAAACCAAGAAGGAAAGTACCAAACTTTGTGATTCACATAGGAGTTCGCCGCCATTGGGTTGCTGTCAATGTCCCGAAAGTCGTCCATAAGTCTAAGTAACCACCATCTTTGTTTTAACCTTTCACCTTGCCCGGGTGAAACAGATGTTTTATAGGGCTCACTTTTTTGTAAATGTCCCTCTTTGCTTTACCCAAAGCGACATAGTTTTGTTTTATAGGGCTGAATTTCAAGAATCGACAAATCATAAATAAATAATGCCACTCTGAATTTCCGCATTTATTGATGTTTTCACGTTTGGTTTTTTAGAAAATGGTAATCCTAAAACAACCCAAAATAAAAACAAGCATTTTTTAGAAAATACACTGCACACACTCTTGCATTCTCTCTATCTCTTCTAAAAAATGAATCATCACGTCATGCAGATTGCTTGTTTTAAACCCCATTGAAGCATACGATCCAATGCCTTCTCCCAACTTTGAATTCCCGGTATTTGAGGCTGAAGAAGAAGAGGACGAAGAAATTCCAGAAGAGATCATTTTACTACTCAGACAAGAGGAAAGGTCTATCCTCACAAAGAGCCGTTGGAAATGGTCAATTTGGGTTCAGAAGAAGAAAAGAAAGAAGTTCAGATTAGAGCACTGCTCAGTTCAATTGTCAAAGAAGACTTGATAAAACTTCTCAAAGAGTTTCCAGATGTGATTGCTTGGTCCTACCAGGACATGCCAGGGTTAGATACCAGCATCGTGGAACACCACTTACCACTGAAAACAGAATGTCCGCCAGTAAAACAAAGACTGAGAAGGACTCATCCTAATATGGCCATCAAAATTAAAGAGGAAGTGCAGAAACAGATCGACGCAGGTTTCCTTGCCACCTCAGAATATCCTCAATGGCTAGCTAACATAGTGCAAGTTCCGAAAAAGGATGGAAAAGTCAGAATGTGTGTAGAATACAAGGATTTGAACAAAGCAAGTCCAAAGAATGACTTCCCCCTACCACACATTGACATGCTGGTAGACAGCACAACAAAATTCAAAGTCTTCTCCTTCATGGATGAATTCTTGGGCTATAATCAAATCAAAATGGCGCCAGAAGATATGGATAAAACTTCATTCGTTACCCCATGGGGCACCTTTTGTTACAAGGTAATGCCGTTCGGTCAGAAGAACACTGGGGCAACCTATCAAAGGGCCATGACAACTCTGTTTCATGACATGATGCACAAAGAGATTGAAGTGTACGTCGATGACATGATTGTCAAATCTAAAACAGAAGAAGAGCGTGTGATACACCTGTCAAAGTTATTAGAGCGTTTGAGAAAATACAAGCTCCGCTTGAATCCCAGTAAATGCACATTCTATGTCCACTCAGGGAAACTTTTGGGATTCATCGCCAGCCAAAAAGGAATTGAGGTTGATCCTGACAAGGTCAAGGCCATTCAAGAAATGCCTTCTCCGAGGACTGAAAAACAGGTCAAAGGATTTCTGGAACGTCTGAATTACATCTCCAAATTCATATCCCTTATGACCGCGACATGTGCGCCCATCTTCAAAATACTCAAAAAGAATCAAAGCTGCCTGTGGACGAAAGATTGCCAAAAAGCTTTCAACAGAATCAAACAGTATCTGTTGAATCCACTTATTCTATCTCCTCCAGTGGAGGGAAGACCACTGATCATCTACCTAACAGTCTTGGAAGACTCCATGGGTTGTGTGCTTGGCCAACAAGACAAGACAAAAAGAAAAGAGTCTACCATTTACTACTTAAGCAAGAAATTCATAGACTGTGAAACTCGGTACACTATGCTCGAGAAAACTTGTTGTGCTCTGGCTTGGGCAGCCAAACGTCATCGCCAGTACGTGATTTGTCACACTACTTGGTTAATCTCCGAAATGGATCCGATAAAGTACGTCTTCGAAAAGCCTGCTCTCACGGGAAGGAATGCCGTTGGCAGATGTTGTTATCAGAATACGATATCGAGTACCATGCTTAAAAAGCTGTCAAAGGGAATATTTTAGGCGATCATTTAGCTCACCAACCGATTGAAGAACAAAAATTAGTCGGATTTAACTTCCCAAACGAAGATGTCATGTACTTAAAAATGAAAGATTGTGATGAACCGCTACCCAATGAAGGGCCAGAACCAGGTTCCCAATGGGGACTAGTTTTTGATGGAGCTATCAACAATTATGGAAACAGAAATGGGGCAATCATCGTAATACCTCAGGGTACCCACATTCCTTTTACTGCCCGACTGACTTTCAAATGCACAAACAATGAGGCCGAATACTAAGCTTGTATCATGGGTCTCGAAGAAGCTATTGACTTAAGAATAAGGAACTTGGATATGTATGGAGACTCAGCCCTGGTTATCAATCAGATCAAAGAAGAGTGGAATGCATACCAATTAGGATTGATTCCTTACAAAGATTACGCGAGAAGGTTGTTACCATTTTTCAACAGAATCGAGTTTCATCATATCCCTTGTGAAGAAAATCACATGGCTGATGCACTAGCTACTCTCTCTTCCATGATTGTTGTAAATCATTGGAACGACATACCTAAGATCGACATAATGTGCCTTGAAAGGCCTGCTTACATCTTCACAACTGAAGCAGTCATAGATGACAAACCTTGGTATCACGATATCAAATGCTCCCTTCAAAGACAAGAGTACCCGTCTGGGGCATCAAGAAAAGACAGGAAGACTCTCAGAAGCTTGGCTGGCAACTTCTTCCTGAGCAGTCATACACTCTATAAGAGAAACTTCGACATGGTTTTGCTCAAATGTGTAGACAGACAAGAAGCAAACATGTTAATGAAGGAAATTCATGAAGGCTCCTTTGGCACTCATGCCAACTGACACACAATGGCCAGAAAAATTATGAGAGCAGTATATTATTGGTTGACAATGGAATCTGATTGCTACAAGTACATGAGGAAGTGTCACAAGTGTCAGATATACGCAGACAAAATCCATGTACCACCAACGCATTTCAAAGTTCTTTCTTCTTCATGGCCTTTTTCTATATTGGGAATCGACATGATTCGCATAATTGAATCCAAAGATTCAAACGGATATCGGTTCATCCTGGTAGCCATTGACTACTTCACCAAGTGGGTTGAAGCAGTGTCATACACCCATGTAACCCGACAAGTGGTGGTCCAATTTATCAAAAACAATCTCACCTGCCGTTATGGTGTTCCAAGCCAGATCATTACAGATAATGGATCTAACTCGAACAATAAGATGATGAAAGATTTGTGTGCTAAGTTCAAAATCGAACACCATAACTCATCTCCCTATCGGCCTAAGATGAATGGAGCAGTAGAAGCGGCTAACAAGAACATCAAGAAGATCGTTCAAAAGATGGTTGTAACCTACAAAGACTGGCACGAGATGCTACCCGTTGCTTTTCACAGTTATCACACATCTGTCCACACTTCAACAGGGGCAACCCCTTTTTCTCTAGTATATGGCATAGAGGCAGTGCTCCTCATAGAAGTAGAGATCCCATCAAATCCGGGTATTGATGGAAGCTAAGCTAATAGAGGTTGAATGGTGTCAAAGTCGACCCGATGAACTGAACCTAATCGAAGAAAAACAAATAATGGCTATATGCCATGGTCAGTTGTATCAGCAAAGAATAAAGAAAGCGCTTGACAAAAAGATCCGACCTCGTGTCTTCATAAAAGGAGACCTCGTGCTCAAGAAGATACAATCATTTCTCACTGATTCCCGGGGCAAATGGACTCCGAATTATGACGGCCCCTATGTGGTCAAGAAAGCCTTTTCAGGCGGCGCCTTGAGACTCGCAACCATGGATGGAGAGGAGTTTACCTACCCCACGAATGTTGATGTAGTCAAGAAATACTTCGCCTAAATAAAAAAACGCGTCTCGGTGGATTGAAAACCCGAAAGGGCGGTCCAGGAAAAAATTAGAGACACAAACAAAAATCATCCCGATTGATTGGAAACCCCAAAAGACAATCCAGGAAAAAGTTAGGGATTCATAGCAAGTAACTACGTCCGACAAGGTTAAATCCCCAGTGGTAACACCATCCGTCGAAAGACTCCAGTCAAGGTTATCTTCGATAGAAGCTCAGGATGTCCAGAATTCAAAGTTGGTAGAAGGATAACGATCGTTATGTTTCAATGTAGCCCCTTTTCCTGTAAATTACTATTTTCTAAACTTTGTAAATGCTCTATGGGATCACGCGCTTGGCTGATTTCTATTCTTTAAATAAAATTTAAGCCCTAGTGTTTTTTTGCAATTCTCATTTATTTTGCTTTTCAGAATGACATTTTTTAACATGATCAATGATTCTTAAAACAAAACAAAAATGAATTTACTTGTCAAATTTTCTTCTACTTTTAAAATAAAGATGGCAATTCTTTTGACTACTGAACACAAAAGGAACATCGATGACTTCTCCGGAAGTGATTAAAACTCAAGTGCAGAATCAAAGTACTCCTTCTAAGTCAGTATCCCTGAATGAAGGATCAACTATTTTAGATGTAATGTCCCATCTGATATCCCCGACAGAGTTTTTACCTCTTAAGACCAATTGATGGTTCTTTCACCCCCAGTAGGGTCTACCCCTCCTAAGCAAGAAAGGATCACTATCTTGAACCAATGATACTTGTTATCCCCCCGCGGTGGCCAAGTATCCAGTCGTGTTCATTTCACCAGTCTGTATGTCGCGTCTGTTTTGTCAACATAAAGATACATACATCTTGCATAATTAATTCATATTCATACAAATGTTGCATTAATATCACTCTGGTCATTTTTCTTTATCCCCGAGTGATAATGTCCTCTCACCAATAGAGTTGTCGGTTCTTTCCTCGTCTGAAAATGTATCGTCTGACCAATTTCTCCCCAGTTTATTTCTGGATTGGAGCCTGTCCTCGACCACTTTGACAACTTGAACCTCTGAAAGAAGAGAAGACATTCAATAGACACCTCCGGAACATCACTCTTCACCATTGAAGATGATATTTTTGCTTTCCCGGATTAAAGAAAATCCCCAGAATAGGCCTCTCTGCTAAAAGACTCTTGGCAATACGGCGGTTTCTCCCCGAAAGATTTATTGTCCAATGACGTCATCAGCGCCTTAAAATTGGATTACATCACATGGCATTTCTCCGAAAAGGTCTCGAAGAAAAGTATGATGTAATATCCCAAAGAAAAAAGTGGTCTCTCAAGAGACTTGTTTTCCCTAGTAGGATTGACAAATGGCATCTCTAACAGAGAAGTTTGCGCACACTTGCAGTTCATATGAATGGGTCCCCTAGCAAGTCTGAAATCGAATCTTTTTCCATCAAATGGCGTCTCCCCGGTAAAACTCGACGAGAAGTTTGATGAAGACCGCTACAAATAGCATTCCTTGTCAAGAAAGAAACTCGACAAGAAGAAACTAAGACCAGTTCCGTGGCTAAAGACCGGGATCGAGGGGAAGTTTATTTCAAAAGAAACTGAGACCAGTTATGTGGCTGAAGACCAGGATCGAGTGGAAGTTTTATTTCAAAAGAAACTGAGACCAGTTCCGTGGCTGAAGACCAGGATCGAGGGGAAGTTTTACCCTTTTCAAAGTAACATGGCTTAGCAAAAGAAGATGGATGAGCAAACTGTTATTCATAGCCACATTCAAAATTTTGGTTATTTCGATATTTAATCTTCTTGCACCCTGAATGTCCGAATATCTTCGCCATTCACACCTTCGGGTTCAAGAAGATTAAATAGGGGCATCTGTCATACCCGAAATTTTGACCACAAGATTTCCCATCATTCTGCAAATCATTACCACAATATGGATGTACCTTCATGCCTCATCAATCTCCTCAAGGATTGTTGAGCATTCACTACAACCAGGAATTAGGGTTTTGAGCCCTCTCAGAGCACTTAGACAAAGGATCAATCAAGAAATGACATTATCTTTAACTTGTCTAGCCTCTCAAACACCCATAAAGGATCAAGAGGTCCCCCATATCAAGAATCAAGCACAAGATTGCAGCATTCCAAGTGGATCAAGCCTTAAGATCGCCAGTGTCACCAAATTAGGGTTTTGGTCGACCATGGCCTCTAGATGAAAATTTTAATCTGGGCATGAGCCAATACCTCAAAACATGATCCAAAATTCTCCAAGGGACCTCATGGATCCAATCATCAAGTCAAAATAGCCTCAGGGGAAGCATTCATAAAAAATCAGGAATTAGGGTTTCTTAACCTAATTCACCCCTAAGTTGACTTTTGAGGCAAGACATAAGCCAAGACCTCAAGACATGATTTTAGGGCCTCAAACACACCATATTGATCCATTTACAACAATGGATTGATCCAAGAAGCTTGATTCACAAGTTTCATTTTCATCTGGACCACAATTAGGGTTTTGAAGAAAAAGTCAACTGTATCTTTGACTTTTGACCAAGACATGTTCCCAAACCTTGGGACATGATTCAATACACTCTAAAACACCTATGGAATCCATCCATTAGGTTTGAATTAGGTCAAGAACTTGATTGCATAGAGAATCACACAATTTGGAATTCATCTGACAAAAAGTCGACTGTGCCTAAAATTAAGTTTGACTTTTTGGATTTTTTTTCACAAATATGGCTCCCTTAAGTAAAAAATAATGTTAATGTATGGTTTTGATCATTATTCATCAAGAAAAATCAAGAAAAGTAAGGTTTCTTTGAAAAGGGGCAACTATAGGAAACTTAAAATTTTCTAAGTTATGGAACAAAATGGATTTGATACCCACTTTGCAAGGTCATAACTCCCAAAACCTAAGGCCTTTTTCTTCCATCCAAATCTCAAATGAAAGTTCACATGACATACTTCAAAAGTGTCAACTACATCAAATTCCAAATCTTCATGGATTTTGAGTTATGGATTGATCAAAATCACAAAAAGTGAAAATGACCACTTTTTCCAACACTTAGTGAAATTTTCAAGAAGTCTGAATCTGTTTCATTTTTTACCAACTTTGAGGTCATTTTTCATCATGATCCAAGCTCAACCAGGTCCATTTGTGAACATCAAAGTTAATGTATGTCATGAGAGCTTTCCAAAGAATACAAGAACTCCCATTGATTTAACTTAATTAAGGAGTTATGAACCTTACAACATGCCTTGCTCAAACTGATTTCCAAGACAGAATTGTGCATTACTTGGGGCACACGATTCTTGAGTCCAATTTTGGTGACTATGCAAGACTGATCCTCATCCAAATTCAACAAGAATCTTAGTCAATCATGAAAAACCTGCAAGCTTGGACCCTAAGGCAAGAATTTCATCCTTTGGCATGTGATCATTCAAGTTTCAAATCCAAAACTCCAACTTTGTCATTTGGCATTGATGTAGTGCATTGAGCTGTCATGAACCAGCACAGATCAGTCCAATTGAGTCAAGGTTGTTGCAAAAATCAGAAGACCTTGAGCTAAAAAGACCAGCTCTAGTCAATGGCCAAGTGAAGTCTTGGTACCTTGGCATTTAAGGACGTGGTACATGGGCATATCCATTGGATAATAGAGTGATCCCTCATCCAACATTATTCCTTCAAAAACAAAACTCCTCTCCTATAAATAGAGGTCATTTCTGATGTTTCAAACCACACCAAAACAATACCAAAGCCTTGTTTTCTCACTCTCCCTCTCTTCAATTTCAAGTCACATTGAAGCAATTTGGGAATTCTTGCCACCAGAGCAAAAACCACTCAAGTAACCATCCAAACACATCATAAATTATCCATTGGAGGTGTTCAAACCTTCATCCACATTATACAACCTCAAAACCAAAAAGTCAACCTCCAAAACCTCAAATTTTGACTTTTCTGTATTTTTCAAGCCATGTCTTGATTCAGTCACTTTCAAAACCAAACAAATCTTCAAACACACTCCAAATATCATCCTCAAACTGTCCCAACAAGTTTCCCTCAAGCCATGACCGCATAATTTTTCTGCTTCAGATGCATGAAACAGATCTCAAAAAGGAGACAATTTTCCCTAAAACCGATTTTTTGAAGAGCAAGACCTAAAACTAAACTATAGGCTGTAATGACAGTTTTACAAATACCCATGGTGAAAGGTTGTGGGCATTTTGAAAAAATATGTAAAAAACCCTAAATGTTGGTGCTGGGAATTGAACTCATGACCAGACGCTACCTATAATGACGGTTTTTTAACTACACGTGGTGAAAGGCCTCACATTTCACCACGGTTGGAATATTAACCGTCATTAAAAGCCTTTTAATGAGATTTAAAAAAATGTGCGCATCTATTACAACGGTGTATAGGCAAGCCGTTGTAAGCCTGGCATTGTTGTATGTGCATTTTGTAGTAGTGCATCTTTCAAAATCATCCTCAATATTTCAAATCATTCAACAAAATCGTCTATCAATTTCAAGTCTTGGGGCTCTATTAGAGTGTAAGTCCGTCCCCTCCTTTTCAAAACTTTCTTCAATTTCTCAAAGCTTTCAAATCTCCATCTTCAACTTTCATCAAACATAGCCCTAGTCGCATCAATTTCAAGTCTTGGGCCTCTGCTTAGAGTGTAAGACCCAACACATTTGTATATATAATAATCTTGGGCCTCTGCTTAGAGTGTAAGACCCACCACCTTTTCTTTTCTTGTCAATAAATCTTGGGCCTCTGCTTAGAGTGTAACACCCAACACCTTTGTGAATAGAATAAGACACACAAATAAAACATTCAATACATTAAACCCTAAAGATGCCAAATCTTCCATGAATTCAAACATGTCATATCAATATCTATATTTGTTAATCTTCAATCATGTTTGTTCATATTTGTTAACTTTCTCTTGACATTTATATCATCCTTAGTTTAGACATAGGTCAAACAATAGGATCCCTTCAATCATAACTTAGTTCAAACAACTACTTCCCTGGCCTCTTCTTGGACCTTATACAAGCATCATTGCCTCCTCTTGGGCATCATACAAAGAATCTCCCCAGAAGATAGCCTCCTCTTAGGATTCATACAAGGAGACTTGGGAAGTCTCACCCAATCCACCACAACCTCCTCTTAGGCTTTATCCAAGCATCATAGCTTCCTCTTGGGCTTTATACAAGGACCCCCAGGCTTCTTAAAAGCATAAATAAAAGCTTTTAGCCTCACCATCCTGGGATTTGTACAGGATACAATAAAATATTTTAGCCTCATTTATCCTGGGCTTTGTACAGAATACAAATAAAATCACCAAAAGAGTCAATCAAACCCTCAGTATTGAGCTAGTCACCTCAAACTTCTTCAAACAGTCATTAGCTTTCTCTCATGCTCTCATATAAGATAATTTCTTCAGTCAATCAGCCTCAATCTTGGGCTTTGTACAAGACAGATAAAACTCCCCAGTTGAGTCAATCTCTTTCAGCTTCATATCTTGGGCTTCAATCAAGATACCCAAACAAATTCATCTCCTCGCAGATAAGACCTTGAGCCATCTCTGTAGGAAGATATTTCCTCTAATCACTCCAATTCAAGTCAAACAATCAAAAAACTATTTTCCATATAATTGCTATAAGTGGCACACTTGTTGATTCAATAACCAAGATAGAGTCCCTTCTTTATCAAGGTTCAAAAACTTTTCTTTCTTCTAAATTGTTGTAAGTGGCACACTTGTTGATTCTATATCCAAGTTAATGTCCCTCTTTTAGTTTGTAAAGAATTCATAAAGGAAAAAGTGGCATTGCTTAACACAATAAGTTTAAAAGCTTTCTTCCCTTATGACATCACTCTCAAATGATTGTAGTGAATAGGTGAGATATCTCCCTTGAAGATGACAATTTGTCAAATCTTTCAAACACTCTTTTAGCTTCATCATCTTGGGCTTTAAACATGATACAAAACAAACTTTTTCCTCCCATAGATTAGGAGGAACTACGAACGCTCTGATTTCCCCAAGTCTCTTTATGGGAATACGTAGGCATAAGATTGCGAAATCTTAGCGAGCACACTAATAAAAAACCTTCGGTCCAAGTACCTTCCAAAAACAATAGAAAACCATAAAACAACAAAAAAACATTTCCTCAGCTTTCACAAAGAAGAAACTTTCCCAATATGACAGTAAACAAACTTAAGCAACAAAGCAATTCAATAGTAGAAATATATACAATAAAGGTTCTTATAGATTACTATAGATACTCAGGGTGTTAATAGCTTCCCTCGGTAATACTAACCCCCGATTTCAGATCTCTTAGCATTTGTAAGAAAACAATTTACGAGCAGGGTTAGTATAAGGTACCTTGCCCTTCCTTTTAAGCATCATAGGATAAATACTAGAAATCAGAAAGTAGCACTAAATGCAGTAGTGGTCGCGTCACAAAACTGGAGTTACAAATGCCTTTTGCAAATGGTAAGAAACCTGAATATCTTGGGCAAGCCAGCCGTGGGCGACCTCTTGGTTCAGGCATTTAGGTCATTGTTAGGTATTTAAATAGATGGGTATGGTTTGATACACAGATGTATAACCACCCCAGTGGTTAAACCTACGCGCCCTTAAGTACTTATGCCTACAAGAACTGGGGTTCGAATCCCCCTCGCCCCAGTTCTTTTTATATTTTCTGGATTTCAAGTGTTTTTCCCATATATTGTTGTGATTCCCTCTCCTTTCAACCTGTGCGCGTTGGCTGGTTGGTCTAAGTTTTGTGCCGCAGGCGAGATGTCATGGGTTCAACACCCATAGGGATCATTCCCCATTATTTTTAATGATTTTTTTCTTCACTTTTCCTTGCATTTTCAAAACTTCTTCATTTTTAATCATTTTTTATCCATTCTTTTTGCAAAATGTTCATGATGTTGTCTATTTTCTGTTGGTAAAATTAAATTTCGAAAAATAATTATTTTTGGTGCACTTATGTATGCTTAAAGTGAGTGATGTTTTTTTAGGGTTTCATAAAGGTTTCCTTTGATGCTTTTGAATGATGTATTGGTTTCCTTTGCACATTTTGACTTGTGTGAACTATGTACATCTTGTGTAAACTTTGTATGACATTGTGAACTTGTACATTGTGTTTTACTTGTGCTTGATGCCTTTTTAATTTATGTTTACATGTTAAAAGTGTATGTTTAAACTTTGTTCATACCATGAGCTTTTGCTTAGTTATTTTGTCCTTAACATATGACTTCCTTCCATGTTTATACCACTTTGATATATACATATGCCTTTGAGTTAATCATATGTTTATGTGTTCTTAAACACTTGAATCATGCTCTGAATATGCCATTGAATAAATGCTTGTATGCTTAAAATTTTATGGTGTTTCTTACTTTTTTATGACCATGTTTGAACCCTAATATCCATGTTTGGTTGTTACCAACTTGTCTTAACATGTTCAACTTGTATCCATGCTTAAATGTTCAAGTAATGCCTTAACTTGTTCACATGATGTTTAAACTTTAAACTTGTCATCTTTAAGTATTCTCACATGTCATATCTTGTATGTTCACATCTTCATCCACATATTGAGTCGTAAACATTTCCTTTTGTTCAAAGTATGCTTGATTGTTTCCCTTACTATATTCATTGGATCCTCAATTCATCTTGAAAACATATACTTGCTTGAACTTCTCTGTAATTACTCCCATGAATTAAATCTTTGGTTACATGTTCAAGTATTTCCTTCATAAACTCTAACCATGATGAATACATCTCTTGGTTTGATGCACATTCATCACAATTTTAAGACTCTTGGGCCTCTGTAAGAGTGTATGACCCATTACATTTTCAAGACATGGGCCTCTGTAAGAGTGTAAGACTCATTAAATTTTCAAAACTTTTGGGCCTCTATTAGAGTGTAAGTCCCAACACCTTTTTCAAACTAAAACTCTTGGGCCTTTTTTAGAGTGTAAGACCCATCACTTTTTCAATCCAACTATGCTAAGACATAGGCCTCTATTAGAGTGTAAGACCCTCCTTTTTCAATTCATGTCTATACTTGTTAAATACTTGTCATACACTTATTCATATTAAGTTTCTCTTGACATTTATAACACCTCATCCTTAGTTTAGACTTAGTTCAAACATCGGGGTTCCTTAACTACAACTTAGTTCAAACCCTAGTTTCCCTTGGATGAAGTCAAATTCACCATAGCCTCCTCTTGGGATTTATCCAAGCATCATAGCCTCCTCTTGGGCTTTATCCAAGCATCATAGCCTCCTCCTGGGCTTTATCCAAGCATCCTAGCCTCCTTTTGGGCTTTATCCAAGCATTATAGCCTTCGTTTGGGCTTTATCCAAGCATCATAGCCTCCTCTTGGGCTTCATACAAGCTACCATCAATTCAAAATTCCCCCCAGTTGAGTCAGTCTCTTCTCAGGCTATAACAAACCTTTTAGCTTCACATCTTGGGCTTTAAACAAGTTACAAAAAAACTTTTTAGCTTCACATCTTGGTCTTTGAACAAGATACTCAAATAATTCAACTTCTCCCCAGAGATGAGACTTTGAGTCATCTCTGTAGGAAGATATCTCTTCTATACACCACAATTCAAAATCAAACATTAAAAACTTTCTTCCATATAAGTGATGTAAGTGGCACACTTGTTGATTCAAAATCCAAGCTGGAGTCCTTCTCTTATCATGGTCCAAAACTTTTCTTTCACCTAAGTGATGTAAGTGGCACTTGTTGATACTATATCCAAGTTAAAGTCCTTCTCTTAGCATGCAAAGACTCATAAAGGATATGTGGCATTGGTTAGGATTATTAAACATCCAAGTTCAAAGCTTCTTCCCTTATGATATTGTTCTCAAATGTTTGTGATGAATAGTTGAGATATCTCCCTTAAGAATGACAACTTGTCTTTTCTTTCAAACCAACAAAATTTTTAGCTTCATCATCTTGGGCTTCGAACAAGATACACAAACACCTTTTTAGCTTCATCATCTCGGGCTTTGAACAAGATACAAATTCCACTCATAGATAGGTGGAACTACGAACACTCTGATTTCCCAAAGCCCCTTTTTGGGAATACGTATGCATAAAATCGTGAGATCTTAGCGAGCACACCTTTAAATAAAACACTTTAGATCCTCGTACCTTTCATAAAACAAAAACTCCCAAAAATATCTTACATTCTCATTCCCACCCGTAGGTTAAAATTTTCCCAATCAAACAGTAAAAATTGTAAGAAGATACGATAACTACTAGTAAAAAAGTACAAAAGGTTCCTATATAGTACTATATATACTTAGGGTGTTAATAGCTTCCATTAGTATAACCGACTGCGATTCCATATCTTTTTGAATTTATAGGGAAAACATTTGCACACAGGGTTAGTTTAGATTTCTTACCCTTCCTTCTAATCATCATAAGATAAATATTAGAAATTCGAAAGTGGCACAAGCACGGTTCATGAGGGTCTTACCATCTCAGTATTGGTGGGGTCGCGAAAATTGGTCCACAGAGAAATGACGACTTCACTGGGGACTTTCCCATCCCCTAAAAGGGTCAAGCCTATTTTGTACTCTTTTTTTTACTGTAAATATCATTTCATTCTTCATATTTTTTTACTTGCCATATCTGTTCAAATGCATTTGTTTTGGGAATGTGATTAATACACATGCAGTGAGGAAAAGTCCTAAATTGGACTTAAGAACATACTTTATGATAGGAGGTGGTATAATCAAGGAGGCTTATAGGGAGTGAATCCCTAACAAGCAAACTTGAAAATCCGCCAATTCAGTGGAGGTACCCTTTTGGAATTACTGATGTTGAGCGAGCAAGTCGTGAATACATTACTTTTCCATTGGGAACTTTCGTAACCCAGAATTTGACCTCCCCCTTTTTCCTTTTGCATAAGCATGCGCATTCGCATCGTTAGCATACGCATTCACACTTTTCTTTTTATGTTTTAATTACAGGAATATTCAGGTTTTCCAAGCCCGATTAATCATATCCTCACAAGGTCATCACATCATCAAGATAAGCACAAAATGAGGGTTTCTATGCCTATTCATCAATACAAGAAGCGGAAAATTGAAGCCGGGACCACAACATCATT